>CM021108.1:545830947-546355075 GCA_007115665.2 Sequoiadendron giganteum
CTTCTATAACTCTCCTAGTAAAAGGACCTAAATAATTAGATGTCTTATTTACCATAATCCCAATGTCGAACTAGTTTTTTATGAAGTTAGGTCATCCATGGCTAAGCTCCATGAACATAGTCCCATCAATTATTCATAAATATCTTAAATTTTTATTTGAAGAAAAAATGCATACCATTTACCATAGTGGATTTAAGTTGTTAGCCTCTCGTGGAGACCTTTCATTAGATATTTTTGGCCTAAACCATCCCAACCTATAAAACCTCATGAGGACTATTTATTTGTGTCACATAAATTTTTTAAAGCTAACTGTATAGCCCAATTATCTCTTACCAATATTCCCCCTAAGGCTCCTCTATCTCTAGTGGCTATGATTCTTGTTCCTCCTACACCACAGGTAGTGAATGAATTGTGGTCCAAATCAAGTATTCTTCCTCAACCATTTGGCATGTATGTCATGGCTCCCCCTCTTCCATTCTATAAAGGACCACAATTCAACCATTTAACAAGGTCATTGGGGATAAAATTTGTTCCTTCTAAGGAAAAGATTTTTTTTGTGTTTTAACCTAGGAACCTTGTGGTTTCTCAACCTTTGATTGTCCCCTCTATTCCTCCTACAAAGGAAGAAAAGGGACCAATGTTGGGAAATAACTCAATTCCTTCTTCACACATTAAAGCTTGAGCAAGAAAAAATTGAAGTGTAAAAGAGTACAAATGAAGACATCGAGTTATGGCTTGCCAACTTGTTGAAGATCGTAATTTCCTACATAGTGATCATCCATCTATACAACCATATTTTGATGAAATACCTCACACTCATTCATCTTCGTCATCACTTGACTCCACTCCACCACCCTTGTCAAATCTTATTTATCCCTTCCTTAAAAAAGAGTAAAGAGATAATTAATTATAAATATGGATGTTAGTGCTTGCAATCATGCTAATAGTACTAACATGTAGCTTGTTGTGATACATTTTGATGATGAGTCAGAGGATAAATTAGAAGAAAAAAAATAAGACCATAATGAATTATCTCTTATATTTTCCAAATCAATTAATTTAGATGGGGGAAGCCATGATGATCCTCCTAATGAGAGTGATACACCATGTGTTGAACTTGGTACTTCCTGTACCATTCTTTTTATAGTGTGTTTATCTTATTTTGCACCTTCCATTTATGATAAGAAATATTAGGATGCAAACAATTTTCTATAGATTGACTCGCATGTGTAGTACCCTTTGGTGTCTTTGTGCTTTTTTCTTACACGTAATGTGATCTCCCATAATGTGTTGCTTGACATGTATATATTTTTATTAGTTTTCTTTAGATGAACTATGTTTTTATTGTTGGCACAAGGATACAAAGAAAATGAATCTGTTGTGGCAGTATTCTATTTGTATCTTCATTAATCTTTATGTTGTGATTTTATTGTTTTTTTTCCTTTTTGGGAACAATGCAAAGTGTTGATATATTTAGATCTCTTCTATTTTGACCTAAAATATTTTTTGTTTTCATGTGTTGTTCTTCCCTTGTGTTTGTAGTTACACAAGTATTTGGGGAATGATTTCAATCTAGAGTATGATCATAATTATATATTATCTCTCATATATACTAACCCTAGATATGTGGATCCCTCATGTGCCATCTATGTCTTGATAAGTTATGTGGATTTATTTTGTGAACAACCCCTTGTCATGAGTTAGATTGGTTGGGGACATATCATTTGGCATATTTTTTCTATCAATCTTTCATGTCTTATCAAATATCATTTAATTCAACCTTAAAGGAAATTTCTCCCAGTTGGCATTAGCATGTTGAAATGCACAAAACAACTGAGAGGGGGGGTGAATCAATTGTCTCAAATTACTCTACTTCTAACCTTAATCAATTCCACTTTAACCCAATTTTTTATTAAGTGTAGACAAGAAATGCAAATAACAGAAAGAAAACACCAAAGACACCAGATTTACGTGGAAAACCCAATGAGGTAAAAACCACGGTGAAGATTAGCTCACAATATAGTAATAATGCAATACCGAATACAAAGGCTCACTGCCAGAGGGATCACTACCCAGATACAAAGGCTCACTACCAACAGAGGACTCGCTACCTAGAAGGAGGCTCATTGCCTATAGAATAAGAAAAGATAAATGAAGATCCACCACAAAGGTTCCACACATTTGTAGCTTGATCAGAAGATTTTAGATACCATCAGCTCACTGCTTTCAGGAATCTAACACATTAAAGTACCACTGCCTCAATTCACTCTTGCACACTCTACTTTTCACACTTGTTCACACACTTCACTCCTTGAATGATTGATCGATTGATGGACACCCAATTCACAATAACTTGATTTTCTTTTATACCATCTTCAACCCTAGAAACATTCTCCAAGGTTGGCTATACAATTTCAATTTACAAATTCAAATTAGATCGGCTACTCAACATTCCTGCGGTGGATAAGAATGAGAGATAACCAATTAAATATTTAATTAGGACCCAAACAACATCTTGGATCAATCACACGCTTCCTTAATTTGATGCAAAAACTTAATGTAATATGTAGACATTAGGCTGGCCAAACCTAATGAAAAACACCATTGATCTTTGAAGTATGTGCATCTCCAATAAGATGATCACACATGGATCACTCAACACACTTCACCAAAAATTTTACCATCTCCAAGAACACTTCAAATACATTTGTAGTGACTACAACACACTTAATTCACAAAAAAATCTTCAACAGTCCAACTGGACCAACTAGCAACACACAGGAGCTCTAGAGGGGGTCTTTCGGAGAACCAAATCACAAGAACATTTTTCAAAACATAGAAACCATCAAAAAGAATCATTTCCCACATTTTCAAGATCTGAAACCAAAAATCGAAAGATTGCAGAGCCAAAATATTTCTCCTAGTCCACAAACAAATAGTTATGCCAAGCTAGTTCATATTCCGGTGAACATATATTTCACTCTCCATCGAACCAGAAGCTAAAAATTGGGATATATTATCCATTGAAGCTTATGAACATAACTACAAATCTGCACAAGCATAGGATCAACACAAAAGAAATACAGAGCACAATACCAGAGCACACTCAGAACAAACACTGTCTTCATTAATTCTCAAATTTTCTCAAAAAGACTTGTCAAAAACACAACTACAACTTCATAAATATAGCTCCATGTACTATAATAACTTCTATAGTATCTTAACAATACAAGTACCATCTGCAATCAACTTAAACTATGTTGACATCAATGACAACATTAATGACAACACCACCAAACACATCCATACTTGAAACAATCTCCCCTTTGTCATTGATGGCAACACATGATGTGAAAAAACATCAAAGAAAACATAGCATACACAACCTTCAGAGACAAAAACCTACACAAGCATAAAATTTTCACATGAATTTATCTCTCCCCCTTTGACATCAATGGCAAAGGAAATTTTTCATAAAAACTCTTGCCATATAAAGCTTTATGCACTCTACCTTAGGAGTGCACCCACATCACACACTACAACAATGCACTTCTCTACTCCCCCGAGGAGTAGACCTTAATCACCAGTCCAGATCAAAGAGTCTATGAATCCACTGGACTGATGCACCTCCATGTGCATTTAGTTCAAAGGAGGGGTAGTAACCCCTAACTTCCCCTTGAGATACTCAAAGGTATCCTTCAAAAGGGCCTTAGTGAATATGTCAGAAATTTGTTCCTTGGTAGGTACATATTCAAGTCTAACTTCATTTTGTAATACCTTCTCCCTCAAGAAGTGATACTTGATAGGATATGTGCTTTGTCCTAGAATGCATCACTAGATTCTTTGAAATATTTATAGCACTTGTATTGTCACAAAATATAGAGACAGGTTCATCACTCACCACACCTATGTCATTCAAGGTTTGCTTCATCCAAAGTACCTATGTACAGTAGAATGTTGCTGCAATATACTCTGCTTCTGCAGTGGATATAGAAACTGAATCTTGTTTCTTACTCAACCATGAAACTAATCTTCCTCTGAGGAAGAATGCACCACCACGTGTACTCTTCTAGTCATCTACACAACCAACCCAATATACATCAGTGTAGGCATTTAATGTGAAATCATTATACTTTGGATACCATAGCCCAAAATATGGAGTTCCCTTATGATATCTTAATATCCTCTTCACAGTTGTAACATGTGCTTCCTTAGGTTTTTCTTGAAATCTCACAACTAAACATACTACATGCATGATATCCAGTCTAGTAGTAGTAAGATACAATAGTCCACCAATCATAGATTTGTACATTCTCTAATCAACTTTAGCATATTCATCATCCTTACTCATCTTACATCTAGTTACCATAGGGGTACAAACCAATTTGGAGTCATCCATTCTAAACTTCTTCAATAATTCATTAACATACTTAGATTGTGAAATGAATACCCATTTGTTAGTTTGATTTACGTGAAGTCCAAGGAAGAAATTCAACTCACCGATCATAGAAATTTCAAATTATTTTTGCATCTCTTCTGCAAATTTCTTACACATACCTTCATTTCCACCAAAGATAATGTCATCAACATACACCATAACTATCAACATTTTGTTTTTCTCAACTTTGAAGTAAAGATTGTTGTCTGCAGACCCTTTATTGAATCCTTGTTTTTTCAAGTATCTATCCAACCTTGTGTACCAAGCTTTGGGAGCTTGTTTAAGTCCATATAGTGCCTTCTTTAACTTGCAAACCATGTCTGGTTTATCTGACAACTGAAAACCTTTTGATTTCTCCATATATACTTCTTCTTCCAGTTTTCCATTCAGAAATGTAGACTTGACATCTATCTGATACACTTTGAAGTTTTTATGAGTTGAAAATTCCAAGAACATCTTAATGGCCTCCATTCTTACTATAGGTGCAAAAGTTTCTTCGAAATCTATTCCTTCAACCTATGAATATCCTCTACATAAAAGTCTTTCTTTACTCCTTACCACTTCACCATATTAATTTGGCTTATTTCTGAATACTCATTTCAAACCAATTTCATTCTTATTTGAAGGTCTAGGGACTAGTTCCCATGTTTCATTCTTCTCTATCTACTGCAATTCCTCTTTCATTTCTCTAACCCAACTTTCATCATTACATGCCTCGCTTACAGTCTTAGGTTTTATCTTAGAAAGTAAACACAATTTTACCTCAACCACTTTGCTTCTTGTCTTCACACCTTCACTCATATCTCCAATTATATGTTCCTCTGGGTGATTTCTCTGTACATATTTAGGAGTCTTAGGTGCAGGTTTTGGATTCTCCTCTTCATCACTTTGTTCTTTCTCTTCGTTTTCTTCTTTTTGTACTTTCCCATAGATAGGATCATCAGGTTCAACTTCACTTATTTCTATTGGTGTATATATAGTTTCATCAACTTTCACATTAGCACTTTCAATTATTTTCCTCGGTCTTTTATTAAAGCATCTATATGCCTTGTTGTTATTGGAATATCCAAGAAAAATTCCTTCATCACATCTAGCATCAAAACTTATAAGATTTTCATCATCTCTTTTGATGTAACATCTACTTCCAAATACTTTAAAGTATTTAATAGTAGGATTCTTACCAGTCCATAACTCATAAGGAGTCTTAGTGTTGTTACCTTTAATTTGAACTTTGTTAAGAATGTAAATAGCAGTGTGGATTGCTTCTCTCCAATACACATCTGGAACATTCTCTTCTTTCATCATAGTTCTGGTAGCCTCTTGAACAGCCTGGTTCTTCCTTTCCATAACTCCATTCTGTTGAGGGGTTCTAGGAGAAAAATAATGTATCTTTATGCCATGTTCTTCACAAAATGAATTAAACTCGCTAGAAGTAAATTCTCCACCTCTATCAGACCTTAAACATTTGATTTTCAGGTTTTCCTCATTATCTACTCTTGCCTTGAATACCTTGAATCTATCAAGAGCCCGAGCTTTCTCTCTAAGAAAAATAACCCATGTCATCCTATAGTAATCATCAATCAAGAGCATAAAGTACCTATCACCATTAAGGCTTCATATTCTTGTAGGGCCACAGAGGTCTCTATGAATTAATTCCAAATTTCTAGTAGATGATTTTTCCTTTCCTTTAAACCTATTTCTTATTTGTTTCCCCAATTGACAACTTCTGCAAATTGAATTTGAAGGCTTTGTGATTCTAGGAAAATCTCTGACAACTTCCCTAGAACTAATCTTGATCAGATTGTTGAAATTCACATGTCCCATCCTCTGGTGTCAAATCCAAATTTCATTAATCTGAGAAATAAAACACTGACCATCACCACCCTTAAGCTGATAGATATTTCCATGAGTTCTTCTAGTTGCTACCACAATTCTAGATCCTTTTCTAATCTCACAGGTGTTATCCTGAAACACAAGCTTAAAACCTTTGCTACACATTTTTCCAACACTTAAGAGATTATTCCTTAAACCCTTAACATAATAGACATCGTCAGTACTATGTTTACCATCAAAACTAATTGTTCCTTTACCAACAATCTTAGCACCAGATTCATCTCCAAACATAACTATTCCTCCATCATATTTCTCAAGTTTAGTGAAATTACTCTTATCTCTAGTCATATGATTTGAACACCCACTGTCAATTACCCAAAAGTCTTCATCCTATCTAGCATGAAAAGTAGTCACCAGAGTGCCTTCTATCTCATTCTTCTTGCTCTCTGGACCAGATTCCTTTGCACATCTTCCATGGTTAGAAAATACAGCTTTGTATTCCAAGGCTAAAAATAAACATTCATGTTTATCTTCCTCGAAGTCAGATCCATCATCAAAAATTCCTGCATCTTCTTTGACATAATACAATTTCTTGAACTTCCTATCCTTCTTGTCTTTGTGATTATTATTATTATCCTTGTTCTTCTTGTGTCTAGCTCTATTAGTATATCTTGATGCATAATGACCAATATTTCCACAACTGAAACACTTAAAGGGAAACTTACCTTTGTATTTACAAGTACCTTTCTTCAATCTCCTTGTGAAGTTTTCTTCCAACTCTTCTGAATCATCATCATCTAAGTCATCTCCTATTTTCATTGCTTTAAAGGTTGTTTTAGTCTTCTCCTTATCTCTTGTAAATTTTCTCATCTTGAATGTAGTCAAGACACCAAATAGGTTCTCCTTAGTAAATGTGTTTGGATCATATGATTCTTCAATAGCAGAGAATTTTTCATTGTAATTATTCGCTAGGGTCATCAAGATCTTCTCAATTATATCTTCACCTAACATGGTACCACCTTGATTCTTGAATTCAATTGCTATAAGTTCAACTCTCTAATAGTAGCTTGCAATATCTTCAACTTCTTCCATTGTCATATTTTCAAATTTTTGCTTAGCAATTAGTTTCCTTGACAAATTAACTCTATCATTTCCTTCATAAATGTCTTTCAATTTTTTCCATACTTCATGAGTAGTGCCTAAAGAAATAACTTTTTTCCTTTCAATTTTAGATAGAGCACTCGATATAGCATACTGTTTCTTTTCATTCTCCTCATAAGCTCCAATCTCATCAACAGAGGAAGGACCAACAGTTGGTGCCACATACTTTGTCTCCACAAATTTCTAGGTCTTGAAACAAAGTGAAACCAAATAACCTATCATCTATTCTTTCTAGTCACTGTAATTAGCTCCATCAAAAATAGGGATCTACAGCTTGTGTGCCATCTGATCTACCGCAAGCGGTTAAGATTTTCACCGAGGAACCAGAGCTATGATACCAATTGTTGAAATGCACAGGACAACTGAGAGGGGGGGTGAATTAGTTGTATCGAATCACCCTACTTCTAACCTTAATCAGTTTCCACTTTAACCCAGTCTATTATTAAGTGTAAACATGAAATGAAAATAACAAAAAGCACACACCAGAGACACCAAATTTACATGGAAAACCAAATGAGGGAAAAAAAATGGTGAGGATTAGCTCACAAATAGTAATAATACAATACTAAATACAAAGGCTCACTGCCAGAGGGCTCACTGTCCAGATATAAAGGCTCACTACCAACAAAGGACCCACTGTCCAGAAGGAGGCTCACTGCCTATAGAAAAAGAAAAGATAAATGAAGATCCACCACAAAGGTTCCACACATTCACAAATTTATCAGAATATTGTAGAAACCATCAACTCACTACTTTAAGGAATCTAACACATTAAAGTACTGTTGCCTCAATCCACTCTTTCACAGTACTTTTTGCACTTGTTCGCACACTTCACTGCTTGAATGATTGATCGATTGATGCACACCTAATGAACAAGAAATTTATTTTTTGATGCAAAGGCAAGGTGCTAATATCCTTTTTTATGTCAATATAGAGGTTTCTACACAATCTCATAGGTCAATCACTAAATTTCCTCCATTTAGCAACCTACACATCACCCTGCCCTTGTAGCACTCCAAAACCAATTTAGGCCAATTTTTACTTAGTCTTGCCAAAACACCTGACAATTACAAGATGGATTAAGATACCCTTTTCAGGGCTACACAACATACATGAGAATCAAGGGTCACTCTTTTGGACCAATATGGACTTTCAGTACACACACCCGATTCTAGGCTCCATAATTAGGCCAAATTTCCAAGGGAACTACCCTTCCAACAATGGCTACTCACCCAAAAACCTTGGATAGTCTCAGGTAATGGTTCCAAACCTCATATTTTGATAATGGCTTGCATCTACATGGGCTCTAACCCTCTGCTCCAAGAAACCCTCTCAAGCACTCCTAAAAACAAGGGTTTTAATGGTTTTCATGACTCCAAGGCTTAACCAGTCTCAAGGACCCCTCAAACACTCTAAAAAACACCTGGAAAAACTCAAAAAACCCTCACATGCCTAATACATTCACTGGTTTTCAGATTCACCGCTTAGGTTTCTCATTTTCATGGTGGAAACACCCCTAATCAGCACTAGAACTCCACACCCCACTGAGTTTATTCATTCTCTCAGCCTCCAAAGAGCCTAATCATCTAACTAGGCATAATAGAGGCCAATCCACCAAGCCACAGAGTCAGCACAGTAGGTGGATTGGCAAATGGATCATGAGAAGACCCTCAAACCTTCACTCAGAAAATAGAACAGTCAACATAGTTTGTTGATCCCACATAGAGAACAATGGATTCTAGGCCTCCAAAGCAACTTTAAGAGAAGATAAACACATATATGAACAAGTACTTAATATCTCAATACATATCAAACCTGCACGGGCTTGTGTCAGGAAGAAAAATTCACAAAAACCAATGGAGGATAGTGATCAGCATTTGCAAAAATACATTTTCTTATTGAAAACTAAACTAAAATCAACCCTTCCTCGGGAGATTACATGAGTATATATCAATTCCAACATCCAACTATCTCCTAGAACTGACCAACTACCCTACAACTGAATTTTGAACCACTAATGACCATTGGGGGTCAAGATTATACCTTTTATATAATTGATTAATCAACATCAATGCATGTTTTAAAATGTTTTCTCTTTTTGACCCCATACTCACCCAACCTATTAAAAATGGTCTAATGAGACCTTATTTACTTAAGAAACATGACTTAAATCCATCCATTATCTACTTAGAACCCCTTGTCAACATGACACACATGGACAACTTGTTACAATGCAACCTATTTCTTCATATTTTGCAACTTCCACATTGCATACAATTTAAAAGACCTTCAAATCACTTAGTGAACCTTCAAGGTTATCTCCCTTAAATTCCAAGGTGATGGTGCCCCTGCACCATTTTCTTTTATACCATCTTCAACCCTAGAAACATTCTCCAAGGTTAGCTATACAATTTCAATTAGGTCAGCTACTCAATATTCTCGTGATGGATAAGAATGAGAGAGGACCAATTACATATTTAATTAGGACCCAAACAACATCTTGGATCAATCACACACTTCCTTAATTTGATGCAAAAATTTAATGTAACGTGTAGACATTAGGTCAGCCAAACCTAATGAAAAACACCATTGATCTTTGAAGTGTGTGCATCTCCAATAATATGATCACATGTGGATCAATCAACACACTTCACCAAAAAATTTACCATCTCCAAGAACACTTCAGATACATCCCCAGTGACTACAACACACTTCATTCAAATAAAATTCTTTAACAGTCCAATCAGACCAACTAGCAACACACAGGAGCTCTGGAGTAGGTCTTCTAGAGCACCAAATCACAAGCACATTTGTCAGAACATAGAAACCATCAAAAATAATCATTTCCCAGATCCACAAGATCTGAAACCAAAAACTAGAAGATTGCAAAGCCAAAACATTTCTCCGAGTCCACAAACAAATAGTTTTTCCAAGCCAGTTCACATACCAATGAACATATCTTTCACTCTTTATCAAACCAGAAGCTAAAACTCAGGATATATTATCCATTAAAGCTTATGAACATAACTACAAATCCGTACAAGCATAGGATCAACCCAGAAGAAATCCAGAGCACACTTAGAACACACACTTCAACACTACCTTCATTATTTCTCAAATTTTCTCAAAAACACTTGTCAAAAACACAACTTCATAAATATATCTACATGTACTCTAAGAACTTCTACAGTATCTCAACTATACAAGTACCATCTACATTCAACCTAAAGTATGTTTACATCAATGACAACATTAATGACAACACCACCAAACACATCCATACTTGCAACATAGCAATTAATTTAAGTTGGGGTCATACATTCCATTATGTGCTTCACTTTGTTCACATGCATTGAAATTTGTGATACATTTTTGGTATATTGATAATATTTTGTAGTGCCTTATCAAAATTATTGGGACTATAATTCTTAGTATGGTTGGTCCATAGAAAATCACCTAGTGAATATCAAACTTCACTAGTCTATGTTGTCTCTTATCAATATCACCTAGTGAATATCGGACTTCACTATCTTGTGATTATTTTTTCATTGATCACCTAATTCATTACATATATTACAAATAGCTCCTTATTATACTTTTCTAGCCTTTTGCTTCATGAAGGCCTTGGGTATGGATCCTAGCAATAATTTTGTGGAGTTGTCACATCCCTCACCAGTGTCATCCAAGTTGAATGATGCAGTTCAAAAAATAATTAACAAATTAAAAAAAAGGATATTCTCACCAAGGTCATGATGTAACAAAAAAATGATGAAATTTATTCTTTTCTATGGCTAGAGACAACCAACATTAATGAAGTATGGTGAAGGAGAGGGGAAAGAGATGTTCATGCCATTAATATGGCATGGTGACCCTCTACTTAGCATTGAATAGAAATTCACATGAAAAAAAGTCACAAAGTAGATATTTACACACTCAAAAACCCCCCTTAGGTTCTCATTCAAGTCTGAGTGGAGGAAATGAGGGAAAAAATTGTGTAGGAAGAGTATAGAGTAGAGTAAGGTGAGAAGAAGGAGAGAAGGCATGAATGGAGGTGATTGGGGGTTGATTCGGGTTGTAGAGGAATTTCAAGAGTTTAGGAAGGGGCACAAAGGTGGGACAAAATCCACCAAAGGAAATATATCCTCAAGGAATACCATGGTCATGGGATATACTCAAATTAGGGTAAAACCATGCACATGGAAATGCAAAGGGAGAGAAAGCGGTATGGGAAGGAGGAATCACATGGAAAGAAAGGAAATGAGTAGAAAATGAAGGACATGCACAATCTAGGAGAGAAACATGGTCTCATGGAATGCAAAAAAATTAGGATATGTATGAAATGATTTTTTGAAGAGGCTAGACAAACTCTTAGGAAAAATTAATTGGTAGATGAAAATCCAAATTCCACAACCATCGCCAGCATCCTCCTTACCTATGTAGAAACTAGAGCAAAGAATAGATTATGGGTGTTTGTCAAAGCATGAAATATAGAAGAATCTTGGATGAAATTTTATCTATCAACAAAAGCCACATGCAAATAAGACAAAGAGGAAAGGTTAAAAAACAAAGGCATGGGAGTGGTGACAGGAGAGGAAGAAGAAGAAAATCTATGAGAGAAGGAATGAGATGAGGAGAAATTCATGATCGTTCTAGGTCGATTTCTTGTGATTCAAGGGCATGGAAACAACATGAGGGGTAAACTTAGACTTAGGAAACATAGCATATTTTAGCACCTACATCAACGTATCTTGATCATTGTTCTTAGAGATAAGTACATTCCTTCGCATTACCTTCCTAAAATGGTGGTTAATCTTAAATCATCCATTTCCACAATTGGAAATTAAATAATATAGGTCGATTTATGCATATATGTATGATTTTTTTAGACTATAGGAATCAGTCAGGTATCCATACCCCTATAAACTAGAGTGTGCTTGGTAAAAAAAATTCACATGACTGACCTGACACTAGTACGACACACCCTCTGATACCACAGGGATGGTGGAGAGACTAGACCTGTCGACCTCTTTCCTACAATAGGATGATTTAACCAATTGAGCTAGGCCCACCATGTATATGTGTATGATGTTACGTCTTCAAGGAAGCATATTTTATATTCAACATATCACATGCCTCATGCATATTGTTATATATTTTAAAAATAGTAATTCAAAATAGTTCAACTATAACACATAGGCTTGGTAATTCTTTAGATATTTATCAATAATTATATTATTTTTCATGATTGTGTAAAGGATTTGGTTCATTGGATTTATTTACTAGTATATGTAGGTAGGCTTAGATTATGAGGGTTTTAGATATATTTATGAAACCTCTTTGATATTTTCATATCTCATCAAGTTGATGTTGAAAAACAAAATAAATTTTTAATTGCTATGACTCTTAAGAGTTGATGGGTTGAAAAACCTTGTTGCCATCTTACATAAGTTATATTAGGACTATTAATTTTTGTATTGAAGGGTAGGAGAAAAAAAAAAAATTAGTTTAGTTATGTATGGAAAAACTATTGCAAGAATGTATCTTACCTTGGATATGGTTTGGGTTGATTTAATTATTTTGGGATAAACTTTGAGATTATATTGATTTCAACCATGCATGACTAGATATCAATGGTGTCTTGCATGAAAACTATGATAAATGGAAAAAATAAAACATGGAGTCATTGGTTATAACATTTTTTTCAATAAACCCTATCTAGTAGGACAAAATCATGAGTTATGTAGAATATTGATTTGCACCATCTAGTAGTTGAAATCATAAGGTAAAGAGTATTATTATTATTCTTATTGAGGGTGCATCTTCCTATGGTGACTTAAAAAATATAGTGATTTCAATTATCTTGAGAATGACTTGGTACTAATTATACTTATAGAAATTTTATAATTACTATTGTATGCCTTCTTATAGTTGGATGATGCACTATAGTTTACATTGTGTCATTATCTTGAAGATAATAGTTTTAAGGACTATGGTAAATAATATGATATGAAGTTTTTTTTAATAATTCTATGTATAATATTGGTGGATGAGTTATAAACATGAGCTCCGTATACTTGGTAATTATATCTAAAACATAAAAATGTGTGTACCCTAAGTTTAATACTCATGACCTAGGGTACATTTTTGTCATTTATATATGTTTCATTAGAATATAGATCAACAAGGAATATAGATTGACTATCAACCTCAATGGTGAGCCAATCAGACTTGGATCTATATAATTTTGAAGACAAGAATGATTTGGAAATTATTGTGATTGATTACCCTAATTAAACCATATGACCTAATGTAATAAATGTAATTATCTGACAACTGATGAGAAAAAATAGTCAAGTTCTAAAAAATTTGGAAGGTGCAGAGGATTGTGTACCTACCCAAAAAAAATTGGTTTTTCTATGCATACAAGGACTCAATCACCCTTGGGTGAATGAGTCTTTGTAGGAGTTTCTTGCTCAAAGTTTTAGGTCCTCTAATGTCATATCTGAGCCTTTTTTTTATGTATGTCCCATAGTCAGAATGTCATAAATAAATCATGTAGGTGATTTTCATGTCTTGAAAAGAATGGTGACAATAAATGCAACAATGCAAAATGGATCTTCAAGCTATCATCAATCCACTTCAAACCTACAACCTATATATTCACAAAGAGGGAAAATGTTGTGCCATATAGGTTCTTGTCTTAGTCAAACCCCGTGTAAGTGTTTCCACTTCCACAATGGCAATGTCAATGATAAAACCTTGAATGGAAAGGAAGGAAATGGTGAATGAACACAATACTACAACTCGCAACCCTTCAATGGATTCCTTGAAGGACTAAAGACATACACATCTCTTCAAGGATCTTGTATCTTGCTTCACTTGATTTTCTTCAATTATTGAATGATTGAAGATCTACACCAATATTAGCCTTCACATAGCATGAACATGAACACACATAAACTTTGACATGATGTTGGATCTTGAATTGTTGTAATAATTCTTTGATATGTTTCTCTTGAATGCACTTGACAATAATTTTCTCAATAGGATTGCTTCATAAAGTGTGTTTGATTTCAAATGATAAAATCACTAGGTATTTGTCGGTGTTTATCCAATTTCCTAGAAATTAGATTCCAAAAGCCAAAACTTCATATTTTAATTATGGATATTAAAATATTACCAATAACATATTTAAATTTGGGTTTTGGCTAATAAGGGGTCTCATTTTCTCTTGGGTGAATGGGTCTTGGCCCAAACTTCCAAGGAACACTTGATCCAAGGTAATTTAATGATTGAACACATTTTCTTAATATTGATTCACCTTTGGAAAACAATAAAATCAAGGCTTCAAAATACATAATTTGGTAAATTAGAAGATTAATTAAGTCCAATAAATTAGGTGGCCAAAACATAATGTGAAATTATAAATGTATACAATTTTCTACACTACATTCAGCCCCCACATTAGTGAGAGTATGAACTTACACTCAGACTCACACTAAAGTAGAGAAATATATGTCAAGAGGGGTTTGATTGTCCAAATTTTAGAGAGATAGGATAACTAAGGATCAAGGAGGAGGATTGATCCACCAGGATCCAAGATCCCATGACAAACCAACATAGGCAAAAAGGAACACACATGTATCATATGATATGCAACAAGACAAGACACACAAAAAATACAATGTCAAAATTAATGCAAAAAGAAAAGAGATGGACTAGTAAGCTATATTATGTTATGCATCCATGAAATACATTACTCACAAGGGATAGCAATTTTTATTATGCTAAACACTCATGAGACACATGGCCCCAAACAAGGTGCATTATGTTGGGCAACCATGTTATGTTATTGCTTACACTAGGTTCAGCCTGTGAACAAAGTGAAGCCAAGAAAAAGTCAAACATGGTTGGCAGGCTATATTATGCCAAGTTCCATGAAAATAAAAAGGCTTAACATCTCATCGGATAGAATAAAAATAGAAAGCTTGAAGTCTCAACGGATGGAATGAATATAAAAATCTTAACGTATTAGTAGATGAAATGAAAATAAAAATATTAACATCTCAACAGACTGAATAAAAATAGAAAGCTTAACATCTCAATGGACATAATTAAAATTAAAATCTTAACGTCTTAGAGGATAGAATAAAAATAAAAGGCTTAACATCTCAATGGATGGAATAAAAGGATAGTGCCACAAAACCTCAAGGGATGTTGTAATAAAGTCAACACCAAATTTCAAGATCAAAATCAATCAAAGGATCCTTTCTTAATTCATGAAAGGTCGCACCTTAGGGAATATCACACGTGATATCACCACCAAGAGAGGACTAAGGAATAAAAGATTCATGTCTTAGGGAATACTAAACATGGCATTACCATCAAGAGGAATGTCATATGCCAAGAAAAGATCACACTCTCATGGGACATCAAATATAATATCACCACAAAGAATACACATCACATGGATTAAAAATACCGCACCTTGGTCAACAAGGTCACACTTCCTAAGAGATGTATGCTATCATCACTAAGAAGAGATCATTTCTTATGCAAACAATGAACGGGGGACTATATTCCCCCCCTTAAAATTTTATTGTATTTTCTACACTAACTTTTAAGGAGAAATGAAGGGGTCCCAGAAATGAATACACCTAGGACAAGGCTACATAATCCCTTGCTCCCTAAGTGTACGTACAAAGATGAGCCCAAGATTGATGACAATATGATACCTAAAACCTTGCAACAAAATATGATTTGCATAAAATCTAATGCATGTGGTAGTGAGAATAGGTGGATACTAAAACTATCACATGTCAAGGAGAAAAATAAACAAATTTTATTATTACATGCTCATAGTGATCCACATAAGGGTCAAATTGTTTGAGTACGTTCTTTAAAGCATGGCACTCATTGGTGAGATGTCCAAGTGTTCTATGATATGCACAATAAGATATTTCTTACTTTTTCCCTTTTTATCTTCTCGTTCACGGATAGGTGGTAATGTCACAAGTCCTAGGTTGAGGAGTGTTTGTAAGGCATTTTCTTAGTTATAGTATGTAGAAATGGTAGCTTCTTGAGTTTATAAGGCTTGGGTTTCTTACTTGTTTGAGCAACTGTTTGATGTGGAGGTGGAGGATCTTGGTAACCTAATCCTTTAGTATCTTCATATGGTAATTGTTCCAAGAGGGAATGGACCTCATGGTCATTGTGAATTTCACATCCTTTCTTTTTCAAAATATTAAAGCATTGGCCATAAGTTTGTTCCAAGTAAATGGGTGTATTGGAAACTTTGTGTGTATAAGATAGAAGAGTCTCAAGTGGTATATGTTCCGTGTTGTTGTTATCAATGTGTTCTTCTATTCTCTTTAGTTGAGGAGAACCTTGTGGTTCAATTTAAAAATGTAAAATCTTGAACATTTCAGGTGGTGGGATGATAAGAGGTGTTCGCTATTGACATGGGTTATTAGGCCATTGCATTGAGGGATAAAAGGTTGCATTGTTTTCAAGGACATTCAAGCAGTTTCATATGAGCTCTTGCATGCTTTCTTCATCTTGACCCAAGATTTTCATCTCACAAGGACATTCATTGTGAAGTGTAGGGACATGAATTTCATTATTAGGATCATCACCAAACACAAAATTGGACACACCAACCAAAGATTTCAAGGACATCCAAATTTTACCAAAGCACGTATCCATGATGGTTTTTTACAAGATTCAAACTGTTAAACAATAGATAAGAGGAAGTCAGATAACACCTCTAGATAGAGCTACCTAAGGTTATTATATCACTGAAAGTTGACTAATGCCTAGTGAACCACCAAAAATATAACACTACTAAGAGGGAAAGAGGATTCCCTTTACGAGGCCCCTAGGGTTTTTCACCTAGAAGCACTTGGTGTAGGAATGGCTCTCTTTCTGCTTGGTGGTTGCATTCAAAGGGAGGATGGATTAGGTTGTGATATGTGTGTGAGAGGTGTGGCTGAAAATTGGAATGAAATGATACTAATCTAATCTATGAAATGTAAACATAGCAAATGTAACTAAATTCAAGCTAAACTATATGCCCTAAATGTATGCAATTTTGGAAGTAAACTAAAAAGTTCAGAACTTGTGCACCTAGAAATGGAATTTTGTAGATGAGGAGCCCCGAAATGCTCTAGAAATTTCTTGAGACTAGCAGAGGGAAACTTACACCAAGTTGGGCGACCTAGTCCTTCTGTCGAGAAATTTTGTCAAACTAGGTTTCAAGGAAAAGGGTACTTAGAAATACAAAAACCCTTTTCAGGACTGGTATAGAGACAAGGTCACCAATAGTGGTGACCTAGTCCTCTTGGTACTTTATGAAGCTTGAAGGTTTGACTCTGTGGGTCCCAATTGGTACTTTCCTTCTCTACAGTAGTCTGTATTCGAATCTCCCAAAAATGACCTGCAACTTATCTTTTTGCTCCTTCTAGGGTTTGATGCCTTGATGTGACTTGGATGGAATTTTTTTACTTTCTCCAACACTTTATATCTTGCTAAATCTGAGTAAAACCTACAAAACACATGCAAAGACAAAGAGAATTTTGGGGTTAGGAGATAGGGGTTTGCCTAAGTCAAACCCCTTTGATGGTAACTCAAACCTAAATGAGAAACAATGGAAGGAAAGGAAGATTGAATGATGAACTCAATACAAATGCTTACCAAACCTTTAGTTGTTGAAGTTTGCAACATGCAAGAATAGCTCCAATGGAGGTTGCTTGTGATGCCCTTGTGTTTTGATTGCTTGCTTGGGAAGCTTGAGAGTAAGATTACTTGTGAGGAGATGTAAAAACGAGCTTGGGAGAGAGATAAATAAAGGTGAAAACCCTTATTTATACATGTTAAACCCTAATTTTCCCAAAAATTCAACATGATAGGCCGACACTAGGGTTTTGGAGGCAAATTCCCTTTAGGTTTTTGTCTTAAAATTAAAATTTATGCCAAAAGGGACTAGGTCGCCCATGGTGGCGACGTAGTCGACTTGGGAAATTTCAAGTGGTGGTTAGGAATAAAATGATGTTAAATGATGTTTATCAAGTTTTCCTCTCGAAACACACTTAATTTGGGACTAAAATTACATAAAGGGGACAAATTAACATAAGAAAATGGTTAATTAGTGGATGATAAGCCTAGGAAAATGTGAAAATGCCTTACAACACTTTACAACGCTTTGACACAAGGCTTGGAAAGGGGTAAAAGAGGGTTATTTAGGTGAATTGTGTTGAAAGGGTCTTAGAAAAGTGGGAAGATGTGTTGCAACACTTCACAACACCTTAGTAAAACACCCTTAGATTATTGTTGAATTGCAAGCTTTCAAACTGAATCGAGGCAAAATAAGGCCAAAATCCAAGGGAAAAGGCCAAAATGAGTGAAAAAGTGCCAAAGACTACACTTTTTCGCGACACACCTAGATAACAAGACTAGGTCTTGGTCAAGGATTTTGAAAAATCAAAGTTTGACTGTGAAATAAACTACTTAAGGATCTTGATTCTACTTGCAAACAATTGAAATAGTAAATTAATTTCTAGAATTTTCTTAATGTGTCCCAATTTAAAGCACAATGTAGATATATAGCAATGTTGAAAATGTTTGAACAGGATTAAATGCAACTTTCAGATATGAAATGAATTATGTGACTAATGTATGATGCAAGAACTTGAAAATGGTAACTTTTAAAAACAAAATTTGATTCTAAACAATACACTTTATTTCAACAACTGAACTACATGCAAAAATTCCTAAAAATATGCAATTATTGATTACAAAATAGAGATATGAAAGTACAGTGCAACTGAGTAGACAAATACAAAATAGTAGGAAAAAGTTGATTGAGACACCTGTACAAGAACTGGGTCACCCTTGGGTGAATGTGTCTTTGTATAGGGGTCTAAAAATTTAAAAATTGAGTGTTTAGACTGATATTCAAAATGACTATTCCTATCTATAAGTAGGTTGTACAATGTTTGTTTTTCAAAAAAAATCAACGAAATACAAATGCAAATGTATGACAAAATGACACTTTTTTTATTATAATTTTAGAATAAAAATTTGATCTAAATGACTGAAAACACACAACAATGCAAACTATGATGCAATATGACTACAATATTTTTTAATTTTTATTATTTTTATGATGCAAATATGAAACCCTAAATGAGAAATGCAAAACAATACAATGATGCAAAACCTAGATCTAGAGTTTGAAAGAGTACCAAGTTAGAATGTTATAATTTCAAATATCAAGTTCACCAAAATGAAACATAAAAATGTGTGTACCCTAAGTTTAATACTCATGACCTAGGGTAATTTTTTGTCATTTTCTATAAATTTCATTAGGATATAGATCAAAAAGGCATATATATATTGACTATCAACCTCAATGGTGAGCCAATCAGACCTCGATCTGTACCATTTTGAGGAGAGTAATGATTTGGAAATGATTGTGATTGATTACCCTAATTAAACTATATGACCTAATGTAATAAATGTAATTATCTAATAATTGATAAACATAATCAGTCAAGTTCTGATGGATCTGGAAGGTGGAGAGGACTATGTACCTACCCTGAAAAATTGGTTTTGCTATGTATACAATGACTCAGTTTCCCTTGAGCAAATAGGTCTTTGTAGAGGTGTCTTGCTCATCTTTCAGGGTCCTCTAATGTCGGTCTAAGCTTCTATTATATGCCTATTCCATAGTTGGAATGTCATAAATAAATCTTGTAGGTGAGTTTATGTGTCTTGACAAGGATGGTGACAACAAATGCAACAATGTAAAATGGATCTTCAATCTCTCATCAATCCGCTTCAAACCTACAACCTGTACATTCACAAAGAGGGAAAATGATGTGTCATATAGGGGCTTTCCTCAGTCAAATCTTGTGTAAGTGTTTCCACTTCTACAATGGCAATTTCAATGATAAAACCTTGAATGGAAAGAAAGGAAATGATGAATGAAAACAATGTCGCAACTCACCACCCTTCAATGGCTTCCTTGAAGGATTGAAGACATACACATATCTTCAAGGGTCTTGGATCTTTCTTCGCTTGATTTTCTTGAATGTTTAAATGATTGAATGATTGAAGATCTACACCAATATTAGCCTTCACATAGCATGAACATGAACACACTTAAACTTTGACATGATGTTGGATCTTGAATAGTTGTAACAATGCTCTGACATGCTACTCTCGAATTCTCTAATTGACAATATTTTTCTCAATAGTATTACTTCATAAAGTGTGTTTGATTTCAAATGATAAAATCACTAGGTATTTATAGGGGTTTATCCAATTTCTTGAAAATTGGATTCCAAAATCTAACACTTTATATTTGAATTTTGGATATTAAAATACCGCCAATAACATATTTGGAATTGGTTCCTGGCTAAGAAGGGGGCCCATTTGACCTTGGACAAATGGTTCCTGGCCCAAACTTCCAAGACACACTTCATCCAAGGTAACTTAATGATTGAACATATTTTTTTAATATTGATTCACCTTTGGAAAACTATAAAAATAAGGCTTCATAATGCATAATTTGGAAAATTAGAAGCTTAATTAAGTCCAATAAATTAGGGAGGAAAAACATAATGTGAAATTGAAAAGGTATACAATTTTCTACACTAAAATACCAATCTAACATGTTATGAAATGGTTGGTATCCTAGCATGTAGGCATTTGCAATTTCAAGAAGTGTCTAGTTATACATGTTAAGTGAAAATATCATCTACTTTGAGAATGAAGCATACAAATAGCCCATTTTAAATATTTAATAATAATATGGTTACGAGAAATTATGGGTGGGTTGATTAAATCCATGTGCTTTTGTGGGAAATTATATTGTAGTGATAATAGGTTTAATAAGTTCCTTTAATGTCATTTACAGGACATATAATTATAGAATGGAATTTAGGTATTGCTTTAAAGTATTTTCATAACTAAAAAATATATATTGGCTCCTTGAGTATAAGAACACTAATATTGAACATAATCTATAAATTTTGATGAAAATACTTTCCTATGGGTTTATGTGAACCAATGTAATTTTTTGTTGAGTAATAAACCCAATCCCAATATCACTAAGATGAACCTTAGTGTATATGAAAGGAAAAAATAATATTAGTTGACTAAGGTCTAGATAAACTCTTTGAGCAATGGTATTTGAGTATTGTGAAACCTTGATTATGGGAACATGTGTGTAGGTTTCCTTTGAGAAACTGTGTTAGGAGAACTATGTGTGAATTTGATCCATTTGGAAGCGGGTACGTAGGTGGCATTGGGTGAAGGATTCCTCTTTGACCTCAAGTCCAAAGGGGAGGGTTCAGGAGGATAACTCCAAGGATTGTGGTTATTCCTAATTATTTTTTCCTTCTTTCATTAGTAGCCTTTGGTTTGAGGCTAAGTGGGTAACAAATAGGTATGATCAAGTTAAGAGAATTGAATAACTTATATTTAATTTATAATATGCTTATATTAAATATAATGAAGGGATTTAACTACTTTATAATTGGTATTTGATTATATGTATATGTTGGGTAAAGTCCATCTCGTGTTGGTTCCATGTAACTTTTATCTGTTGTGAAAACCAACTCCATATCTAGAGGTCTCTATGTATAGGCCTTTGTATCTATTGATTGTCATTGTGATTGTTATTCATGTTATGTATGACCTGCCTAAGTGCGAACCTCCAAGACATTTGAGTAGTGATAGGAATTCATTGGACTGTGTCAATGATCAATGTTTGGGCTACTGCTAGTGATTAATCAACATTCACCTAGTTCACAGAGGTGAAGGTAGTGGGCTACCTTAGTTATAATACAGTAATAGTTGCATGGGTAGGGATCCATCCATGCAGGTAATGGTAATCCAGGCTAATCATTGTATTTAGGGGGTTCACAGGCTATCACTCAAGGCACAAAAGTGACTAATGCCAAGTGTTACCCAAGATTGTGAAGAAGATAGTTGGAAATACCACTAAGGTCACAAGTTGGTATATGTTAGGAGCTACTTCTTCCTGGGTGGATAGACTTGTCACCGATGGCCTATAGGTGATTGAAGTTGAAACCCACCAAACTATGGTAGGTTCACTACTTGTGGAAAGCTTTGGGATGGAGGATGGACATGTACTATAGTATGGGATGCACTGAATCCCTTTCTCAGTTGTCAGATTGTATGCTTGGATTTGTACGGTTGAGGATGGAACCGCGATGTAGTATGGGATGCACTGAATCCTCTTCCTAGTCATATGATTGTGAAGAAGACCGGAGGAAAGGATGGGACACACGGTGTAGTGCGAAATGCACCAACATTCTTTTCTATTTGGGATGCATTATGGACATGTGTTATTCAGCCATTATGATGTGTAATCCAGTCATTGAGTATATGTGATGTGTATTAGAGCTAATCATTGTGGTACTTGTGATGTACATATGAGCTAGGCACCATTGTACTTGTGATGTGCTAGAGCTAGTCACTGTGTATTTGTGATCCATATTGGAGTCAATCGCTAATGTAATTGTGATATGTGTATGATCTAGTCACTATTGTACTTGTGATGTGTATGATCCAGTCATAGTTGTACTTATGATGTTTATATGAGCTAATCACTATTGTACTTGTGATTTGTGTACAATCTAGCCACTTTTGTACTTGTGATGTATATGACCTAGCTATTTTATGTATATGTAGGTATGCTCATGATAGTCATTGTGTATTAACTTTGGGATTATGGTATGATATGCCCCTTGTGAATATTGTAAATATTTATACACTAGTTCTTGGTAATGTTTGGTATAGACCCAACACTTTATGGTAAAGTTATTATCATTATATTATAATTGGGTAAGTTGATAACTTATGTTTAATGAATAATCCTAATTTAAAGGTGAGATATGAGACTCATGCAAGAGGAGAGAATGAATTCTCTCTAAAATTATGGAGTGAACTACAAAGCCTCTAATTCCCATGAGGGAATACATAGGAAAGGTCACCATGAACCCTCGAGGTTTAGGTTTGGGTGTAGGGATGACCCTAATCATAGGATCTTAGCACTTTTGAGTGTAAGAATATAAGTGAGACATTGATTTTCATCACCATGGTGAATGAAGAAATTTTGAAATCATAACTTTTAATTTAGATGAAAAATGTTGCGTTGGCTAAGTTGGTAGATTTTGCTAATTGATTTTTTTTTTAAATTCTAGTGCCTGAGGGGCATAGCTTACACTGGTATCAAGCTATGAAGTTCAAACGTTGGACCTATGAAGTTCACATGACTCTAGATTAAGTATGTTTTCTTACACTACCAACTAACCATAACAAAGTTATTCACTTGACATGTATATAGTTGTTTTGAATATCTTAAGTGGACTTTTAACCTCCTAAGAATGGATGGCTAGACCTAGCCAAAATGAAACCTGGATAGGTGCAAGAGGAAATTTTAATATACGAATTATAAAGGAAAGATTAGAGTGGTGCAACGAAAATTTGTGGTATCTAATTATCACTATTCTCATAATATGTTGTTTCATGAGATTTAACACCTTGTCATGTGGTAACTATAATGGTATATCCCAAAATATGAAGAATCCTTCTCATGGTATGAGCATGAATGCTACCCCCATTTAATGGATTAGTATGTGTTAAATATTGAGTTGTAAATATCCTCAATGGGTAGATTGTAACTACCTTAATACTTGAGGATAAGGTTGTAAGTTTGAATGAGTCAAAAGAAACGGTTATCAATAGTGATAAAGTGTGTGGGAGGAATAATAGGTGGGTGGAGATTATTATGTATTAACTCATATGCATGTATTTTGTAAATGGATATGTTATGAGTTGGAAATGAGACTGAATTTTAATTGGAACAATATGAATCCCTATGATTAAGAACATGAAAATAACGTATAAACTTGTATTTGTATTCTTAATGATTAAATAAAATTGTTTAAATTGAAATTTCACTAATACACAGACATTATGATATGTGATGTTAACTCACTTAGTGAGTGGCATGCTTAGGGAAATGGGACCCTAGTGAGAGATTGTATGATATGCATTATGATTTATACTTGGCACCTTGCAAGGGTTACTGGTACATGTGTGTACCTAATGGAAAAATATTGGCCTTTCTTAAGAAAAATCAATTCTTCAATTGAAAATTAAGGATTGAATTGAGTGAAAATACTTACTTGAGGGTATATTTTAGTATGCACTCTCTTAAATATCCTAAAAATTCCTCCAAATTCATCAAATTAAGGAAGGGGAAACCACTTGAAAGGAAATAATTAGGCATTTGAAAGCAATTAACTTGGCTAGTAACCCAAAATTCTAAATAAATTATCAAATTTGATGATTCAATAAGTTGGGATGGATTATTCCAAGGGGGGAAGGATTTCACATCCCTTATTAGTCTCATCCAAGTTGGATGATTTAGTTTGAAAAAAAAACAAAAGGAGAGTCTCACCAAGGTTGTGATGTAACAAGAAAAAGATGGTATTTCTTCTTGTCTATGGCTAGAGACAACCAACATTAACTAAGTATGGCATAGGAGAGGGGAAGATATATTTGTGCCATTAATATGGCATGGCGACCCTTTACTTGGAATTGAATAGCAGGTCGCATGAAAAAGAAGGCACAAAGTAGATTTTTAAACACTCACAGACCCCCCCTTAGCTTCTCATTCAAGTCTAAGTGGAAGAAATGAGGAAATATTTTTTTTAGGAAGAGTATAGAGTAGAGTAAGGTGAGAGAAATGAGAGAAAGCATGAATGGAGGTGATTGGGGGTTCAACTGGGCTACAAAGGAATTTCAAGAGTTCAGGAAGGGGATGCAAAGGTGGGACAAAATCCACCAAAGAAAATGTATCCTCAAGGAATACCATGATCACAAGATATACTCAAATTAGTGAAAAATCATGCATGTAGAAATGAAAAGGGAGAGAAAGGGGCATGGGAAGGAGGAATCACACAAGAAAGAAAGGCAATGAGTAGCAAAGGAAGGATGTGCATAGTCTAGGAGAGAAATGTGGTTTCATGGAATGCACAGATTGCAGGATATGTACGAAATGGATTTTTGAAGAGGCTAGAGAAACTCTCAGGAAAAAGTAATTGGTAGATGAAAGGAAAAATTCTACAACCATTGCTAGCATCCTCCTTGCCTACGTAGAAACTAGAGAGGAGAATAGATTATGGGTGTCCGTCAAAGCATAAAATATGGATGAAATGTTATCTAGACCAACAAGAGCCACATGCAAATAAGATAAAGGGGAAAGGTGAAAAATAAAGGCGTGGGAGTGGTGAAAAAAGAGGAAGAAGAAGAAAATATATGAGAGAAGGGATGAGGTGAGGATAAATTCATGATCCTTCTGGACTGATTTCTTGTAATTCAAGGGTGTGCAAACAATGTGAGGAGGGGTAAACTTAGAATGAGGCAACATAGCATATTTTAGCACCTACATCAACATATCTTGACCATTATTCCTAGAGATAGGTATATTCCTTCACATTACCTTCCTAAAATGGTGGCTAATCTTGAAGCATCCATTTCCATAATTGGAAATTAATTAATCTAGGTTGATTTATGCATATGTGTATGATGTTTTGATTATAA
The DNA here is from genome assembly GCA_007115665.2 of Sequoiadendron giganteum. NCBI lineage: Eukaryota > Viridiplantae > Streptophyta > Pinopsida > Cupressales > Cupressaceae > Sequoiadendron > Sequoiadendron giganteum. The sequence continues at coordinate 545,857,019 of CM021108.1, forward strand.
GGGAAAAATAGGTTTTGAAGGGACCCCAAAACCCTTTACAACAAAAGATACAAAATGTTGCATGAAAGGATATTCAAAAGACCACCAGTAGCAACCTAATAGCCAAAAAACACAACAGAGCAGGTGTAGACCTAAAAATATGACAAGAAACTACCATCAGCAACCAACAGTCACAAAACAGCAAAATAACCTAAAATAAACCTACACCCAGCAGGAAACAAAAAGAAACAAGGAAAAAGACTAGGTGCTAGTTCAAGCCACTCAAAGTGTTGGCCACCTCCATCTGTCAGTTCCTATGCTTTTCAACCATATCCAATAGCTCCTTCTTCTCAGCATCAAATGATTTCTTCCAATCAGCTGACCCTTTGACAACAAGTCCTTTGTTATCATCCTTAGAAGTTTTTTACCTTTTCCCTTGGCCACATAATATTTATCCATAAGCTCAAAGAAACAAACCTAATCCTCCTTGAGCTCACTAATCTTTCTAAAAAGGACTTCCAAGGAGTCCACGTTGTTCTTCATAGAGATATGGCATGCCTGCAAAAAAATTTTGATATCTGCATTTATACCTAAAACCTTAGCTTTCAGTGTAGACAATATTTCATCACACAAAGATTAAAAGTCATGATAGGAACCTGTAAGGTCCACCATTTTGTCAATAAAAATTGATGGCACCAAATGTTTCAGAACATTCTTTAGATTCTCCTTCAAACCTCTGATTTTGATATTAATTTTATTGAACTTCTGTAGAGTCCACTTGACTAATTTAAAGGTATCACTGGCCCCAGCTCTAGCCATATCTAGTAAATCATACATGGAGGTAGCATCATCATCAAGATAAGAAAATTCCTTGGACAAAGGATTTACCTTCAAAGGCTCCTGCTTGGCTTCTTTCTTTTCCGCATCCTCCTCATTCCAATCCCTACTCTCCTTGTCCTCCTCCTTGGGAAAGTCTTGCATAGGAGAATCCTCAATGGTCACAGTATTATCACTAGAATTCTTGTCATCACCAGCATCATTGGGGTCCTTGGTTGAAAATTCCAATGCCTTATTCTTCAGGTTACCAATACGCATCGATAGCCTCCTCAATTTGTCAACCAAACCCACATCTTTTTCATGTGTCCTCACCTCACAACCACCTCCACAGACTTGGGAGAAGGATCATTTGAACCCACCTTCGTGTCTTCACTCCTAGAAAGGGAAAGCTACTTAGTTGGCCTATTAATCTTAACACCAACCACCTTCCTCTTCTTCAAAGACATAGTCATGGCTGCAGGATAAATATCCTCCTCCTCTTTGTTCCATTCCTCCTCATTTGAAGAGGACTCTGACCCAGACTCATCACTTAAAGTCTTCTCCTTTCCCTTGATGGTAGGAGCAAGGATAAGAGTCTTGACAGGTTCCATAATTAATAAAATAACCCCTTCATGGAGGACAAGGGCCCTCCTATTCTTTAGATGTGCATACACCAATACCTCCAAAGATGATAATAGAAAGAAAGGAAATGAAATGAACAAACCATGTCTGAAATGGTTGAGAGTAAAATGTGTTCGCAAGAGACACTACACATGTCATCTGGTGTTATCATTGATGGCAACCCTATTTAGTGATTTGATCCGTACTTCAGTAATTGTTTATACTGAAAGCCAGATCAAAGAAATGTATTATATGTCAAAGCTAGAACAGGGTATCCGATAGAGTTGTGTTTTTCGATTCATATGCAATTCTTTGTTATCATTTTGAGTTGTGGATCTCAGGGAAGATATTTTGATGAATGAACTATGTTATCCTTGAATCATAGAGCCGCGTATTGATTCTTGTGCAAGTTAGAAGATCCGGTTGATTGATTTTTTGTCTAAGAGTGCAAGAAGGTTGACTGAGTGAATATAGTGTGTTGTGGATCTTCGAGGGGTAATTTTTTGAAGTGTTTTGTGCTTGAGAATGTTTTTTTGGGTCCTCACTATGTTGTGGCTGACTTTGGTTGGTGTGCATTGAAAATTATCTATAGATTGAGCCGATGGTTTGTAAATAATTTATGTTTTATTGAAGCCGACATGTGGTTGATTAAATATTTAATTTTGGATATATATAAGTGATCATTCATATCATTTGGATGTATGTGCAAAGTGTGTTGATGTGTGTTGCAAAAGTCAGAAGGATTGTAGAGCGATTATGCACAGTTTCACTTGTGCATAAAAGGATTTGTGATGGGAATTAAAGCAGACATAGCAGAAGAGCAGAATTAGACAGAAGGTCAAGAATGTGATTGGTGTGTTTAATCAAAATTGTAATCAGGAATTAGTAGATTCTATTCTTTTAGTTCAAATCTTCTGGATGTAATCCAAATGTTATGTAAGACAGTGAGTCTTCATTTTGTATCTCAGCAGTGAGCTCTAGGTAGTGTGCCTGAATGCATGTGCATTCCCACTTGTAAACACTTATTCTGAGTATGCTCTTATTGTGGATTGGCCTTCCACCATGGTTTTTCCCCTAACAGGGTTTCCACATAAAAATTCTTGTGTTATGGTGTTGTGGTTGATTGCTTTGTGTTCTTGCATCTTTCTTTTGGTTCAATGTTGTAAGTGGTTTAAAGATCAGATTAATAAAGTTAAATTTTGCAGAACACTGATTCACCCCCCCTCTCAGTGTTCCTTGATTCCAACAATTGGTATCAGAGCCTAGTTCCTCGAAAGAATTTTAAAATCTTGGGGAAGATCCGGGAAAGTGATTCAATGGATTATGGTAGTCTTCATCAACAACTTTTGGTGGCACTAGATGATCTTGATCAGTCTAAATATGAAGTCCGAGAATTGCAAGCAAGCCTCTCGAATGCTGAGAAATTCATTCAGTCATCGAAAGATCAAATCAATAAGTATAGGGAAAAGAGAAAGGAACTCTGTGATTAGATCAAGCAAAAAGATAGTAAAAGAATGGAAGATGAACACCTAAGTCAAGCCCTGACAGAAAAGACAAAAGAATGTGAAAGTTTTGCTAGAGAAAATGTTATCCTAAAGCATGAGATGGAATCTATTCTGATGAGGATGACCAAGGAGATTGAAGACAAAAATAAGAATGAAGAGAATCTTGCTTAGTCCTTCAAAGAGAAATCTGAAGAATGCAGACAAATCAATGATGGATTCACTCAGTTGGCACTTGAATTGCATCAATCTAGAAACAATGAATATGAGCTTGAAAGACATATTGTTACCCTCAGAGATGAACTTGCTATTGCAAATTAATACAAGGAGAATTTCAAGATTAGCTCAACTAAGCTTGATGAATTGATTAAAGTAAAAGGTACTGGAAGTGACAAGTGAGGTCTTGGATATGAGGAATGAGAAAGCTCTGAATCTAGAAAAAGGAGATTTAGGCAAGGAAATCAGATGAACAAAGCTGGAAGGTATTTGGTAAGACAACCTAATGCTCAAAGGTTCAATGGTTACTATTTTGTTTGCAATAAATTTATTCATATGGCTACTCAATGTAGAAGAAAAATCAATCCAAGTGGTCCATCATTCTTCGGTTAGTGTTTCAATTGCAATAAGTTTGGTCATAAGTCAAATGAATGTAGAAATATTAAACAAATTTTTCAATAGAGATGTTAGATGTTATGTGTGCAATAGATTTTTCCATATTGCTAACTAGTGCAGATCAAGAGAAAATCAATGGAATAACTGGTCTGAACAAAGAAATGTTGTGTGCTATAACTGTAACAAATCCAATTGCATTGCAAGACTCTATAGAAGCAAGAAGGGTCCGGTGAACAAAGGGAAAAATATTCAAAAGGATGATAAAGGAAAAGGGAAAGTTACTAAAGATGAGATCAGGAAGCAAATGAAGAAGACATGGGTGAATAAGAGTCCTTTTCTTGTGGGAAATGAGCCAGCACCAAAATCTGGTTTTGGTAATTCATCCACAAATTAGTTTAAGGGCTCTGGCCTAGGGGAGTTCTTAAGAAAATATTTTAACCCCCTTGTTGTTAGTTGATACCGGAATGTGGTAAATAGCATTGATTACATTGATGATGTATAATTGTTTTGGGATCTCTTATGGAGGAAACTTATACAATATTGAAGGTTCATAGAAGAATTTTCTTTCACAGTCTATGAAAATAGGGTATCCAGATAACCTAGGGAAAAATCATTTATTGCGAATAAAAATTTAGGTGCACAAATGATAAAATTCATTTCTATCTCTCATTTGTCACATTGCATTCTGAGAAGAAGTTTGGAGAGCTCTGTAAGAAAACTTTGGCGAAGATTCAAGTCTGAAGGCGATTTGAGGATCAAACCCTAATCCAATGAAAGGTATTTATCTATGGACTCGTGAACTTGAAAATTTTGGAAATGGTTGCTCCATTGGTTGTTGATATTAAGAATAGGCCTCATCCGAAATTCAAATGGAATTCATTCAAATTTGTTGAGACAAAACCATTAGGTGTATTTTCTTTCGTTCCGTATGGTGTTTTTCATATCGAAGATATTAGGGCATACATTCATGCAAATGTTGAAGAATTAGGAAGCTCCCAGTTGTTGAATTTGTACACCAATCACATTGTGGGAGAAGATTTTTGTGTAAAACCTGAATTCAAGACTCTGGAGGAGTTCATTCAAATTGTAATTTTTCCCATCTTCAATGAAACTGAATGGGTTTGGTATATATTGAGTTGAGTGCATGTCAATTTTATGTGGTTAAGTCAGCCTTTAAAGATTACAAAGGAAGCTATAAGGATTATTACTAGTTTGAATTCATCTGATGGGTTGCTGACACTGAAATCCATGAAAAACCAAATAGTCACAAATGCAACCGGTTCCAATTTTGACAGAAGAGCCATGATAGTTAATGATATCATCAAAGTGGATATCATATTTGCTTCTATGTTTATTGGATACAAAATCTATCACTCCAGTCGAGATAACTCCGTATCCAATATTGCAATCTATGCAGCTTATCAAATGGTCAAAGAAAATGCAAAATATGATCTATGTGAATTACTCAGAAGCCAACTAGTTGAAAACCTTGGGAAAATCAAGAAGGACAAGAAGAACATCTTCAAATATGGAAATATACTTTTATGTCTATTCTTCTACTTCATGAATGAAGTTCCAGGAGTTGGTAGAGTGTAATGGGAAAGTGACAAACCTATAGCCATTCAAATCAAGGATATGTTATATAGATTTGGAGATATCAAAGCAAGGGAAACGGTTATCTAGGGCTACCTAAAAAAATTTCAGAGTGTAATGCAAGCTATGGAAAGAATTCCTAATTCTATTGTGGAAATGTATAAGGAAACTATTTGCTTCATGATTGACATTGATTAGTGTCTGATGGAAGCAACAAAACCTAGAATAGTTTGGATAATGCCTATGGGATATGAGGTTGAAGAACACATTTTGGAGTTGTATGTTGAACACTTGATGAGTAAACCTTAGGATCTGACAGTTGAAAGGTTTGGTACATTCGCATAAAAGGATATACATGTGCATAATCAACTAAGGAATCATGTGATAGTCAAGAGAGTGAGAAGGGAAGTTGAATCTTTTGCAGAAAGCCTCAGTATATCTGTTGAAGTTGTGAAGGAAGCTAGGAAGAAAACAGAAGAAGCTAAAAAAGGGGAGCTTTCTGGAACTGAGTCAGCTAGTCCGGCAACACCCTCTATTCGATCTAGATCTACAAGGAGCTTTGCACTCTCATCTGGTCCTACAAAGAAATCAAGTCCTGTAATAGCTCAAGTCAAGACATCTGAGAGAGAAGGAAAGAGGAAGAAGGATAAAAGCACAAGAGTCTATGTTGTTGTTTCAGAGGATGAAGAAACTGAATCTAATGAAGAGGTGAGAGAAATTAAGCAAAAGGGTTCAAAAGCATCAAAAGTCTCTAAGGACAAGCCCTTCGGTGAATACAAAGCAAAGAAAAAGATGAAAACTGAAAAATCAGGTATGTCTGTAGAAGAAGTGGAAAAATCCCTAATTAAGGATGGTAATCTTAGGCCACTTTGTAAATGCTTTCACACCTTTGATAGTGTTGGTCAAAGAATTCTTGAGGAAGCCGCAATAAATTATTTGAATAATTTTAATATGACTCTCACTGAAATAATGTTTGAGTTACCTAAAAGTCTATATGAAGTCTTAGAAATGACGAGAGTGAATGCAAGAACTGGAGAAGAGAAAATGAGAGAATGGATATTTGTTGATCTGTGTCCACTGATGTCAATGGATGAAATGAAGAAGATCCTAAGTGATGCAAAAAGGGATTTTAAGAGAAAAAAAAGGGTGAACAAGTTGATGATTGGACAGAATGAAGAAGTTGCAAAATAAATTGAGAAAATCCTTAAGGCAGTGTTGTTGAAAAACATATATAATGTTGTTTCTAAAGAAGCTCATAGTGAAGATGCTCCATCTGGTCTAATGAATGAAGAAGGAAAATAAGATAGATTTGAGGATAGTTTGAATCCTCTTAACATGCAAGATGCTGAAATTCCTATGGAGATTGAAGCTCCTAAAGTTGTGTTAGTTGATGAAATTGAGATTTCTAAAGCTAAGGAAGAATCAGTGATTGAAGAAAAGAAGGCTGAAGTGAAGAAGATTCATATGGAAGCAAGAGACACTGCTAAGGCAGTAAAGGAGATTTTGGAAGAACAATAGGAGGAATTTGATTCTAAACTAGTTAAAGGTCCTATCAACTTGGCCACTCTATCTCCTATTGACAAATTGAAGGTAGCATCATTTTCTCAGGCCAAGGCAAGGGAAGAGATTGTGAAATCTACATTGAAGACAGTGAGTTGTTAAATATTGCATCCGGTATTTTGGAGAAGATCATGCCTACATATGTCAAGGATTCATCTGATTCTCCATTTGGTTAGCTGAAGAAACTTGTCAATTTTGTAAGTACTCACTTTGAGTCTCTTGAAAATTCAGCTATGGATAAGGTTTAGAAAGAATTTGATGCAAACAGGCTTGGTAGATTGAAGGGAATGATTGCTAATGATAAATCTTTGTTAGCTACATGTGTAAGGAATATTCAAGGTGCTTTGTCTAAAGGTGGAAACATTTATAAGTCATGCTTATCATTGTCTAAGTTCACTGAGGACATTGAAAATAAAATGAAGGAATATGAGAAACAATTAGAAGATATTTCTCAAGCATTTGATCCTCTAACAGTTTCTGTGAGCAAGCATGAAGATCAAATCATATCCCTGCTTGACAAAATCAAAAGTTTGAAGCATGAAGAAGGTAGAATTGTTGAAAGAGTATGTGAGCTTAGAGGACTAATTGGTCCTAAGATGGAGACAATGCTTACTACATTGAAGGAAGCGTAGGATGCTATGGTTGTCAGTGATTTGACAAACCTTGAGTCAACAGAGATGCAATCCTATCTGTTTTGTGGTCACATGACTATTTTGGAGAGTCTCAAAAATATTTGGGACACAAGTTTGAGCTTGTTGAAGAGTAATTTTGCAAACATATTCAAGTTTATGTAAGTTGTAGAAGCATGTTTGTACATATGTAGTTTGTTCATAGCAATTTTGTTTGATTTTTGGTATGCGGATTCCTGTCTTTTCCATTGATGTCAAAGGGGGAGAGTGTGACAGTGAAAAATGTCATATTCATCTTAGGGGGATTTGTGTTTTGAATTTTTGAAGGTTGGCAATGTATTCATGTTGGTACTGATCCAACACTTAGTCATTTTTCACTAAATGTTTCCATCAATTCCAAAGGGGGAGATTGTTAGCAAGAGACATTAAACATGTCATCTGGTGTTGTCATTGATGGCAACCCTAGTCAGTGATTTGATCCACACTTTAGTAGTTGCTTATACCCAAAGCCAGATCGAATAAATGTATTATCTGTCAAAGCTAGAATAGGGTATCCGACAGAGTTGTGTTTTTCAATTTATATGCAATTCTTTGCTATCATTTTGAGTTGTGGGTCTTAGGGAAGATATTTCGATGTATGAAGTATGTTATCCTTGAATCATAGAGCCTTGTATTGATTCATGTGCAAGTTAGAAGATCTGGTTGATTGATTTTATGTCTAACAGTGCAAGAAGGCTGACTAAGTGAATATAGAGTATTGTGGATCTTTGAGGGGTAATTGTTTGAAGTGATTTGTGCTCGATCATGTTGTTTTGGGTCCTCACTATGTTGTGGCCGACTTTGGTTGGTGTGCATTGAAAAATATCTATAGATTGAGCTGACGGTTTGTAAATATTTTATGTTTTATTGAAGCCGACATGTGGTTGATTAAATCTTTAGTTGCGGTTATATATAAGCGATCATTTATATCATTTAGATGTATGTGTGAAGTGTGTTGATGTGTGTTGCAAAAGTTAGAAGGATTGTAGAGTGATTATGCATAGTTTCACTTGTGCATAAAAGGATTTGTGATGTGAATTAAAGCAGAGAGAGCAAAAGAGTAGAATCAGACAGAAGGTCAAGAATGTGATTGATGTGCTTAACTGGAACTGTAATCAGGCATTAGTAGATTCTATTCTTTCAGTTCAAATATTTTGGATGTAATCCAAATGTTTTGTAAGAGTGAGTCTTCATTTTGTATCTGAGCATTGACCTCTAGGTAGTGTGCCTGAATGCATGCACATTCCCACTTCTAAACACTTATTCTAAGTATACTCTTATTGTGGATTGGCCTTCCACCGTGGTTTTTCCCCTAACAGGGTTTCCACGTAAAAATCCTTGTGTTATGGTGTTGTGGTTAATTGATTTGTGTTCTTGCATCTTTCTTTTGGTTCAATGTTGTAAGTGGTTTAAAGATCAGATTAATGAGGTTAAATTTTGTAGAACACTGATTCACCCCCCTCTCAGTGTTCCTTGATTCCAATAAAATGGTGACCAAGAATAGCCCTAAACCTCCCTTCCAATCATTATAGGGAAAAGTTATTAAATGATTATATTATATTGGCTAAATTGATAACTTATGTTTGATGAATAATCCTAATTTAAAGGTGAGATTTGAGATCTCATGCAGGAGGAGAGAATGAACTCCCTCTAACATTGTGGGGCGAGATACAAATCCTCTAATTCTCATGAGGGGATATGTAGGCAGGATCACCATGAGCCCTCAAGTTTTAGGTATGTGTCTAGGGATGACCCTAATTATAAGATCTTATCACTTTTGAGTGTAAGCATATAAGTGTGACATTGATTATCGTTACCATGGTGAATGAAGAACTTTTGAAATCAGAACTTCTAATCTAGATGGAAATACTTTGTTAGCTAAGTTGGTAGTTGTTGATAATTGAATTTAAAAATATTGCAGTGCTCGAGGGGGAGATTTTACAAGAGCTTTCTAGTACATGATTGTCATACCCCCTTTGCATTTTTGCATCATGTATGTATCGAGTTTTAATTTTGTTTGCATCATTTTTGTATTGTGTTTGTATTATGTTTGCATCGTGTAGTCTTTATATTATGTTAGTTTGTACATTATATTAGTTTTGTGTCTTCATTGCACCTCATATGTGTGTATTCCTTTTTCTTTACATTGTTGTTCTATAGGATCTTGAGCTTGGGGGATAGCACATCCCCTAGATTCGGTGTCATCCTATCTCTTCAATTTTTGGATAAAATAACCCTTATTGTCTTATCTTTACTTTAGTGTGAGCATGATCATAAGTTCATACTCTCACTAAAGTGGGAGCTAAATGTAGCATCATAAATTTTCACCCTTGACAATTTCACACTAGGTTTAACTCCCCCTATGTCTAGACCGATTTGTTCTCTTAAATTTCTCATTTTATGATCATATTTAGAAAATCAAAATTAAATTGGGAATTATAATTTAATATTCATTTAATGACACTTAAAAACCTAAAATAGGTCTGGACTAGGGCACTAGCACCCCTATCTATTAATTTGTTGACTTTTGATAATTAGTTTTACAAGAAAATGAATTAATACATATAAATATAAGACTTTTTCACCATTTGAAATCCTAGTAGTTTTGGAATCATAATTGAGCATCCTAAAAAGAAGTCAAGCACGGAATCAGCATAGTTTACAACACTTATTATTAGTCAAGGTTCATGTTAGCAAGGCATCAACTTTATATGTGAGTTTTGTTCGTGTTTTATATTCATTTATTTTGTGAGTACTAATACATGCAGGACCTTCAATCAAACATTCAATTCTCCTTGTATGAGATGAGTACAATAACTTTAGTTCATCAAGGAAAGCAGATCTGAGTGATAAGTTGTAGCACTTGTCAATTTAGCATTCTTTTGTCCATTTTCCTTTGGCCAACCGAGGGTAAGCGCTCTTTATATCATCATAATAATTTTAGAGGTGGAAACACCAAAATGGGGTTTGATTTAGACAAGCCCCTATACAACACAACCCTTTCTCTCCTCCCTTGTATGCAGGTAATAGATTTGAAGTGGAAGAGCATTGAAGACCTAATTTCAATATCAAGCATTCAATCCTTTTATATCAATAAATTAGGGAAAGTGGAATTAATCATTGATATACAAAGTTTTGAAGCTGAGTCTAGAAGGGGAAACCTATAGATAGCGACCATCTGTGATCTGGTTTTTGATTCCTGAGATTTTCACTTGTAGGTCTAGGGTTTCGACGCCCCTGTCTAGGGTTTGAGTCAAAATTCATATGCCAAGTTCCTCTATCTCTACACTATGTTATTATGTAACTGGTTTTTTTGTTTAAATTTTGTGCTTCTCTATAATTACAATAATTTGTTGCAATTCAATAGTTGGCCTAGGGACATATTTACATCATCAAATCAAGTTAATTCATAATCAATCGATCAACCCCCAAAGAAATAACCAAAACCCTAATCCACCATTCTGGCTCTTCCATAGAGGTTAGTAGTCAAGTGATTGTTTGTGATCATTTTTGTTTCCTTCCAATATGATGTAGGAGAACTTAGTGTGATTTAGACCCTCGATCCCTTTTTCCCACATCACACATAAATGACTATGAAGATAAAAATAAAGGGAAATGTAATAATATACCTAGATAATAATTATACAACCATGAAATACTTGATTAAGGATAATACAAGACTCTATCTTAGATTATTCAATGTGTAGGCTTCAAATTGCTATAGCAAGTTTGTTGTAGAAGAAAACTTAGCACCTACAAGTTTGGGTAAAAATGATAAACGATAGAATGGGATTTCAAATGGCAGCTTTTTTATTTATATTTCAAGCTCAATTCATCTTTGTAAATATTTTATTATGACTTTATGGCTGGGTAAAAATATATAATTAAAATTTTAGTATGTCAAATAAAACCCAAACACCAACATTAGATATTAAAGTGTGTCTAAGGCACTAAACTTTTCACATGCAATTGTATTTTTTGAGCTTTAATCTAGACCTTCTAGGATAGGTTTTAGGGATTAGATAATTCTTAGGTATAATGAGAAACTAGTCCATTAACCAAGAAAGGGCTTAGGAAGTCACAAATGGGTCCTAAAACACACCTAAGGAGATTAGCACTAAATTAGGTACAATAGATTGCATTGGTAATTCCCAAACTTACACTAATAAAGATTAAAAAAATCCTACTAATCTCATAGTAATAGCTATTAACATAGCAAGCATTACAATTTAAGAAATTTTAAACATTATAAATATTATAGGTCATTTGGCAGTTGTTAGATAAATACAACAATATATGGTGATATGTTGCATATCTATACAATGAATTTTTACAATGTGTATAAATTGAAGCTATGTGCATTTTGATGAATTTCTCCATATTTTTTATGCTAGTAGCATATTGCTTCTATAACTGTGTCAACAATCAAATTCATGAATTGTATTTTTGTCTTACCATGGTTATTTTTTTAACACATTATCATATACCTTAATTGACAACTCTAGATAGTTGACAATAGAAGATTCCTAACATGCAATGTAGTCTTTAACAATATGTATGATGCCATGTTTTGATTTGTGCTACTACTAAGGACCATTAATCCTATAAATTGACAATTAACTTCCTCATATGCATTTTTTATGCTCTTGGGTCCTTAAAAAGACCTACAAAGCTTTGAATCTTCTCCTACACCATACACATTAGAATAATTATGAATAAAACCAAGAAAAAAACTCAATGCCTTTCCTAGGCAACCAAGGGGCTTTAGTTAGGAATGTATAACTAGTTGATGGGATTTATTTGTGGGATAACCATTGTGAAATGTTTATCAATGTTAGAAAACAAGTTAAGAAACTAGATTCATCAATCTCATGAAAATGTAAGATATTTTGAATGGTATAAGTGATCATCAAATTAAAGCGAAAATATTGTGTCACACTTGTATACAATGTAGAAAAGTTTGAGGGGAATGTGAAAGTTGAAGGTTTTGTTCATGTCACTTCATTAAGCATTTTTTGTCTTTTCTCAAACTTGCTTTAGAAGAGAGAAAAATCATATATACGATTTCTCCAATAAAATACAATCTTCAAAATTATAAAGACTATTATGACTAACATTGCAAGGGGGACACTCTAACTATATTTAATAAGTTTGTGTTAATTTCAATAATCATGTGTTTAAATATTCAATTATTACATAATACGCTTACTTGTGTGGGTTTCGAGTCTAAAGATTTGTTATGTTCAAAAAGATTACAAGATGCTAGAATTTTTTGTTAATCTTGGAAATGTAAGATGTGGAAAAAGAGTTGCATAAGTTGCCTTAATTTTGTGCACACATCAACAGTTCCTAAGCAAATCTAACTAGCACACACATTTCTTCCTAGTCCTCTATATAATATGCCAACTCATCTTACAATTATATGCCTAGTGTAACTTCTTGGTTTTTGTAATATACCTTAGAACTAATTCTTGGTGTGATTGTTTCAGTGTGCAAATTGAATTAAGATACATAAAGCTCTTTATACAAACTTTGGAATTGTTGAGAGTAACTTGCAATATTCAACCTATAACCCAATTTACATATATTTTCCTCCTTAATCTATATATTTCATAGATCATGATAACTTTTCTAAATATGTTTTTGTAAATAACTCAAATCAAAAGTTAATATCACTCAAAAACCTCCATTTAACATCATCTATCAAGATAGCCACTGCACTCTTTAATAGTGCAAGTTCTAGTAGTTTAGGTTTATGGGGATAACATTTAAGTGGTTAGCTCACTCGATCTTGGCTACCATTTTAAGTAGTGCAGGTCATGGGTTTGATTCCTTATTTAAACACGATGTGTGGTGTGTGGTTTATTGCACATTGCATGAGGAATTATAAGAAAGCTTGTCCTATAACTAAGAGCTAAGCTCTAGGTTCGATTCCTAATTTAAACATGGTGTATGGTGTGTGATCCATTGCACATTACATGAGAGATTATAAGAAAGCTTGCCCTATAACTAAAAACTAAGTTCTGAATCACTAGACCAGCCCTCGATTTCTCTCATAAAAATTAAAAAACAAAACAAAACAAAACATTTAAGTGGCTAACTTTTGAAAGATAATGAAAAGAGGCATATACATATCCTCACGGCAGAGCACACCAAGAAGATATTATCCTCACTAGTGAGACCCACAACATAAGAGGACATCCTCGCTCCTCCAATATCTTCACCAATATCTCCTCTGTAATAAACCAAAAAAATCATGCCACGTGGCTAGAAAGAGTCCAGACCTCCCCAAATTTTGAGAGGCTAAGATTCACCTCCTTATCTCTTCTAACTTCCGTCCATCTTTCCTCCTCCAATCCTCTCAAAGCAAGCCATAGCAAGCCACTGCATTCCATAGCAAGCCTAAGCTCCTCTAATTCTGTCCATTGACAGAAAATTAATCATCTGTGAGATCCTCAGTACAGATGGCCGCTTCAATGGCTACAACATCCACAGTCCCCAAGGCCATCCTTTGCCCGTCAAATAACGCTGTTTCCCTGACACCAAAGATGTCCTGTTCTTCCATGAAATTTCAGGCCAAGTCCATGGTAGGTCGTCTGGGCAGAGTGGGTCTGAGCAAAAGAAGTCTGGTGGTGGCGATGGCAGGCCCTCCGCCGGCCAAGGAAGGAAAACTTGACGAAGATGTGGAAAAAAGCATTGCAAATGCCATGGAAACCTGCGCAGGGGATGGACAATCTGGGGAGTGTGCGGCTGCGTGGGATGAAGTCGAAGAATTGAGCGCTACCAGGAGCCATCTAAAAGCCAAGGAGAAAGCAACCGACCCACTTGAGACTTACTGTAAAGATAACCCTGAGACCGACGAGTGCCGAACCTACGACGACTGACGATGAAGGCTAGTAACATGTATTTTCTGTTATTTGACTTATGTCTTAAGAAATATCCGTCAAATGTAAGGGGGTCTAATATAAGCTGTTTCTGTCCAACTGAATTCAGATGTAAAACACATTTATGATGTAATCCAGTGAAGTATTTCATAGATAGATTTGGAAGGCTTATCATGCGTTTTCTGTTTAAAACTGTTTTTGTTTTTGCTGGTACAAATCTTAATACAGAAATTTATTATTAGTAAGCTTTTAGATTCAATTGTGTGTGTTTTTGTGTCGATGTTTTCATCACACTCAGTGATCCATCATCGAAAAGAGGAACTATGTTTTTTTTTCTTATTTACAAAGAGTAGTAAGACTCTTTTGTTATGAACTTTTTAATCTGAGTCTGGAATCATGGTGGAACTAAATAGCTTGGAGTAGTATGCCAATTCATTTGGAACAAGATTCTAATTGTTTAAGTGTGCACTTTGCATTCTCAAATATGAGGCAGAAGATTCATAAGTATGCTAAAGAGATCATATGGAAAACATTAAGCTTTAATTTAGGCATGAGTAATAATCTGAGTTTGCAATCATGATGGAATTAAATAGCTAGGAGTAGTATGCCAATTCACTTGGAACAAGATTCTAATTGTTTTAGTGCACACTTTGCATTCTCATATATGAGGGAAGAAGATTCATAAGTATGCTAAAGAGATCATATGGAAAACATTAAGCTTTAATTTAGGCATAAGTAATAATTAATTTTGGTTAAATAATTGATAGTTGTAACTTAATGTAATGTTGAATTAGATGTTTAGAAAGGAATTTCATGTAATTAAAGGTTATTTAATTCTATGATTAAAGGTGTATGATTTTGATGTAGTCTTTGGATTTTAGATTATTTTAATTTAAAAGCATCAAGTTTCCACGGTCCATGATAATCAAGTGTCAATTATTTTTGGATTGAAACTGTGTCAATTTTTTATATCAATGTTTTTTTATCATACTTCATGATCCATCATCAAGATGATATGCAAGCAATAAAGAGAGATAGATCATGGAGGATGATATTTCTTTATTGCTTGCATATCATCTTAATGATGGATCATGAAGTATGATCTGAAACGTTGATATACAAAAATTGACACAATTTCAATCAAGATTTAGTTGACACTTGATTATTTTAATTTGAAAATAGTGCTTTTGTATATGTGTAATTTGTTATATTTTTATGTGAGATTTAAGCTTTATCTTGAGACAAGTATACAAGTTAAGATCTATTTTCTATGCATGTATTTGTCCTCTATGTGCATTAATATGATCTTGCTTAATGTGTACTTTTTCTTTTTGACATGCTTACTTTGCATGTATCTACTTCCTTTGTTTTTTATAATATCTTAGGCTAATGATATTTAAGATTTTCTTTTGAAATATTGACACTATGTCATAAGAGGACATGTCCACCTAGATCAACCCATAGAAATGTGTGTAAAATATAGAAAACAATAGATCCTAGTCATTCAAATGCTCCAAAGTGATGTAATGCAAAATTCAGCTCTTTTTAGGTAATCCAATTGAGATATTCCTAATGCTCCTTTTGTAAATGTGAATGATATTTAATGTTATCCAATGATGATCAAGTAAGTGCAATTGAATTCCTTCATGTACAAGGAAATAACAATTAATCATGCAAAAATAATGTGAGCCAAGACCATGGCTCATCATGTTGACACCATTGAAATTGAGGCGGACCCCTAGAGACTTCCTTTGCTGGCCAAGTCAACTTCCTAAACAAAGAATGACAAGTTGCCACTAGTTTATTTGAGCTAGTCTTTCAAGTGCAATTGAATGCATTCAAATACAAGGACATAACAATTAATCATACAAACTTGTATTAGTCGACCTTAAGGGCAAATAAATGGGAGAGTTGGCCAAATTTTGAATTTTGCATTTTAGGGGTCAAATCCACAACTACAAGGTCAACCTCGCACCTATAGAAATGACCCAAAACATGAAAATGGTAAGAATAAAGTGGATAGAAAGATGTTTAGGGATAGGTGCATGAATAGGTGTAATAAATCATGAATTATTTTCAAGATTTTTGACTTCCCGTGTTCTTTCCTTGAGGTCACCAACCAAATAGCATTTTTCTTAAGAAATAGTTTTCAACTTAGATCCCCAAGCCTTACATTCTTGGGGCATGTTGTAAGACCACACAACAACTTGCAACCAACAAAATTAAATTCAAAATAAAAACTCGGGAATCAACCACCTACCATAAATCATAACTTATGTATATTTTCTACAATAACCCCTTGCGTTCACTTGAATTCCAACATAAGGACCATAGAATTTCACCTGAAAGTACTAGTGTGTGCATTGATTTATTACCATCTCCATGACTTGATGAAAAGGATTGGTCTATTTACATTGAGCTACCTAATTTGGTAATCCTTCTTAGCCAACCTAGATATTGCCTAAGTGTTGTCAATCAAGTGTCCATAGCCCCAACAAGGTTATCTTTGTAATTTCTCCAAACATATCTCTACTATCAGTTAGGCGTTTATAGCCCCGGTAGAGATATTTGGATAGCCTAAAGAGTTGGATTTTCTCTTTTAACAATTCTTTGATATTCATTTTCATTTAATATTTCTTTGAAAGCTCTTTTATTTCAACTTGCAGGCAATGAATCCTACTATTAGGTTGGGAATTACAGTGGTAGAAAAGGTTACCTTTTAATTTTTCACTCAACGTAAATATCTTTCATCCTTTTCACCAATTCCCAAAAGATTTACTTAGTGAACTTCCTATACGTGAGACTCTCCAGCAACCATCCTTATGCTAGACTCTGACTAATCGCAATTCATTATTTGATGGAAAAAAAGCGTAAGTTAAAATTTAGATGTGAGTTATCGAATCAGCTGATTACTTCTAAATTTAGAAACATTAGTTGCCACCCATCCATTTTGTCCATCCCCACTAAATTGGAATCTGCCAACAAATTCAAATTGGATGGCTTTGCACTCACATTAATGCACCGAGCTTGTCATAATGATGCCTTAACCCAAATAGCATGCTCTTCATTTAATTCGCACACATAAATGTGTACATATTAATTCTCCTCCAATTTCTCAATATGTTGGCATGTGCCAGCTCATCGATCCAGCTCCCCTTCCAAACTGCACACCTAGACAATTTCATAATTAATACTGCTCGATCGAATGAACTGAAATGGCTGCCATTTAATTCATCAATCTTGAATTCGCCTGGCTCATGATCTTCGCACATGCCATCCTTGAACCACTGTGTACCAGCTTGTGAGAATCTATTTGATTTAACTTAATTCTGAGAAAAAGTCTACTTTCACCACCTCAACCTGCATTTCCAAGATTTTCACTTCAAGGCAACCATGCACCACAGATTTCTCACGGATTTCTCTAAATACGACACTCTCCTCCAAATTATGCACTTCTATCTTCAACTTTCAATTTTTTCTCTACATTTTCTCTTGACTTAAAACTATGGATACCCCCATTTGTCTTACCAGCATTCGTCACCAAACTGGCTTCCTAGGTCAAATTACAAGCTAGTAGCTCGAGAAAGTGTTTTTCCTCAAGACGCCCTCTACCAAGGCCTTTCTATGCCTGGTTCTTGGAGAAACCTTCATGAATGCAGGATCCTATTATAGAGTGAAATCCAACTTGGCTTCACGGTTCATCTCTTCCCTATTAGATCTCGTACTCTCTGTAGTCGAAGTTCATTCTATTGTTGTGATGATAGTACGACCAAACTACCTAGGGAATTTGGACATCATTTTGTCTATTGCTCAACCTATGGTGGGAATTCCAGCGGCTGAGGACATTCCACAATTTATGAACCAGGGAGAAATAGTTCCTCTTCTGCCCTTCCTCACTGTGCTGCACACCCCTGACCTTGACGAACATAGGTACAATGCTTACCTAGGATATATGTTTCTCAGGGACAAGGTGCAACAAATTGACTAACCAAGAAGCATGTCCATTGTTTCAACATAGTTTCTTGAATAGTTATCCCCCTTTTTCCTTTTTTTCTATCGACTTGTAGCAATAATTTTGTATTTCCATGTACATATGAGGTTATTACCATATAATATAATGGAAAATTTTCTTTTCTATAAAAAATGACTTCACTTTTTCCCTCATGCGTGCATTTATTTCAAGTGATTATTTTAATTTGAAAATAGTGTTTTTGTATTTGTGCAATTTCTCATATTTTTATGTGAGATTTAAGCTCTATCTTGAGACAAGTATACAAGTTAAGATCTCTAAACTATTCATGTATTTGTCCTTTGCACATTAATTTGATCTTGTTTAATGTGTATTTTTTCTCTTTGACATGCTTACTTTGCATGTATCTACTTCCCAAACAAAGAATGACAAGTTGCCACTAGTTTACTTGAGCTAGTCTTTCAAGTAAGTGTGATTGGATGCATTCAAATACAAGGACATAACAATTAATCATATAAACTTGTTTTAGTCGATCTTAAGGGAAAAGAAATGGGAGAGTTGGCCAAATTTTTCATTTTTCATTTTAGGGGTCAAATCCACAACTACAAGGTCAACCTTGCACCTATAGAAATGACCCAAAACATGGAAATGGTAAGAATAAAGCGGATAGAAAGATGTTTAGGGATAGGTGCATGAATAGATGTAATAAATCATGTATTTCTAGAGATATGTGTAGATATAGATAAAATGTAGTTGGAAATGCATGAGAATGTGTGTAAATGGGTGAATAATGACATGAGGGAAGGAGCTCAACTTCACACAAGATTGTGTCATTTGTCAATATGTAAATGTATTAATTCATTCTTTCAAAATGGGAACAAAACTAAATGTGAAATGACATGGGTATGTAAATTTTACTATAACATTTACCCTCCACTTTGAGTTGCACATGAGTATTAGAATTATCATGTATCTCAAAGTATAAATATGTACAAATATGCATGTAAAGTAAATATCTAGATGTAAACAGATATCAAAGAGATCCATATAAAGTTATTGGCCCTACTTAATATCATCATGTAGGCCTATCCTTTAGCATGGATGCTCCATAAGAATATACAAAAAAAAGTGACATGAATAGCTTTTCTCGTGCAATTATAACTTTAAGAAAAACTATACTATGAATAGATTGCTATCAATGATCAAAAGGGGGAGAGAAGGAAGTTATATGGATTCCACTTGTACAAAAGTGGTGATGCTCTACCTTGCTTGGTAGTCATTGGGTGATAGGGTGCATTGCCATGTCATGTGCTAAAGATGAGACTTTGTAGACAACTATAAATATTTATAAATTCATCATGATATTTGTTAGCATTATAATTTTCCCCTTGCACTTGTTTGCATCTATAAGATATTAGAAATTATAGGGTAAAAAATGAAAGTTGTGTCATGTTCTCATAAAGGAAATGACCAATATTGGTCTAATTCTTGTACTTAAATCACTTGAAAGTGACATATATAATCAAATTTTGAGATGATAAAAATTAATGAAATATTTAAAATAATGTGTGTAGTTTATGACTGTATTTTTAAAAAGATTTAAAAAGTTGGAGGCATTTTTGTGTAAAATTGACACTATAATTTAATTATTGATAAAATGTAGAAAAATTAGGTTAACAAGGATTCTACTTTTTATAGTAAATTTTATTTCTTTCTTTTAAAAACATGTATTAGTACTTTAAGATTTTAGTGCATGATTTTTTTCTCATTTCATTAGATGTATATATTTTTGAATAAATCTTGTAAAAAAAATATGTATTGAAAACACTACAATTTCGGGGGGTTCTATGTTTTTCCTTGATTTTTTATTCAAGATGAAAAATGATTATATAATCTTGTCATGGAATCTCTCCTCTAGTGCATCATTTTTTTTAATAGTTTATAAGTTTTAATATTTATTTTTTAGAAAACCACCAACCTGATGTTTGTGTGGCCTATTATTAGTGAAAATAAGAAAGAAAATATAAACAATGGTAAAAATATTTAATATTTAATATTTTTGAAACCTACACTTTTAAATTAACAAAAGGGTATTTTTAGATTTTTCAAAATATATTATTTATGCAAGTAGAGGTGGAATAAAATATTTAAAATTTTGAATAATTTCATTTTTTGTAAATTGGCACCAAAGTGATGCAACATATGTGTCTAGAAAACACTTCTAGCAAGAAAATTTGTGGCACATATCTATTTTGTTTGGAACAAATATAACCAAAATATATATTTATCCCAAATTATCTTTTAGTTGGAAATGCTTAAAATCTAGCCTAAAGGTGACATAGCTTTGAGCATTCACCCTATGGGAGAAGAATTGGTACATGAAATGTAAATGTAAGATAGACTAACTCTAAAAGAGTGATATGTCAATGTAGCCTTAATATGTAAGCTTAAGAGCATGGTATGGAAATGTAGGATCATGGAAAGTAATCAATGGTCAAAGGATAACATATAAGCATCATAGTATGGTGAATATCATAGGCATGACAATAAATATGGAAAAACATAAGAAAATCATCATAATAGGCATAAGAATGTAAAACAAGCAATATGATGAGAAATAATAAGGTGACATGAGAAACTAAAATGGTAAGGCAAAGGTCATATTTAACCACAAATAGATAAAAGGCCAATAAACATAAATATGTGAAAGGAAAGATAAGGAAAATAATAGGTAAAAGATAAACCTGAGCAGGAAATAAAGAAAAATTTAAAGGTAAGTAAAACATAGGCATAAATAGGATGTAAAAATAAATAGGAGGAAATTTTTCAAGCAAGGAAAAGGGAAACAAAAATTGGTGCAGTCACGGATGGAGGGTTCAGAAAGAACAGTCCAAACCGTGCAACTTAGAGTCAACATAGCGGAAATAGCACAAGAAAATGATCTACAAATATGAATATTTATTGAATTGTAAATCTTACATGCAACATATGCCTCATGGGCGAATAACTAGGACTCGTAGGCCTGCCGCAAGGGAATTCAACACTACAATTGGCCAAAGGCCTTATTACAATCCCTAAAAGGGTTGATGCAAAAATCCTAAACTCGCCTCATGAACTCTAACTATTTGATCTACAATGAATTACCATGATCTTAAATATGATTCTCCAGCTCTAATAAAGGTCTGCATCAGCCACAAGGGTTTACAAAACCCGAAGAAAAAACAACTGTGAAGTCGGCCTCATAATATGAAAGATAATTCTTTATGAAATGTCTTGAAAATCTCTAAGATATATCCCATTGGACCCAAAATGCTTGTATGATGTCCCATTAGCTCTGCATGTTATGGAATAGGTCCACATTAAGAAATTTGGACCAAGTCGGCCCCAAATGCTCTAACAGGTAATTACAGTGGAATTTTGAAATTGATAACTTCTGATAGACAAATGCAAATGATTTGAAACCTGGATGTGATAGATGTCAATGTGTAGATGCTATATCTTGCTCTGTGATCTGAGAAACAATAATGCGGTGAAATACAAAATGAAATGTTGAAACTGCTACAAAATAAAATGCAAGAAAAGGAATATTTTTGGTTGATATAGGATTGGTTTACAACCAAGGATGCTCCTACATCAAACACCCAGGGTTGGAAGAAAAATTGAGTCCCTCACTTTCCAAGACTAAGAGGAAAACCAAGATGGTCCAACTCAACCTGAGAAATCCATGATGAATCTTCCACTAGTTTTCCTTTCAACTTCACCAGATATTCTTTATACTGCTTGCTCCTAGCACTCCTTTTGATTCTGGTATCCAAAATCTGATCAATCTCCTCTCATTCTTGTTGTGGTAACTTTGCCTCCAAATCTACTTCGCTGCTACAATCACTTGATCTTCCTTCATGATACTCATAGATATCTACAATATTGAAAATAAATGATATACCTAATGTTTCTGGTAACTCCACTTCATATGCATTTCTGGAATCAAACTTCCTTAGTATCTTACAAGGTCCAAACTTCCTCATCTTCAACTTATTGTATGTTCCAGTTGGAAATCTCTCCTTCCTCAAATACACCATTACTTCATCTCCAACAACAAACTCTTTATGTCTCCTTTTCTCATCTACCTTCTCCTTATACTTATTGTTCATATCCTTTGAGTTCTTCTAGACTCGATTATGCAATGTCTCCATGAAATCTGCAAACTCTTCTACCTCCACCTCCTCTTGTTCTCCATACCGATGTCTCTTAACTCTACAACTCCTCGAGGGTGTGTTTTGGTTACAATCTCAAATGGTGTCTTTCTTGTACTCCAGTTGAATAAATTACTGTATGCAAATTCTACCAATGGTAGAGCTATATCCCAACTTCCTACCTTATCTCCAACCAAACATCTCGACAAGTTACCCAAACTTTTGTTTACCACTTCTATTTGTCCATCTATTTTTGGGTGATATGTTGAACTAAACTTTAGGTCTGTTTTCATCATCTTCCACAATATCCTCCAAAAATATCCAATGAACTTGGTGTCTTTGTCTGAAACTATACTCTTAGGTAATCCGTGCAATCTCACAATCTCTTTGAAATATAGATCAGCAATATGCACAACAACATTAGTCTTCTTACAAGGAATAAAATGTGTCATTTTAGAAAAAAATTCCAGTACTACCATTATAGAATCATAACCTCTTTGTGTTCTTAGCAATCCCAATATAAAATCCATGCTCAAATCCTCCCAAGGTCTCTCTGGTACAGTGAAATATTTATACAATCCATTATTCTTTTGGGAAATATGGGTCATCTCAAAAAGAAACATCCAAGATCAGTAGTTCCTTCGGTAGCTTTTATTTCATCAGATTGCCTCAAAGACACAAACTACTATGCTACAAGGTAGAATCAGACATAGTTCATTTCCCACATTGACCCTTAGAGAAAAATGAATGCTAATTAAACCAGTTCCAAACAACACCATTAAATAGATTCAATCACATAGAACCATTAAACATGAAAGATGGAATAGAAAACATGGACACATAGATTTATGTGGGGAAAACCCTTTCGAGTAAAAAACCCCACACTCCAAAAGCCCAGATCACAATTGTATTATTCAATAAAAAAATATGGTTACAAATACAATTCAAGCTCTAAGTCTTTACATAGTTTACATATCGTTCCATCCAGAGAGAATCCGACAACATAACCCTACTTTGATCTCACCTCATTTCATTGCACAACATTCTAGGTTTTCATAACATTTGTTCTTAACCCTAACCCTAGTTACAACATTCCAAAAAAAAAATGGTTCAATTCAATCTTCCATAGATAAATAATTACAATACAGTTCAAATCTACTGAGTTGATCGTCATTTAATCTGTCAACAGTCGATAACCAACCACCATCCAGCTATTAATTCTCCTTCATATACTGCTTGCTATGGCTAGGGTCCACCAAGTCATATGTACACCGCTTGTTTAATTTTGGAGAATCGAAATGGGAATCTACAATATTCACAACAAGTCTCCTGGACAAGACTTAAATATTCAACCCCCAACATGACATCATGTGATCACTTCTTACTAATCTGGCACTGGTCGGGTCCACCACGACATGTGTCCGAAGTTTGCACACCCCGCAAGATTCTTTTGGGACTCACCACAATGGGTGTAGGGTAAGCGGGCGTCCTTGGATCAAGCACATCACAATCGTAGATCAAGATCACCTTTAATCGATACACTATGGTCCCTACATTCACCGTGACATCCATGTCACTGCTGAAAAACTAATGCCCACTCAAGATCGCTATGTCCCAAAACTTATGACATGTCGATAAGCATGAGAACCCCAATTTCATTAAGTCAAAAAGTTATGAAGATTCAAAACCCTGCGACATAGGTTTCAAAGTTTCAACTTTTCGCGATCTAGCGATAGGTCTATTGGAAAGGTATGAATTTCCATGACCCTGCGACATGAGTTTCAAAGTTAGGATTTTCAGCGATCTCGTGACATATAGGCCAAATAAGGGAAGAACACAAGTGCTCTAGAAAGTCGATCAATCCAATAAATTTGAGTCACATTTCTCAACATTCTCCCACTTGACGAAGAACTTACTGGATCCTTCTAAAGCTAGAAGTTATTGTTGGGGATACGAATTCGGTGTGTCATCAAGATATGCATCTAAGATAGCAGTGCCTTAGTGATTTCAATCCAAAATCACAAAAAAGACACAAACAACTATGCCATAAAGCGAAAACAGTCACAATTGATCCCCCATTGATCCTCTGAGAGAAGTGGATGCAAAAAAGTAACAAATTCAACACAAACAGATAACCATGAAAGACAAAACTATAAACACACAGATATACGTGGGGAAAACCTTTTCAGGTAAAAAACCCCACCTCCAAAACATTCATCTCACTTGTATTATTCAGTAACTAAAATGGTTACAATACAAAACCAGAGCTATGCTCTTCAGGATATCACATCTTGTTCATCTGGAGAAAGATACAGGCAACACATAATAGAATCTTCACACAGTTACAATGTCTTGAGGACATACTATGTAGATTCCCTTCAACTCCTGTCAAAGACTATCACAGTTAGCCTCACGGCCAACCCAACCTCTTGGCCTCACAGGTTCACATCTTATCAAATCCAAGAGTCAAAGTGTTCACTGTTGAACAGCTCGAACACTCTCAACCTCTCTTTGATATGGCTCTTTCTTCTAACCCGAACTACACACAAGATTATTTATAATCTTACACCATGTGCATACATGTTCAGCCAATCCCTGCCTGCAACAGTCAACAGGCTAATAAATTATACACCTACAAGCACCAACCATTCCCTGATAACGTGCATCACTTATACAACTGCATCGAGCCACACAATTATTAACTCGGCCCAGACGCGTCCATCAACCTTCCATCAATAATACAACTCTATCGCAATCAAGAAATAACTCTCTGGCCAATGGGATCTCAAAGAACTTTCCATGTGTTGCCATTTCATTCTCCTATCGTTGTTGATTGTCGATCAAATCGGTCCAACTCGGTCAACCAAGTCCTGAGCACATTCTGCCTCCACCATGCTACCGTCGAGCTCAAACAACCCTGTCATGGTATGGCAGTGAGCTCACCCCGCCATCTACTACACTATTGCTACCCAGACCAACACGCCTCGCGGTATGGCGGTAAGCCATCCAAACTCCTTCGAGCTCTGGCCCACCATTGTCTTCGTCCAACTAGAAGCAGACAACCAGCCATGTGCCAACTCGTCATTTGCCTGTCGCATTGCCACCGAGTCCAACTCGGTCAAACTCTTCCTCAAGCTCCTACCGTGCTACCGCAGCCCAGACCAACATGCCTCATGGTATGGTAGTAAGCCATCTTGGCTGACCATAGGTGGTCTTACCGCGGCCACCATAGTCAGTCACTTGACTGATCGGGGTATGGTGGTAACCACCAGCCAAGCTGTAGGCGGTCTTACCACGGCCACCGCAGTCAGTCACTTGACTGATCGCGGTATGGTGGTAACCACCAGCTAAGCCGCAGGCAATCTTACCACGGCCACCACAGTCAGTCACTTGACTGGCCATGGTATGGCAGTAACCACCAGACCCAACCGTAGGCAGTCCCACCACACTACCACGGTGAGTGGACCCACCACCTACAGTATGGTGGTAACCACCAAGGAAAACACAGAGACCGGAGCCGGAGCTAGAGCCAGAACAGGAACAGGGAACCAGTCAAGAAAATGGAGACCAGAGCTGGAGTCAGAGCTAGAACAAGAACACTCACACCATGGAGACCGAAGCCAGAGCCGGAATAGGAACAAAGATATGAATTTACCAAAAGTTTAGAGCTAAGGTACAACCTGGTTCCACCTCCGCTAGAAAAAAGGAAAGTGAGAACCAAAAGTAGGAAGCGAAGCCGGAACGGGAACGAGAACAAAACCTAGAACATAGTAAAAGTTCAATGCCAGGTTCCATCTCGGTTCCGCCTCCGATAGAACCAAGGAACAACATAGAAAGCAACCAAGTCTTCAAGGGAAGCCATAATGTTGAGGCAACAATTTCCCAACAGTTATTGTACATTATCCATCCATGCAACAAGAAATATCCTCACCCAATACTTCCATGCTCCACTAACACACGTGCATCAACATCTAAGATGTCCACCATCTCAGGCAACAATTCTTGCCTTTCTCCAAAGGAAAGGAACAAGCCATGGTGAATATGCACCAACCTAAAGAACATAAGCACCAAATCCATTTGATAGAAAAGGCTATAATATATTGCCACCACTTCGCTACACTCAGAAGATATACATAATCATCACAATATCAAATTCAAATCCCTCAACATGAACAAATTTGTGAAGACATTTCCCAGAAACAAGATAGAACACTAGTTACAACAACAACCAGAACATTGACTACACCCATCCAAATGATCAACCCACGCGACTAAAAATAACACACAGCAAGTGCTACTCCATCCAATCACACATACCTCTAAGGTATCCACATCAGTAAACTCATGCCACTTTATTAACAGCCCTACATCATCTACAAAAACAAGCTCCATGTGCCCACCAGTCGAAGAGGACAAAAAACACATCCAGGAACTCTCACTGCTTGGGTAATAAATATGACAAGATCAAGGTATACCAATTCTACTAATAGCATAACATAGAGTGTAAACATGTAGTTTCAAGAAATCATCCACAATGATATGTACATCCTATAATTAAATAACCTATAAGAACAACTCTCACTACAAGTCTCCACAGCTCTCCCAAGTTCTCCACACCCAACAAAAGAAAGAGAGTAAGAACCTCCATGTCATCACCCAAGAACATGAATGAAAACACATGACCACAAGCTAGTGATCACTATAGCTCTGACCAATCCTCAAACCAATGTAGTTTGAAAGCAAACATCCAGGAAGATAACCAAGACCAAAGAGAGCAACTTTGCACATCAAATACATTTAAAAAAACCTCCTACATACACCTCTTAATGCCAACTATGTCAAGTATGATCTCCTTCACAACACCCCAAAGAGAATAGTGTAACAACACCCAACCGTTCAATCTCCAAGATCAAACACAACATATATATCATGTAATTATATGGATGTAAGCATCTCCAAGAAGATCAAACTAGTTCATTTTCCATTTTAGGAAATATTCCCAATGCATCTCCTAAACTCAAGATCAATGAATGTAATTACAGTTCATAAGGAGATAACCATGTTATCCAACTCTCATAGTGAATCCTTCAGAATCGTCTAATAGCAGTTCAATATCCATATCCATGAAAGAAAGCATAAAGATACATGCTAAACCAATCCTCAAATGAGTATCCAAATCCAAACATCATGAATCAACTCATTCCATGAGAATCAAAGCATGAAGACAGCTGAAAGAAATAATGGGAAATACCTTTCAAATGATAAACTATCAAGTAGACCAAGAGTGGGGAATGAGAATGCTCCTTCAAGGCAACCAAGTCATCATGACTTCTCCAAGAGCAATCTCCCCATTGGTCTTTGTTGAGCTCACGTCCAACTAAGGTGTAGGCTCCTTAGACTTTATAATAAAATATTCGTCAACAGTAACCATCAACAACACTTGTTTCCTCACAAGATAAATACAACCTCACCTTCTTCTCCATGTATCAATGGGCACCTACAAATGATCATCTCATGCTAAACTCCAAATGCATCACTGCACTATCATGAAGTTCTCAAGCATATGACCAATACACCCAACATGCAAAGAACTACTAGACCATTGTCAAAAGCTCCAATCATCTAAATCAGGAACTTATCATGAAATCATGATCTACAGATCCCCCTTGGGAGATAGCATGCTCCAAGTAAATATTACAAAGGTCTCGAGAGAATGCATCGTGCCAAAACTCTAATCTATAAACAAGAGCATATCATGACATAACACAAACAAACTTTAAACCAACACCACCTGTCAAGAACTTCCAACACCTTGACCAAAGACTCACAAGAGTCCTCCATGGCTCCAAGATGTTACACATCTTCAAATAGTGTCCATGAAAATGTGAAAGAACCCTTTTGTAGCAACAAGATCTAAGAGCTCCTCCTAGTAACATCTGCAGCACTAAAGAATACCATTCACCACTAACTGATGAATGTGCAGTCATTGCTGAAGTTCCCATTGAACCGTGACAACTAAGTTATTCAAGAAAATGACCAAACATCTACTACACTGAAAATACTCTAGGTCCACTCATTAACATATCCATCTAACAACATTCCCAATCAGCATCAAGATCTCCAGAATCAAGCAGATATTATCATCACTATCAAAATCCTACATAAAGTAGTGTATCCAAGCTATCCATGACATCATGATACACATGCTATAGGTCCCCATAACTGGCTATTCAAGTACTCAACACCATTCATCCTCTCATCTCAAAGAAACCACACCAATGCACAAGTGACCATAGACAAGGCCAGCTAACAAGTTTGCACCAACTTTGAATCAACCTCATGGATATAGATAGTCCACTTCCACATTATCTCACTGCATCCAATGGGAAGTGATAGGTTTTTGTTGGGTCCTACTACTTTAGAATATTGAATGTCAATTAGTCGACTGGGCAGTGTCCAAGGCAGTTTGCAGAAGGATATTATTTGGATAACTCATTTTATATTTTCTGATTTACCTTAAACTATTGGAATCAATTTTAACCTAAGGCCATTACTATTTAACTATAAAATAATCTTACTCTAAGAAAAATCGGAAATACTAAATTAAAAAGCATAAAACAACTAATTTAGAAAGCATCACAACTAAACTAGAAAGCATTGAGATAAGAAAACTAAATAGCTGATATACTACAGAAGCAGAAAAATAAGTGAACAAACAATGAAACATCTTTTAAAAAGTAAAATTTTTTATCAACTACGAAAGATAACTCATACAAATTAAAAACAACGGTGCTCTGGAACTTCAGACTCAACTTCAACAAACTTAATTATCTCCTACTGAATAGTTATCTAACTTTAAACAAATGAACAACAGAACAGTAAAATACTTATCTATCTAACTAACTTCCCTCGAGTGGCCAGCTCACAGGTTAACACTTCGTCCTTAAATCACATAAGCTACAAGTTTTGGAGTCTCTCCATTATGAATAGTCATCATCATTCATAATTCAATAGTGTATCAAAAGACAAAAATCAAGTAACTCATTCAGTAGTATTTTGAAAACCATGTGAACAACATAACAATACTTCCTTAGTCTTATTCATCACTTCTAAAAATTACATCTTTATAGATAACTTATAACTAAATCCTAAATTTAAGATGGTGTGGATAGCCATTGAAAAAGTCTTCAACAACTTAAAACTAACTTTTATTTCTTTAAAGCTCATAAAACATATAGAAGGCTTGAGAAGAGCCATGAATTTTTTATAACAGAATTTTAAAGAACATAACTAAATCCTCGGTGCATCATCTCGGTATTCAAGAGTAGGTTCGTAGCATCTATTCTTTACCACACTTGAGGCATGTGCTAGTTCAACTTTTGCAATAGTTGCTCGATTGGTGTAGAGGCATCATCACCTTGGCATGAAGGAAACATGATCCTTAGAGGTTCATCACATGAATTTGAAGATCCTTAAATTATATGCAACGAAATAAGTCAAGATGAGATATAATGCAAACAAGTTGTCCATTTTATGCCATGTTGGCAACTTGATCTAGGTGATTAGGATATTGTGTAGGTTTGGGTTTTGTATTTTTCCTGATGAATAATGTCTACAAAGACCATTCTTAATGTTATTTAGGCCTAGAAGGGGCCAAGGATGTTAATATTTTAGTTGTGCAAAACTTCTCACTAATGAACTTGTCAATTGTAAACACATTGTGATTTTTTCTCAACGTTTGTTAGTGGTTCAAAATTTAGTTGTAGGGTAGTTGATCAGTTGTAGGAGACAGTTTGAAGTTGGAATTGTTATACATTCATGTAATCTCCTAAGGAGAGGGTTTGTTGTTAAGTTCTAATAAAGAAATTGCATTTTGAGAAGGTTGATCATTGTTTTTCATTGGTTTTCTAAACTTTTCTTCCTAACATAGGCCTGTACAGGTTTAAGATGCATTGATACATTATTTACCTATTCATATATGTGTTTACCTTCTCTTATCTCTATATTGGAGGCTTAGAATAATTGTTTGTTTGAGAGGGATCAACAAACTCAGAAGCACCCTGTTTTTTGTGTTGGGGTGTTGAGGGCATCAATATGAAATGTTAGCCAATCCACCTACTATTCAAAAAATGTGGCTCAATGGATTGGTCTATAATATGCTTAGTTAGGTGTATGAATACCTTGGGAAAAGAGGGAATGAGGAGTCTGGCCATGGTGTGATGTTCTAGTGCTAGTCAGGGGTAGTGTGGTCATGAAAATAGGGAACCCAAGTAGTGAATTGGAGGATTGTTGAGAGGAGTGGGATTGTGAGAGTTTCTCAAGTCAGGGAAGAGGTAATGTGAGGTTTTTGCAACCCTATGAGTGTTGAGAGAAGTTTGGGGTTGTGAGTTCCCTTAAACCCTTGTTTTTGTGGAGGTTTAGGAGGGTTTGTGAGTAGAGGGATAAGACGGGCTCTTGGGGCTCTAAAAGTTGGGAAATCTCGAGTTTGGGCATTAGTCTTAAGACTATTTCAGGTCATCTTTGTTTGGAGGTAAGTTTGAGTGGGGGTTCCTTTGGAAATTAGGCCAAATTGTGAAGCCTAGAACCAGGTAGGTGTATTAAAAGTTCATGTTGGTCCAAAATAGTAACCCTTGATTCTTGGGTATGTTGTGTAACCTTGAAAATGGTATCTTAATCCATCCTTTAGTTATTAAGTGTTTTGGAAAGGTTGTGTGGAAATTGGCCTAAACCAGTTTTTGAAGTGCTACAAGGGGTAAACTGATATGAAAGTTGTTGAATGGTGACTTTGGAATGATTAACCTTTGAAATTGAGTTTGAATGGTCAAATTTCCATCATATACATGTTGAGAGACTTTGTTAGGGTTTGGGTGGAGGTCTTAGTTGTTTTATAAACTTGAAGGGTTAAGACCCTTGAGGGTGAGTTGATGTCTATGAAATTGAAGTTGAGTCCTTGGTTGGGAGTTGAAGTATTTATTTTGTGAGTGATCTCCACCTAGCCTTTGCATCATAGTGGTATTAGAGCAAGGGAGTAGGTCTTTGTGAAGATCAAGATTGAATTTTTTGTGCAGGAAGGAGAAGGTAGTTGGAGGGAACTAAATGCCTCCTAAAAACAATGTTGTGGCAAGGAAACTTGATAATCATGAGAAGGATATAGATACACTAAAATGGGAGATGGCTGCAATAAAGACTAAGGGAAGGACCCTTTTGGATGAAAGTGATTCTGAAGAGGAAGAGACCTCTAGTGAAGAAGAGGAGATGGATCCAGATGATGTGAGAACTATGAAGCTTCTGAAAGCTATGAAGAAGGATGGACATGGAAAAATGGATGTGCCTATGTATGGAGGAAAACTTGATAGTGAAGAGCTCTTAGATTGGATAGGGGCTTTGGAGAACTAATTTGATAGTGAGGATGTTGATGAAGGACATAAAGTGAAGAGAGCGAAAAAAAAACTGAAAGGGCATGCTTTGGTGTGGTGGAATTTTGTGCAAGAAGACAGGGAGAGAAAGGGAAAAAGAAAAATCATTTCTTGGGAGAAGATGAAAGCAAAGATAAAAGGTAAGTTTCTTCCTTTTGATTACAATATTCAATTGTTTAAGAAATTGCAGAATCTTAGACAAAAGGAGTCAGATGTACAAGCATATACTGAAGAGTTTTATAGGTTAAGTATAAGGGCTAAACATGAAGAAGATGAGGAAGAGATGACTGCTAGGTACTTGAATGGTTTAAGATTCAACATTCAGGATGAAATCAACATGATGGCACCAAAATTAGTAGAGCAATGCTTCCAAATGGCAATGAGGGCAGAAGAAAAGTTAAAGAGGAGACAAGAGAAGGCAGCAAAAGGAAGAGGTAATACCTGTAGAGGAAGGGGATTAAACCCTAGTTCAAGGACAAACAATGAAGTCCAAGGGGATGACAAGAAGGATCAAGAGAAATCTGATTCAAGAGGTGGATGGAGAGGTTCAAGAGGCACATTTGGTGGAGGAAGAGGTCCCTATCAATTCTTAGGAAGATGCTATACTTGTAATCAACCTGGACATCCAGCCTTCAAGTGCCCTGAAAAGCAAGGCTCAAGCTCTCATGGTGGAGAAAGGAGGAATCAACTAGTGCATGAAGATGAAGAGAGTGTGACTAAACCTATAGTGAACCTTACATCGGAAGAAGGAGAGGCACTCATGATAAGAAGAACTATGTTGCAAGCATCCAAGGAGGAAGATTTGAGTCAAAGAAGGAGCCTATTCAGGACTACATGCAAAAGCAAAGGTAAAGTGTGTCAAGTTTTCATTGATTCTAGTTCTCAAGATAATCTAGTGTCTAGGGAAATTGTGGACAAGTTGGGTCTAGAAAAATTACCTCATGAAGCACCTTATAGAGTCTCTTGGGTCAATGATAATCAAACTATGGTGGTAAAAGAGCAAGCATATGTTGATTTTCAGATTGGGGAGTATAATGATAGGGTTCTATGTGATATTTTTCCAATGGATTGTTGTCATATGCTCTTGGGGAGGCCTTGGCAATTTGACAGGAGGTCTATATATGATAGCTGGGAGAACACATAGACCATCAAGAAGGAGCACAAAATTTTTAAGTTACTTCCATTGAAAACAAGTGTAAGGGATAAGGGTAAGTCTAAAGTAGTGTTGTTTGGAAAGAAGGAGCCTTTAAGGCTTGAGGACAGTAGGTCTGATGTGGTTGCAGGTATAGAGCAGGTTGGTGGAGTTGTGATAGTGAGGAGAACACCTACAAATGGTGTTAGGATAGTAGATAAGAAGGGAATGTGTGGTTTGTGTGAGGATGAGGTGAATCATACCTTTGTATGGCATAATGAGTTGAGTAACGAGGTGGTTTAGACTGGTAAAGGGCAGAGTGAGAAGAAAGAGTCTTTGGAAAAGCAAGAGGAGGTTGATACTGTGTTTGTAGGGACAATTAGATGTCTTGTGGTATTGCAGCAGGTCAATGGACAGTCAATAGGCATGAAGAAAAAGTTTGGTGGAGTGGCAAATGAGAGGACAGTGGGTCATGCGACAAGGAGGATAGAGGACCTGAAACTTAAAGGTCTCATCACAATAAAGGAACACAGGTGCAGAGATCTAGTGGTAAAACAAGAGGGCAGAGTGTGCATGCTAAAGTGGATGGATACAAGCATGGAGGTGGAACAAGGAAGAAGGTAGGGTATCGTGTTGCTAAATTTGTTTGATTGCAGGTATGAGGAATGGAGCAGTACCAAATTTTGATCTAGGGATTAGGAGAAACCCCACATCAGCCTTGGACAAGTATGGAGCAGCAAAGTGGAGGCATGGAGCAGACTTTCACTCTTAGGATAAGAGTTTCTCTATGGGGGGGTGTATGGTGTAGGGGCACCATCACCTTGGCATGAAGGAAACATGAGCCTTAGAGGTTCATCACATGAATTTGAAGATCCTTAAATTATATGCAACGAAATAGGTCAAGATGAGATATAATGCAAACAAGTTGTCCATTTTATGCCATGTTCGCAACTTGATCTAGGTGCTTAGGATATTGTGTAGGTTAGGGTTTTGTATTTTTCCTGATGAATAAGGTCTGGAAAGACCATTCTTAATGTTATTTAGGCCTAGAAGGGGTCAGGGGTGTTAATATTTCAGTTCTGCAAAACTTCTCACTAATGAACTTGTCAATTGTAAACACATTGTGATTTGTTCTCAACGTTTGTTAGTGGTTCAAAATTCAGTTGTAGGGGAGTTGATCGGTTGTAGGAGATAGTTTGAAGTTGGAATATTTATACATTCATGTAATCTCTCGAGGAGAGGGTTGGTTGTTAAGTTCTAATAAATAAATTGCATTTTGAGAAGCCTGATCATCATTTTCTATTGGTTTTTTGAACTTTTCTTCCTAACACAGGCTCGTATAGGTTTAAGATGCATTGAGACATTATTTACCTATTCATATATGTGTTTACCTTCTCCTATATCTATATTGGAGGCTTAGAATCATCGTTTGTGTGACAAGGATCAGCAAACTCAGAAACATCCTATTTCATGTGTTGGGGTGTTGCGGGCATCAATATGAAATGTTAGCCAATCCACCTACTATTCCAAAACTATGGTTCGATGGATTGGTCTGTAATATGCTTAGTTAGGTGTATGAATACCTTGGGAAAAGAGGGAATGAGGATTCTGGCCATGGTGTGATGTTCTAGTGCTGGTCAGGGGTAGTGTGGTCATGAAAATAGGGAACCGAAGTAGTGAATTGGAGGATTGTTGAGAGGAGTGGGATTGTGAGAGTTTCTCAAGTCAAGGCAGAGGTAATGTGAGGTGTTTGGAACCCTATGAGTGTTGAGAGAAGCCTGGGGTTTTGAGTTCCCTTAAACCCTTATTTTTGTGGAGGTTTAGGAGGGTTTGTGAGTAGAGGGATAAGACGGGCTCTTGGGGATCTGAAAGTTGGGAAATCCCGAGTTTGGGCATTAGTCTTAAGACTTTTTTAGGTCATATTTGTTTGGAGGTAAGTTTGAGTGGGGGTTCCTTTATAAATTAGGCCAAATTGTGAAGCCTAGAACCGGGTAGGTGTATTAAAAGTCCATGCTGGTCCAAAACAATAACATGTTGTGTAACCTTGAAAAGGGTATCTTAATCCATCCTTTAGTTATTAAGTGTTTTGGAAAGGTTATGTGGAAATTGGCCTAAACCGGCTTTTGAAGTGCTACAAGGGGTAAACTGATATGAAAGTTGTTGAATAGTGACTTTGGAATGATTAACCTTTGAAATTGAGTTTGAATGGTCAAATTGTCATCATATACATGTTGAGAGACATTGTTAGGGTCTGGGTGGAGGTCTTAGTTGTTTTATAAACTTGAAGGGTTGAGACCCTTGAGGGTGAGTTGATGTCTATGAAATTGAAGTTGAGCCCTTGGTTGGGAGTTGAAGTCTTTGTTTTTTGAGTGATCTCCACCTAGCCTCTACATCATCGATGACCAATTATTCCCTACAAAAACACTCAAGTCAACCCATTAAACCTATATTGGAAAATTTCTTCAATTGATCAAAAGAAAGTAAGTTTGTATAATTTCCTTTTAAAATGAGCAATTATTTCTCCTAAAGTTTAATAAATTGGCACATGCTTAGGATTGAGTTAGTAAAAGTAAGCTTTCTAGATTTTATTATGATGAGGTTATTTTTACCTCATCATTTCCTCCCCTACCTAATTTCTGGCAGGTCCTCCTGCTCCATAGTTAAACCCCTGAGTCCTATTCCATTCCTCATAGAGGGCACTGAGATCATGTGCCTCCCTTATTGTTGCATCAAAATCTTCAGGGTCATAAATGAACCCTCTGTGAAACATCACACTTTCCCTCCATTCATTCAAAATTCTATCATTCTGATCTGTTGAAATATTGAAGGCTAGAGGTGGATTGAGTAGCAAGGGAGATCTATATTTTATTCCCATCCATTTTGTTCTAAGAGTTCTCAGGATTTTAACTAAGGCATCTTCTCTTCTAAATGACCACCTGATATTTAGAGGGGAAATAACCTCTCTTTTCTTTAGGGAAGCTGGTAGTGGGCTGAATCTTTCTTCGCAAGCATGCCATGCTTTTCCAATCAACTTCTGTCCATTTTCCATGAAATTATCATAACACAACTTGAGGTTGTTATCATATCTTTCCTTCATCTTATCATTAACAAGGAGAGACAAAAATGTATCTTTGAAACCACCAGGCCTTGAATTCAGGGACCTTATTTGGAGACCCACTGTCCTTTCTGCTTGCACAAACTCTTTTGTCTGATCCTGCCAATGAATTTGATTCCTCATGGT
Source organism: Sequoiadendron giganteum (assembly GCA_007115665.2). Lineage (NCBI taxonomy): Eukaryota > Viridiplantae > Streptophyta > Pinopsida > Cupressales > Cupressaceae > Sequoiadendron > Sequoiadendron giganteum. The sequence continues at coordinate 545,893,206 of CM021108.1, forward strand.
GTGGAGAAATGCTCTTAGTTCTACCTCTTCAACAAACAAGTTGATAAAGAAATCTATGTGATTTTCTAATAAGTCATGCAGAAAGAATTCACAAATTATATCTTGGTCTTCAGGGGTTGACTCTACATATATTTTAACAAACTCTTTATCATTGGGCTAGTAGGGTTGATCATTTTAGATCCTAAACAATTTCCATCTTAGCCATTATTCATTCAAAAACGTGGAGTAAACTCTTGATGGTCTTCTACAATTTAGTAAATAGTCCACTAGTTGACATGCATCTTGCTTTCCTTTGTAGGCCCTGTGAAATGACTCCTTCAGGAGCACCAGTTCCTTCTTTAGCCTATAATTTTCAGCTTGGACATTCTTGAGGAAGTAATACTTTTCTATACATTTTCATTAGTAGAGGTGGAATGTGGATCTGGAACCAATCAGCTACAACTGGTTCAATCTAAATTTCTTTGGACTCCATTTGAGGTTTTACAGTGCATTCCTTCAATTCATGTTCCAGTTCTATGACCCTGTTGATGGAAGCATTCAACTCTTAAGTTTTTGTTTTCTTGTCCTCTTCAAACGCTGTGAGCATAAGCACAAAATTTTGTTTTATACTTTCAATTTTTGTATCTTTGTTTGCAATGTCAACACTATAATTTTTATGTTTTTGATTGAGTTCTTGCATTTTCTCTTGTAACTTATAGATTATTGAGTCCTTTTCCTGTAAATGAAGCTTCAAGCCCTGTATTTCTTGATCTCTTTTATTTATTATAACTATTTGCACAGTTAATTCTTCTTTCTGCAACTCTATCAATTCATTACCTTTTGACAATTATCTTTGTAGATCATCAATTTCTATTTTACACTTTTCTAACTCTGCATTGGCACTACTTGTTTCAGCTGTCTCGACAATTTGATTAACAATGGGGGAAAAAAATTATGGCACACCATCATCCCCCTCAGGTTCTATTTCTTAAATCTCATCAGTGAATATTTCCTCCACAAGTGTAGAGTGGGAAGGAAACTCTTCGCGTGAATCTTCTTTACCTAGGGGTACCTCCTCTTCACTGGCAAGCTCTGAAATTTCTATGGGATTAGGTGGCCGCTTAGGATTTTTCTTGTTTGAACTTCCCTCCTTACCCTGTATTGGGGTTTCAGAGAATTCAGAAGCTAAACGTTTACTTCTTCTGAGTGAAGGTAGATCTTGGAAGGTGACAGGTGTTCTATTTTTCCCCTTTTTCTTTCTTATGGGTTTACTTGAATCATAATAAATAATCTCAACATGTTCTGGTAAGTCAGGGATTTTGAATTCATCCCCAAAGAAGTTTGGAAAATCCTCACCAGAAGTAGTGGGATTAGGAGCTTCCGAAACTAGAGAGCCCTTAGGGTAAATTGCTCTGGATGGTGGAATAGCTTGGTGGGATGGTTCCCCTGATGCTATTGTCCTTGCAATTGCAAGCTTCTCAATTTTCTTTAAAAACTTCTCTCATTTTCCCTCAAGTTTCTTGTAGAAGTGGTACTTATAGATCAATTGAATCAAACCATGATGTTTCAAAGGCCCAATCCCTATTTTATACCTTTCTATGGAAGTGTTTAGGGAATCACACAAGAATTCAGGCATATTAACGCTAAGAGCAGGGTCCTCCCTTCCATGATGTAAATGGGTCAACATATGGAAGGCGGGTCCTACTACTACAGTTAGCTGACCCTCACAAGTGAAATAATTTATAATCCATGCAATGATAGTACCCCAGGGTTCTAATATGGAGGTTCTCTGGAACCCTTTATTCTATCCCCTAGTACTTATTACTACCATTGGGTGAGGATCTTCCTCTCTAACAAATAATTCAAATAATTTCTGGTACGTAATTTGAGAGGTTTCTTTTATTTTTATGCCTGCATTCTCTAATCCTAATAAGCAAGAAATAATTTTGGGACTTACCTTGAAATGCTTCCCATGAAGTACCACCTCATCGTTTGTGTAGTTTTCAGCAAAAGATCTCACCATCTTTTCACTGTAGCCCTCAAATTTTCTGATAAAATTTAACCACCCTGCTTCCTCGAACAACCTTGAGATATTACTCAACCCTAATAGTTTTTCTGTTGAATCTGGCTCTGATTTTCTTTTACCACCTCCCATTTTTCTATTCCTCACTTTGTAAAAGACTTCAATTACAACACAAAGCTTTCACGCAGCACTTTTGAAAATATTGCTTTTGAACTCAATTTTTGTCTTGTTTGCAGCTTGCTATGCAATGATTTCCAATCTGCATGGAGGCATGCGAAAGGCTTTATTGTACAAGTAATTGATCGCCGAGTGGCACAAGTTGCTAAATTGAGAGTAAAGTTCATGCCAATTAATTATTCTTTATTAAAAAATAACTACCTAATTAAAGCGAAAATTAATACTTACTTGCGTTATGTGATCATTCGAAGATCTTGTACCTTACAGATTTGACAGGATGACGTGAAGGCATTGGTTGAGGTGATGACGGATTTATTATGATATGGATGCGGAATTTTATGGATGATGGAGCCATGAATGTGGGTTACGGTACTTGGTGGCTTTATTTATGAATAAAATAAAAATAGAAAGACAGGTGTGCAAGATATACTGACAGAAGAATCACAAAATTTTTGAATTTTGAAAAAGGTGGTGGAATATGAACGAACAAGTTTTGGAGCATGCAATTTGACATCGCGCTCAAAACTAGTGCATAAGTTCCAGAGCATCAGTGTGGGGTGCAACCAGAGTGGAATGAAATGAAGGTTCTGGAGCATCGTCGAAAAAGGCAGCCGAAAAAGGAATGAAATGAAGGTTCTAGAGCATTGCTAAAAGATGCATCCAGAGCAGCAATGGAATGAAAGTTTTGGAGCATCACCGAAAGATGCAGCCAGAGCAGCAACAAAATGAAAGTTTCGGAGCATCACCGAAAGATGCAGCTAGAGTAGCAAGGAAATGAAAGTGGAGTGACATGATAAATAATTTTGAACTTCAAGAGCTTTGGACCTTAGTGCAAAATGCCTCTTCGACATGATGAGCTTTGTACAAGTTCCAGAGCATCGGGCATGGGGACCGTCAAGTTCCGGAGCATCTTTCAGGGGGGTGCTCCGGAAGTTATTTTCCTCTTTTTGAGAAGTCCTGCAAAATGGAACAAAAATTAGCTAAGTCCAAAACAAAGAAATAAGAAAAATATCTTGTCATACATGTCTTTTTTACACATTTTAATTATTTATTTATTTATTTATTTATTATTATTATTATTATTATTATTTTTTATTTTTGAACATTTTTCAAGCATTTTTACCAAATAGATTTTGCCTTGGCAGGGTCAACACATTTGACCTCACCTTGCATTTCCACCATTCTCGAGAATTCCTCCTTATTGATTGGCTTATGGTAGACACGTAAGCAATGACCATTAACTAAGAGGGTTCGCGTGTCACCATCGATTGGTTTCAACCAAATAGTTTCGTTCGAAAAGACTTCATCAATCTCATAAGGTCCCAACCAATGAGTCATGAGCTTTCCCCTATGATCCTTGTATCTTGAATCAAATAACAGGGCCCAGTCTCCATTATGAAACTCCTTCTCCTTAATATTTTTGTCGTGCCACACCTTCCGTTGATGTTGAATTAGTTCAGTTTTATGGATAGCGTCCAAGCGAAGCTCATCCAATTCACTTAATTGTAGAACTCGTTCAACTTGGACTCGTTTTAAATCCAGGCCTAATTCCATAGTTGTTCGTAGATTTTGTAGCTCAAACTCAATGGGAAGAAGCGGTTTCTTTCCAAAAACAAGCTCATAGGGACTGAATCTAGTTGTAGATTTCCAGGTTGTGTTGTATTCCCAAATGGCTTCACGGAGTTTCCTACCCCAATCTTTCCTTCCTGAAGAAACTATTTTTGTCAAAATATTTTTGAGCTCTCTATTATTTACTTCCACTTGGCCATTTTCTTGAGGGTGATAAGGTGATGAACTTCTATGGCTTACTTGAAAATGGTTAGTAAATGCCAAGAGCACTTTGGACATAAATTGGGGTCCCTGATCAGTAACGATCGTTCGAGGAGCTCCAAATCGAAGGAAGATTTTATTATAGATGAAGTTTGCAACTTGCTCTTACCTAGCTACTCATAAGCCTTGAAATTCTGCCCATTTTTTCAGGTAATCGGTGCAAACCAATATGTATTCTTTCCCTTGGGAGGAAGGATCTATGGGTCCGATAAAATCTAAACCCCATTTCTCGAATGGTTCTAGCACTACCTGAGGCAGTAAAGGAATTTTTGAAGAAGCAGTTGGTCTTCCCACTCTTTGACATTCATCACAATGATGAACATAATTCTTAATATCCTTATGCATTGAAGGCCGATAGTATCCGATGCCTAAGACTTTATGGGAAGTTCTCTTTGCAGAGTAGTGTCCTCCCGAAGGATCATTGTGGCAAGCCCTTAGAATGCTGTAGGTTTTGTCTTCCCTTACACATCTCCTCAAGATCATATCAGGACCACAATGAAATAACATTTTGTTAATCCATTTGAACGAGGCACTCTCCCTGATTAGACGCTTCTTTTTCTTAGTCGTGAATCCAGGGGGTACCTCTGAAGCAACTAAATAGTTAGCGATATCTGTGAACCAGGGTGATTTTATAGAAACTGCAAAAATATTTTCATCTAGGAATTCATCCTGTTCAAGAGTACTGTCACCTTCTTCATGTTTGATTCATGATAGAAAATATGCTACTACATTATATTTCCTTGGTTTGTCAAGAATCGTGGCATTAAACTCCTGAAGGAGCAATAACCATCTCATAATTTGACCATTAACTACAGGTTTATTCATTAGGTACTTCACAGCTGAGTGGTTTGTATAAACTGTAACCTTATATCTCGTAATATAATGGCAGAATTTATTAATGGCGTGAACAATAGCCAGGAATTATTTTTTTGTTGTTGTATAGTTTCTTTCCACAGATGTTAGATTCTTGTTGATGAAATATATGGCATATTTACCCCCGTTCTCATCTTCTTGTCCCAACACTGCACTGATAGCATCATCAGAAGTATCTTCATAGATATAGAAGGGAAGACTCTAATTTGGCCCTTGTAGTACGGGAGCAGAGACAAGCTTTTCCTTGATTGCTTCAAATGATTGCTGACACTTAGATGTCCAGATGAACTCTACTTCTTTTTGTAAAAGAGAGAACATAGGAGTTGCAATTTTATTGAAGCCTTCTATGAACCTTCTGTAGTAACCAGCATGTCCATGAAAACTTTGAACATCAGTTTGTGTTTGAGGGATTGTCAACTATTGGATGACTTCAATTTTCTCAGGGTCGACCTTTATTCCCTCAAAGGAAATATGATGACCCAAGACTATTCTTTGTTCCACCATTATTAAAAAAAATTCATGGCTAAGGGATAGTCTATTTTCCTCACAAACTTGTAGAACCCAATCCAGGTTCTGAAGAGCTTCATCATAAGTTGACCCATAGACTGTAAAGTCATCCATATAGACCTCTACACAATCATTAACTAGTTCAACAAATATAGCAAGCACGGCTCTCTGAAAAGTTGTTGGTGTGTTACAAAGTCCAAAGGGAAGCACTTTGTATGAAAATGTGCCCCATGGGAAAGTAAATGTGGTTTTGTCTTGGTCTTTTGGAGCAACCTGAATCTAGTTGTAACCACTAAATCCATCAAGAAAGGATAAATATTTCCTCCCAGCCAAGTTGTCCAAAACCTTATCAACAAATGGTAGGGGAAAATAATCTCTATAAGTGGCTTTATTGAGTTCTCGATAATCTACATAGATTCTCCACTTCCCATTTTTCTTTTGGACAACCACCATAGGTGATACCCACTTACTATCAGAGATTGGATAAATAAATCCAGCATGAAGGAGTTTCTCAATCTCAATTTTGACCAAATCCTTTAATGCAGGATTAAGTCTCCTCTGCAGCTGGCGAATAGGCCTTATACTGATGTCAGTGTAAATGTGATGAGTACAAAAACTTGGGTGAATTCCCCTCATGTCTGTATAATCCCAAGAAAATGATTTATACCTTTATACCAACACATTAAACAACTTATCCTCTTGAGTTTCTGTCAGCCAGCTATTGATATTCAAAGTTTTTCTTGGTAATAGCATTATCGGTTTTGTTCTAGGATGGACCGAGGTGACAATATGAATTGGTTGCGACAAGGTATTGAGATGACAACTATGAGGTATAAGCCGGTGAAAGCTCGTGATGTCTTCAAAGAAATGACTTGTTTTTGGGATCATGTTAGCTAAGGGACACGACATTCCCATTGTAGCATAATTGTGCTCCATTCCGCTTGTATCAATTGGTTTCCCAAAAATCCTTGGAGCATCCATCATTTCTTCCTCATTCAGGGTTATAGCAATTTGTGCAATGTCACTTACTAACTCTTCTTCCAGTTCTTCCCCATGTTGTTTAATTACTACCATAGCTAGGGAGGCTAAACTATCTGAACCATTGGATTCCTCAAATTCATCAACCCAGACCTTTTTATGTTTAGTCGACTTAGCAAGGAGGTATAAGAACAAATGTTTACTATCTTGACCATGTGAAATGGTCATTCCCCCTTCCCTACAATCAATCTTAGCAGAAATCATGGCCAACCAAGGTCTTCCAAGAATTATAGGATAGCTATCTTTGGGAGTAAGCGACTGGATTACCTAGAAGTCGACTGGATATTCCCATCCATCAACTTTGACAAGGATGTTTTTAATGACGCCCTTCAAGATGGCTATAGATTGATTTTCCATTTGTAAGACTATGGTTGTAGGGCGTAAATCAGTTAGGCCTAATTTTTCCATTACATCCACAGTCATTATGTTAATAGCTACCCCAAGATGCACTAGAGCATTTGTTATTGCCACCTCGCTGATTGTAATGGTTATAAGTGGAATCCTAGGATCATCGTATTTCAAAGAAATAGTCTTTCCAGATAGAAAATCAGCTAAATAACCATCGATATGAACGGTATTTATCTTTTTCGGCTTCCTTCTTGGCATTTTAATGCATAGCTATTTAATTAACTGGTTTAACTTAGGAATTTCCTTTATTGCTTGCAATAAAGGAGCTTCAATTTGCAATTGCTTAATCTCCTGATTTAATGCAGTTTCTGAAGCCATGGATACTTCTGGAGTGTCTTCCAGAGTTATTGAATTAAATGTTCTGGATATAGTGCCATTATGTTCTCCTTTGGAATTGGACTCTCCTTATGTTGACTCAAGGATTGATCTTCCTCCTCCTGAGACAAGTTAGTAGCTCCTGCTGCTAAAAAAGGTTCTTTGTCTTTGGCAGTATTATCCTGATTAGATGTCATGTCTTTTATCGGATTTTTAGGCTCAGGTTCCTCCACTATCTCCTCAATAGTGGGAGGTTGAGGAGTTGGACCAGAGCACAACTGCACATTTCCAAAGTGTATCACATTAAGCCTCATAACATTTTCATGTTCGGTAGAACAGACTGGTGTATTCTGGCGATTATTCTTAGGATTGGGGAGCAGTTGTGTTGGAAGCTGAGGTTGGTTCACCTGCTGATTCTGAGGAGGGTTTTGAGTTGGAGGTAATAGATTTTGTTGTTGATTCCTCCTAGGTTCAATATAAAACTATTTTTGTGCCCGGTTCCATTGGAGAGCAGCATGTTGTTGGTACCATTGTTGTTGTGGTTGATTTGTCCACTGCTGATTTCCCCATGTGTGGTTTGTCCATTCAGGGGATCCCTAATAAGGATTTCCCCAGTTAGGTTGTGGTGGAGGCGATTGATTCCAAGATGGAGTCCATTGATTATGAGCCCAATTATTTTGTGGTCTCCATGCAGAATTAGGATTCTGTTTATAAGAGAAATTACCTCCTTGATGTTCGTTTAATGCATTTATCTCTTCTTCAACCTAAATGGTTTTTTTCTTAGTATTATTAATATCAGAAAAAAGCTCACATTGATTCGTAGGATGATTTTTCTCACAAAGTTGACAAACATTGACTTTGTCCAAGGGGCACTCGTGCAATAGGTGTTTATTTTGACACCTAGGACAATAGATTGAAAAGGTCTCTGGATTGCGAGTTTTATCCTGTATGCCATCTAATGTGGTATTCAACTGAACAAGAATGTCCATTTTCAGATTTTCTATTTCTTCGCAGAGCTTCCCTATCTGATTAGACCCTTTAAAAAGATTAGTTTTGCGGATTCCTCCCCATGTACGGGATAAATTCCGACATAACTCACATATTTCCTCAAGGGTTAGTTGAGACACATCACCTTTCCCCATTCAATCAATATTTCTTCTAGCGTCATCATCAAGACCTTTAAGAAAAATCATTTTCAAGATCTCAATGCTAATGGTCGCTTCTCCACATCTTTTGGAGAGGAAGAGGAACCTATCAAGATAATATTCTAAGCTTTCATCCTTGTTTTGTCTCAGTTTAAACAACTCCTCCTTATGATCACTTACCCTACAGTAACTTTGGTATTTTTGCAAGAAGACAGTCTCCATCTCCCCCCGGGATGTTATACTTCTAGAACCTAATCCCATAAACGAGCACATTGTTGAATCTTTAAAAGTTGATAGAAAGAGCTTCAAATTTTGGTTGTTGTTCTTATAGTCATAATTCTGACACACAACTTTAAATTCAAAGAGAAACTGGTATGGGTCTTCCGAGAACAAGCCACGGAAGGTTGGAAGGAAAGCTGGGGAGATGTTCTTCATTACGGTATCATCATCTGCATCCAAATTAATAGGATAGGTAAAAGTTCTAGGAGGTTGAGGTTCATTTTGGTTAAGATCATGTCGATTTGGTTCAGCCCTATGGTCTCCCATGATGTTTAGAGGAGTTCGTTCTTCTAAGACTATTTCCTCAATAACCGACTATTTTGCCAATTGATGTTAAGGAAAATAGTGGAAAGCCTCTATTGGAACATGCTCGAATAATTCTTCAAAGGTATTATCATCAGAGACTTGGGCCTCCCTTGGGATGATTGGTACATATTTTGGGGGGGTCTTTGGTATAAAACGTCCGTGAGGGCCCCTTTTCCTGACCATGCAAAAAAGGAAGCCGACTAAGAAATTTTTGGTATAAAACTTGGTATTCAAATTGTCTCCTAATAACAATTAAGCACAAAGGCTATTTAAGTCCCCAGCAATGGTGCCAAAAAGTGATAGGCTGTTGTTAGGTCCTACTACTTTAGAATATTGAATGTCAATTAGTCGACCGGGCAATGTCCAAGGCAGTTTGCAGAAGGAGATTATTTGGATAACTCATTTTATATTTTCTGATTTACCTTAAACTATTGGAATCAATTTTAACCTAACGCCATTACTATTTAACTAGAAAATAATCTTACTCTAAGAAAAGTAGGAAATACTAAATTGAAAAGCATAAAAAAATAATTTAGAAAGCATCACAACTAAACTAGAAAGCATTGAGATAAGCAAACTAAATAACTGATATACTACGGAAGCTGAAAAATAAGTGAACAGAGAATGAAACATCTTTTAAAAAGTAAAATTTTTTATCAACTACGAAAGATAACTCATACAAATTAAAAACAATGGTGCTCAGGAACTTCAGAATCAACTTCAAAAAACTTAATTACCTCCTACTGAACAATTATCTAACTTTAAACAAATGAACAATAGAATAGTAAAATACTTATCTATCTAACTAACTTCCCTCGAGTGGCTAGCTCATAGGTTAACACTTCGTCCTTAAATCACATAAGCTACAAGTTCTGGAGTCCCTCCATTATGAACAGTCATCATCATTCATAATTCAATAGTGTATCAAAAGACATAAATCAGGTAACTCATTCAGTAGTATTATGATGAGGTTATTTCTACCTCATCAGGCAGTTAATCCACCAATCGCATAACTCGAAGATCAATCACAATGAACGTGCAAACCCATCATAGCACTAGAAAAAACAACACTGAGATCTCAAAGAGAATAACCACATAGACAACATGACTCAAACACCAAATCAAGTTTAGATCTTATTTTCCAATCATGTCCACATCGAGCACCATAAGAATGTTGAGTGACAAATCACATACCAACACTCCTATACAAAGAAAGCAACTCACCTCCTCATACCATACATAAAGCATGCATGAAAAACTGCAACTATCTCATCTAGTACCACCCAAAAAGATGAGGGTCCAAAAAATAGCTTAACATCAGCTCCACATATTCATAAGGTTTTTTTTACTGTGTAAAATCTACAAAACCACTGTGTTTGAGAACACCCATGCACACCCATATCCATTTCACATTTGGAAAACTCAAAAATCTGAAACATAATCACCATAACAGTTAAACCAGAATAAAGGATTATCATGAATATGCATAACCATAGTTTCTTTAAATGGAAATCTATAAAACCCTCAAATCCAAAGAACATTAATCTGAGCGATGTGAGTACAAAACATCCTTGAAAGGAAATAGTAGTTCAAGAACTCCAAGCCCATATCAAACCAAATCCAAAACCACCAACCTGTATGTGCATTTGAGGGATACTAGCTATTGCAGGATCTTTCAGATCATCCAATGATCAATTTCATAGCCTTCATGTAATCGGGGTACCATAAAACTATGCCTTCCAATACCAAGACAAAACACCCAAAATAAGCACATTTCTCCATAGCTGAGAAACAACCCAAGCTTCTCCATATCATCAGGGAGCCCCTCACATAAGCACCCAATATGAAAGCCTTGTTGCAACACAACCATAAAGAAACTAATATTCCACCCCATGCATCAAGATTATACTGCTGCCAACTCGCGATCTTTAGGTCACATCATTTCAATATGACCAACTCAAGTTTCTCCATCTTCCCCATCCTTCATACTATGTGTTGTCTCTTGGAACTCAAACAAAAAAGAGCAATAATTTCTACTCACCAAACGATCAATCCATCAGTCAATTCCTTCATATTTCCTCACACCTATCACACTAAGAAATCTTCACAGAAGGAATACCCAAAACTAGAAACACCAGGAATTCATAAATGCATCAACATGCAAGCCACATGTGAGTCCATGCAAGTACATGAAACTCACAAACCTACACATGCAAGCAAAAAACAAATCCTAGAAGAAGGCTTTGATACCACTTTTCAGGAAATATGGGTCATCTCAGAAAGAAACATCCAAGATCAATAGTGCCTTCGGTAGCTTTTATTTCATTAGATTTCCTCAAATACACGAACTAATATGCCACAAGGCAGAATCATGCATAGTTCATTTTCCACATTGACCTTAGAGAAAAATGAATGCTAATTAAACCAGTTCCAAACAACACCATTAAATAGATTCAATCACGTAGAATCATTAAACATGAAAGATGGAATAGAAAACATGGACACCCAAATTTACGTGGGGAAAACCCTTTCGGGTAAAAAAACCCACACTCCAAAAGCCTAGATCACCATCGTATTATTTAGCAGCAAAATATAGTTACAAATACAATTCAGGCTCTAAGCCTTTATAGAGTTTACATCTTGATCCATCTAGAGAGAATCTGGCATAATAACCCTACTTCGATCTCACCTCATTTCATTTTAGAACATTCTAGGGTTTATAGCATTTGTTCTTAACCCTAACCCTAGTTACAACATTCCAATAAGAAATGGTTCAGTTCAGTCTTCCACAAATAAATAGTTACAATATAGTTCAAATCTGTTGAGTCAATCATCATTTAATCCATCAACATTCGGCAACCAACCACCACTTTACAACTGTCGATTCTCCTTCATATACCACTTGCTTTGGCTAGGGTCCACCAAGACACACATACACCGCTTGTGTAATTTTGGAGAATCCAAATGGGAATCTACAATATTTGCAACAAGGCTCTCGGACAAGACTTAAGTATTTAACTCCCAACATCGCGTCATGTGATCACCACTTACCAATCTGGCATTGGTTGGGTCCACCACAACACATGTATAAAGCCCACACACCCCATAGGATTCTGTCGGGACTCACCACAAGGGGCACAAGGTTAGTGGGCATCATTGGATCAAGCACATCGCAACCGTAGGTCAAGATCACCTTTAATCGATACAATGTGGTCCCTACAGTCACTATGACATCCACGTCACTGCTAACAAACCAATTCCCGCTCAGGATCGCTATGTACCAAAACCCACAACATGTCGATAAGCACAAGAACCCCAATGTTGCTAAGTTAGAAAGTTATGAAGATTCAAAACCCCACAACATAGGTTTCAACTTTCCACGATCTAGTGATAGGTCTTTGATAAAGGTATGAATTTTCACAATCCTGCAACATGAGTTTCAAAGTTAGGATTTTCAATGATCCTATGACATATAGGTCAAATAAGGGAAGAACACAATTGCTCCAGGAAGTCGATCAAGCCAGTAAATTTGAGTCACATTTCTCAACATATTTTGACTACTCTCTTTTGCTACTTGATAAATTCTACAACTTTGAACATACTTCCTGACATCCTTATATATATGCGGCCAAAAATAGTGTTCACTCACCAAAGCTACTATCTTATCTACTCCAAAATGTCTTGCTAGTCCTCCATTATAATTCTATTTGATCAAATTCTCCCTCATTGAACTCCCTGGAATACACAACCGATTTCCTTTGAACAACATGTCTTCTTGAATGAAATAATCTAACCTTTGGCTTTGGTTTGTCACTACCGGTTCCTTACATGCTCTCCAAGCTTCATAAAAAATCTACATCATCCTCATGCATGTGCTTCAGTTCTTCAAAATCCAATACTTAGATCCTCATCTATGTCAGCAAATTCCTTCTTCTACTCAATGCATCTGCAACTTTGTTTGAATTTCCACTCCTATGCTTCAACACAAATGTATAACCTTGCAAGAACTCAACCCATCTCTTATGTCTCTAATTCAGCTTCCCTTGACTATTCAAATACTACAAAGCTTGATGATTTGTGTACAACACAACCTCCTTAGGCAACAAATAATGTCTCCACTTCTTCAAGACTTGGATTATGGCATAGAATTCTTGATCATAAACTGAATATCGTCTTCTCGCACATTCAAACTCTCTCTAAAATAAGTTATAGGTCTTCCTTCTTGACTCAACACTGCTCCTATTGCATTTCCACTTGCATCACAATCAACTTGAAAAACTTTGTCAAAACTCGATAATGCTAACACTAGAGCTGCTATGTCACCTTTTCTTTCAACAATTCAAAACTTCTTTGTAAATTGTATGTCCACTTAAAATCCTTATCTCCTCTCATTGTCTCTATCATGGGGTTACAAATGCTACTAAAGCTTCTAATAAAATTCTTGTAGAAACTAGGTAATCAATGGAATGATCTTACCTCTCCAATGTTTATTGATGTAGGCCACTCAACAATTTCTCTAACCTTCTCAGGATCCATCTTCAATCCTTCATTAGAATTAAAAAAACCCAAATAAATTAACCCTATCTTCATAAAGCTAAACTTATTGACATTAATCAACAACTAATCTTCTCTCAACTTCTTCAATTCTTTTCTAATGTGCCACAAATATCCTTCTCTAGTCATACTAAAAATCAAAATATCATCCAAGTAAACAATGACAAACTCACCCAAGAATCTCTTCTATACCTCATTCATTAATCTCATGAAAGTGCTTGGTGCATTGGTCAATCCAAAAGGCATTACTAACTACTCATACAATCCTTAATTAGTCTTAAATGCAATCTTTCATTCATCTCCTTCTCTCATTTTGATCTGATGATATCCACTTTTTAGGTCAATCTTTGTGAAATACTTTGCTCCACTCAACTAGTCCATAATGTCATGCATCCTTGGCAATGGGAATCTATACTTGACAATGATCCTATTGATTGATCTTGAATTTGTACACATTCTCCACTCTTCATCTTTCTTTGGTGCAAGTACAATAGGTACCACACATGGGCTTAAACTTTCTCTGATCAATCCTTTCTTCAACAACTCTTGTATCTACTGGTTCAATTTTGCATTCTCTGCTGGTGTCATTCTATGTGCTACCTTGTTTGGAAAACTTACTCCCGGTATAAGATCTATATGATGACTGATACTCCAGACTGGTGGTAATCCATCTAGTACATTCTCTAAGATTATGTCTTCATACTTTGTCAACAAATCTTCTACTTCCTCATTCTTTGTCGTAGGTCTCTCTATCTCCATACCATTTCTTTTCTTTTGAATCAATGAAAAACACATTTTCTCATGCCTCAATCCATCCAAAAAAATTCTTCCATCTACCAAACATAATTTGGTAGTGCTACAAACTTTACTTTTATCTTCTTCCTCCAAAGGTACCAACTTGATTTTTTTTCCATTTTAAGTCACTGTATAAGTATTCCTTCTTCCATCATGAATTTCTTTCTTATCATATTACTATGGTCTTCTTAACATAAATGGCATGCATCCATTGGCATAATCTCACACAATACTTCATCCCTATATGATCCAATATGAAATTTCACCAAACATTGCTCATTCACCAATATCTTATGCTCATCTTGAATCCATGCTATTCTATAGGAGTTTGGATGTTTCAATCTCTTCAAATTCAACTTGGTTATCATCTCCTCTGAAACCAGATTATCAGTGCTACCATGACCAATGATAACTTTACATACCTTTCCTCTATACTTACATCTGGTTTTGAATACACTATTTCTTTGCAGTGGTTCCTCAATCATTTATTCATGCATCAAAGCTCTTCTCATTACTAATGATTCACCTTTCTCTAGTTTCCCAGCTAAATTAGGGGATTCAACATGTTCTTCATCTACATATGATGCTCTTCTGGCATGCTCAAGTTTCTTTCCAATACTTCCTTGATGGCATTCAAATGCTCTATGTTATTCACCTCCACACTTGAAATAGGTTCCTCTAAATGGTCTTATCTCAGGTATTCCTTCATCTCTATGGTATCCCTCATTGTGGTAAGAATTTTGGCCTCCTCTGTCACTGTGATAGAAATTTATATCTTCTCTTCCTCTGCGGTATGAATTTTGATCTTTTTCTTCACTCTGGTGGGGTTTCCCATCTTTTTTTTATCTGAATAAGGTCTTCTTTCTTTGGATTTTGATCCACTCTTCTAGAATCTTCCTCTTGCACTTCTCTGCCTTTGCTAAAACTTCTTATTCAACTTCAATGCAAACTGATATTCTTCTTCAACTGATTTCATCTTTACCAGGCTCAATTATTCTTGAATTTTTGTTCTCATTCCATTGATGTATCTTGCAACTTTTTCTTTACTTTCTTCACTATGTCTAGTCCTAATGATCATCTTGTAGAATTCTTCAGTATATTCTTTCACAGATTTCTCCTTTTGTCTAGGTTCTGCAATATTTTCAACAATTCTAGTTCATAATTAGTAAGTATGAATTGATTCTTCAATTTTGTCACCATTCTATCACATTTGATGATTTTATCCTTTCCTCTTCTATTTCTATCCAATTGAACTTCCTTCCAACATAAAGAAACATGACCTTTCAACTTTGTTTTCACAAATTTTACTCTTTATGGATCTTCAATTTATTCATATTCAAATTACTCTTTCATTTCATTGATCCAATCAACCAACTCTTCAGGATTTAATTTTCCCACGTAATTTTGAATTTGAACTCTAAGTCTTTTTCCAATCTTTGAAATAGCTTTCAACATTTTTACCTTATCTAATTCTTCTTCTTCTTCCCTAGGGTTTTTTTGAATTGATTCGCAACATGATATGCTTCATCACCACTTTCATCCTCATGCCTAGGGTTTAGGCCTTCCCTTTGATCTTCCCTAGCTGAATCTAATCGAGCTCACATTTTCCATATTAGGTGCTCTCCTTAATGGAATCTCTCCCCTCAAATTCAGTGCAATTGGCTCAATTCAATGATCTATCTACAAGGGTTTCAACTACCTCATAATTGATGATCGGTTGAAAACACATACAATCTACCTCAAGTTGGTGATCTATTCACCACAAGGAATTCCTTCAGGACTTACAAAATCACTTTGATACCACTTGGTGCAATCATGGATGGAGGGTTTATAAAGAACAGTCCAAACCGTGTAGCTTAGAGTTAATACATCAGAAATAACACAAGAAAATGATTTGCAAATATGAATCTTTATTTAATTGGAAATATTACATACATATGCCTCATGGGTGAATAACTAGGACTTGTAGGCTTTTTGCAAGGGTGTTCAACACTATAAATGGCCAAAGGCATTATTATAGTCCCCTAAAGGATTGATGTGAAAATCTTAAACTCGGCTCATGAACTCTAACTAACTGATGAATAACTGACTGGTCTACAATGAATTACAATGATCTTAAATATGAGTCTCCATCTCTAATAAAGGCCTACATTGGCCACAAGGGTTTACAAAACCTGAAGAATGAACAATTGTGAAGGTCGGCCTCATAATATGAAAGATAATCCTCTATGAAATGAAATGTCTTGTGAATCTCAAATATAGATCCCATTGGATCCATAATGCTTGTATGATGTCCCATTAAGCTCTGCATATTCTAGAATAGGTCTACATCAAGAAATATGGACTAGGTCGGCCCCAAATGCTCTAACTGGTAATTACAATGAAATTTTGAGAGCAATAACGTATATAGACATGTTGGTGTTTTTTCCATCTAAGCTTTGAAATTCCCTAAAGGATTACCAACCCTTATATTCAAGAACTGCAAAAGCTAGTGGCCAACTAACGGGTAAATATTTTCAGGCCCTTACCCCTACTCTTTAGGCTCTATGGGACCAAGGAGGGTATTCCTTATTGTGTTTATCTAATATTTAATGCTTGAAGAACACTTCAACACACAGATCTATTCCTACTAAGTGCAAATAGACACAATTCATTAAAGGTTTGGCTGACCTTTAAACAAATAACTACCTATTGTTAGGAATTAAGTGGGACTTCTTATTGTAATTGAAAGTATTTAATGATTTTCATTCTCATTCTGAATCCCTAGCCAGGCACATTAAAAACTCAAGTATTTGTAAAATAACATAATAAAGAGACTATTTCTTCATCAATTGGGATAACGGAGTCAAATTAGCAACAATCAATAGTACACCAACATTTATCTCAGAAATTGGTGGACTATTGTCATACTACCTTGTAGTATTCAACTCACTGCATCTAAAACACAACTTCTTACCAGATCCTAATCTATTTCCTCACAGACCTGTAACTTCATTTAAACATTTAATCAATTCTTTGAATTAAAGCTAAAACAAACCCACAGACTCAATTAAAACAATTGAAGACAAACAAAAAGATCCTCAATCCTTTCATTCATAATCTGGAAGAATATTATAGACGAGAGTATACATTTCAAAATTAAACTTTTCTCTCATAATGTGTGGCTTTTGTAAAACCATTTTAAGATTATTACAAACATGACTAGAACCCAATACAATTTACTATTCTAATTATCAACATTCTTTACAATATACATTTTTTGAGCTTCTGCTCACCTAGACCAATTTTGGACTCAAGTATGGAACCCTTTACAATGAGAGAAGAAGAGTATAAGAAGAAGAAGGCTAAGCCCTAAAATCAACCAGTAGAGGACACATGACAATTTCATCCTCTATTGATCAGCAACAAGAAAATATCTAGAAAATCCTCTCTCTTCTCTCCTCCTTTGATACTTGCAGTTAAAATTATCTGCTCCATCTATATTTTGCTTGCAACCAAAAATTACCCCTTTCGTGAGAAAATCTTCACCATTTTTACCCTTGCAGTTGAGGAAATATTTTCTCGTGAAAGCCCCTATTTACTCTTCTTTCTAGTTGTATTTATATTTTCACCTCTACTCATGCTTCATCTTTTAGCAAACAAAAGGTAAAGATTTTTTAAAAGAGCACTTATGGGGAAAAAATAATTTTACCCATGCCTTCTAAAAATCTTATTTTGCATATAACTATTTTCTTATTTCCCATCTCACGGTAAAACAAATCCTTGAAATCTTCATTTAAATATTTCCCGTGCATCCACCATTTACCTCACATTTAAAGTTTTTCTTTTTAATATGAAGGCCTTCAAAAATTAAAACATGGGTGGAAAGATTTTGCTTGTACTTTAATTTTTACATATTTCACTATTTCACCGAGCATCTCATGCATTTTATATTTTGATGATTTTTCACTTTATTTACCTTTCACAAATGTTTTCTCTTTTAAAAGAAAATATTTACCCATGTATTTTAATTCTTTCACATTTGCCTGGGCCCACCTTTCTTTTCCCCGCGAAAGCATTTTGAATTTTTTAATATGAGCAAAGGTTTTTAACGTTCAAAATTTTATCAGGCTACTTTGAAATATTTATTTAGGCCCATCTTTACTCACCCCACGCATCTTTATTTCTGACATAGTCACCAAACTCACATGATATGTGTGATCCTTCCTTTCCTTTGTTGCTTTCCCTTTTAAAATATTTTGCTCGAGCCTTCAACATTTCTCGCACACACTGCATAGCAAAAATGTTGGTGTCACTTTTATTCTCGTGCAGTCTGCACAATTACTTCACGAAGCCCTTTATTTCTTGGCAAAGGTCTTCCTTAAACATTTCACTTGGCATTTTAAAATATTTTGCAAAATATTTTACCATCTAAAATAAAATAAAAGCCCATAAAATATTTACCAGGCAACATTGCTTTTCCCGCACACCGCGCAAGTTTCTTCCTACGTCATCACCAGACTTGCAGCTCACGTGATGCTTCCTTTCCTCTGTTGCTTGCCCCTTTAAAAACTTTATTATTTTTCCTTGTGCGCACATCGCGCAACACTTTTGCTGGTGTCATCGGTATGACGCAATTCCTTCAGGTTATTTTCCCCCAAATCTTCTTCATGCTCGACTGCTCTAACTATGGCGGTATAATCAAATGTTTACTGTAGGAAATAAAGCTCTATCTTCCTCCACTTTTATCTAGAAATGGTCACGAGAGATGAGTTTTGCAACCGCTTTTGGACCAATCAAAAGCAATAATTAAACTTGTTCTGACCCAAAAACATTTGAAATGCATTTTAGATTTTCCCTAAATGGCTCATTTATCCTTGCACAATATTTAAAATATTAACATTTGAAACTTTAGAAAAATTGTGACTTTTAATTACGCCTACGGGCCATTTAAAGAAATTTATTTTGTGGCAGACCAGAATGCATGGAGCCGTAAAAATTTGTGTAGGATAATAATCAATTATTTAGAGAAAACCTATTTCCTCATATTTTTCCCAACCCTTAAAATTTAGGTACCTCCTTTGTAAACAAGCCCTCGAGACGTGTTCGCCGCAACAAAAGTACATTAAAATAATGTATCAAATGATCTCCATTTTTTATTAAAATGGAGCTATAGAGGTTTGAAACTAAAAAATGAAATGGGTTGTCATTATAATTGCAAATTTTGACACTTTCTAGAGCACCATTTTTGGCCTTGTCACGATTAGAAAATGATTAAATAACCCATCAGAACTTATCTTGAGACTTTGAAACTAAGCAAGAATGCACACATTTGATCCAAGAATGGATTGCAAAAGATGGTTTGGAAAAAGAGATCCTGAGATGAAAAATATTAATCAACAAAATTGCTTACTTAGAATTTTCTGCAATTGCACCTGTTCAAAACCAATCAAGGCTCATGAAGTCACCACTTTGAAAAAATAACAAACCAGCTTCTGGGAGGCTACCACTGGAAACATAAGTACATTTGGGACAAATGAGTATGCGTGCAAGAGGGCTTCACTTGAATCATCATCCTCACAAGATATTAGGGATCAAAGTTGACCACCTTAAAACACTGTCAGAAATGCAGATGTAAAACTTAACAAACTGCATTTTCTTTTGATCTTGAAAAAATAAAAAATCAGATCTTGAGACTCTAAAATTAGACAAGGGAGTATATGAATCTGGGGAGAATGGAGAGAAAAAATATTTTTGTCTTGACATTCATCCAGCTATGAAATATCAGATTGAACAGGAGGTCACCTCACGGGACTGAAAGTTCACAAACAACAAAACAGTCTCAGAACCCTCCATCTTTTTTTTTCTAAACTTTATCAAAACTCATCATGGGAAGCTGAAAACTTACATGAATGTTCACATATGTCACATTATTGGGTCCACCAAGGGATTTTTCATTAAAATTAATAGACTCCAAAATATGACCTTCTAAAGTAGGTCACTTGGGCAGATTTTTTTGGGGCACTTCTGAGAGTCCAGAGGCAAAAAAAAATTATATGGGCACTTCAAATTTGAAAAATTTAAGAGTACCACCAAGACAAATGCAAATAATCTAAAATATGGATATGTGATAGATGTTGATGTGTAGATTTTATATCCTTCTCTGTGAGCTGAGAAACGATAATGTAGTGAAATGCAAAATGAAATGTTCAAACTGCTATTGAATGAAATGCAAGAAAATAAATGTTTATAGTTGATATAGTATTTTTTTACAACCAAGGATGCTCCTACATCAAAAATTCTTTTAAGTGGTAAAGTTAAGAATTAAACAAAGGATACAAGATCTAATTAGTGTGAAAAATACAACAAACTAGGCTCAACCAAAAAGGCCAAAATATGAGGATACATAAATTAAATGGAATAATAGGTGAGTGGGATCACAACATACATGGTGTAAGAAAAAGCTAAAACTAGAATGATATAAACACAATCAATATGATAAAAAATAATAAAGCAATGTGAGAAACCAAAATAGTAAGGCAAGGGCCATAAAATAATGAATGTTCAATAGGACAATAAACATAAGGAAACTAAAGTTAAAATTGGAAAATGATAGGTCAAAGATCAACCCAAGTGGGAAATAAAGGCAAAGGAAAAGATAAGTAAATCATAAGAATGAAAAAGATGTAAAAAAGAATACAATGAAATGTGTCAAGAAAGGAAAATAAAAACTAAAATTCCCCCCAAGTGGAGAATATAATGATGAAACAAAAGATAGAAGATGACATGACTGAAAAATATAATAAACTAGGTATAATCAAAATAGCCAAACTGTAAGGGCACATGAGGTAAATGGAAGAATTGGTGAGTGATATCACAACATAAATGGGATAAGTAAAAGGAAAAAGTGGAAATGATACAAGACTCAAGGAAGAAGTGAGATGAACAACAAAACACATGTGCATAATTGTTTATTTCAGCATGCACCATTATTTAGGTGTCTTTTTGTCATCCACATGGAAGCTATGAATGTTATAACATAAATCCAAGAAACAAAAGAATAAAATCAAAATGTGGCTAATAATAAGAGGGATAAATAATGATAACTAAGAAATGAATCCATTTATCATATTGCATTATTTCTTATTTATGTCATTTTTAACCTCAATATAGGGTGTGTTACAGTAAAAAAGAATAACTTCTTGGCATACATAATTTGTTTTCCCATTATGCATATTATCAAGTGATGGATTTGTGGGATCACAAGTATGGTAAATTTGTATCTTCCCTTTTTTATAAGCTTTTGAATTTTAAGGTTGAATTATATGCCTTTGTGCTTAGAATGTGTGTGTCTAGTGAAAAAGTAAGTTTAGTGTATGTATTAGTCACATGAATGGTAAGAGAATAAGTGTTAAAAATAAATCATGAGATAACATTGCTAATTTAATATTATCCTCATGTGAACCAAGGGTGGATAACTAACCAATGAAATAATGAGCCAAATTTATAAAGGAAGGGGAAAGAAAAAAAACATGCACCAAACTATTATAAATATTTACCATAGACATGAATGGTTCCTACATGTGAGGTTGATAAAATATCATTCATATGTAGTCTATATTCAAGGAATTTACCTTTATGTGAAAATATATCATGAATATTCATAGGGCTCACATGAGATGTGAAGGAATGATCATCAAGAAAGATACTGTCTTGCATAAAATAAGGTAGCATAGAAAAATACCATGGCTCTATAGACGTAGAAACTTTATGACATGTAGAAGGAATGTCATTGTAAGGTACAACAATATCATTATTAGGTGAAGAAATTTCATCCTCATCTCATAATGTATCATTTATAGCAATATAAGGTATAATTATATATCCTTCACAATGTATGTAGCATGAATTAGATCATGTAAAGGAAAAATTCTCAATGATAACAAACAATTATAACTAAGTATATAACTATCACTTTCTATAGAAGAACAGTGCAAACCATGGTAATCATGGAGGAATGAAGGGTTGGGTTTCAAATAGGGAATTCAAGGTGATAAAAATAATATATAAATGAAGAAAAGGCACACATATGGTGATATAAAGACTTTATGCACAAAGTGATCTCATTTATATGATATAATGTCTTATTTGAATAAAAGACAAGTGGATCACATGTCATAAATTATATAAACATATAAAAACCAACAAGGGAAACATGAATAGATTCCAAGAGTAGAGAGACATGATAATCCATGATGTAAATTTTTTTGGCATATGGCTAGGGGGATTGGCTCATGAGTGTTGTCATTGATGGCAACCCAAGTCATGCAACTTAAGTATAATTTTGGTTCCCACCAGCAGAACAGAGTAAAGAATAGGGAATCCGGTTAACAGGCATAAAAGTTGATTTAAACACCTTATCGGATAGATATTTTGGGTTGTGAATCTCTGAGAAAGGTCTGTTGATGTTTGTAGTATCTTGGTTTTGATGCGCACTCACTGGTACATGATCTAGGAGATACGGTGCACTAAATTGTTTATTATCTATGCTAGAAGGCTAACCCGACAAGGATAGAAATCGTGGATGTATAAGATGTAATTAATTATATTTTTTTGTGCTAGATTAAGTATTATTTGGGTCTTCTCTTTGTCTTAACCAACTTTGGAGGATGCGCATAAATATTTTGTGGTGGATCTGGCTAACAAGTTAAAAGTAACTTAGTAATTTATAAAGTCGATTGTTGGATAAATAAGTCTTTGATCGCGGATATATATAAGAGGGTATTTTTATCATTCAAATGTGTAGTAAGGTGTGCAAAGAAAAAGGTTTGTGTGTAGCAGTGCGAATTGTGAGATCCAATAGTACAATTGTGCGAGTTTGATCATAAGTGATGCAAAGAGTAGAAAAGAGCATAATAGGGCAAAGCGAAGTATAGAGTCAGAAAGCATATCCAAAATCAGATCTATGAGCTTCACTAGAACTATTACTTGGAATGAATAGAGCCATTAACTCAGTTCACCCTTCAAATGGTTTTAATCTGAATTTTGTATGGCAGTAATCCATTCTCTTGAGCAGTGATCTCTAGGAAGTGTGCCTAAATGCAAGTGCATTCCTTTTGTAAACAATTATATTTGAGTACTCAAATTGTGGATTAACCTCCACCGTGGTTTTTCCCCTTATAGGGTTTCCACGCAAAAAAATTGTGTGTCATGGTGTTATGAATGTTTACTTTGAATGCATACATCTTTTCTTTAATGAAATGATGAAATGGTTTCAAGTTTTGGATGAATGGAATTTAAATATAGTTGAACACTGATTCACCCCCCCCCTCTCAATGTTCCCTTGAGTCCAACAATTGGTATCAAAGCTAGTTCCTCTGAAGAATTTTTGCATCTTGAGGTGGATCTTGGAATGTGATGGACTCTAGTAGTCTTCAACAATAGTTTATGGTGGCTCTTGATGACCTTGATCAGTCTAAAGCGGAAGTTCAAGAACTGAAAGAAAATCTTAGAGATCCTGAGAAATTCATTCAATCATTGAAGGATCAGATAGTTAAATCCAGGGTAAAGAGGAAAGATCTTTGTGATCAGATACAATAGAAGGAGAATGAAGACATGGATGATGCTCACCTGAATCAAACCTTGAAGGAGATAATAGAAGAATGTGAAAATATTGCTAGATATAATACAAATCTAAAGCATGAGATGGAATCTATGATGATGAAGATGACTAAGGAGATAGAAGAAAGGAAGAAAAATGAGGAAAATCTTGCTCAGACCCTCAAAGAGAAATTTGATGAATGCAACAGAATAAATGAAGAATTCATTAAGTTGGAAAGTGAATTACAAAGAACCAGAAATAATGAAGAAGAACTTGGTAAGCAGATTAATACTCTTAGGAATGATCTTGTCATTGCAAATGAATACAAAGAAAAGTTTAAGATTAGTTCAGTAAAGCTTGATGAGCTAACTCAAGGACAAAAGAATGGAACTGATAAGAGAGGTCTTGGATATGAAAAGGGAGAATTTTTTAGATCATAACAAAAGAATTTTAGACAAAACAAAAATGGAAGGCATCTGGTAAGACAACCTAATGCACACAATTTTAATGGGCATTTTTTTTCTTGTAATAAGTTTGGTCATATGGTTGCTCAGTGTAGAAGTAATTTGAGGTCAAAAGTTTCATCACTTTTTGGTCAGTGTTTCAATTGCAAAAAGCCTGGTCATAAATCAATTGAATGCAGAAATATGTCAAGTCACTTTATTGACAGAAGAAATGTTGAATGTTATACATGTGGGAAGTTTGGGCATAGTGTTAATCAATGCAGATCTAGAAGAAGTAATTGGAGTGATTGGTCAGGACAAGGAAACATTGTGTGCTAGAACTGGAACAAGTATGGTCATATTGTAAGATTATGTAGAAACAAGAACACAGACATAAGAGGTCTGGTATATAGAGACAAAGATACAGAGAAAAATGATAAAGGGAAAGAAAAGGTAACTGTGGATGAAATCAGAGATCAAATGAAGAGGACATGGGTAAGGAAAAATGATTATGATGCTAGAAATGGTTCCGCACCAGAACTTGCTTCCAGTAATTCTTTTGATAATTGATTTTAGGTCATTGGCCTAGGGGGAGTTTTACAAGAAAATATTTATTCCCCTATCTATGGATGGTACCGAAATGTAGAGAACAGTCAAGAAGGTGTACTGATGGTGTACAGAATTTTTGGATAAGTTTAGCAAAAATAACTCAGATAATTCATAGGTCTGCAGAACATTTTTCTATCGTTGCTTGGGAAAATAGAGTCTTCGGAAAACTTAGGGAAAATTCATTTATTGCGCATGTGCAAGATATAAAAGTCAAGTTGGAGCTGTCATCTGTCACTTTGCATTGTCGAAAAGAAGGAGAGTACTCAACTGGCAGATTTCGAAGCAATTAAATCAATTTCATCGACAGATCGTGAAATCTATCAGGTATTTCAAATCATTCTTGAATTCTTCATACAATTTGGTGTGTAGTTGCGAACCCTAAACGCAAAAAGGAAAAATGGAAAAAATTAAAGGCTTGATCACATTAGATGAATATAACAGTGCAAAGATTAGGTCTATGAGGAATTTGTTGCTCCCTGATGAATTAAAGCAATTGAGCAAAGCCAAGCATGGGAATTTGGATATGTGGAGTAAGTTTTCATACTTTGAGAATATGGAATTTTGAAATTCATATTAAGTAGATTACATGGTGATGTTCTAACTCTGGAAAAACCTTACATCATCTCAAAAGAGGCAATTGAGCAATTAATTGGTTTTTGCAAAATCGAAGATGTTCCTAGGAATAAATCTATCTGGAACAAAGAGGTCAAAACCCTAACCAAAATAATCAGAGATAAAAGAGCCCTGATGATTGCAATGATCAAGAATATTGTTACGAATTACATTGCACACAAAATAACCTATAAAATCTTCTATAGAAATCGAGAAGGAGCTACATCGGTTGGCAAAATATTCATTGCTCACAAAATGATAATTGATTGTCAGGACTTTGACCTATGTGGGTTGTTAAAGGATCAGATGATGGAGAATGTTCAACTGACAAAGGAGTTAGGCTATCTATTCAAGTTTGGCACTTTAATTATATGTCTAGTAATGTATATCTTGAATTGGTTGCCAAAATTTGACAATGTAGTATGGAAATCAGACAAACCGGTATGCACTCATATATACTCTTATTCTAAGAGTTTGACTAACTAGGATTTGGAATTTGAAAATTTATGTAAGAATGTGCCTGTAAAGTGTGGATTAGTCAATATTTCCCCTTCGATAAAATCAATGGAAGTTGGTTCCACCTCTAATAGCACTGATAGAGGACATAAAATAGGATAGGAAATTATTGAATACACCCCTCCGGAAAGCAAAGTTCCCAAGATTGGGGGAAAATGAAAGGAAATTGTGGACATTCCGGATGAAGAATCTGATGAAGAACCTGAGAATCCACTGGAAAATGAATCCGTTCAAGAAAAAGGTAGTGAGGATGAAGAATATCTGACAAAATAAAAGCTACAATAGCTTATCCAAAGTGTAGGTGGCATACATAAAATTGCAAGGTTATGGTCAGTCAGACCATCATACGATCAGGACTTGATTTTGGAAGTTCTAAATTCTCATATTGAGAATTGTAAGATAATATTGGAAAGTCTGAAGGACATTCTTCCTGAAGAAATGATTGAGTGCAGCAAAGAATCAATGGGATCTAAGGACAAAGGAAAAGAAGAAGGTGAAGTTGTCACTCACCTGAAGGAACAATTCAGATTATCCCTTTCCAAGGTGAAATAATAAAATGAATGAGCTGAGGATATGCATTAACTCAGCCACAAGCATCTACAACTATTGCATTTGTTGGCCCCATGCAGTTAGTAATTACAAAGAAAAGTTGGATCAGATTGAAGTAGAATTGAATGACATTGGAAAAAGTTTTGACATATCTCAGGATCCAGATGGCATTATCAGGAAAAGAATCTAGGAGTTACAAACAACACAAACAAAAACTCAATTGTCCAAGAATTTTCTTTCAGATACTTTTTGGAAGGTAAAGGACTTAATTGAATGCAGGTTGGAGCAGATGGTGGAAATTCTGAAGAATGGTGAAAATTTGGAAGAAGCAATTATAATTCTTGAATCTCTCATTGAGATCACTAACAAGACTTCCAAGAACAATAGTTTGATCATTATTATTGGAATTAAAATTGATATTTGGAAGAAGTTCCTTCTAGAAGTGAAGAAAAACAATAAGATAATCTTTTAAAGATGGCAATAAATTATCTTCAAGTTTTTGCAATTTTGATCAAAGGAGGAGAATTGTAAGCATATATGTGTTAAATTTTTGAAGGATTGATGATTTTGAACCCATGTTTTATCACTTTTTGTCCTTTTTGGCATATGGCATCCATGCTTTGTCATTGATGTCAAAGAGGGAGAGATGTAGTGAAAAATTCCTTATAAATCTCAGGAGGGGAAAGTGCAGCAAACAGTTTGGCAGTGTACATATAATGATTCTGACACTTAGTCATTTTTCACTAAGTGTTGTCATTAATGCCAAAGGGGGAGATTGTTGGCATATGGCTGGGGAGATTGGCTCGTAAGTTTTGTCATTGATGGCAACCCAAGTCATGCAACTTAAGTATAATTTTGGTTCCCATCAGTAGAACAGAGTAAAGAACAGGGCATCCGATTAATAGGCATAAAATTTGGTTTAAACACCTTACCAGACAGATATTTTGGGTTGTGAATCTATGAGAAAGGTATGTTGATGTTTTTAGTATCTTGGTTTTGATGCGCACTCACTGGTACATGATCTAGGAGATACGGTGCACTAAATTGTTGATTATCTATGCTAGAAGACCGACCCGGCAAGGATAGAAATCATGAATGTATAAGATATAATTAATTATAAGTTTTCATGCTAGATTAAGTATTATTTAAGTCTTCTCTTTGTCTTAACCAACTTTAGAGGATGCGCATAAAGATTTTGTAGTGGATCTGGCCAACAAGTTAAAAGTAACTTTGTATTTTATAAAGCCGACTGTTGGATGAATAAGTCTTTGATCGCGGATATTTATAAGAGGTTATTTTTATCATTCAAATGTGCAATAAGGTGTGTGAATAAAAAGGTGTTTTTGTGTAGTAGTGCGAATTTGATCATAAGTGATGCAAAGAGAAGAAAAGAGCAAAATAGGGCAAAGCAAAGTATAGAGTCAGAAAGCATATCCAAAATCAGATCTATGAGCTTCACCAGAACTATTACCTGGCATGAATAGATTCTATTAACTCATTTCACCCTTCAAATGGTTTTAATCTAAATTTTGTATGGCAATAAGCCATTCTATTGAGCAGTGAGCTCTAGGCAGTGCACTTAAATGCAAGTGCATTCCTTTTGTAAACAATTATATTTGAGTACTCAAATTGTGGATTAACCTCCACTGTGGTTTTTCCCCTAACAAGGTTTCCATGCAAAAAATTTGTGTCATGGTGTTATGAATGTTTACTTTGAATGCATACATCTTTTCTTTAATGCAATGATGAAATAGTTTTAAGTTTTGCATGAATGGAATTTAAATATAGTTGAACATTGATTCACCCCCCCTCTCAGTGTTCCCTTGAGTCCAACAAAAATAAGGGCCTATCAAGGGATGAGAATTTTGGGGTTGAAAAGTGTATACAATGAAGGTTTAAAACCCCTAATAAATTTAGGTAAATGCTACAAAATTGAAGTAAGATATATCTGTATCAAAATTTTAGTCCTATATTAGATCTTAAATAAATATAAGATGTAAACCCTTAATCCAATACAAGGATATGACAAGTACATGAAAGATACCTAGATATGTAAATAAGCACAACAAACCCTAAAATGATAATGTATCAATGAAGTAAAAAGGTAAAAAAGGAATGTTATGTCTAAAAATAGTAGTTTCGTAAATTGTCACCCCTAACAATTTCGCATTACCTTGACACCCTATTTTTCTTACAACATTAATTGTAATACTAATTTATTCATTTCGAGGCCAAATCATAAAAATACATTAAATTACTCGAATCCTTGATAAATTTGGGGCAAAACACCCAATCAAAGGGGGTAGCACCCCTTACCTTAAAGGGGACCTAATTTAAATTTGGGACTTTGGTGTTGATCCTTGGTGGATTAAAATATCATAGGTCGGCCTATAACCAAAATTGACAATTGGAATGCATATAAAAAAAAATTATCCTCATTTGAACAGGAGGAGAGGAGAAAGAAGAGAAAGAAATTATGGTGAAGATGTATTGAGTAATCCTCTACAAGCTATCTACATCAATCTATTGTGTTTTGTGAACTAACCTATTGCATTTCTATCAATAAATCCAATCATCCATCAAGCAAATTTTGTGGCAACTTATGGTGTGACATCACTTAATCAAGGATTTCATACCAAAGATAATCTTGTCAATTATCATTTACTATTTCAATCAATTATTGTCCATTTCACATTTTCCCAACCTAGGACATATCCTCTTGATCATTAGCATTTGTTGTATGTGGAGGTTGAATCACCAAAATGGGGTTTAACTTAAGAAATACCATATATAGCACAACCTTTCCCCCTATTTTCTTGTGTGGAGGACAGATTCAGAAGTTTCCTTGAGAGTAGGAGGTTATAAAGGATCATGAGATGGATTATATGGGATAGGAGGATCTTTATTTGTATGAGGGTATGATAATGGATCATGAAAAGGATTAAGTGATATGGTAGAATCTTGATTTGAATGAGGAGATGTATCAGTATGTTTTGGTACAAGCTCATGGCATGTTTCAATTTGTATTGATAATGTGATGGTAGAGGAGTGTTGGATAGACCCCTCAAATGGGGTGGATGGAGGGATGGAGGTACTTTGATCTTGAGATGGAAGGGGATCATCTTGGATGTCCTCATTAAAAATAAAATCATGATTAAAGAGTGGATTATCACAGATATCATGATCAATCATAGGGTTATGATGGACCTCAAAGATTTTGAATGGAGTGGATGGTGGTGTTTGATCTTGATATGTAGGGGAATCTATGCTAGCATGCTTTGAATCAATATACTGATATATTTCATTTGGTGTTGATGGTTGGCTAGAGGAGGAGTTTTGGATAGACTCCTCAAATGGGGTGGATGGAGGGATGAAGGTTTAATGAGGTTCATGGGGTGGTAGTTGGAAAATACTAGAAGTAGGAGATGGGGATTGGGATTGGATGACTTCAATGGGTTGGATGATGTTCGGAGTTGGAGTAGGAATGATAGGTGTGGGATGGAGAAGGACCTGTTGGTGTTTTTTCCTGCTAGACCCTAAAATTCTCTAAAGGGATGCCATGCCTTATACTCAAGAAATTCTTAGGCTAGAAGGCCAACATAATGAATAAAAATTCTTAGGTCTTTACTCCTACTCTTTAGGCTCTGTGAGAGCTAGGAGGGTATCCCTTATTGTGATCATATGATATTTAAAACCTCAAGAGAAATTCCACACACAGAGTTGTCCCTACTGAGTACAGTTAGACATTATTCATCAAAGGCTTCGCTAGCCTTCAAAAAAATGACCTCTAAGTTGCTAGGAACATTGGTATTTATGAGATTTACATCTCAACATGGGTGCGATTTGAATTTAGTGTTCCTATCTTGAATCCATAGATGGGTATTTGCTGATTTTTATTAAACTATAAGAATTCCAAATGAAAAATCTAGTGCCTCATCAAATTGGGTAGGAGTCAAGAATGAAATATTTAGTCATACACAATATTCAACCCTGATATAAGTGAATGATTTTCATGATGCATTACATCATAAAACCTCACAGTACTTAAAGTATCACTTCTTATCAAATCCTTAGTACATTATCATAGACCTACGATTCTTTCCCAAGCATTTGATTAACTCATTGAGTTGAGGCAAGAAACAAAATCATACATTCAAATGAACCATTAAAGCTAAACAAAACTACACTTGATACTTTCATTCATAGTCTATCAAACCAACACATAGGAGAGCACATACTTTAATTTTTTCCAGATTTGTTTCGATATCATTAATTGCATAAAACCATTTAAGAGTATTTTATACATAAACCCTATTCAAGACAATTTGTGGCGGATTCATCCAGAATTTGGCATTTTGTGTGTTCACTATACCCTACTTAGACATTACTGGATTCAAAAATCTAACCACTATAAAATTAGCCTTGAAATATCTTTTATAACATAAGAGAGAAACAAGAATTAGGCTCATTACAGTCACATTTCAACATAATTTCATTTCAAAACAAAATTTCATTCGCATTTCAAAATCCCAGATGGTTAAATGCAATCATGTACCGCACAAGGGAATCAAAACTTGTAACAACCAACCAGTGTTACCCCACCTTTTATAAAATACCGTTAAGGCCCATCATCCATATCCATATTGAAACAAAAAGAGACCCAACACATTACAACCAAAATCTAGCAAACCATCACCATCATCAAACTAAACCAGCACTAGGGCCACAGTACTTGCACCCACTTCATGTCTTTTCCACAGTAGGAGACAAAACCACCACTCCTTCCTCATCACTAGCACACTTCTCAGCACCAAAACTAGTAACACCACATGGTGCCACCACATAAATTGGAGAAACTATGAGGACCTCTTCATTCACACTAGCCATCTCAATCAGCACCACCAAGAATTTCCCATAGTCGGAGTCAGTCTCTGTATCGCTATCATCAAAGCTATCAAAAATATCAATGGGTGAATTTTTCTTGCACAAAGAACCTCGACCATACCTTAATATGGCCTTCGATCTTCTCTTGAACTTCGCAGACCCTTCCTCCTAGCCACATGTCACCCCTTTTGTAATTGCAGCCAAGCTTTTCAGCTGAGAGTTGCACCTAGCAACTCCTAGGATAGGCTTCTTGCATTCCATCTTCAGGCTAAGAAAGCCTTGAAGACTACTTTGTTCATGTGATGGCATGTCATCACTATAATTTTAAATATTAACTCTAGTTGACCTATGCATAGTTGATGGAGATGTACTCGATCAAGTCATCTTGCACTAACAAACATAAACTTCACAAGAGCAATCGTTAACCACAAAAAATTTAGACTCCTAATTATTGTGATGGAAATGATGAGCCTTCATCCATATTTATGAGCCAATTGATGATGTCGATCATCAATGCTCCAAAAGAGCATGAGAAAGTGAATGATTATTCGTAGGCATTTGTTTCATCATTGTTAATTCCCAGGTACATTGAAATTGGTGTACCATTCATCATAATTTCAAGGAAGTGGTTCTTCACATGCATGAAGATTAGGTTGATATCCTCTAAAGAGAATATGCCATTAATGCTCACTATTTGCAGTGTCCAAATAGCCATCACATGGCCAATTTTGTGCTTTGAATATGATTCATCGATCAATCATTGAGATGGCACTTTGGATGACTCAAATTGAGTCAAAGAAATTTGAAAATTCCATGTTGTCACATAGCCAGTCCATCAACCAATGGTGTCTTTCCAAATCATAAAAAACATGTCCATCACCCATGGGCCCCATCCAGCTTTCATACGCTGCTAGCAAAATCCACGTGGCGCCATTGCACAGACTACGCACAACATTAGGTGACATTATTTAATAACCTGTGTGGTGTGCGCTCTATGGCCTAGATTTGATCAAACGATACATTGGGGCCATCAATTTACTACCAGCTAAGACCATGTCGATAGTGGGGATTGGGTCCCACTTGAGCTGGGGGACACATGGCTCAATCATACACACTGCGCGGCCCAACCAAAATACATGTTTTAAGTACTATGTGGCATGCCCGTAAGGACCTGGATTAAGTCTGATGGCTCAGAATTTATGCACATGCACATATTGTTTGTTCATAAAGAAATGGCCATGAGCTAGGCAATGGGAAATGACCCCTCAAAAAAAAAAAAGAATTAAGACATAAGTCTTTAAAAATGAAAAATTTAGGTCGACCAGCAGAATATTAAAATTTGATAAAAACCCGATGACTAGCAGACTTAGGCAAAGGGGTCGGTAATGAAAATGGGCCAAATGGCATAGGTTGTTACTAAAACACCCAACAACCTAGTGAAGGGGTCAATAAAGGAACAAAATGTGAGGGTTTAAGGCCCAATAAACTTGAAAAGTGTGAAATAAGGGAACTTAGACCTTAAAACCCTAAGTCGAACCATCAATACAAAGGTGAAAGATCATGAGAAATGTCAAGGAACCAACCTAAAAATGTCAAAATTTTGAAGGTCCATCAGTGGCTCCAACTCAGGAATGCATACCCTTGGTGGATATGGAAAGAATCCAAATCTCATGTAGAAGTAGACGAACACAAAAAAAAACCAACAAGAGCTTGTCCTGACAAGACAAGAAAACACAATAGGAAAGAAACACACCACCTATATACCAAATTTACATAATTCTACAAGGTTTCCTCTGTTAGGAGAATTCATCCAATTTCACTAGCTTCAAGTTATGAATTTGGTGCATCAAGGGTTTCCAAGCTTTGGATCCAAACATTTCCTCTATCAAAAGCCTTCTTTTCACATACCTGTACTAAGAACTCATAGTAGACAACTCCCAACACTCTACATTATTATGATGGATACCAATGATCCCCCATGTCTCAGCACTGCCTTGTTTACCAATCTTAGGCTTGTCAAGTTGAAGTGGAAAAAGGAAACATACATATTCCGCTGATCACAATTACCTTGCATATTAAATTTAAAACCTTCAAGGACACAGTGCATCAAAACAAGATCATAGTCTTTTGAAGCACTAGATAAGAGAGATACATATTCAAGAACTTCTTCACCTTGTCCTACATAGATGCCATTCTTGTTGAGTGGAAAAAAATTCAGAATGATCCCCAAAAGGTGAGGAGCATCAACAAAAACCTCAACCACAAATCCATGTTGGCTGACATCATACCCAATATTGTTTAGTTGCCTAACAGATGAGCCAAAATTCCATTCATCAATGATGAGCTCCAAAGATAATGCAAAATATTTTTGTGCATCAAAGTATATAGTTCTAGCACTAATTTTTGCAGCTCTCTCTTCATTAATGCACACATCACTCATGAAACATTTACCTTTAGATTCAACATTTACACCTTGAAAAGTGACACCAATGTTCTCACATCCTTTATCACCTCTAGCTTCAAAATACTTCTCCCCTTATAACTGGAGTACTTGCAAGTCATTGTCATACAACGTATTGTACTTATGGGATAGACATTTAGAGACCCCAGTTTCCTCTTAGTCTTTAAATTAATCCTTCACAATAGTGCCAAATATGAAAGCTTCATAAGCAATCGCATTAATAAGCATGCTAGTGCACTGCTCAAATCCATTGCCTAGCCATATATCCAAAGTAGTATCAGAATCCTCAAAAAGAGGATTGTTCATGCACCAACCATGGAACTCATTTTTAACAACTAGCACAGATGAATTTTCATCAAAAAGAGGTTTTTTGATTACATTCATTTCTGTCCAAGAAACTTCTACCCCTTTTATATGGGAGTGTAGCCTTTGTAGCTTATCATCACCCACAAAATTCTTACAAAATTTTGAAAGAGGGTCCCCTTCCATTTGGTAAGGATATTCATATTCATTAAAAGAGAAACATGACTTTGTATCATCATAATCACCACAACATGAGAACGTTCAATAGTGATGTTTCATTAAGATCCCTCGGACTAGATATCATAATATCTACGGTTGATATCTTGATCATCAGCAAAAGACTGATCACTATCAACATTAAAATCATAGCTATTAACTTGATCATTTGATGGTGCAACCATTCAGACCTCATCCAGATCTTCATCCTTTATTACCTCTGAAGAACTTGATGTAGACACATCACACCGTTCATCACAACAAGGGTCATCATCCCCATCACTATAATGATAATCTATCCATATAACATTAGTGAATTGGTTGCAATCATCCTGTTCTAACTCACTTTCTTCACTATTTTGTACTACTTCTTGCTTCTCCCTAGCAAGATTAGGATCACTATTTCCTAGAAGCATCTGATGTTGTGCCTAGTTGCTCTCAATTCCTTCTACCAATTGTATCTAGTCAACTATTTGGCCCAAACTTTCAAGCTTTAATTCCTCTGGCAACATACTTGTTCTCGACTGGTATATTTCAAAAAACAATTCAATACAC
Organism: Sequoiadendron giganteum; assembly: GCA_007115665.2. Lineage (NCBI taxonomy): Eukaryota > Viridiplantae > Streptophyta > Pinopsida > Cupressales > Cupressaceae > Sequoiadendron > Sequoiadendron giganteum. The sequence goes on from CM021108.1 coordinate 545,928,163, forward strand.
ATTGACTCTTTAGGCCTGACACTCTCAGGTATTTCCAACAACACATCCATAAATCTATGGAATAGGTCATGGGGTAACTCACCTTGACCTCTCCTTATATCGCATAATCTTCTAGTATGAGAAACATGATCATCCCTTCTTAAAACTTGAGGGCCCCTCTCTTGGAGCTCACTGTGATCAACATAAAGTGGTGATATAGAAAGTGGTACAATAGGAGCTATATCTTCTTGGAATGATTATTCAAAGGTCAATTCATCAACCGTAGTTGCACAAGATACACTAGAATGACCAGCATTAGTAGCTAGACATCCCTTCATTTTTGAATACTTGAGGTTGTTTTTAATGTCCATAGAACTCTAATATGCCTAGCACGATGTTCTAGGGTCTTTATCTCTCAATAGATAGCCCATATTTTTTCCAAAAGCACCTAGATATACAACCAAACACTCTCCATCATTTGGTCTTTTTCTTTTTGGAATGTCCCTTATTTCCTTTGTAAATCGAAGATTGAAAGAAGGGACCAATTCATCTTCATTTCTATGAATTTCCATAAAGCTTTTCCTTACCATACCTGGATTTATCCTTTTCACCAAACTGTTCTACAAAGGATACCTTAAATTGATTCCATGAAACTATAGAACATGCTGGTAAATATAAGAACCAATCTCTAGCATCATCCTTCAAAGAATGAATAAAAAAAATTATGACAACATCTTCATGATTTACCTCATAATCTCCCATCAACTCCATAAATGTATGCAAATGCTTAGAAGTTGATTCAAAATTCTGCCCTATGAACTTGGGAAAATATTTCCTAACATTTTTAGGAATCAGGTTTAGAAAACCCTTAATACCACTAAAATCCAATGGCATATACCTTTCAATAACAAAATCTCTTTGAGGGTATGATAAAAACCTTTTTCCCTGCATACTTCTACTTGATATTTCACAGGGAAAAACACTCAAGAGTAAAATTCAAATACTTATGATATTACAAGTTACACCTTTAGAAGTATGAAAAGACTAATACCATTCCCTTTCTTGATGCTATTTCATTCCATAGGGAACCATTTATCATCTCAAGTCTTAAATATTTCATAAATTATTCTCAAACAGAATAATACTTTCTTTAGATTTATAAGAATACCTGGAAATTTGCAGTAGTTGTCAACCTTTTGTCCCAACAACAAGTTTCACACCTCTGGGAATTTTCTTCACTTCTTCAATAGGTTCTATAGATAGATTCGCCACCTCCTTTATAGAGGACTGAACTTCACAGAAACATGAAGCCCTTTCATAAGTAAATTTCATTCTAGGTTATCTCCACTAGTGGAGTCATTCATAAATTTTCAAAGTCTTACTCCAACCAAAACCTTTCTAGGTTCTCAAACATTCAATTTTTGAACAAAATATTTAGATCCACCAAATACTTGGCTCTGTGGTACTACCATCTGCACCTAGGATTCTTTCTTTTATAAATTTCTCAAAGTTCTCCCCAGTGGAGTTGCCATTTATGTTGGTGTTTTTTCATGCTAGACCTTGGACTTCTCTAAAGGGATGCCATGCCTTATACTCAAGAACTTCTTAGGCTAGAAGGCCAACATACTGACTAAATATTCTTAGGTATTTACTCCTCTTTAGGCTTTGTGAGACCAAGGAGGGTGTCCCTTATTGTGTTCATATGATATTTAAAACCTCAAGAACACTTCCACACACAGAGTTGTCCCTATTGAGTACAATTAGACATTACTCATCAAAGGCTTGGCTAGCCTTCAAAAAAATGACCTCTAAGTTTCTAGGAACATTGGTATTTATGATATTTACATCTCAGCATGGGTGTGATTTGAATTAAGTAGTATTTCGATCTTGAATCCATAGATGGGTATTTGCTGATTTTTATTAAACTATAAGAATTCCAATGAAAAATCTGGTGCCTCATCAAATTGGGCAGGAGTCAAGCATGAAATATTCAATCATACACAATATTCAACCCTGATATAAGTGAACGATTTTCATGATGCATTACATCATAAAACCTCATAGTACTTAAAGTATCACTTCTTATCAAATCCTTAGTACATTATCACAAACCTACGATTCTTTCCTAAGAATTTGATTAACTCATTGAATTGAGGCAAGAAATAGAATCATACATTCAAATGAACCATTGAAGATAAATGAAATGAAACTTGATACTTTCATTCATAGTCTGTCACAACAACACACAGGAGAGCACATACTTTAATTTTTTTAGATTTTTTTTGATATCAGTAATTTCATAAAACCATTTAAGATTATTTTATACATAAACCCTACTCAAGACAATTTGTGGCAGATTCATCCAGAATTTTGCATTTTGTGCGTTCACTATACCCTACCTAGACCTTACTAGATTCAAAAATTTGACCACTATAATGAGCCTTGAAATATCTTTTATAACATAAGAGAGCAACAAGCATCAGGATCATTATAGTCACATTTCAACATAATTTTATTTCAAAAATAAATTTCATTCGCATTTCAAAATCCCAAATGGTTAATGCAATTATGTACCACATAGGGGAATCAAAACTTGTAGCAACCAATGGGTGTTACCCCACCTTGTACAAAATTCCATTAAGGCACGTCATCCATATCCACATTGAAACAAAAAGATACACAGCACATCGCAGCCAAAAACCAACAAACCATCACCATCATCAAACTGAACCAGCACCAGGGACATGGTACTTGCACCTGATTCATGTATTTTCCATAGTAGGAGGTGAAACCACCACTCCTTCCTCATCACAAACATGATTCTCAACACCAGAACTAGTAACATCACATGGTACCACTGCAAAAATTGGAGAAACGGTGAGGACCTCTTCATTCACACAAGCCATCTCAGTCAGCACCACTAAGAATTTTCCATATTCAGAGTCGGTCTCGGTATCACTATTATCAGAGCTATAATAAATATCAATGGGTGAATTATGCCTGCCCAAATAACCTTGACCATACCTTACTCTAGCCTTCGATCTTCACTCAAACTTCGCAAACCCTTCCTCCTAGCCAAACACCACCCCTTCTATAATTGCAACTAGGCTTTTCAGCCAAGAGATTCACCTAGTAACTCCTGGGATGGGCTTCTTGCATTCCATCTTCAGGCTGAGAGAAACTTGAATACTACTATTTTCATGTGATGGCATGTCATCACTAGAATTTTGAACATTAACTCTAGCTGGCCTACACACAGTTGATGGAGATGTGCTCGACCGACTCATCTTGCATTGACAAACAAAAACTTCACAAGAGCAATCGTTAACCATAGAAAATTAAGACTCCCAATTGTTGTGATGGAAATGATAATCCTTCATCCATATTTATGAGCCTATTGATGATTTCAATCATCAATGCTCCAAAAGAGCATGAGCGAGTGAGTGATTATTTGTTGACATCTATTTCATCATCGTTAATTCCCAAGTACATGGAAATCAGTGTACCATTTATCATAATGTCCAAGAAGCGGTTCTTCACACACATAGAGATCAGGTTGATATCCTTTGAAGAGAATAAGTCATTAATGTTTGTTATTTGCAGCATCCAAACGACCATCACATGGCCAATTTTGTGCTTTGAATATGAGCCATCGATCAATCCCCAAGATGGAACTTTGGATGACTCAGATCAAGTCAAAGACATTTGAAAATTCCATGTTGTCACATGGCCAGTCCACTGACCAATGGTGTCTTTCCAAATTAGATAAAACACATCCATCACCCATGGACCCCATCTAGATTTCATACGCCTCTAGTAGAATCCACATGGCGCCATCGCATAGACCACACATAGCATTAGGTGACATTATTCAATAACGTGCATGGTGTATGCTTTATGGCCTAGATTTGATCAGATAGTATGTTGGGGCCGTCGATTTACCACCAGCTAAGACCATGTTGATAGTGGGGATTGGGTCCTACTTGAGCTAGGGGACACATGGCACAATCGCACACACCGCACGGCCTAGCTAAAATACATTTTTTAAGTACTGTGTGGCATGCACGCAAGGGATAGGATTAAATCTAACAGCTCGGACTTTATGCACGTGCACATACTATTTATTCATAAAGAAATGGCCATGAGCTAGGTGACGAGAAATGAACCCTCGACAAAAATATAGACTTAAGACATAAGTCTTTAAAAATGAAAAATTTATGCTAACTAGCAAAATATTAAAATTTGATAAAAAAATTGATGATCGGCAGGCTTAGGAAAAGGGTCCAGTAATGACAACGGGCCAAATGACATAGGTTGCTACTAAAACACCCGAAAACTTGGTGAAGGGGTCAACAAAGAAATAGAATGTGAGGGTTTAAGGCCTAATAAATTTGAAAAGTGTGAAACAAGGGCACTTAGACCTTAAAACCCTAAGTCGAACCATCAATACAAACGTGAAAGATCATGAGAAATGTCAAGGAACCAACCTAAAAGTGTCAAAATTTTGAAGGTCCATCAGGACCTCATTACTAATTACTAGACATGGTTGAGTGGGACAACATGGTTCTTCCACTATGGGATGTGAAGTTTGTGATGGCTTATTTTCTATGAATCCTTAGAGTAATTATAGAGTATGATATATGTATGGTTTAGGCTTAGATGGAGTGTTTGGATTAGATGGAAAATTAAGAATTGATGGAGTATTGGGATTGTGGATTGGATGATTAGGATTAGATGGAGAATTAAGGTATGATGGATTAGAAGTGTAGAAAATGGAGATCCATTGCTCATGAGTCTCTTGCTTTCCAAGAGAATCCCAAGGAATGGGTTGCCCTAAACTACCTCAAACTTAGCTTAATCGAACTAGAAGACAAAATGAAGAAATTGTAAAGAACATAATATCAAGAATAGCTTTCAAATAGACTATTTTAGGGACCGAAAGAGAAAAATTAGTAGATTTCAATCACAGAAGGGATAGCTCTCAGGCAAAGGATAGAAACACGTGATCAAGATGCTAGTATGGAGTGCTTTAGTCCTAGAGGGGCATTCGTGTCTTGTACAGATAGAGAGCTAAACCTCCAGATAGAAATGCAACAATCACACTAACATATTTAGGTCTAAAGTTGTTCTAACTAAACAAATTAACAAAAAGAAATAAATGCTAGAAAACACTAAGGAGAGTGAAGGATCGAATTACAAAATATCCAATGTTTGAGATCTTCCTCCAAGCTTCACTTGGACAACCTGTACACAAAATGAATGAGGAAAATTTTTGGGGTTGTTTCAGGGCTTGTTGCAGTCAAACCCCTATTTTGGTGTTCCCACCTCCACAAATAGCTAGATAGATAGAAAAGGTGGAGAAATTAAATAAATATGAAGTGATAGAGAAATCCCCACTCGAGGAGGAGAAACCGTATCACAAGATAGAAAAATGAACAAGTTACCTATTTAGAAATAGATAAGAAGCAAGAGAGTGTTATCAACAATTTGTGGCCCCCTCTTGACTACATAGACACACCTTTGAATGCTTGCAAGAGAGATTTGATTGTTGGAGGGACCTCAGTCCAATAGGGCTTCACCATGGAAGAAAAATCAAGAAGAGAAGAAATAGAGAATAGAGTGAGATTCAAATATTGAAGTGTTATAATGGGAGAGAACCCCCAAAATGAGAGCAAAGAGAGAGTTTTGGTGTTGTGTGAGGCGAGAGGAGTTGTTACACTTGAAATTTTGACTGTGGGGACACATTTCATGAGTCAAGTTTTTGAGATTCCCATTTCAAACTCATGAAACCATGTATACATTAGTGCACCACATAGATGTTTGTGTGTCGGATAGGCATCCAACTCAATGTTTTCGAGGAAATTAGGTGGCAGAATTATGTCACTTCGTTGTTGATCATTGTGGCATCAAAATCATGAAATTTTGACCCATAAGGTTCTCGTCATAAATGCGATTAGACGTAATAAATGTGTGGCCAAATGTGCAAATCTGAAATTGCCCCTAGGGCACAATTTTACGACATTACATTTTTCCCCCACTTTAGTGGTCTAGATTTTGGAAAAATTAGTCACATTAAAGTAGAAAAGAAAGTGAACACAAAAAATTGAAATTTTTTACTGATTTGCATGCCAAAAAAGGATATTGTAGAGGTTGCAGAGGTCAAGCAGGAAGGTACTTATGATGCCTTTAGTGATCGAACTCCCTAAAAAATACAACATTTTTCATAAAATCCTGTGTAAGATTTCATCATGCAAAACTTCAATTTTTAGGTCAACTCAAAAATCAGAAGAAACTACCAAGGCGAGAAGAATGTTCAAGAAAACATTCAGTGGTTCAGAAGAAAAATATGATAAAGAGGTGAATATATGCCCCCTCTTGGTTTTTCCCATAGTCGGGTGTGGAGAAATCAAGAAAAATGGAAAGACCATAATCGCCAGGAAAAATTTGCCCCAGGGGGCCTATATATACATGGGTGGGCCCCTAGAAGGGTCATTTTCACTATGAGAGTTTTGTTGACTTTTGTGAGATAGAAATCAAAAAAATGCCACACAGATGAGACTACGAGGAGTTGAGGATCAACTAACTGTGATGGGTGGTTGCCAAGGGCGGGGAGGTCAACCAAGTAAGTTCAGAAACCTTATTTTTCATGCATTTTTTGAGATTTTTAGCTAGTTTTAGGACCAAAACACAACACAAGAATACCATCAGCATGTAGGAATCCCACCCACATGGTGGGGACCTTTTCATGCATTGGTGTCCAACCATCCATCAATGGTAGACCTCGAATGACATTGTGTTGTGCAAAAGTGTGTGTGGCATGCTTGCATCTCAGAGGTGAAACTTAGAAATTTTTGAAGTAAAAGATAGAATGTTTTATGCCAAGTGTTCTGACTTGATTCTTTTTCACTTTTTGCAAGACTATCCCAAGATTAGAGAGCATCCTAGTGAGTGGGTGCTTTGACTTGTTCAAGATCAAATGTGGTGCTTGACCTAGCAAAAGGAGGAGCATCTATGACACATCAGGCTATGGTATGTATACACCATGCCAGAGATGTTGTTTCACAACCACCTGTTCATGGCCCTAATGGAGTGGCAGGATGCCACCACATCTACATTCCACTTGCTGACATGTGAGATGACTATCACCCTCAAGGATGTTTATCATATTTATCGATCTTTCCATCTATGGATTACAGGTGACCATTGACAACACGTGCTCTGCTCGTGAGCATGCAATGGGAGTCTAGTACTACATGAGTGATGACGATGGTGGTGATGGGACCAGCCATATTTACATCTATTGGTTCGAGTAGGGTAGCACAATAGTCCCCTTATTATGACATTTGATGGTCATCAAAGTGGTCATGCATGTCACCATGGATGGACAAGGATCTCACTTAGATGGGGGCCTCATCCATACCATCAGAGTGATGGAGGATCAAAAGAAGGTCTTCACATGGGGTCGTATCATGATAGCACACTTGTATCATGAGCTGGGTAGGTTCATACATTATGAGTTTCGAGCCTCACAACATGCACTTTATTGTAGGTGTGGGTGTTTGCTCATATCACATACACACGATAAGTGGGATATCCTTAGGTGAGGGATTATACAGTGCCTATGGCCCACTAGTATGAGCTCGAAAGATAGTGGAGGCATAGAGATTTACAGTTTTTGTTGATACGATTTAATATTTTGTGGGTCAATTGATTTGATGATGACCCTATAGATGGTTTAGATGGGTAGATGACCTCAGATATCTGTGGAATCTACAATGTGACCATTTTCTCCTAGGTCACATGGATTACATTATTCTTCCCTCTTACTAGCAAAGGGTTATGTGGTAGTATGGTGTTGTGCAGATTATCCCCTCAATAGTCACATCATACACATGGGTCGTGAGGAGTGCTACGCAGCTAGGTAACCGTCGATAGTCATCCATCACCGACATCATCCCTTTTGGAAATGATGTAGATGATTAGGACCAACCTCCAGTACATCCCATGGATGAAGTAGGGGTGGTCTGTAACTTCACACGTGGTGGATGTTGCATCATCCTACACTAATTTTCCATATGAATTCCCCCAATGGGGATCTAGGCATGTAGGGCAATGTGACAATGAGGTGATAAGGAGGAGACAAAGGTAGAGGTGAACAGCAACAGGGATAGGAGATCAATACAATGGAGGCGAGGTTGAGGCAGTGGCAAAGGATGTTCTCTCCTTTAGTTGTCATCCTAATCTCAACGATGGTACCACTTGCATCCATTGATATTGTGATAGCCCTACCACCACCACTAGCAATGTCCAGTGCTAGAGGTGTGAGACCCAGTGTCATTTCTCCCTTGACCCACACTGGTAGGTCAGGGACCCAGGTACAAAATTTATTTATGTTGTTTCATTTCAGTATTTTTTATCTCATGTATATGCTTGTATTTCAGTTCTATAGATATATACATCATACAATACTGATGAGTTCATTCTCTCTATGGTTGTAGTGGACAAACAAGGATGGACTATGATCATTATGCAGTGCATATCAGAGGTGTGCCCCACCATGCCGATCCAGGGAACCATCCTAGATGTGTACCAACCAGTTTCAATGGGGAAACATGCCCACCTTTTTGATCTAGTCATGCATCTGAGGATGACATATGAGGAGGGGCAAGCACAAATTGGGTAGAGGACTATTGATGCCACTACCACCATGGGATAGAGGGACTAGCTATCGATGAAGCTATAGATTGCACTCTCTAAGAGAGATGAGGTGGTGATGAGATTTGATAGTGCTAAGGAGGCATGTGATTCTCTTCAAAACATACTCTATGACCTCAGAGGGTAGGAATGTAGCAGCTAGGATGTTGAAAGGTGACTCACAGCTACAAGAGGCCCTAAGGAGAGTGGAGCTACAAATAACCTCCCTGCAAGGAGAGATCAGAGGACTATGAGTAGTAGTATCCACCTCATGATTGTAGAGATCCCACTTTGTCTCCACCATTCAACATCAACCATAGATTCCACCAGGACTATAGGGCTCAAGGAGCCATGCGCCTGGGGTAGATGCCTATTTTTTGTATATCACTTTTGCACTGATGACAAATTTGTATAACTTTTTGATGTATAGAAATTTGATACACATATACATTCACCACTTATTTTTAATGAAAATGGCACGATACATGTACATGACATACATTTGATTCATATGTATACATGAGATATTGATTCCAACATTATGGTGTTTCTTGTTTTATGTGTATGATTCTTTACTTTCATGTATGATTATGTGATGGATGTTATATCTATGGATGTATGTTTAGATTAGATGTTATCATGATCTAATAAACACACATGGATGTATGTTAATTAAATACAATGATGATCTAATTTCCTAACCAAAATATGCAATTTAATACACGATAAAAAACATGTATGTATGCCTCTCACACACACACGATCACATCATAACACAAATCTGACAATGTGTTCATGAAGGGATGTTAACATGTGATACACTATGATCTATGAGGGACAAGCATTACACAAATGACACATAAACACCACACATAGTATTGACGAAGGTACATTGCATTAACAAGTTATTTAGAGGCGTATCATCCATAGATGATAATCCATAGGCACCAGAACCATACACAAAGATGACAATGTGATAGCCTAACCAATTAGGACTGAAATTTCCCATTTTATTAGGCAGTGCATTTACATTTCTCTGATTCTCATAAAGAACTAGGTCACCTACCTTTAAGGTTCTAGAAGAACACCTTGATTATACTACCTAGACATTGATCGCTGATAAGCTTTAAGATGATCGAGGGCCTACAATCGGCTCTCATCAAGCAACTCAATTTGATGCAAATGATTGGAATGGTAAGTTTCATCATCAATTAACCCTTTAATGGAAACCCACAAAGACAAAATCTCGAACTCTAAAGGCATGATAGATTTAGCATCATACACGAGGTTACAAGATGTTATTCCCATCATTGTATGAACACTCGTGCGATAGGCCCACAAAGCATATGTTAATTGGATGTGCCAATCTTTATCATGTTTATTTATCATTTTTTGAAGAATGAGCTCAAGAGTTTTATTAGACGTATCATCTTGGCCATTGGATTGAGGATAGTATGGTGTAGAGAATCTATGTTGAGTATGAAATTTCTCCAGAAATTGCTTCAATTTTATTCCTGAATGGGGTACCATTTCCATAAATAAAGGTAGAAGGTAACCTGAAGTAAGCAATGATATTGTTTACAAGAAAGCTATAGATGGCTTTAGCGTTCATGGATCGAAGCGAGATAGCTTCAATCCATTTCATGAAGTAATCAGTAGAAATAATGATAAAGGCATGCCCTTTGGAAGGAGGCGATATTGTTGCAAGGTGTGACCCTTGGTATCCTCTTCCTGTGGTAGGAATAGTCCAGCATGACACTTGGGCTTCATGACATGGTTTGACCACCTCCTGTGGATCTTGATCTTGTATAAATCCAACAGCTGTATCAGGCATTAACAGGTCGATCTTTTAGTGCAAAGGTAACCACCTGTGTAACAATTAGTATCAAACCCGAGGTCATAGGTTTGAACTGCGCACTTGTGTTGGGGGGGATTTTTGCAAGGTGTGACCCTTGGTCTCCTTTTATTGTGGTAGGCTTAGTCCAGCATGGTGCTTGGGCTTCATGACATGGTTTAGCCACCTCTTGTGGATCTTGATCTTGTATAAATCTAGCAGTTGTATCGAGCATTAACAGGTCGATCTTTTGGTGCAACAGTAGCTACATGTACAACAGATATCTTTCCAATGATATCCAACCCCCATTTTGTGAATGACCAAGGGGAGGTCTGATTTTAAAGCTCTTGAGTAGGAGCATGAATGAGATGACTATGTTGTTGGTACTGTGGATACTTCTTGACAAAATAAAAGGAGTCTTGTTTCATTGTCTTCCAAAAGTATCCCATGTGGATCAATTTTTGCACTAGGGATTTACCACCAAAATGTCCACCCCAAAAACCCAAATAGGCTTCCTTAAGGGCAAGGGGTATTTCCACTTTAGTGAGGCATTGAAGGAGACCATTGTAGGATTTTCAATAAAGAACATCTGATAGTACAACATAGTAGACTAAAATATTTTGTATCTGAGTGTGATTTTTCTTCATCAAGAAAATTTCCATTCTTCAGATAGTTGTAAATGTTAGAGTACCATTCTTCTGAGTCCACATGAGCACACATGGGAGTATCAGATTCAAGTTGATCAGAAGCAGCATGAGAGAAAAGGATGTGAACTACAAAGTGGTATTCCTTCATGTCCTTATCTGAGGCAACTAAGGAGGCAACACTCACCATGGCATCCATGTGTCATTTTTCTCTCCTAGGGACACTATCTATTGTGAAAGAGGAGAATCGATGAAGGACAAGTCCAAAGCTCGATATTAAGACAACTTGCTTTGCTTAGCTTGATACATTCCCATAATCTTATTCACAATAATTTCAGAGTCACCATGTATGTGAAGATGTCTCATGTTTAATGTGATCACGGCTAGCAAGCCAACAATAAGGGAATTGTACTCAGTGATTTTATTAGTACATTAAAATTCTAATCAAAAGGAGAGAGGTATTGGCTTACCCTCGGGTGAGATCAAAACTACACCTACCCCGGAGCCAATCTGACATCTCGATCCATCAAAATACATCTCCCATACAAGATTGTGACTAATTGAGAAAATCTTTATCAGGAAATAAGTCTAGACCATGGAAGGAGCAAGATGAGGGAGTGTCTACCAATTGATTAGCAACCACTTGACCTTTTATTAACTTTTGAGTCATGAACTTTATGTCAAACTTAGAAAGCAACATTACCCATTTTGCCAACCTTCCAGCAAGGTCAACACTAGTAAATAAATGCTTCAGAAGATCACTTTTCACAATAACGTGTGTTTCATCATGAAGAAGATAATGCCTTAGCTTCTGCATTACAAATATTAGAGCAAGACATTATTTATATATGGTTCAATAACGAATTTCGCAATCAACAAGGAAATGGCTAATGTAGTAGACTGTTGTTTCTCTACCATCATCATCGTATTAACCAAGCAAGGTTGCTAAAGTATACGGTGATGTAGCAAGGTAAAGAAAAAAGGATCTATACTACATACCGAAATTAAGACAGGATGATTAGCTAGATAGCTTTTGATTGATTCAAAATCTTTCTAGCACTCATCATCCCAAACGAAACAAACATCTTTCTTCAGCAAGAAATTGAATGGAAGGGTACAATCAATCAATTGAGATATCAATCTGTGAATAGCCTAAATATTCCCTTACAAAATATGAAGTTGAGATATGTTCCTAGGTGGAGGCACGTTAACAATCACATCAATTTTATTTGTATCGACTTCAATTCTGTGATGAGAGACTATAAATCCTAAAATTTTACATGTGTCCACATCGAAGACACACTTAAGACGATTTAGTCTCATCTTATAGATTCAAAGCCTTTAGAATATGAGATGAAGATTTCCTACGTGATCTTGATGGGTTATAGATTTCGCCAAGATATCATCAACGTAATCCTTTATGATTTTTTGAATGAAATCATGAAATATTAGGGTCATCGGCCATTGGTAAGTTGTGCCTGCATTCTTTAACACAAATGGCATGACCACATAACAAAAATTACCCCAAAGGGTAGTGAAGGTTGTCTTATAGGGATCTTCTAGATTAATTTTAAACTGGTTGTATCTCGAGAATCCATCCATGAAGGACAACAAGGCATGGCTTGCGATCGATTCTACAATCATATCGATATAAGGAAATAGAAAATCATCTTTAACGAAAGCCTTATTAAGATCACGAAAGTCAATGCAAACATGAATATGGCCATCAGGTTTGCTAACGACAATGATATTTGAGATCCAAGGTCAATAATCGATGGGACGGATAAATCCTACTTTCAATAACTTCTCTATCTTAGTCTTCACCAACAATGCAACCTTTGGATTCATCTTTTGGATCTTTTTCTTAATAGGCTTGGCATCAAGGCGCAAGATGATATTGTGAACCACTATATATTTTTCAATACTTGGCATTTCCTCATATAACCAAATGAAGATATCAGGATAGGAATGTAATAGATCAACATGCTCTTTACTTTCTTCTGAAGAAAGGAATTTTCTGATCTTAATCACCTTTTTGAAGGATTTGGGACCTATGAAAACTTCAGTATTCTCTCCCTTAAGGATAGGACTATAGTCTATAGGATGAGGTATCAAAATACCATCACCAATGTTAGATAGAGGAGCCTCCTCATCCATATTCAAAATAGATTCCCTAAATTATTATTTTTTATTCAAGCGATACGAAAATTGTCACTTACGGTGAAAAGAAGGAAAGTGAGAATAGGCACCTAAGAATTCTAGTGTTTCCTCTGAAGAGAATGCATCTAGAGGAACTTCATCAAGCTCTAGTTTATCCTCTATCAATTCAGGATGAACTAGATTGAGAGGTTCAACTAAAATCATGTTAACACTCCACCATGGTTTTACCTAGATTGTTCAATAGTGCACCCTAGTCCCAAGTTACACTTGCGAGGCTTAGCTTCGATAGGGACTTAAATTCCTTGTTCAATATGCCCAAGACCTTTGCACCCATAACCATATTTATAAACGAGCTTGTATCTAGGGCCATAGTGTGTCTACAAAGCCTTGGAAGGGGGTGGTTCTACATAGAGAGCATCATTCCACCAATGACTATCAAACGTGTCTACAAGACCACAATCATCCTTCTCATCATGATTACAAAAATTAACACCTTTAGTAGAAGTGTGATCACCCTCCTTATTAGGGGCACAACTGGGTTCTTGGATAGGATCACAACTTTCCTTCTTAGCAAGAGGTTGATCAACTTTATTAGCAAAGGTATTAAAATTTATTACAAGATTGAGGTAGAGGGGGTTCAATGCCCTGTATTCTCCAATGAAGAATTCAAAGAAGTACAAGGACCCCCAATCATCACCAAGACATGCATTTGATTCAGAAGAAGAAGTAGACGAGGAAGACTTCGGACTTTCTACTTTGGGTTATTCCTCTTTAGGGACACTCGCTTTGGGGATGGTCTCCATGGATGACACTATCAAAGAGCATGTCAACACATTAGAGGTTAGTGACATAATATAATTCTTGAGAGTGGAAATAACTGAGTCTTAACCAACAAATACCAACTCAAAAAGGTGGACATCTTCAGGGTCAGCCTTAATTGTAACCACCCGATTATTAGCTACAAATTTTAAAGAATGGTGTAGAGTAGAAGTCACACCTCCCATAGCATGAATCCATGGTCTTCCTAGAAGAATATTGTAAGGTAGGGGGCTAGGCATCACATAAAATAGAGTGGGTAAGGTGACAGGTCCTAGCCGCAAAGGCAATATTATTCTGCCTAGGGCTTGTCCACCAACATTATCAAATCCATGAATGTATAAAGAAGCAACTAAAGAAGAAGAGTCAATATTAATATTAGGTAGCAGATCCATACCACAAACATTGAGAGCTGAACTGGTGTCGATGAGGGTACATCTAATACCAATGCTATTGATACTAACTATAATCATTAGAGGGCATGCTTTCTTCTATACATCTGGGGGTGGGAATTCTTGTGGATAGAACATAATATTTGGAAAATCCGCACAAATATGAGTCATCAACACATTGAAATCTTCCATCCTAGTGAAGGTATGCAAGAGGCTCTTTTTCAAGGCTTCCTAAAGCATACCTTGGTAAACTAGAGTGGTCTGAAGCAAATCCTAGAGTGATATCTTAGTCGGAGTACCACAAAGTTGCTCGACAAGATCATAGTCTCAAGGTGCTTTAGTCATGGGTTTAGGAGATGAAGGATGACTTGGTTGAGAATGTGGTAAATAAGTAGGAACTTGAGTAGCTTCAGGTGTAGGAAAAAAATATTTTTGATTCAAGTTTTGATGATTCCTTCTAGTTTTTTATGTGTACCCTACAACATTGTAATAAGTAGAGTTTGTAGCTCATACAAACCTTGTATATAAATCCATTGAGTCATTATAATACGGGACCCCACAGATAGAATGGATCTTCTTAGGAGAAGGGATAGCTAGATTCAAGTAAATAATGGGTCTCTTAGGCCTTGGGGAAGCCATAAAGACTACAACAATGTTCTCTGAATTCTAAGCTTGTGAAGAGGAAGTAGATGTTTGTGAAGAAGTTTGTTTGGAAGATCTGCAAATAGAGGAGGATTCTTCTAAGAAATCATCTAGAGCATCATCCAACATATCAAAATATTCCTTAGGTAAAGTGTTATCATAAACATTAAAACATTGAAGAAAAATATCTGGCATGGTTCATGTCGGGCTCACCAAATTGTAGAGAAGGCGGATCCATTGATCAGGAGTCTCTTGCTTTCCAAGATAATTCTAGGGAATGGACTGCCCTAAACTACCACAAACTTAGCTTAATCGAACTAGAAGGAAGAATGAAGAAATTGCAAAGAACACAATATCAGGAATAACTTTCAGACAGATTGTTTCAGGGACCAAAAGAACAGAATTAGTAGATTTCAGTCACTAAAGGGATAGCTCACGGGAAAAGGATGACAGTTCGATGAATTTTAGTCCTAGAGGGGAATTGGCATCCTATACGGATAGAGAGCTAAACCTCCATATAGAAATGCAACAATCAAACTAACGTATTTAGGTCTAAATTCTTTCTAACTAAATAGATTAACAGAAAGTAGTAAATGCTAGAAAACACTAAGGAGAGTGAAGGATCGACTTACAAAAGGTCCTATGTTCGAGATCTTCCTCCAAGCTTCACTTGGATGACCTGCATACAAGACAAATGAGGAAAAAATTTGGAGCTATTTCAAGGGTTTCCATAGTCAAAGCCCCATTTTAATGTTCCCACCTCCACGGATAGCCAGATAGATAGAAAAAGTGGAAAAAGTAAACAAATACAAAGTGAAAAAATCAATCCCCACTCAAGAAGGACAACTTATATCACAAGATAGAAAAATGAACAAGTATCTATCTGCAAATAAATAAGAAGAAAGAGAGTGTTACCAATAGTTTGTGGTCCCCTCTTGACTGCACGGACTCACTATTGAATTATTGCAAGAGAGCCTTGGTTTTTGGAGGGACCTCAGTCTGGTAGGGCTTGGTCATAAAAGAAAAATCAAGAAGAGAAGAAGCAGAAAATAGAGTGAGATTGAAATATTAAAGTGTTAGAATGAGCGAGAAACCCAAAAATGAGAGCAAAGAGATATTTTTTTATTGTGTGATGCAAAAGGAGCTATTACACTCATAATTCTGATTGTGGGGACACATGTCATGAGTCAAGATTTCAAGATTCTCATTTCAAACTTGTGAAACTGTGTGGATGCTACGCTTCATGTGGACGTTTGCGTGTTGCGTAGGCATCCAACTCAATGTTTTCCAAGATATAAGGTGCAATAATTTTTTTCTTTTTCAATGATCCTTGTGGCATCAAAATCACAAATAATTGACCCATAAGGTTCTTGTCATAAATGTGACTAGGCAAAATAAATTTGGGGCCAAATGCGCAAATGTTAAATTGACCCTAGGGCACAGTTTTACGACATTACAGCAAGGTGGATTGAGATAAGAGAAATTGGATGGTGGATTAATATAGGAGGAATTGGATGGTGGATTTGGATAGGATTAATTAGGTGGAAATAATGGGAAGGAATCGAGATAAGATGAAGATTGGGGTTGGGTGCTTTGATAGGGACGTGAAGTGGTGGAAGAACGATCATGGATTGAAAGATAGGGATTAAATGGAGGATTAAGATTAGATGATGGATTAGGATTATAGACTAGAGGGTGGATTTGGGGATGATGAGATGATGGATTTGGATTAGAGTGAAAGGTGATGGTGTGGTTGTTTAAAGATGGAGGTTGGGATATGACTAGAGGTATGGATATTGGATGAGGGGGATATGTGGTTGGAAGATAAGAGGGAGATATGGATGGAGGGTAAAATGGAGTTCCCTTGTCAAAGGTAGCATAAGGATGACTATCAGATATGCATGGAAATATGATGGGATAGACTATGCTAACTATTTTTTGGTCAAAAGCTATGGATGAGCGGTGGACACTTGGGGAGGTCTTGCTAGCAATTATGGCATCAAAGAGAAAAATTGCATACTCGTCTTGATCAAAAAGACCTTCATCATCAACAATGTAATTGGGATTAACTTTGATCACTATTTTTTTGTCTTGTTGGGGGAGAGTAAGGATTCATTATGTTGGATTGGATGGGCATGGAAGAAGGAGATGGGAAGAGATGATTAGAATATAAATGGAATGGATTAGAATAAAATAGGAGGGATCTAAGAAAAAAATTGATATCAGAATATCTTCGATGTGGATTTACATTTAAGCTCATATTATGATTTGTATTATTCTCAAATTAGGATTTGGATTAAGTTCAAATTAGGATAATTTCTAAAATCTATTTTTTTAATTACATTTTAGTAAATCATGTTTTTGAAGGTCTCTGAAGTGGAATTTGGCCTCAATATTTCCATTAGTCCATTAGAATGGATTTTTGAAGATCTAATTTATAAGGGATTGAAACTTGATCTCTTGGAGATCTTTCCAACAATGTAGATAAGTCTAAATTTTGTTGAACAGGTTAGGAGTTATGACCCCACCAAGATGGGGTACTAAAATCAGCAAGGTTTTTATAATTTTTTTAGGTTTTAGATATATGGAGATGTTGAATGGATGGTGCTTGATTTTTTTCTAAGTGTTTGGGAAGCTATGACCATGTTTTTACCTTGAATTTTTCTCTCTGGTTTTTGTATGAAAACTAGGACTGCCCAAACATAGAACAAGGTTGTCTATTCAAAGATATCATTGAAATTTGAGATTTTGACCCAACTAAAACAAGGTTTCCCAAATTGGGTACGAGGCCACCCAAAATATTACAATATCATACAAACTGGTTATGAGGTCGCCTAGTTATGAACAAGGCCACCTAAGCTAAGATGGACTAATTTTGGACTGACTTTGGTTAAATTTTAGGTAATATAAAACCACCCAAACATATAACCAAGCTGTCCAAACTAAGTCAAAAGAATTTTGGACTCAATTTGGTCAATACAAAACCACCCAAACATAGAACCAATCTACCTAAACTAATTTGGGTAGATTTTCAACTAAGTCTAGGCAATACAAAACTGCCCAAACATAGAACCAGGATGCCTAAACTAAGTTGGATTTGTGGGAAAAGTTTTGTTTTGTTTTAGAAAAAGGTGACTTAAGATGTTTTCTAAGTAAAATCACACATGAAGACACTTTCATTTGGATGTAAGGATTTGAGGTATGTGGAAAAGTACTGGTATAAACAAGAAGACACGCAAAACATGCTCACATTCCTTAAAATCAATCTAGGAGTGTTAACTTAGTGTGGGCCCACAAGCCAAAGGCTAATTTCTCAAGATTGGTGTGAGGCACTTCTCTTTCAAGAATTGATAGATAGGGATCTAGTGGCACAAGGTCTCACCTTTTCCCTTTCTTTGGATGTCCTAAGACCTTTCCCAAAGATATCCTATCTCTAATTAGGGAGATACATGGTGAGTATCTTCAAGCATGATATTGTGCCTTGCATCACACTAAACAACAATCAAAAGGTCTTATCTAGGCTTGACAAGCTTATAGGGGATTCCTCGAAATACTAAGAGGCTACATGAGGAACAACCATGAATAGTATCATATAACAAGCATGCATTGGGAATTTCATTTAAGCTGCTCAAAATGACCTTGCACAACTAGTTTGGTATCAACCAAACATTAGAGTTTCACTAGACACGACGTGACTAGATTGGGGTATAACTTTCATTCTCCCCCTTTTCTATACCCCACCAATGTCACATGGTTGAGGTCATCCCTTAGGGTGATGAAATCCCCAAGAAGTCCTCCTAAAAGGAAAGATTCACTAAACACTTTTGATCTCCAAGATCACTCGAGGCACGAGAAGAGAGCATACGCGTAACTAGTACTATTGGGATTAACACAACAAGACAGATCAATTTATGATTTGTGATCTCCAAGATCACTAAGAGGTGCAAGGAGAGAGCATATGTCAACAAATAATCCCAAACAAAGCATACAATATTAATTGAACCTATAATCTACTTTAATGCCTAATTTAGTGGAAAATATATCTTTGATCATGGGGCTACAACAAAAATCGTTAGTAGTTTCCACTTGATTCTTTGACTAGTGTGTGACCTACAAAATAATGTTAATGAAAAACATACCACAACCAATCAAACATTAGTACATTAGTTCAAAATCAACCAAAATGAGGCCACCCCAACATAGAATGAGGTCACCCAACAAAGAATAAAAATTCTAGAAAATGATAGTTTATACCTTATAAACATGGTTTCCCAAAAAGGTGATGAGATTTCCCAAAAAGTTATGAGGCCACCCAACTATGAATCCTTGCATTAAAAAATGGAATTTGGTCAACAAAAACTTGATTTTTACATGTAAAGAGATACATTGGATAACATCTAAACCTGAAAAACCAAATTTTGTCAACAAACCAAGAGAATAATAATCAAAGAGTAAAAAAAAGGGCAAGTTAGAATGATGAAATTTGATCTCTAGCACCCTGACGACGGGGTTGTCCAAACATAAAACCAAGCCGCCTATCTAGAACAAGGCCACCCAACCGTGACCTACAAATGTAAAAACTAATAAAAATAGCTAAGACTAATCAAATTAAAATGGATCACACCAAGCATGTCATTAATTTGTGCAAAGAAATTGTGCAACAAATGGTCAATTCAAACACCTAAATTGATCAACACAACAACTAAACAAACACTCGATTAAGGAATTAGGAAATCAAACAAAGACAAAATTAAGAAACTAACTCCATGTTAGATTACCTAGTTGCATAGAAATGGTTGTGCCCTTTGATAATTTTGGATGTGTGTGAATAAATCCGGCAGCATAACCTTATATTTCAATGTGTGATAAAATGAGTGATAGAGAGATAAAATGGTTAAGAGTTGGATTTATACAAATTTGGATGAAAGTGGATGAAGGGTGGAGATTAAAAGATGGATATTAAGGGATGAGATGGATCTGGTTCTCTCAACTCATGTGATGGTGACAAATGTCACCATGAGATAAGTTGAGAGGAAATATGGTACCATGGAGGTACTTTGAAAGATTTTCCATAAAAACAAGTCTTTTCCTCACACTCCAAAGTGAGGGGGATGAAAAGAATAAAGAAATTAAAAAAAAATGGACACTTTTGGAAGAAAGACTCGTGTGCCCAAGGACATGGGGTCTTTTCCAAAAGGTGAAAATTGATGAGAGGACAAGGTAGGTGAGAGAAGATTTGGCCTCACTTAATCAAGATTAAGTGTGTGCACATGATTAGGGAGTGGATTAGGTGAAGATTATGGGGTTAATTAAAAAAATTGGAGGATGGGACATGTGAGAGGAATTAAATAAATAAGAAATTATTTATTTAATTTTTAGAAGAAAAGGGATAAGGATGGGTAAATAATTATGCTAAGGTTAGACCTTAGGAGATATAAGAAATTTTTTTAGATGAACATTGGGATGGTGAATATTAATTAAATAATTTAATATTATGTTAAATTAACATAAGAATCATGGATAAGATGAA
Source organism: Sequoiadendron giganteum (assembly GCA_007115665.2). Taxonomy (NCBI): domain Eukaryota; kingdom Viridiplantae; phylum Streptophyta; class Pinopsida; order Cupressales; family Cupressaceae; genus Sequoiadendron; species Sequoiadendron giganteum. Next base: position 545,948,854 of record CM021108.1, read on the forward strand.
ATAGGATAAATTGAGTGAATGTCAAGATAGTGAATATTAGTTAAATAATAGGAATATTATTTAATTAATATAGAGTATAAGAAATTGGATGAATTAGGGATAAATTGACCAAATATAAATGGTCAATTTTAGGTGTCGACAATCACAAAGTAAGTACATTAATACTATTTTTAATAAATTTAGTATGCAAGATTGTAAACTAGTTACAATTCCTTTACAATTTTGCATTAAAATTTGATTAGATATGTGTCCCAATATTCAATATGATTTTTAGGATATATGTATAATGTTCTCTATGCTAGTTCTATAGGAATTTTAATGTATGGAATGGTTTTCACTAGACTAGATATTACCTAAGTAGTGGGATTTTTGAGCAATTTCATCTAACCCCAGTGGAGAACATTAGAATTATATGGAATAGAGATGGCTCTCGTTCCCACTCCCATTATCACTCCTACTATCTATTCAAATAGAGATGGATCTTGCACAACCTTTGCAATAGCATTTGAGTCTCATTTGCATGCCCCTACACATCCTCCCTCACATCTCCATGGTGTCTCTTTGTCAGTTGAGTGTGCTATGGGTGTGGGTTCTCCTAGCTAACTCTCGCCATCTCTATAGGGTTTGTCTAGAGTGCCTTTATCTTACGCTCTCCTTGTAGACTCATCTCCTTTTGCAGTGCATGCTTCTTCCCTTAGTCTGAGCATGTTGGGTGTTCAGTTGTGGGTGTGCTTGGTTCTCAGGGCCAACCCTCTCTACCCATGAAGGGTTTGGTTGGAGCTTCCTTTCCCTCATTTGTGCCTATTTTTCCTTCTTTCCACTACTCTCAGGTGGCTAGATCTTCCCTAGTTCATCCTCCTTGGGTGTGCCCCTCCTCCTATGCTAAACTGGCCTTGATGGTGGTGTGTTGGTTTGATGTGGTTGAGAATGAATGTTTTACAAGTTATAGGGTTTGGTAGGTCAGTTTTCTAATGTCTAGCCCTCTTTCTGACCTACACAAGTGGGTTTTGGATTCTTTGAGGACTTTAGTGGATTGTAAGATTGAGCTCTTCCATTTTCCTAAAGATTTCGTTGTGCTACCCTTAATTTTTTTCAGGATCGTTACTTAGTGTTGGGTCATGTGTGGGCTTGGGGGAGCACTCTCTCTTGCTCAAAACCCTATAATTCTTCCTTCAACTTTCTTATCGAACCACTCAATGTACACCTAGTGTGGGTTAGGCTCCCAAATCTCCCCCTCCAATTTTGGGAAGAGAGTTGTTTTGAGGCCATTGGTAACTCTATTGGTCGATTTTGGAAGGCTAAAGAATCCATTTCATTTATGGAGCATTCAAACTTTTCTTGTATTCTAGTGGACATCAACATCTCTTTGCCTCTTCATGAGAAAGTGGTTTTGTTGGTTGTGGATTGGCCCTGGTCTCAACCACTAGACTATGAAGGGTTTTTGTTCAGATTTCATTGGTGCTTTTCTACTAGTCACTTGGCTTCAAATTGTTCTTTTTAGCATCATTCTAGTTCAACTACTTGGTGGAAGGATGCTAATGATGATCTCCTAATTGTTCTAGTTATCTCTTATGAGGTTTTCCCTTCACTGGCTCCTAATGAGCACCCTGCTCTTGGCTTAGACTTGGTTTGTCTTGAGTGCTTCTCCTTCTCTTTCGGTTGTTCCCACTCTGCCCTTGGTTTCTTTTATGGATGGTGATTTCCCTTCACATTGTTGTTCTCCTATTCCCCCCTTGGGAGCTAGTGGATTTGGTAGTCTTTCCATGGAGGTATCTCTTGCTCCCCCTCACAGTGGGCTCTTGGATGATAATATTGCTTGGACCATTGTTTGTAGAAGGCATAAAGGTCTCTCATCTACCTCTTCCTCTTCTTGAGACTTGTTTATCAAGTTTGTTGTTTAAGGTTGAGACTCGTGTTTCTTGTTTCTCTCTATTTCTATGCTCCAATCAAAAGCATAGTTGGTCTTTGTTGGATTTTTTAGTATGTTTTTGTCTCACTTCTTGTGAGCTCATTTTCTTGGCCTTTATGGCTATTTTGTAAGGGGTACAATCCTTTCCTGTTTTTATTTTAATCAAAACGTTAGAATTATGTGAAAAGGGTGTTAATATATTTTTGTGGTAATTTTGATTTTTTTTTGGATTTATTATAGTACTAAAAGTATTGTTAAGCATTGAAAATACATTTTTTATGTAGATTGGGTAGATGACTTGGATAGTAGAAGGTCCAATAATGGGTATGTTTCTACATTGTTTGAAGGAGCAGTGGGTTGGATGAGTAAGAGGCATCCCATGCTTGCTTTATCCATTATTGGAGTAAAGTATATGGCTACTATCCATGCCTCTAAGGAGATAGTTTGGTTAAAGAGGTTGTGTATAGGTATTGGTTTTCATTTGAGGACTATTTAGATTGGCTATGATAGTCAAAGTGCACTTTGTTTGGCCAAGAATCTTATGTAACATGCATGGATTAAGCATATGGATGTATAATTCCATATTTTTAATGAAATTATTACTAATGGATAGATTAAGATAAATAATATTAAAGCTTAGGAGAATGTTGAATATTCCCTTACTAAACTTGTGAGCATAAAAAAACTTACATGCACAGTGGAAATGGGTCTTGTTCCTAGTATTCAATTTACTTGTGTGTTCTTATGGATGAATTTACAATGCATGATGACAATTTGGATAATGTTAGGACTAAGGTGTCATCAACCCTAGAAATCATATGTGCTTAATTAATCCTAATATTATTTGTAAATAATTCATAAGAGATGAGGGATTCACTATAAGTAGGAACTAATTTTTACCATTAGGGTTTTACTGGTATAGTATTAGTGTTTACTAGGGGTCAGTACCTAATTTTTTACCGATTATAAATTACTATTTATCATATAAGAATCTTGGAGGTTATGATTCTTTTTAATCACTTTGTGTGGCTATTATTAAATTTAAAACATCTTGTGGTTAAAAATAATAACCACCTAGAAACTAACAACAAACTAAGCACCCAATTTTAGTAGGTGAGTGATTTGGTTACAACCTACATTATCTTATATCATAGATACTTTGATTTATAAAGGATGTGTGTAGGAATTTTATAACCAACTTGTATGCCTTGTTTACAAGGTGAAAATTATATATAAGTAGTGCTTAAGGTGCTACTATTGTAAGGTAATTAGCAAGAGTGAAAATGATAGGATGCATTGTATGTGCAAGAAATATTTGAGAGGAGCAAGGAGAAGAAGAAGGGTGATAAGGAAAATTACGTATGAGATGTTGGAACTATGACACATGAGGGAATCTCAAGAAGGAATGTAAGAATAAAAAGAAAAATAGTGATGATTCCTCTATAGATAAATCCTATAATGATGAATTTATTGATACATTTACTATTTCTACTAATATGAATTCTAATGACTCTTGGTTGATAGATTCAAGTGCATCCTACCATATGACTCCTCATAAGGAGTGGTTTATAGCATATTTATCTTATGATGGGTGGGAAGTTTTCCTCAGCGAAAAAGCCACACAAAATATTTTGAGTTGAGGGGAGGTAAAATTACTATTAATTGATGGAAGGGTGAAAACCCTCAAAGATCTATTGCATATCCCTAGTTTAGGTAGAGATTTAATTCATGTATTTAAAATGAATGATTTAGGGGTGCATGGAACTTTTGAAAAGAGTGGTTGTAGGTTAAGTAGAGTGAATTTGATTTTCACTATGGGCACTACGTGTGGAACCATGTTTAGGCTTGATGCATCTACATTTTGTAACTCTATTATTGCAACTAATAAATATGCATCTTGTAAGTTGTGGATCCATAAGATCACTCATATCAATGAGAAGGGTCTCAAAAACCTCATAAATAAGAAGATGGTTGATGCTTTTTCTAGTTACTTTGTTGATTTTAATTTGTGTGAACATTATGTGTAATGGAAAACAACATATACTTTCTTTAAAATCTAGTAGTACTAGGGCTAGAAAAATTGAGGTTACTCATAATTATATATTTGGTCTTATGGATGTGTTTTCAATTAGAAAGTCTTTCTACTACGTTTATTTTATTGATGATTACTCTAGATACATGGATTTACTTTTTCAAGGAAAAATATACATTGTATTTTCTACATTTAAAGAATTTAAAACACTTGTTGAGAAATAAACAAATAGAAAAATAATATTTTAAGAACGGATAATGGTGGTGAGGTTTTCTCTAGTGCTTTTGATGATTATTGCAAGAATGCAAGAATTGTTAGATAGAAAACCACTCCATATACTCCACAACAAGGAGTGGAAAAGAGGATGAATAGGATTTCAATAGATAAAGCTAGAAGAAATTTGAGTAGTGCTAAACTTGAAACATGTTTTTTGGCTAAAGCAGTCCACACTATTTGTTACTTGATTAACAGGGCACATACTTCTAATCTTGTTGAAAAAAATACTTATATGTATTGACAAGTAAAGGACCATTAGTTTCACATTTAAAAGTTTTTGACAGTGGTATTATGTTCATGTTCCTAAGGGAAAATTTTCTAAACTTAATTTCAAGGCTAACAAGTGTGCTTCATGATTTATGGAAAGAATACTAAGGGTTATAAGCTTTGGGATCTTGTAGAGATGAAATTTTTATTTCTTATGAATATTATTTTCAAGGATCTTAAATAATTTAAAAATGATGAACAAACTCATGTGAAGCCTAACAAAATATTGCATTTTGATTTTAAGATTGATAAATAAGAAGATGCACATGTAGACCAACAACAAGAGCAACAACAAGATGAATATGCTGAGGAAGGAGAATGTTCATATTCATTTTATTATGAGGAATCATAGGAGCCTCTTATTGCACCCCTAAGAAGATCCACTAGACAATGAAAACGTGTTGATAGGTATGGATATAGTCCATCTAATTTTCGTTTTGTATTTTCTTTATCATGTGTACTAACAATGAACCTAAATCTATGAAGGAGGCTTTGTCTTCAAATGAGGATTACTCTTAGTTAGAGGCCATGAAAGTTAAAATAAAGGTCTTGGAAAAATGTGACACATGGGATCTAGTTAAGCTATCCAAAAGAAGAAAAGGAATTGGATGCAAATGGGTATTTAAAAAATAATTAGAGTAGATGGTAAGTTTGAGTGGTGCAGATCTTGGTTAGTGGAAAAAGGTTACTAAAGTTGAGAGTGTGTATTTTGATGAATTTTAATCTCATGCCGAAACTAACCTTTATTAGATTCCTTATCTTTATTGTTGTTGTTCTTTTATTTATGATTAGAGCAAATGAATGTCAAAACATTTTTTATAAATGGGATCTTGATGAGGAAATATCTATGAAATAGCATGATAATTTTAAGGTGAAGGAATAGGAACTCTTGGTTTGCTGATTAAAGAGATCAAGTTGTATGGTTTGAAGTAGTCACCAAGAAAGTGGTATAAAAATATTTTATTTTTTTTGCATTGAGTCATGACTTTATTAGAAGTGAAGAAGATTGTTGTGTTTATTTTAAGTTAATTGATGATCAGATACTAATCATTATTTTATATGTTGATGATACATTATTTATTGGGAATGATAAGAGAATAATTAGGGAACTTAAGATTAAATTATTTAGTACCTTTGATAGAAAAAATTATGGGCTACAAAATATAGATCTCAAGTTTGGAAATCAATAGGGATCAAGTTAACAAAAAAATATGGTTAAATCAAAAGAAGTATTTGACACTATTTTGTACCATTTTTTCATGAATGATTTTAAACCAATTAGTATTCTCTTTTAAAATGGCTCTAAGCTATATCTTTATCAATTCCCTAAAACCAATGATGATCTTGAAGATATGTCTAAAACCTCATATATTAATGTTGTAGGAAGCTCTACAAGACTTGATATTTCCCAAGTAGTGGGAGTTTTTAGTAAGATTATGACAAATTCTAGTAAAATATATTAGACTTATGTAAAAAGGGTTTTAAGATATCTACATGGGATTTCTAACCATTGTATTTTTTATCATGGATCTAATGATGTGGGAAGGATGATTGATCTGCATGGGTTTATTAATTTAGATTGGTTTAGAAATCTTGATTACATGAGGTCTACAAGTGGCTATGTTTTTAATTTGTCTAGAGTAATTATTTGGATGAGAAAATGACAAGCTATAGTCATATTGTCCACTAAAAAAGTAGAGTATATGGCTACAAAACATTTTTTGTAAAGAGGTAGTGTGGTTAGAAATATTGTGTTCAAGTATTGACTTTAAATGTAAATAGTTTAGGAATGTATGTGATAGTCAAAGTTTCATTTATTTGGCTAAAGACTCAATATATCATGCTTACATATAAATAATATTGAATTCTAGTATAACTTTGTTTGAAAAATGGTTTAGGGTGGCAAAGTCAAGCTACAAAATGTGGATACTTCAAAGAATGTTGCAATTTTTGTCACTAAGCCAGCGAGCATGCAAAGGTTATTTTGGTGTTGGGAAGTCATGGCCCTTTCCTCCCCTAGCACCTAATTCAATTTATTTTGTATTCCTTATTATAGTATTGAAATGTGAATACCAAATGGGAGAATGTTAATATTAGTGATATTAACCTTGCAATCCTATGACTATGTATCTTAACTTAAATATTTTAATATTAGATTATTATTTCATGTGACTTCTAGAATTATGGAAGGAGAGCTTCATTTTCCTACATAAGGAAAAATATTTTATAATTAAATATTATTTTTTAGGCACTTAGAATATTCTTTGTAAGGTGGCATTGAGTGGAGACGCTCAATATGGCCAATAACAACACCTTTGGACACTTGACATTAATTGAAAGAGAATATCACTATTTATAGCAATGTAAGAAGCATCTAGGACATTGTAAGAGGTGTAAAAAATCATCTTTAACTATGTGTAAGAAGTGGGTAGCCTCTTTTAACATAATGAGTTGTTATTTTGTGTTCTAATGTGCTAATTTTGTCCTATAGTGAAGTTGGACATCCAAGTTCATGAGAAAAATCTTAAATCTTCTATAAAGATGCTTGTAACTCTCGAACACATGGCATGAGGTATCTTTTTCATGTAGACTACTTGGCTCATGGTTTTGAGTCTATTGTATTGAAAACTATTTAATATTTTTTGTATTTCTTTTGGCTATATAATGGAGCTTGGAAAGAGGATGAAAAATAAGTTGTTTTGTAGGTTGTAGAAGTAATAAAGTGATGCAAAAATTTAGAGGAAGAATTAGTATTTTTGTAACTATTCTGAAGGGTTAATACAAGCTTTGGATCTCTTCACGTGTGGATTTTTTTGCTACAAAGAATTCTCCATATATATCTTGTGTAATGGTTTGAATCTCTTGTATAATTATTTCCTTTCCATCTGTGATTTATTATTATGTACTTGGATTCTTTGAGTTTGCAACTTACTTTCACTTGTAAATTAAATCTTATTTATACAACACTCACCAAATAAACACAAACTTCTAGTCTACATTTTCTTGTCACCATTTATTTTTTCTACCAAGAACTAAAGGTCATTGTCTTGGAATAAATATCATCACAATCTATTTACCCTCCTTAAAAATAGTAAAAAAAATGTAGGACATTCAATGAATTTATGAATAGGAAAATACTAAAAGTAGAAAGTACATAAAAGGGAGAAAGCTGCAAAGGGATAAAAAGAAGAGAAATGGTCCAAGACCCTCTTACTATATTGGGACAAACAAGGAAAACCTAAAAGAAGAGCAAGAATATTAGGAAAAGATAGATTAACCATAGCAACCGAAAAAATTATTATCAAAGACTCAAAAGCTTATAAAACATAGAGACCCCCAATACGAAGTTATGGGAAGAAAAGAAAGATGCAATGAGTGTTAAGTGGACCATTCACTATTATGAGAGATGGGTTCTTGTGAACCCCTACTCATGAAACATGGATCAAAAAGTTTGACTCGTAACACTACACGACTGAATCTTGATAGCAATATCACAAAGATAAAAGAATCAACTATGCCACAGAAGAAGAAAAAAGTAAATATATCACCATAAGAGAATATCTGACTACCAAATTCAACAAATAGAGAAGCATCAAAAATGCTTTTACAAATGAGTGTGTAGAACTATTGACGAGGAAGAAAAGACATATACAAAAGGCCAAAAAGGGGATTGATGCACTACAGTAGTTCATCTGAGGATAGGAAAAGATTTAAAGATGAAATTTCAAAAGAAAAACACACAGACAAAAGAAATACTACAACCTACGGTGACACGATGTTAAGTGGCGGAAAAAAAAAATAGAAAAAAGAGGTTCTAGATGTCGTAGCACCTACTTGGATATTATTTACAAAGGACAAACCTATTGAAATTGCAAAACTGTACCCCACTACCACCATAGTCAACAAAGAGATATCGTGGAGGCCATGATGAAATTCTTAGCTCTTAGCCCATTCTCTAGAAGATTTGACCAAGGGATTTCTAACCAAATTAGTGAATAGGATAAAGAAACAAATGGTAGAAGGAAAAGAAAAATTCAAAACATAAATATATCCATTGAGCATCAAGCATTAGAAGAAGTTCCAACAAAGTTGAGTTTATTTCTAAAAATAAAAACCCAAGTTCAGACTTTACAGGACCAAGAGTATATGCATTAAGATGAAAGTGGGCACATTACTGGGCAAGGATGATAAGTTGAAACAACAATTACATGAAAATGTTACCCGGCTACTAAGAAATATTATAAAAAGTTACCAAATGCTAAGAATAGAGAGACAACAACACATCACGAAGCTCACAACCTCCATTCTAGAGACAACATCGAAAACTAAGTAGCCCAAAAAGCCAAGAGAAAAAGATATACAAAAAGAGTGGGATAAAACCAGAAAGAAGAAATCAAAAATAAGGATGTTGAAGAAATTGAGGCAAAAACTAAGCAAGAAATAAGAATATTGGGTCAAACAAGAAATGGTTGAGGAAAAAGGAAGCTCAAGGGATCTACCAACACCGGAAGAAATGTCACTAGAACAATCACTAGTGGGCTCTGAGCAAGAAACATCTGATTAGACGTAGAAGAGAGAGTCTCATATGAACAAAAATTAAAGTTACAAGAGGAGCATGCCACTTGCATGGGACAACAAATCCTAATGACACCAATATGACAATCAAGCAATGATATGATGGACAAGCTTAAGGAATTTATGGGCCAATAGAAACATATTGCATCAATAGTCACTATAAGTTTGAGCATTAGTTCGACTACTCGAAGTGGCCCATAGTTATCCTCAATTTAGAAGATGGAACTAGAAGATGTCCTTCAAATTAGTTCACACCAAGATTGGATCAGTAAATGTTTAGTTGTTGAAGAAACAATGGAGAAAATTATTGGTAATAAGTCAAATTTGAATCAAAGAAGGGTTGCTCTTATAGGGATCAATAGTTCAGTTGGTAGAGCATTCAAGCAGCAAATGGAAGGTCTTATGTTTGAGTCCTAGCAGGGCCATAAAAATCTCAACATGGTATTAGAGCTAGACCAGGTTAGGAGCCCCAAGCATTCTATTAGAGTGGCTTAAAGGGGGTTGTTCTATAAGGGCCAATAGCTCAATTTTGGTAGAGCACTCCAACAACAAATGGAAGGTCCTAGATTCAAGTCCTACTTGGTCCATGAAAAGCTCAACAAAAAAAGTTGAGACCATTCAATAAAATCATCCACAAATACAAATTGACCCTCTGAACAATATTGCAAAGAAGTTAAAAGGGGTGGTCCAAGGGTTACTAGCTCCTAAAGAAATATGGAGGGAAAAAGAAGAAAATAGTGAAGTAGAGAGACTTCATCAGGCACAACAAAAGTGGAGAAATAGGTGCAAACATGAGAGTAGATGTGTAAACATTTCAACACTATCAATATTATACAATTCAGTCAAGAATAACCAATGCACAAAAAGTTCAATTAGATAACTTAGAAGGCCAACCTCTCCAAGCATAAATAAGTTATAGTGTAATGAGTGATGGGGATTGGTCTCAGTGACATCAATTAGAGATTTTACAATGTCAATTCATCCTAATACAAGAACAACAAATAAATCTCATCATAGAAATGGAGGAGTTAAGTTTGTCGATGAATATACATTTCACACAACTTGTGTCCATCCTACAAGAAATCAAGCCACTGGCATAACCAATTGTAGATCCTCCCACTACCATTATAGTTGAAAGAGAGTATAGATACTTGTTTGAGTCCTAGCTATTCCATGAAAAGATCAACGTGGTATCAAAGCTAGACTAGGCTTGGAGTCCCAAACATTCTATTAGAGTGGCTTAAAGTGGGGTGTTGGTAATAAGTCAAACCCAAACCAAAAAGGGTTGTCCTATAGGGGCCAATAGCTCAATTGGTAGAGCACTCCAACAACAAATGGAAGGTCCTAAGTTCAAGTCCTAGTTGGTCCATGAAAAACACAACAAAAATAGTTGAGAACATTCAAAAAAATAGTGAAGTACAGAGACTCCATTGGGCACAACAAAAGCGGAGAAATACATGCAAACATGAGACTAGATGTGCAAAAATTTCAACACTATCAGTATTATACAATTTGTCAAAAATAACCAATCCACAAAAATTTCAATTAGATAACTTGGAAGGCCAACTCCTCCAAGCATAAATAATCTATAATGTAATGAGTGATGGGGATTGGTCTCACTGACATCAATTGGATATTTTACAATGTCAATTCATCCTAATACAAGAACAATGAATAAATCTCATCACATAAATGGAGTTAAGTTCGTCGGTGAATATACATTTCATGCAACTTATGTCCATCCTACAAGAAATCAAGCTTCCAACATAACCAATTGTAGACCCTCCCACTACCATTACAACTGAAAGAGATTATAGATATGACAATCTGTGTGAGGTGCATCCTTCAAGGACAATCTCTTTGGAATAAATCTTTTGATCAAATCAAGGTGTACTTATAAACACATTCTACCATGACAATATTGGAAAATTTTGGAATTTGGCAATTTTGTAAAAAAAATCTAATGAAGTAAACAATTTTGTACCCTCAAATGGAGTACGAGTTGAAGATGGGTTTTATCTTTAAAGGGATAGTTTAACTTTTGAGCTACAGGTGAAGGGGAAGTCAAAAGAGTCAATATATCTTGAGAATAATACATGGTTTAAGTTAGTGGATGATGTTATCAAGGATAAAGTTGGTTTTAGGGATTTTTAATAATTTAGTTGAAAACTTGCAATGGTGGTTAATCTATTTCTATTCATTTAAAAAATAAAAAAAGATGGCCTAATAGAGGTTAATAATGAAAACTACAAGGGTGCCAAAGGCTGAAATCAGACAAGATAAAACCCAAAGGGTAGAAGAAAGAATAAGTTACCACATGAATAAGAAAGTAGAAGCTATCGCAAGAATAATAAAGTAGAATTGTGATACAATCCTATGTTTGGTGGTGGCTTCAAAAGAATATAGTCATGATGAAACAAACCTAGGGACATGTTCTTATATGAAGTAAGATAATAGTATTGTAGTTGTACCACACATATGTAGTGGTCCAATAGAGAAAAAGGGGAAAGATAGAGGAGAAATATATGATATAATAAGATGTAATGATGAAATGAGAGTGTAATAGACTATGTACAAAGATCATGTAAAGAGACTAGTGAATACATTAGATATTTGATTATATAATGTGAAAGTTTATATGGTGAATGAATGCAAGTGTATTTTTTCTATTTTGCTCTACAATCTCATCATAGATGGTTTTTTATTAGAGTAAAAGGTAATTTCTTGATTAAGTATTTAATTAATTTGATCTCTTTTCACACAATGATACTTAAGCTTACTTAGGTCATGTGCTTTTATTTCTCGTCATAGGATTAAGACATGTCATGATCTAATGTAATCCTTACTTATGGTTTCTTATCCTTTATCAAGGATAATTCACTATATATTGTATCATTATTTATGTTTTTTTTTGTATTAATAGAGCTCTAGCTTTCATAGCAATTATATTATTTTTTCTCTTTTTGTGATAGGTGTTTGATTGCAAATGACTTTTGGTAGTTGTAGGGTTGAGGATTCAACTCCAACATTGTATTAGAGCTTCAAATTTACAATTACATGTCCTATTTTTAAAATAATTGGTCTTTATTTTTCAAATGATACATCTTGAAGAAAATCGAACCTCGCTATTGCATCTAGAATGCCCAAAAATCCTAAGATTGATTGTCAAATTGTTGAAATCAAAATCAAAAAAATTAAGATTTTTTTTGGCACAAAAATTGAGGTCAAAAAATTCATACAATTGTATGTAATCCATACATCCATAAGGATTTATACACTATATATAATCATATAGTACAACCGCCATTACAACACAAGCCTACAAATTGCAAAAAAGAAATGACTAATTTTTTTATGATAATTTTTGAATTTCTTGATGATTTTCATACAAATTTCAGTTGTCATCTTTCCATCAGCCTCATACAAATTGGAATAGATCTTATGTTATCTTTTTTATTATAGACACCATCTTTCAAGTTATCACTATTTTTTGTAATGACTTTTGTGGGCCACCTGTCGATCGCCTATTCATTGCACGTGTCATGCCTACACTCTGTTTTGCCACCATCATAGCAACAACCAAACCTAGCCCACATCACATGGGTGAACAAGATTAAGCAACATGGCCCAACCCTTAGCACCCAGAAACTAGTCACCTAGATAGCCAAGGGTTGGCTTTTTTTAGCCCCTTGTTTTCTTTTGAAGTCAAATCGAAAAACTTTTACAAAATTAGCTATAACTTGATTATGCAAGCTCATTTTTTCACAAACAAGATATTGTTGAAAAGATGGTTCTACGCACTTTTAAGCGGTGTTGGTATTTTTTATAAATTTGTGTGCTAGTGAGATTTATCACCTATTGAATTTAGATCTACCTCTTTATGCTTCCAGGCCTATAACTTTTGGCTTGAATCTCAATTTTTCATGATTTTTGCACATCAAATATCCAATTCAACACTTTGCATATATCTCAAATCTAATTTTCCAAAAAACAATACCAAGTACACAAAGATAAAATTTGAATTGATTTTTTATTTCTAGTTTTTTAGTTGTCAAATTTGTAAAAAGGTTTTGTTTTTTTTTTTGTGGGGGCATAATTTTTCATCCTATAATACCTATAAACATCAATAAAATTAAAAACCTGCATATAGTCACTTTACAAAACTCAAAATCAACATAAACATGATTAAAATCTCTTCTACTAAGCACCTCACATTGCACAATTATCAGACCTAGAAACCTCATACTATCATATTACTCATGTGTCCAATAGATTATGGTCTACATTGGATGATATTGCACCTAAGTTTACTTGGGAATATGAGATATTTTCCTACAAAAAGAAGATGGATGAAGTTATGGATTTTATTGCACTTCATGTTTCAAACATCTTATTGTCTCACATAGAGTATTGCAAGACTCCTAAGAAGATCTAGGATAAGTATAAGTAGTTGTTTGGTATGGTCAATGAGTTTTGGGTATTATAGATCGAGGTAGGGTTGACTACATTGGAACCTAATTTATTTTCCTCCATTGAGGACTTTTTGGTAAAGCTTAATTCATTGAGATCACTTTTTACAAGGTTGTGGGAAGGAGAATGATGACAAGGCATGTGTCTTTTATCATGTCCAAGCTTTGAGGACCCTTTCAAATGTTTTCTTATACCTTTTATTCCACTATGGATGCGTTGTGAGATACCTTCACATTTCCTTCATTTGAGGTCTTTTTCGATTGCTTGACATGGGAACAGGCTAAGTTGATAAAGTTTGAGTTGCTTTTCAGTTCCAAGACTCATGCATTCGTTGCCCAATCGCCCAAGGAAAAAGGTAAGAAGACACATAAGCCCAAGATAGAATCCACATTAAACAATGAGAGTTCCTCCAATCCTAATCAAAAATTAGATTATAAACATCAATCCACACCTTAAATGAAATATTTTCTAAGCCTTGTGAGTCTTCCTCTAATGCAAAGAAGAAATTAGGAGACCCTTGAATTTTTTGTTGCAAGGAGGGACATGCAATTACAAAATTTTGGAAGAGACTGGAGGAATTAGAGGATGTCATGCAAGAGCACACCATTTCACCCTCTAGTTGAAGATCTTCCATTGGCACATGAAAGGGTTGTGCACTTTCAACAAAGGCTTCATCTTCATCACACAATTGGATTATAGACTCTAGAGCCTCACATCATATGACTCATTCATATGTTTTACATGAGTTCTTTCAAATAGCAATACTTCTCATATTGCAGTGGATAAATCTTCATAGATTTCAGTTTTGGGTTCAATAACTATTCAAATTACCAATGGTCACATTGAGGGTGTTCTCCTTGTTCCTAGTATTTTTGTTAATCTACTCTTTGTCTACTAGATTTGTCACATTTGGTGGTAAGAATATTTTTTCTACCTAAGGCAAGGAGATTTGCTTGGTTAGTATTAAGGAAGAGAATATTAACTAGTGATCGGCTTACAAAGCTGAAAATAGTAGATCCATTCAAGTTCATATTATGTGAAGAGGTCTTAGAAAATGTAGATCACTTGTTCATTCAATGCAACTTTGCTCAACAGTGTTGGGTTTATGTTATGAACAATGTTAAATTTGTTCACTCCGCTGCCAAATTCAATATGGGATTTGTTTCAAAGTTGGCCACTCCTATATAAATCATCTTTCTTTTCTTGTATATGGAAATTAGCTCCTGCATTAGTCATATGGAATATATGGTGGGAGCGTAACTTGCACATTTTTGGGAAAATTGCTTCATCAGTAGAAGATGTAAATGCAAAGATTGAGAAAGCAATATCTGAAGTTGTAAATTCAAGTGTTCATAAGCATAAAGGCATCAATTTAGTATTTACAAGTCGAGATGATTTGATTTTAAAAAATTGGAAGAATATAATGTTGTCATTTGTTGGTAGCCTACATAACAATGTTTCAACAAAGGTAGATAGAAGAAAGGTTAAATGGAAAGCTCCTCATGCATAATTTTTAAATCTCAATTTTGATGGTGTCTCACGAGGCAATCCAGGGGAGTCAGGGGTAGGTATATGCTTAAGAGATTCAACTAGAAAGATAATAGCAGTCAGCTCTTGTCGGCTTCCAAGAGGGACTAACAATCTTGCAGAGGCAAAAGCAATTTTACTAGGGTTAGAGATAGCTTTGAAGCTTGGCATTACAAAGCTACACATTGAAGGAGACTCTTCACTGATTGTCAATGCTTGCAAAGAAAGAAGAATTCATAATTGGAACCTAGAATACATTCTTCAAAAAGTTTGGTATTTTCTAGATAAGCTTTAGAGCTTCCAAATCTCCCATAAGTATTGTGAAGGCAATAGATTGGCGAATTGTCTAGCAAACATGGGATGCAATAATCAGAAAATATTTCTAGTTCAAGATACTACTCAAATCAAAGAATATCCTCAACTGGCAGAAATTGCAAATCAAGAAACTCTTGAACTAGAATAGCCTCAAATAAATAAGGGTGTAATGTATTGATTTAGACCATAAGTCTAATTTTCAAACGTGGGGGATAATGACTCATTATCAATAATTCATCAAATTATAAATGCAAGGGAAAATGGGTATATGAAATTGAAGGCATATCAAAAAAATGAAGTTAGATATCCTGGAGCATGCGAGAAGTAATATCAAACTTTGTGATATCATGGAAAAATGTAACCTACTACCGGTCATGATTTATAATCTAACCCTATTTTGTGTGAACGCAGGTTGCTTGTACTAATCACACTTAAGCTATCATTAATCCACAGGTTTTAAAATTAGGTCGTAATTGCAGGCTTCAGGTGAAGGCAAGGCATTAAATCAATAGGACAGAAGTATCCAAATACTTCCTTTTGAGCAAGATTTGGAGTGTGCCTCATTTCTCAGTTTCATCATTTCCGAGATCGGTTTGGGAAATGTGAATTTTGAGCTTTTCCTTTAAATTGGCTTTTAGTAAGGCCAATACTGCATTAAGCAAGGGTTTGTGTGGTGTCAAAATTCTCCGTTACAACGCACCTAGGGTGAAGGTGTTCTCTGTATTTGGTTGCCGCATTTGGGTTTGGAATGGCAAGCGGTGGGCGTCACTTAGCATTCGGCGTCTATAGGATGGAAACCGGTGGTCGTTACTTGGCACTCGGTAGCAACATGGATTAGCAACCACGTAATTACAGAGTGTCTGTTATAGTCCGGCCATGGGAGATACCCTTTTCAAGGTGTATTGAAAAAGAACATTTGCAATGAACTTTCAAGGTAAACTTCCCATCAATTCTCAATCATCATGTTTGTGATTGGTGAGGAAGTTTTGCACACTGAGTCTCAACGTACCATTTTCCTTGCAAATCTTTTGTCAATTTTCCTCTCCAACGCCATGGATTTACTGCAAAATTTCAACTCACTTCAGTCTGTTGCAAATAAAGTAGTCAATGTAGTTTATTTGCAAGACAATGCTTTGTTAAAAAGTATTCAGGCTTATGAGTTCACTCGGGGGGAAGGGTTTGTGGGTGGTCTATGAGGCATTATCTCCTTCACAAACAGAGATATGTGGACGCGTATGAAGCTATGAAATTGTCTTTTCTCAAAGAATCTTTGAGCTATTTATGCATGGCTTTGAACAGGCATCATTTTGAGTTTAGCAAGGAGGAAATTGTCAAATTCAAGAAGAAATATCATGCCATTTATGTTATCCTTTCACATGATTTCCCTCAAGTTCTACAAGTGAGCATTCCACCACCAGTTCGTCATGCAAATAGGGAAAATCATCAAGTTCTTGACATTAATATAACAGTTGACTCTCAAGCTCAAGCAGCAAGTCAAGTGCCTCTAGTAGCTCGTGAGGGACAGGGTGAAAACTCAGTGAATTGTTCCCACAGGGGTTGTTAAAATGTAATGTATGTTAATTTGTGTTCATACTGCGAATATACCAGCATATGGAAGTACAAGTTAGGGTGGCAGGATTTCAAATTTTAGGAATATGGGTAGCAATAAATTTGTATAGGGGGTAAATCAGTTTTTTGTAAGTATTTTGGGCAGTTGGGTAGGAAAAAGGCTTTTATATTTCTTCAGTTGTAAAGTTGGTATATTTGCCATCCGTGGTAATTATGTAATTATCTATTATAAGCTACTAATATAAATATAGGCACCTAGCCTTTTGACTAAAAAAAAAATTATCCTTTCAATGATTTTTTCATTTGTGGTCTCCATCATCCAAATATAGTTATTGCTTCAAGGAGAGTTGATCATGATTGTACAAGTTCCATGCTTTTGATTCATCTAACTTGGTTCATGACGCATTACCCATGCAAATTCCTTGAGTAAATTTTTGCATGAACTTTCTAGTCATGTCAACTACAAGTATGTACAATAGTTGAGTACACAAGAGATGGTACTTGGTCTTCCTAGGGTTTCATGGAGAGAAGGTGTTTGTTGAGGTTGTCTTCTTGGAGAACATTAGGAGCCCTTTTACAAGGGCAAGACCCATCATGCTTCTACCTTATTGGAGTTGGTATGTAGTGATCTTATGTCCTGTCGCACTCCGTTTTTAAGATCCAAGTGTGTGCTCACATTCAATGATGATTACTCTTTACGCACATGGGTGTACTTTATCAAATACTAGAGTGATATCTTCACCACTTTTAAGGCATTTAGGGTTCTCATGGAGAAGCAATCAGGGTCTTCTAGTTGAGAACTTCACTCAAATAATGGGGGGAATATGTGAGCCGGGAATTTCAAGACTATTACACTAAGCATGCTATTTATCATCAATTTATGATTCATTTTTACTCCTCAACAAAATGGTGTTCTTGAATAGAAGAAAAAATCACTTAAGGAGATCACCAATTTTATGCTTCAATCATGTTCTTTGGATCCATCATTTTGAGTTGAGGAAATCAATTCTACTAATTATATTCAAAACCACATTCCCCACAAGATAGTTCTAAATATCACTCTAGAGGAGGCTTGGTTCGATATCAAGCCTAAAATTTATTTCTTCAGGGTATTTTGTAGTGAAGCTTGGGCATTCATACTAGATGGTCAACATAAGGCAATGCAGAAGAAGATTCAACCATTCATTTTTGTTGGCTATTTTGAGGATGTGAAGGCTTATCAATTGTTTGATCCTACTAGGTGATCCCATAATAGTGGTGAACACTTTTGTGGAGGAAGGGAAAAGTCGTTTTTTCCCTCTACACAAAGTGAAGGGTTGTTCGACCGAACCCCTTTGACATGTGAGCCGGAAATATTAAAATAAAGGGGTTCGAGCGAACTAGGGTTCGGCCGAACCCCCTTAATAGGGATTTTTTATTAAAAAAAACCAACATTTTCCTGGACCCTGTGAAATTTTTTCATTATTTTAGTGTTCGACCAAACCTAGGTTCGGGTGAACACCCTTTTTCCCCAATTTCCTAAAAAAAATGATATTTTTTGTAAAAATTTGTCGTTCGAAGCTCAATTTGAAAATGAAAATGCAGAAAAATTCAGAAACCCAACTAGATAATGATAGTCCTCGGAATGAGTTATCCGTCGAATATAATTTTAATATGATTTGTTTTTATTATGTATTTTATTTTTTAGTTTTATTAAACATAGGTTTTTCACTGAAAATCAAAATCTCTGGTCTGCACAAGTGGAAAAATAGCAGATTATCAAAATAAAATTTTAAAAAATATGTTGAGGCTGGGTATTAATGTCCTTGATCCATTAAAAAACAAAAAAATTGAATTTCGATTCATACAGAAAAAGATATGTTGTATACAGTCCGCCTATGTCTAAATTGCAATTGGTTTGACTTTGAAACTTGATTAAGGAAAAAATATTCAATAAAAAGCTATGAGACCAAATGAAAGTGCTAGATACCGTAGTTACAAATCTAAATTCGAAAAAAATAGAATTTTATCCTTCATACAAAAAAAGTTATGTTGTATACAGTGAGCGTCACTTTTTAAAAAAGTTGTTTTCTGAAAAAAACCAGTTTTTGTGGGAAATGGAAAAAAAAGTGCAATCTGATTCCAAAAATTTTGAAAAAAGTATTTTTAGAATCTAGAGACAAAATGTGATGAGACTCTAGTTTGCATCATTTTCAAATTCCTCACGGTTTAGCCGCTACAAAAGCCCGAAAGTGAAGATTTAGTTAAAAATAATAATTGCAGTGTCCAATTTGCCCAAAAATTGTAAACCACTATTGTGGGATCACCCTACTATGAATGATGTCTATTTTCACATAGATGTCCAATTTGATGATTCATTCTCATAATAAAAATTTGCATCAGCTTGTTCTTCCTCACTACCTACTTTTCCCTACTTATCTCATGGGTTTACCAATGCATTGGAGGATTCTTCATCATATGATGGTTCTAATGGTTATGTACCACCACCTCCTACTCCATCACTTCCACCTCCACCAACTCATGTTTTTCCCAAGTGGGTCTACACTACTCTTCAATAGGTTGGATATTTAGGTGGTGGTCTTATGGCTTCTCCTCACACTCACACTCAATCTTCTAGTACTAATATTTTGAGTCATTATATCCCTACTAATTCATAAATTTTTTAGAGGCTTCACACATCCCATAGTGGAATTAGGATATGCATGAGGAGTATTCTTCATTGATAGATAATCACATTGGGATTTGGTTTCTCTTCCTTTGGGAGAAATATGGTTTGGTATGAGTGGTGTACTATACCAAGTATGCAGAAAATAGTTTTATTGAGTGTTACAAGGAACGTCTTATTGTTAATGGTTTCTCATAGGTTGAGGGTTTGATTACACTGAAATATTTTCCTCTGTAGCCAAGATGGATTCAATTTTCCTTGTCATTTCTCTAGTTACATCTTAGGGTTGGCCTAGTGACCAAATGAATGTGAAGAGTTATTTGTTGCACAAGGATCTTCACGAGGAGACCTACATAAAGCAACATCCAAGATTCATGCAAAACTTTTCTCTTTCTTATAGGCTACAAAATTATTTGTATCATCTCAAACAAGCCCCTATGGCTTGGTATTAGAAGATAGATTGTTTCCTATTTGTATTTGATTCCACATGTTATCACTTTGACCACATAGTCTATATTCAAAGACATGGAGTTGATCTTTTGATAATGGTCTTGTACATAAATAATTTAATTATCACTGGTAGCTCATCATCTATACTTCAAGATATACAAATTTCATTGATGGGTCACTTTGACATAATAGATCTTGGGCTTTTGCACTTATTTCATGGTCTATCAGTTCTTCAATCTTCTAAGGATACATCCATTCATCAGTAGAATGAATGAACAAGTGATAGTCCACAATTGTTGAATGAAAAAGACAACTGAGAGGGGAGGTGAATCAATTGCAGCAAATTAAACCTTCAAAACCCTCAACATTAATTAGATCCACATGCATTCATTAAACCCTTATTTTCTTAATGTGATTAAACATGAAATATAGATAACATAAATTAAAATAGCAACACCATACACAAGAGAACACTAGATTGTTGTAGAAAACCCAATGAGGGAAAAACAATGGTGAGGATTAGCTCACAATATAAGTAATTGCAAAACCGGTACAAGGGCTCACTGCCAGAATATGACACATTGTCCAAAAAGCCTCACTGCCACAAAAAAAAATACAAGATAGAAGAGAAATGTTACATGGAGAACACTTTCTCAATGCAACAAGGAATCCACCACAATGCTCCAACAATCTCGCAATCTTGCTTGAAATATTTCAGACACCTTCAACTCACTACCTTCAGGAATCCAAATACTTGAAATTCGCACTTCTCTACTAAAATTCGCATCACACACATCACTCACATAGATCTCGCATCTATCTTGCTTCTCTCTTGATTCTTCCTTACAACTCACAACTCCACTCTTATTTATATCAACCTCATCCTTGAAAACCTTCTCCAATGTCAATAACTATCTATTACACTTACAAATTCAAAATAGGTCAACACCTAAACATTCCCGTAGTGGATAGGAATGAAAGAGACCTAAATAAATCTTTAACTAGGACACAAATACATCCCAACACACCTCAACATGCTTTCACAAGCCTCACATGTAGCGTTAACACAAGGTTGGCCAATACCCATGTTAAACACCATAATCATTAAGTACATGTGTAGAAAAGGGGGATTCGCTACTCACGAGTTCTCTTCACTCAAAGAGCTTCACGAGGTGAACTGCCCTAAACTACCTCAAGGAATAGCGGCGATAGTTTTTGAATCAGAAAGAGTAGGTCACATAGATTCTCTGGACAAACTAACAAGCTCTCGACCAACGGACATCAGCACAGAATACAAACGACAACGTGGCGCGTTGGCATCCCTAAGGTGTGTTGGCATCTCATACATACTAGAAAGCAAGAATGTCGCAAAAAATGGCAAAGTGTCTACTTCTACTCTAATTGCTGAGAACTTCTAGAATGATAGAAAGTGATAAAGCGGAAATAAAGTGAAATAGATAAAGAGAACAAGAAGTGGAGAGGAAATTCTTACAATCGCGCAAGTGATGAAGCTTCCAGCACGTGAATGTCTTCAATACCTGCACACAAGAGAGAGAAATTTTTGGGGATGTATAGGGGTTTTCCTTAGTACAACCCCATTTTGGCGTTCCCACCTCCATAGACAACCAAATAGATAGAGAGAAAAGTAGGAAATGAAGTAAAGAACACAAAAGCACTACAAAACAGTGTTATGCTACTCAACCAAATAATAGAGGAGAGGAGTGGAAAGCTTACCACCTCCACCAAGAGCACTCAAGGCTAATGGGGGACAAATTGAGAGGAACTCAAGCCTCTACTGCAATGGTGTTTGTTCCACACTTGCTCTATTGAGTTGATAGAGTGTTGATGTGGCTGCTATGAAGTGTAAAGTGTTGCTTGAGAGTTGGATTGAATGCTTAGAATGCGTGTAGAAGCTATAGAAGTTGTAGAAGAGATTGTGGAAGGACTCAGAGAGGATCAAATGGATGAAGAAGAGGTGAATTTGAAGTAGAGAGTGAATAAAATGACCATATTCACACCAGTTCGTCGAAGGGGGTGTTACAATTTGACTTCCAATGGGAAGTATAACGCCTTTGCAGGCTCCAAACGTGGGAATCTGTCAGGGACGTAAGCACGTCATGTGAATGTCTACATGTCGCGCGAGTGTCCCTGATAGTAACTCCTCTACTGACGCTCAAAACAAGTGCTTGGTGGAACAAAGGCAGCGAGCTTAGGTGGAATTTTGCCTTCGAGTTTGGTTTTCTAAAGTGAGGAAGGGTAAAAGGGGAATTTTCCTAAGGGGTTCAAATTCACTCCTATACAACACGCTTCCTTAAATCAATCTGAATATTTTGGATAGCAAAATTCACTTGAACATGATCTAGAATAATCCACAAACTACTTAAGATTCATCAAGCACTTCATCCAAGCTCACATCATACAAATACTTCATCTCAAAACAACTGATAAACCTTATTCACACACTGACAAATGAAACTCACTTTGTATTGCATCAAATAAAGTAAAACCTTGAATACAAAAAGATACAAAAATTATAAGCAACTTTCCAAATTTGCACAACCTAAAGCCAAACAGCCGAGAAACATGAAGCAAATACGTTTCTCCTAGGCCACAAAAAACATCACTAAAAAATTGGTCTACACACTAGTGAAAATATCTCGCACTGTACAATGATCCAAAAACCCAAATTCTGAATATAGCAACCTCTAACAACCCTGAACAACATATCAGATCCACACAAGCATAGGATCAACACATAATAAATGCATAGCACAATGCCAAAACACACTATGAACAGTTGCACAACACAATTTACTCTATTTATCAATTTTTCTCAAAATCACTTAGAAACCAAGTACTAGAGACATCATCTCATCTCATTACATTATTCCAAATCATCTCTAGACATTGCAACAAAATATAGCTCCATGTGCTCACAACACTTCCTCAATATCTCAACTATACATGCACAACCTGCAACAACCTCTTTTCTTCTTTTCACAATTTTCTCAATATCCTCGACATCTTCATCATGCAACAACTTCCTTTACACATAGTTGACATCAATGCAACACCAGACAATAGACTTCCTATTGACATCAATGACAACACCTTCATACTTGCAACATGACATTAATATGCTTCATTGCTTTAGTATGGTTGATTGTAAGCTAACTCCTACACCATTCCAGTTAGTTGTCACATTGACTGCCACTTGCATCGCAACTAGTATTGATGCTAATTTGTATAAAGGTTGGCAGGTAATCTCTTGTATTTAACACACACACATCCTAATATCACCTTTGTTGTTGGGATTGTATCTCATTTTCCCATTATCCTCATGAGAATCATTGGAATATAGTCAAGTGCATTTTGTGGTATATTAGGGGCACTACACACTTTGGCATTCAATACACACCAAGAGCTTCAAAGATGGTAGTCTTCATCAACTAGGATTGGGTAGGTGATGTTAACTTGCAAAAGTTCACTTTTGGGTTTTTCTTTTGCCTTGGTTCCAGTTCAATTGCTTGGTCTCGCAAGAAACAAACCACTATTGTATTATCATCTATCAAGGTGCATTGCTTCCTAATTAGGAATTTTTATGGCTTCAACATATTTTAACAAAGTTTGGTCTTCCACTTGATAGTCCTACACTTCTTTGGTGTGATAACCAAAGTGTCATTCACATTGCACACAACCTTATTGAGTATCAAAGAACAAATCATGTCAAGATACACATGCATTTCATTTGAAAACTCATCCATGATGGTCATCTCTTCTTAGAGTATTTTCCTACTAGGGAGTAGGTTGCATACATCATCACTAAATATTTGGTCACCTCATTATCTTTAGTTGCAATCAATACTTGGGGTGAAATAATTTATCCTTGGAGGGTCTACTTGAACCATCCTTCCTTCACAATTTACATCTCTTTTTTGAAAATGAGTTTTTTTCCATGAGGTTTTCTCCTTTTCTTCAATTATGAGAGATCTTTTTTGTTTGTAAATGGGTACATTATCAAGCCTGGTTGTTGGGACCCATTTTTTATTTTTTTTATGCATTAATTTAGCTTTTCCCTAAGTTGCACTTAAAGAGGGGTGTTAGAGTAAAAGGCAATTCCTTAATTAAGTATTTAATTAATTAGGTTTTTCTCACACTAGCATAGCTTACTTAGGTTGTGTATTTTTTGTCTCAAGTCATAAGATTAAGACACATTTCATGGTTTAATTTAACCCTCACTTAGGGTTTCTTATCCTTTCTCAGGGATAATTCATTATATATTGTCATTATTTGTGCTTTTTTATATCAATATAGCTTTGAATTTCATAAGAGTTCTATTGTTTTTTCCTCTTTTTGTGATAAGTGTTTGATTGCAAATGACTTCTAGGATTTCTAGGGTTGAAGATTCAATTCCAACATGTTCTTCTTCCTTCTGCATCACACTAATGGAAATGCAATTCTTAATAGAAAAAAAATAGACTATTGATCAATATTTTCTTGTTAATTATAATCTTGAAACCTTGGAATTAACTAAAGCAATGCAAAGGAGAATAAAATTTAACTATATTATCTAATAGCAAAGAACTTGAAATTGAAAGGGGATACACAATCTCACATGCATGCATACATCACATGAGATGTCATACCATAACTTTTTCATTTTTTATTTATATAATCAATATGAGTTATAATCCTCAATTTTCATATCAACAATCTCTCTTACAATAATATGCATTATCCTTCCCCTACATTCTCTATTACTCTCTCATTGTCCTACTATATCTCCTATATTAGTTTGTTCATTCGCATTTTGTAGTCATACTCTACTAATCCTTTTCACTAATCCACAATATATCAAGATGCCAAGTAACACAAGACAAAAACATATGAACATGTCTTATAAACATGTTTTTATCTCATCCTTGGTCTATTTCATGTTGTAAAGTCATGGGCAATACTACATAGCTTTTATATATTGCATCAAAGTTCTTTGTTCTACACTCTTTTGGCCTCTACAGTATCCACCATATGTTTGGGGTATGAGATGTAACTCAAAAATGATGAGCCTTGCCAATACCTATAGCTTAAGATATCAACCTTTGTTTCACCCAAATCAAACACAACTAAAAAATCTAGAGACAAGGAGAAATGGCTCCAATATAAGTTGCAACCTTCATTAACCATATGCCATAGCTAAGATTTCTTGCAACTTGAGATATGAACAAGACTAGCACCTGACACTCAATACTCTCATCTTGCTAAGTAGTATTGTTTTGTTTATTGTGATAATTTTTGCTAAATTTTATTTATTTATTTTATACTGACTAACAAGATAATCATAATTTAATTATATTTTCTAAATAGATAAAATTTAACTTAATTATCAAATTCTTAAATTAATATTTTCTATTTTATCTTCTAATATTTATATATAAAACATTTTAATTAAAAATTTAAAATCTACATAATTAAAGAAATCATTCTACAAATATATTTTTATCATTTTAAAAAATAACATTATCTTTACCACATTTTGTCAGAATGTATTAAAAATTAATTTTCCATTTGAATACTAATTAAGATTAAAAATAATACAAAATCATTTTTAAAAGATATTAACACTATATTTTTACCAAACTAGACTCAATACGATGTAGCTCTTCGACTAGTTTTTTTAATTTTATTCTTCAATTCTATGGTAAGAATAAGGTTCAAAATTTCCAAGTTTAGAAATCATTAATATTTCGAATATATTTTAGTTTTCTTAGATAATTATCTTGGAAATGTTTTTGAATGATATTGAATACTTGTCTCAAATTATCTATTACCTTCTTTAATAGTATATAGAATTAAAGAAATGAATTTGGACGGCTTTTACTAATAATTTTCAAGTTATATTAATGATCAATAAAATATTATTATAAAATCTATTTTTTAGATGTGAATTTTTTTATAAATTTGAAAAAAAAAATATTAATAAAAACATAATATTAATATTTGAAGAGATGTACAATATGTTAATATTAGAGAAGAGGATTTAATAGTAATGTATCTAAATTTTACATCCTTTAAATTTATAGATATGTTTTTCTTTTAATAAAAATATCAATACACATATAAATAAGTTGAGAGTTAAAGTAATTGTTTGGAGTTTTGAGCATCAACAATATGATCATATCAGTTACGTCTTTATTGAGTTATTAGAATAAATAAATAAAAGTTAGTCCGAAATATATGCATTAAGACATCTATTAGCAATCATTTTATTTATCACCATATGATTAGTTATTTCTTTGATGTAACTTCTGAATTTATTGTTTTGTCTAATGCAATAATAATACTTAATTTAAAATGATTATTAAACACAACACTCTAACAACTATTAAAATGCACTTATCTACTAAGTCCTCTCCCTTCTAATATAATTTTTGAATACTCTTTTTTATAACATCATCTTATCCTTTATAAAATATGGATTTCCTCCCTGACCATAAACTTTCTTTCTCCGAGATTATAAGTTCACACAATACTATTAACCTCTTCCTAATGTAAAGCACCCAAATTGTGGAAGGGATGAAACCTATGCACATAAACTCATAGCAAAGTGAAATTGTTAAAGACATTCTAATTGTCCATTGATTGTTTGAATGTTTTTTTTCATTTCTCATTGATTTGAAAAACATTGATGAATCCTTCACATAGTTACATCATTCAACATGATGAGTTTATGAGCAATATACGCAAAGCCCTAATAATCTTTATATTATTTTCCTTAATCTTGCAAAATTCCAAGCAAAAAAAAGACTAAACACCAATTGCCCCCAAATCCTTATGCAATTGCAAATAGATTACACAAATTATAAAAAAACTAATATATATTCACATCTAAGTGTACTTCAAGAAAATGAGTGATTAAAAAGTGAATTGTTGTATTAAGTAACAAGTTTAATTAGCAAGCATATGTGTTAATAATTGAAACAAAACTCTTCCAATAATATGCTAATGGGTTATACAATTAGATTTAGTTGCATATGAGATTAAAAGGTAATTTTAAGTTAGTAATATGTCACATTTTTATTGGATTAATATTGCATAAATTAATTATAAGGTTAAAAAAAATTAAACAAGTATCATATAGTGGTGAGTACTTGTCTATTTAGTATTGCAATATTAATATTGTGTAATTGATAGATGAGTCATGACAACAATTTAAAGGTAGGCTAGATAATAGTTTAAGATCAACAAATTATTATAAATTGAATGTATCATGGTTTTACTAGGTTTCTGAATATTATACTTGTTAGGATTGATTTTGACCTCAAGGATGATTCATACTAGACACAACTATGACTGATATAGTTGAAGTTGAGTTTGTTTATCAAAATAAATATTTATTAAAATATAGATGAACAAATGATTTGTTTGTAAAGAACCTTTGTAATTTAATTGGTTGACTTTGAGTTCAAAGACAAAATAAAGTAAAATAATTTTTCACTAGTTCTAAAATAATAAAATATTTTTGAGTATATAAAAGTGTTTTAAAATAGCTCATAAGAAAAAAAAAAACTCTTCAATAAATGATTAAACTCAATATTAATCTCTTAAACATATATATTTAAAATATTTATATTAAAAATAATTCCAAAAAAATAAAAATAACTCTTCAAAATAAAATAATTATTAAATGTCAATAGCGGCATGGTTTGATGGTTAAGTTGTTGTGGTGTTGTTCTTGTCATTAAGGTTCAAACCCCATTGGGGTGAAATTGTTGAATGTTTAAATTTTGGATGAGGTTCCCCATTTGTGACCTAAAGGGCAAAAGTATTTACCCCTAAAATAGTTATTAATATAAATATTTCAAATACATTTTAGTTTAGTTTTAGTTTTTTTTTAAATAAATATTGATGGTCTTTGATGATACTCCACAATCTCCCAATGTAATTATTATATTAGAATTTTTTAATCTTGTAAAAACATGATTACACTATCAAATCTTATAAATTAAGATATAATGAGTTAATTTGTAATAGATGTTACAATAGATTCTAAGAATTAAAAAATCCTTAAATTATCATATTATAATAAGTATTAATTATTTTAATATTTGTATCACAATATTATAAAGAATAAATTAATTGATAAGTATAATATTATGTTTGTAAAAAAATCAAAAAAATTTAAAAAAATTAAAAATGAATAAAAATAGTTATCATATAAAATTAAAAAAATCATAATTGATAAAACAGATCATGGATACTAGAATAGCTATTTTTCTCTTAGATTTAAGAGTCATGAATATTAAAATATATATTTTTTTTAATTTTCGAAATTTACAATAATATTCAAATATTTCAACCAATATAATTATAGAAAATTAACTTTTAAGATATTTTTGATTAAAAAAATTATTTAAAATTTTCTAAAAAATTTAAAATACTAACCTCATGTCCCCATGTGCTCAATTTATTTAGGAGTTATTTGTGGAGCTGATGGCCCCATGAATGCTTAGTTTTTCTACTTATTTTTAAGCAGTCAGCTTAAATTTGTATTAATAGTATTAATAATTATTTGTACAATAAAAAATTAGAAAAAAAAATAAAAAAATCAAATATTAAAAAAAAGGGAAATAAATTTGTGGAGCCACGTGGATTTTTAGAAATATGCAGTTGTTGCTTATTTCCAACCCCCCACTTTTTCCACAGCTTATTTTCAATTCCTAATCAGTAGCTGCTCCATTAAAATAAGAAAAGATTCCAAATTATCCTTTCCAAAAAATAAAATTTATACATGAGAACACTCTGCTGCTTAAATTTAAGCAGAAAATAGAATTAAGCAGCCGCATGGAGACATGAGGTAACTTCTCATTTATAAGCAAACAAACTTACAATTTATTAAGAAATACTGATTGCAAGTACTGTTAAATTGTGCGAAGTCTGGCATTGCATGGATTCATGTTGCCACATGTTCTGGAGCCTCTCCAGCATTTGTCATGCCCATTCCCTCTTTTTTCTTCACAAGCCTTCATCCACATTTTCTTCTCTGCCTTCTTTCTTCCCAGGAATCCATATCAAGCTTGGGCTCTTTTCAGACGGTTGTAACAGTCGCATTTTGTCACAGATTCTAATTACATATGGAATGCTTGCTTATTTCCAATGATTTTCCTCAGCATATCTGCCCTCAACTGGTAAAAATTGGAGAATATTAGTTAATGGGCTCTGTTCATTCACTTGCTAGGGAAAATCGACAGTAAAAATCTTTTACTGCCTTTTGTTCAGCAATGGAGGCTGTTGTATGTCGGGGGCCTTCAATTCCTTCAAGAAATATTATCTTGTGGTGTACAGTCTTGTGATTGTGAATTCTCATTTTTTTACGGCTTGAAGTTATTTGAGGATTAGGTAATGTAGGTGTTATTTTCTGAATTTTTCATTTTTTCAAGACTTGAAGTAGACTTCACCATTTAAGATGCACGCATTTGTTTTTGGGCATGGATATTTAGGCTAGATTTAAAACAGTAGACACCGTATGAAAGGCTTTGATGATACTTGCACAGTGTCATATCGTTTACATATGACACAGGTTTGGAAAATTTCAAAGAATGCATAACTAAATGGGTATCACATTTCTAAAATTAACTGTAGATTGAACTAAGCCTTGTTCTTTTGGCCTTGTGTATCAATAGGCGTGCCTTTTTTGACAAGAAACTTTCAAAAGAGGTGAGCGGTGATTCCCTGGGAAAAATATGTACCTGTAATTTGGCTATTGTTATGAACAACAAATACTTGACTTCTATCAGTGTTGTTATGATTCCCTATTCCTGGTTCTCACAATTTTCAAGAGTTCAGAGGTTATGTCTTCAAGATTATGGTAAGATGTGATAAGCCAGGTTTCTAATGAAGCATGGAGTTCCTACTTCGGGCCGTGCCCACCTCATTTAGCAACGAGGTGAGGTGAAGTTATAGTTTTTTGTTTCATGTTTCTGTAGCACTCACCTGTTTGTTTTATACAAACATTGTGATAGTCTGGTTTATAGGCACCACTAGCTTCTGAGGATATAGAAGATATGATGGGTATAAATTTGTCCGATGATGCATTATTGATTTCATCTATCCATCTTGAACTTGGTCCTTGTGAAAAAGGGTGAACATTGATTTCTGTGTTCAATTGTGTAATTGTTGAATTTTGAAAGTTATTATTATTGATTTTTACTTAGGTTTTAGCACCTTCCATCGAAATCTGTTGCAAGAGAAAATGATCTTCCTAGTCTAACAGGCACTGAAAAGCCAAGGATGCGAGGACCCAGGAGGGCTTCAAAGATCAGTTTTTTTTTTTAATCTTTCCAAGGAGGAGGATGTCAGAAAATAAGTCTAACATATACTAATGTACTTTTACATCTAAAATAGGTTAATTATCTTGCCCTATCTCAATATAACTTCCGTTTTTCCTTTCTGGATTTCTGTTGTGCAAAGAGTGAGGTTATTTTTTTTCCTTAGAGCAAAGTGGGTTCGAAATGGCAGATATGGTATCTGATAAAGATTTATTTGACAGGTAAGAAACATAGCAAGGCTCTAAAAGATTCAGAGGCTTGTAACACCATTGAATTTGCAAAGGAAGCATGGTGGAACAGCAATTTCTGCAACTTTCAATCCACCCGAACAACAAACTTTGGATCCCCCAATGCCTTTCTTTAATTTGGGGAAATAATATAGGAACTTGCAAAATGCGTATAAATTTGCCCTCAAATATGTCATGATTACAAGATCTATAAGCTTGAAAAAACTTTAAACTTTATCATCTAGTGTTTCCATGAATTATGACATCATGTAAGCTATGGCCCATCAAAATCATCTCGAAATTTCTGTTACATAATTAGACTCCCAGTGCCTTAAGGTTTTTATGTTGCGACCTTATTTGCTTGAGTCAAATTGGAAAAATTAGGTGATGAACAACATTAGAAAACCTAAAACGTCACAGTTGGAGAACGAACAAAGAGAAAGATATTTAAAAACAGGACCAAATCCTAGGGGTTGACCATCATCAGCAATAGTTTTAAATTCAAAACATTTCCAGTGGCTGCACTAACAGTTGTATCTTTGCATTTTATATGAAGCAAAAGAAAGAAAAGATTTAGCAATGCTTTATTCTTTAATTTTCAAGCTTTTTGTTCTTTCTTGGCTGTCTATGGGGAAATGTTTGTGTTAGATGATGGGGGTGAGGTTAATGCATTTTCTATCACCATTTTACCCCTTTTGGGTTTTGCAGCTTTGCTTTATTGTTGTTGATTCTTACTATAGCATGTTGTTCCTACTGGATTCTCAAATTCCACTTATTGGAAGCTATGATGTAATTCGCTATGTGCCCTTTTGTTTCTTTAAATACTGATGGAATCTTGTTTGGAAGTGACCGCAAAACCAATACTTTGTTTCCTTCAGGTCCACTTAGAATGTTTAATGGATTAAATTTGAAATGTAAGTCGGTCATGAGATTTATCATTATGTTGGTCAAAATCGTGCTTATAGTACCTTGGATACATGTTGATAAGCAAAATTTGAAGAATTGTGCATTTAATAAATGCAAATTACCTCTTAGTGAAGAATGGGCAGATTTGTGTTCAGACTTTTGACATACTCAATCAAAACTGCAATGCCAAGTGATTGCCATATTATTGTTAACAAAATCACAAACATTTCTGTAAGATTGCACATCAACTTAAACTACAAGTTTAATGTTTTTCCTCAGTTTCTGTTAATATTTGATGAGTCCATTTAATTGAATGCAGATGGTTAGAGCAGGAGATTAAAGGACCTTCCAGGTATCAAATTCAAAACTTTACAACATCTCCTTAAGCAGTGCAGGTCCAGATTTCAACAAAGGCTAATTTACAGCTTCTAACAGATCTACTTGTTCATGGAAGGCTATCTTGTGTTGGGATTTCACAGGCAAGGGTGAATGAATTCAATCTGAGTTCTAAATCTCACACATTACAGTTCCTAATCTTTATTCAAGTATAAGTATTATGATGGCTAGTATAAATTATACAGTGTCATTTTCACTTCCAATTTCTGCTATCGGCATCTCTGACAGGACACAAATTTGTATTTTGGAAAAAGTCAATATACATTTTTTGGAATTCTTTTTTATATTTTAAACATTTCATTGGTTGTGATATAAGGACCATGTTGATTTGAACGAATGAATTTGAAACGCATTTGAAGTTATGCAGACTTTTTAACCATTCTTAAAATTGAAAACCTGAGATTGTTTGCATTTGAAAAGCTATTGCAGCAGATGTTCTGTTCTAATACGTTTGGAACAACAAAAGCACGCCTTCTAGTGAAAGCCTTCTACATTCTCAAATATAGTGTAGATAATCTGGATATGGTTTCTTGTATTTATTCATCATCCTCTTATTGGCAAGGAAGGTGGTAAACAATTTAGTACATCATCTACAGGTTCTCTGGCGAAGAATCTACCCTCAAGTTACCATTCACTGCTATTGCGAGTACAAAATTCAAACTACATTATTGGACGGTATAATGTTTCATAAGGCAATTGCCCTAGTTTTGGCAGGTATATTCATATATTTTCTTCATGGGATTGTAGATTGTTAAGAGTTCAAAGAATGAATAGCCAAGGGATAATCATTCGGCTCACTTCTAGCATACCAATGTATGTATTGAATGATTGTTTGCTACTGTATTTTCATGATTTTATGTATGATAAATTTAAAACAGAAACCTCAATGTCAGTTTACTGCAGAGAACCATTTTGCATATTACAGAAGGCACATAACTTATGTTTGTATCATGGCTGTCTCAATTGCTGAAAGTGTGCTTGATATGATTCAGACTTATCAAAAAACTGCCTTTGCACTCTCTGGCAGGGACTAAGCTGCTCTGCTCTTGTTTTTCGGATAGCAATTGTAAAATTGATAATATTTAATACAAGTGATAATTCTAGAAAATTAAAATATAACACATGTTTATGGTTGAAACTTTGTGATGTAGACATTGTTGTAAGCATAATTAGCAAACTCAGGAAGCGGCAAGTTTTTCCGAAGTAACTGCAGAGTTTTCTGGTAGAGTTTTTAACAAGTTTTGACGAGTTGCAATGAGTACTCGCCAGGTACTTAGCGAGTCTGAGCCCTTGACTTTGCACCACGCATGAAAAACATCGATTAAAACACTTCTAAAATGATGTTTTTCTGGCTTTATAGGCATTATATTTTGCCTTTTAAAAAATTATGAAAATGGTGTTTATCATTAAGTCTGTCTGGTTTTGAAGGTTTCATTTGGGCTTGGTGGCACTGTCTGTGGACCCCACAAGGGGCACTGTCCCCAAACCCCACTAAAATCATTTGTTATATTTTGTAATTAAATTTTGCATAAAGTTTATGTTTATTTTTAGAAATTTAAGTGTTTTTTCAGTTGCAAATTATGGTTTAGAGATATTTAAGAAAAGTAGAACTTGTGATCTAGATATATTGTTGCAAGGGAATGTGTGACAGCCTTCCAAACAAGTGACATGGATAGTGAATGAATTATCTTCCAAGAACTAAAAGACGTTAGAAATGCTACATTTGAGGCATCAACTCAGACATCAGGTTGTAAAATGAAAATACATTTGGAAAACTCTTATTCCTTTGTAACATTTTAAAATACATTCTGTTTTCAAGAATATGTAACAAAGAATGATTTCACTCAGAGGCACATTAAAATACTTTCTATTTATTTCCTATCATGTATTCGCTTTAATGAACTCTCGATACTCCCTCTTCATTTTGACTCCAGATACATCCCTGCATTTGAAAGAAGGAACAATATTTAATTTGATGTGAACAAGGATTATATAATGAAACATAAATTTTAAGCATTTTAAAAGGAACAATATTTAACTTTATGTGGACAAGGATTATATAATGTAACAGAAATTTTAAGCAATCACTGATGTTTGAAAATTGATTTGTGCCAATAATATACATTGGACAATGTTAAATAAAGGCTAGAAAGAACATGTGAAAGTGCATAAACATGGTAAAAAAGGTGGAAAAATAATATTTCGCAAACTTCGAAATTTGTTTATGAAATCATTGAAGTGCATGAACATGGTAAAAAAGGTGGAAAAATAATATTTCGCAAACTTCGAAATTTGTTTATGAAATCATTGAAATTCAAAAGATGATTTGTGAAAGTGCATGACCAAGATGGGCCTTCGGATTCAATAAGTGTTGATTTTCATCTAAAAGAAATGCATCGGATAATGGCTTATCAATAGGTAAGATATAAGAAAGCTGACGTTAGAAGAGCTTTAAGGACTTGCATGGATGATTGCTAATGTTTATTAAACTTTAAGTTTAGCACCTACTCATTTCAAGATGTTAAAATTAATATTAAGATTAGCCCCTACTCAATTTGAAGAAGACCAACCTCCTTCTATAGTACCTTATATTCAACACAACCAAGACCTATGAAAAATTCCAGTTGATTAAGAATTTTGTACCTTAATAATCATTAATGCTGGATTCAAAAACAACCTACCAAAAATAGGTACAATATCTGAAACAACCTCAAAGCTTGATTCCAAGACCCGTCCTTGAAAAGAAGACCATGGATGTTTCTTTGGAAGAACACATTGTCTTTAAATTTGGAAATTGTGTTGCCATAAAAAGTTGGCTATGAATTGACCAACTTCGAATGCCCAAGATGTCATGGCTAGACACACAATAATCTCCCCCACACTTGCAACCTACTCTTAGGTTCACAAGCATTCATGTATTGCTAGTTTTCTCTCTACCTCTAGAAGTTTGACAACCTTGGACAACTATTGATGTGTGAGAAACCATAGCAAAATGCCTATAAATACTCTTTGGGACCATGTGGTGGTGTTGATGGAGAGACAATGTTAAGCTTGTGGTGTCACAACAAAGATGTGTTGTGCATCTTGTGGTGATGATGGAGACACACACTATATCAAGCATGTTATGGTGCTCAGAGCATTCATGCATAGCTAGTTTTCTCTCTACCACTAGAAGGAAAGCCTTGGGTGTTAGGAAAGATTCTAAAGGGAGCACTCTACTTCCTCCTCCAACTATTGATGCATGAGAAACCCTAGCAACAAAGCTATAAGTATATGTTGGGACCATGTGATAGTGTTGTTGGAAAGACAATGTTAAGCTTTTGTATCACAACAAAGATGTGTTATCTTGTGGTGATGATGGAGAGACCATGTTGAGCATGTTATGGTGCTTTGAAAGAAACAAACTGTTGTGCTTGGAGAAGTGTTGTGGGAAGGACACCATATTTTTCATGAGCATGTTATGGTGCTTTGAAAGAAACAAACTGTTGTGCTTGGAGAAGTGTTGTGGGAAGGACACCATATTTTTCATGTTCTAGTGTCAAAAAAGGGACACCATATTATGCAAGTAATGGAAAAGACACCATGAGGTATTTCAACAAATAAACCATGATGATTTTTGGCATGGACGACATGCTTAGGTATCTCAAAAAAGAAAACATGTTTAAGATATATAGGTGAACTTATAAAACAATGATGTATTGCGGTAAAGATTTCATGTTAAATGCCTACCTTGAGAACATTCAAATATGGACTGAAGCTTACAAAAGTAGAGCAGTCCAACTCACACAATTGGTCAACAAAATGTCCAAAAGTAGTCTATGTGATGTTATTGGAGAATAATGGGGAGCTTTAGTTAGCATAAATTTTCTCTTAAATTAATAAATTATGTCACACGCCAATATAACATGTGCTCATTGTCTATGCTTCCAATGATTTGTTGTGTAATCTAATTGGCTAAGTGGTTAACACTTAATTTTCATCCATGTCGTCAATTTTACCCTTAGATCCCTTAACCTTGAAAATGCCCCATGGAGTTTATCAAACTTAGACTATAACTCTTCTAATGAGATTTTTGGGACTAATCTTTGTTATGAACTTCACAATGCTAGTTCCCAATATTGGTATAAGGTCTAACTTCAATCTTCAACACCAAAATTGTACTTCATCAACTCAAATACTTCATTGATGTGCCCTTACCATGGCTATTTGTAAATGGAGCACATCGTTTGGAGTTTGAAAGTTTGACATTACTCCCTCAATTATGTTTCCATGGTTGCTTTTAGTATTAAACTCTAATACTTCATTGAGGTGTCCTCACCTCGCATGGCTATTTGTATCTGGAGATTATTGT
The DNA here is from genome assembly GCA_007115665.2 of Sequoiadendron giganteum. NCBI lineage: Eukaryota > Viridiplantae > Streptophyta > Pinopsida > Cupressales > Cupressaceae > Sequoiadendron > Sequoiadendron giganteum. The sequence continues at coordinate 545,985,114 of CM021108.1, forward strand.
TATAAAGTTTATATGCTTGGCTTTACCTCATCTAGTTGTGTTTACATGTTTATTTTTTATATATTGTTTTTAACTTTCAATTTTCAGATCCTTGGATTTTTTAGCTCAACATTTTTCAATTGTAATGTTTATGCTTTTGAATTTGATTGATCTACTTTGGTCATATGAGCACAATATTATAATTATTTTCTTTCTTAATGGCAAACAATTTAAAAGATCTTGATGGTTGCGTTCAACATTCTCATACTCAAGGTTTACATAATTTGAAAAGAATAAAAGAAATAGCATGTTTGTTATGTTCCACCATTGCCCTAATTTCAGATTTAGGGTTTATGATTAAAAATAAATACAATTTGTAATTTCAAATTTAGGATTTGTGAAAAACAAATGCAACCTGAGGAAGTAAATCATCCACAAATCTTGAAAATTGTTAACTCTACTCACAGTGACTAAATAATCAAATCATATTTTATTTAGCTATTCCACAAAGCTAAGAATCAATAGGTCTACAAATCACTTAGACCCAAATTATGTATGTGGAAATAGTAGGATTTCAAGAAATTGAGAATATTTTGAAAGTGGTAGTGTTGCCAATATCATTTAATTCATAAAAGCCCATTACAAAATGTATGACAATTGATTTCTAACAAATGTATTCTTACCTCTATTGTTGATGGATTTGAACACCTAGGAATCAACTTCAAAGTCCTACCAAGGTCTACACTAGGTTTTTCTTATGCTGGCAACTAGGTTAATTCTTGGGATCACTCCCAAAAATGTTGTAAGATTTGCTAAATAGCTTTACCCAAAATGCAAATGACTGAAGGAAAAAAAATACAAAAATAAGATATGAGAGAATAAACTGTATTCCTCTCAAGAGAATGCAAAGCTTCTATGAACTTGAGAATTGGAATGAATGGTGTAAGATTACAAAAGGAACCCCTTGGTTATTTAGGCCAAGGTGAGGGATAAGATATCATAAGATTATGACAAGTGTCTTAATCTTATGATATGAGACATAAAGTGGATAAGTATCATAAGATTGTGACAAGTGTCTTAATCTTGTGATATGAGACACAAAGTGATAAATATCCCATGTGGACCCTAAGTAAACTTAAGTAATAAGGTGTGAAAAGAACCTAACTAGATAACTAGCTAGGAAATGAACTAGTAGATAAAGCACCCCTTTCACACCAACACCCCCCCTTAAGTGCAACTGAGGGAGAAGTATACAATGCAAATGCAAATATGGGTCTCAGCTACTAGGCTTGATGAGGTACCCATGTACATAGAAATCTCTCATAAATAGAGAAAAGGAGAAAACCCAATGGGACAAAACTCCTCTCCAAAAACGAGAAAACGGTGAAAATACTCTCAATAGAATGTGAAGGACAAAACCCCATGTGAGGAAAAAGTCCCCCCCATAGAAGAGAATGAACTGAGAAGGTCAAGTGAACCCCCCTTGAATATACGATATCCTACGCTAATGGTGGATAAAACTCTGAAGATGGTCCAAGATCATCGAACAACATTCCTCCCCTTAGGAAGAAAATGATACATGCAAGATATATTCCCATTCCTGAAAGGAATAAGTCTCTGGAATCGGCTCAAATGTCACAATGTCAGGATTCCCAATCTTAACTGAAAAAGGGTACGATGTAGAACAATGTGAAGATTAATGTAGAGCATCAACCAAAGATGATGATGAGTCCTCCAAATGCTACTCCAAAAGATGTCAAATGATGACAAGTACGATATACAGAATTGGGTACCACTACAAAAGATGTCAACATGAATGGAGACTGAGTTGAAACTATCAACTCATGCATTTTTGCAAAATCTATCACTGTGAAAGCATATAAATGTGAAGATGGAGCAAGGGAATCTAAATGTACCCATTTACAAAATAGGAAAGGAGAAAGCCCACTGGGGACAAATCTCCTAACCACTGATGTCCAAACTCCAAAAAACAAATAAAGAAGTTGTATCTGCCGATGAAGAACTACTGATAAATCCCACATTGCAACAAGAATAAGATCAAAATCAAAGAGACCATTGCACGAGTATCAACAAGATACTCTCAAATGCTCGAAATTATAGATTTGGTACAGAGTCTGTATGAGTACCACTAATTTTGGACACTGCTCAACTAAATATTAGTTGAAAATACAAGTACCAAATCTCTAGATGTAGAACCCGACCTTCCGAATACAAGGAGATTGCTTCCATAACATGATTGTCTATATGGTATATGGTACATCACAGTGAAATGCATGGGTAACCAACTACTACATTCGCTGTGTATATAGGAACTAACACTTGATACATAGATCAATCCTAAGAAGCTTGCAATATGAAAGATTTGGCAAATTACACTAATGACTGGCACTTTATTTTTTTTTAAAATATTTGTTAAAAAAACTTAATTAAAAACATTATTTAAGAACTTTATTAAAAATGTCAATAAAGAAAATTCATTTTTTTTTAAATTGCATTCCAAAAAATTAATAAAGAATTTTATTTTATTTTAATTTTAAAAATACTTATTAAAATTAACAAAGTTTATTAAAAATATTAAAAACTTTAATAAAATAAATTATTAAAGAAAACTTTTAAAAAAATTTATTTAATTAAAAACTTTATTGAAAAATAAACTTTAATAAAAATATTAAAGAAGAAATTAAAAAATATTATTATTTTTTTTTAAATATTAAAAAAAACATTAAATTTTGTCATTTTGTGGGGGCTAAGGCCTCCCCACATCCCACATGAACTTTAATTATAAAGTTTTAAAAAAAAGTTGCACATCATAAATAAAACTTTATTAAAGTTAATGGGAGGCCCATTAAAGCATGAGGCCCCATGGGTCCTAAGTTTTTTTTTAATTTTAAACATTTAAAAAAAATTGCATTTCTTTTTTTAAATAAAAAAAATGTATAAATTTTAATTTTTTTAAATGCTTAGATTTTGAGAAAAAAATTGCTTCTTTTTGCAAACTCAACCAAAATCAACAAATTAATAGTCGATTTTAGCATTTTTTTAACCTTAGCACGATGGGAGGGTCGGATTTGACACAGAATGCTCTGAAATAATAGTTTTTTGCTAGATTTGGCAACGAACTTCTCGCTTCAAATTCCTACAAATCTAGCCTTCGGTGTCCGATTCAGACGAAATAAAGGGCAAATCTGACTTTCTTAATTGCTCTAGACTCAATAGTGAGTTCATAATTTCTCCACGAAGCTTCAAAAAACTTGCAACTGGAAAGTCAATGTATGAACCCCCACAAAAAATTATATTTTCTCCACTTTTCTAATTCTCCAAATCATCCAAAGATGCAAGAGAAGAGCATACTTAGTGATTTGAAAAAAAACAGCTCTACACTCCCAAATTTCCTAAAATATTGCTAACCCGCAACTCATTCTTGCTTTAATACCATGTAAGATTTTCTAAATAGCTTACCCAAGATGTAAATGACTAAAGGAAATCAAATACAAAAATAAGATATGAAAGAATAAACTGTATTCCTCTCAAAAGAATGCAAAGCTTCTATGAGCTTGAAAATTGGAATAAATGGTGTAAGATTACAAAGGGAACCCCTTGGTTATATAGGCCAAGGAGATGGATAAGATATCATAAGATTATGACAAGTGTCTTAATCTTATGATATGAGACACAAAGTGATAAATATCCCATGTGGACCCTAATTAAACTTAAGTAATAAAGTGTGAAAAGAACCTAAGTGGATAACTAGCTAGGAAATGAACTAACTAGATAAAATACCCCTTTCACACCAACAAATGCCTTCAAACCTGTTGTAACAGTTGGTGTTGGGGGAAAGGATGTCGACAATAGGTCAACACTCTAAACCATCCCTAATTCTACCTCCAGATTTCAACACTTACAAGGCGTTGGTTTTGAACTGCCCTCATCTCTAGTAATATGCACTAGCCTAAAACTAGTACCAAAATCCCCTTCATAGCAATGGTTTCCAAATTTGGTCATGAAATGGGCTTTATCTAAACGTTGGCCTAGAAGAAAACACTTGCTTTAGATTCATGAAATTTCAATATAGTGAATGTTGAATAACTAGGACTGAGGTGAGGGGTGTCATCCTATCTCAAGCTATCTAGGGATTTTGTCCCAAATAGCAGATCAGTAAAAGCCAACATAAATTTCTTTGTTTTTCTTCTCGATGCCCAAAATGGCACCTAGAACAGCAATATATATTCTCATGCAAGAGTCAGCTCCAAGGGCCCAAAATAGGTGCCAACATTTAAAAATAAAAAATAAAAAAATAAATTGATGCCAAGTAGGCTCGAAAGGCCAAGCCAACAACTAAACTTAAAGATTTGATTTTAATTTATTTATTTTATAAATTAATATTTACTATTTAATACATATATATATACATGGAGTGTTTAAAAACACATTTTGTAAATGAGGTGTTGGGTCGACCCTAAAAGGTTTGGGACATGATAGTCATCCCTCCTCAAGATTGCTTGTCCTTAAACAATTTCAAATTTAGGTGATTGAATATTTCCACCCCTTCCCAAGTAGTATCCTCCATAGGCAATTTTTTTCCATTTCACCAAATATTCTAGAATAACCTTGTTTCTCAACTTCTTATTTCTTACATCCACAACTGCCTCAAGTTCTAAAATTAGTTTCCCTTCATCATCAAGTGGGGGCAGTTCTAATGGAGTGACCCTCTATCCAAGGGCCTTCTTAAGGCATGAGCTATGCTCCCCCAAGTTTTCAAGACGAGGGTAGTGGGACATATTTATGATATGGGAGTGTTTTTTGGATACTTTTTAAGGATGACAAGGGACAGCTATTAAAAGAATAAAGAATTTTTTAAAATATAAAGAAATTTCAAATATTTATATGATAGCATTAAAAAAGCATTCATCATAGACATTATTGAACCTTGTTAGGATGGGTAATAGAATAGAAATTATTATGTTCTTTATATATGCATATGAGCATGAGTTAATAAAGACATGCCTGACTTGTATGTATATTCAAGTGAGGGATTTATTATTATTTTTTTCCTAAAGCTTTCAAGACTGCATGTTTTGTTATCAAACTCATTAACAAAGAGGAACAATTAAGTGAAAAGATTACTAGTCATGTTCCAGTTTAACCTTAGATGGGATTGTTCTATTAGTTGTATGTGCAAATACATTTTTGCATATGAAAATAACATATCTTTCCAACTATGACTTAACTTGTATTCAACAATATAATGGCTATAACGTGCCAACTTTGTCTATGGTAATCCTTGTATACTAAACAAATTGTCCAATGTATTGAAAAAAATAATCTTTGATTGTCAAAATGTAGAGATTTGCAACAAGGGATATGTATTTTGTAGATTTTGTTATCATGATTTATCATTGGTCTATTACTTGTTTAGACTTATAATTTGATGGGCGTTGAGGGGCAGCGTCCTTCATGGGGATCTAGAGGTAATACCCCCAACAAGGTCGAAGGGAAACACCCCTCACAAGGGACTGGGAGCAACACCCCCAGCAAGGTTCGAAGGTGGCGCTCTTAACGCGTTCCCTATCACAGTACAAAGCAAGGTCAAGAGGTGGAGCCACCACAACCAAACCCAATTTCACACTTTAAAAGCCACAAACTTTCATAGCTCACACCATCTTCATATTTATTTAAAAATCCTAGATGGGCATATCTTAAACTAAACAAGCATTGATAGGTTGTAAGTTTTTCTTTTAAGAACCTAAAATGACCCTAGGTATGTTAGTGGATGGCTAAGCACCCTTGGGATGGATTAGGGACGTCCAGACATCCCCCGACTGTCTTAGGGACGACTAGCCATCCCCCAACATACCTTGGGAATTTTTTATCTTAGGGATGTTTCCTAGATTTTGACAAGAAAGGGGACAGGGAGGGGATGTTTCTTAGGCATCCCCACATCCCTGAAACATCTAGACACATTAAAAATGTTATGAATCATGTTGTTCTCTAGAAGTTCCAGCTCATATGCAACCTCACCAATCCTCCTTATGGTCTTACAAGGCCCATAAAATCATGGCTTCAACTTCTTATCACCACTTCCCTTCAGGGAAAATTGTCTATAGGGTTGCAACCTCAAGAAAACCATGCCTCCCACCTCAAAAACCCTCTCAACTTGATATCGATCAACATACAACCTCTTCTTGGTTTTGGGGCTACTATAAGTTCTCTTTGAGTGCATTCACAATTTCTAAGCTTTGTTGAATCAAATCTCTAGCCCCTAGTGCTTTACTATCTTAAAGGATCAAATTCATGAATGAAATAGCATCATAACCATAGAGTGCCTTGAAAGGAGTCATCCTATAGACATGTGATGAGTGGAATTGTAGCAATATTCTCCAAGGTGTAGCCACTTGACTCATGCTATTTGTTGCCATGTAATATAGTTCCTCAAGTAACCCTCTATCCATTTGTTCACTAGTTTCGTTTGCTAATGGGTTTGAGGATGATAGCTAGTGCTTGGAGTCAATTATGTCCTTGTTAATTGAAAAAGTTCTTGCCAAAACAAGCTAATAAATCTGCTATCCTTGTTACTTACAATGTTCCTTGGCAGCCCATATTCTCTTTAAAGAATAGATCAACCGCTTGTGGGGCCTTGTACTATGAAGATATAGCATGTAAATGAGCATATTTAGTGAATTTGTCAACAATCACACAAATACAATCCTTACCTTGCACCTTTGAGAGTCCTATGATGAAATCCATGGAGATACTCTCTCATTTTTTATTTGGAATGGATGGGAGTTGCAACAACCCAATTGGAAATACAAACCCTTTTTTTTGTTGGCAAACCAAACATTCCCTAACATGCTTCAAAACATCACTTTTGAGCCCTTTCCATGAAAAATGCTCCCTTACCTACTCGTATGTATTTTAGTACCCCAAATGATCAGCAAATGGGGTGTCATGACACGCCTTCAAAAATTTCCTATTCACCTTTGATTCAAGTACAAGAAACACCCAATCCTCATAGAGAATAATCTCATCCACTACTATGTATATGTCATCGTGTAGCTTCCCTTCCAAAATGTCAATAGCAAAGATGTTCTTGACATATTCAATCATTATAAAAACCTTCCAATCAACAGAGCAAAAATAAGGTTTCTTACAGAGTGCATCAGCCACCACATTATTCTTTCCCTTAACATATTCAATGTCAAAATCATTTGTGTCGTCTATCATTCAAATCCTTTTGATTGAGGAAGAACTTTAAGCTATTATGATTGTTTTTACCACAAACCAATTATTGTCTAAATTTGGCTAGTGCATGCATGATGGCTAACATCTCTTCATCAAAAATACAGAAGCTCCTCTCTGTTTCCTTGAGCTTCCTACTCTTAAATACTATAGGGTGTCTATTTCGCATCAACACTGCATTAATCCCCTTTCCTAAAGCATCACAAATCACAAATTGCAACATCCCTTTCCTGATTTGCCCTAGATTTTTCCCACAAATCACAAATTGCAACGAATTAGGGTTAGGGGTTCATCTTACCAAATAAATATTTCTTTAATGATGCAATTTTGGATTGGAATCCTACAATACCACAAGAACAATATATGCAAATATATATATGTATACTTATTGGAGTTAGACAATTACATCACATCCATAGATTATCAACAATGCAAATATATTAGGATTTTGGGAGAAGGGACATGATGGGTCCGCCCGAAGCAATTTCCATACCAAGCCTAAGAGGGTGTATACCACAACCCTCTCCCTTGGCGGCTTGTACCTACTTTCCCCATCAATGTCTCAACCGCCTAAAGACACTTGCCATCTTGTGGGATTGGGTGGAGGTTGCAAGTGGGCTCTTTTGGCTCTTACCACTTCACCCCAAGCCCTTCCCACAAGGTGGGTTTCAGACACTCAAGCAGATCACATATTCTATCACAAGACATATACTAAAATATTATTTATTATCCATAAGCAAGATATATACATATGTAAAGCAATGAATGGCAGAAAATATCTGATATACCCCTAAATATATATGTATATCCGATAATGATGATCTGCTGCACTGGAATGGATTGGTTTTCCCTTTTTAATTGCTGATCTATTCCCCATATTCAGAAGATATTGCTTAAAGAGAAACAAACATATTAGTTTCAATGGAATAATTACTAATAAGGATTAATAATTGCTACAAGCATCATTATTGCATAATCGTGTTATACATATAATATATATGCATATTTATGTATTATGTGTGTGTAATCCTAAAACTTACTTCCCTTATTATATTTAATGGTTGCTGCATTTTTATTATTTTCTTCTGATTGTTGTTGTTAGTGTTTTATAGCTGCGGGAGGTATTCCCTAAGCTAAAGCAGGTCGGCTTTTATGTTTTATAAACAAAATATCATAATTACTGGGTTGGCTCTAGAGTGAGCTCGCCTAGTCTTGTATAAATATGTGAAGGTGTCTCCTCATTTTGGATGCAATCAATTCACTCCAAGTTCGAATTCCATCAGCAGCAGGTCTAATTTTCTAAGCAACAGATTAGCATCAAGGAGAAGAGTCAAATACTTTGTGTATTCAAGAATTCACACTATATACAAGTGCAAATCCTTTGTATAAGTTTCGGCCATTCTAGGGCCTGATTCAGTGTGCTCCTTTCTGCACTTATTTTCTAATTATAAGAGAATATCTTTGTTGGGTTTTTCTCCCTCGAATAGGAGGGTTTTCCTAGGGTAAAACACTGAGTTCATTGTCTATGTGTTGTATTTTTCTGATCTGAAAACTAACAGCAGCCATCTTATATCTTTCTTCCAACTCAGATTATATCCCTTTGTATATTCTGAAATATTGAGTGCCTGATTGTAAAATGTATTTCTGATGATTTTCCATATCTTTATCCTCTGCTGCTCTTCCAGATTTCAGATTGTTTTCCATATATTGATTTATATTTTCTTTCCTAAATACAGATGCATTCCTTGATTGACCTGCTTGAATCTGTCCTTATTATTTGCTGATGTACTCCGAAATATATTACAGCTTACTTACTTATTTCCCTCCTCCTTCATTCTTCACTCTCTATTTATGCCTTCCAAGAAATGTGATTCCTTTTGAAAGGCACAATGTTTCATAACATATACACCTCCTTCAAAAGAGGTGACTTTTACCAAAGGATCGTCCTTTATTAACTTCGTTGAACAAGTGCCAATATTATATTTTATTGGTAATAAACACCAAGTGCTACTATTAGGGAATTGCACCCTTAGTAACCATTATGGAGTCGCCTCAAATCTCATAATCGCAGGATTATTAGTATTGCATCTTACCGCTGCTCTATAGTAATTCATTTGTTGTCTGTGCTTTATCTTATTGTTTATAATTAATATAAGCAATATTATTCACTGCCTATGATTGTTGTCCATGTATATTTATATATTTAATATAAATATATTATATCTTAATGCATTTATTAGTTACGTATATTTGCTGCTGCTTATTATATGTTATTTTGACATATTATTTATATTAGATTCATATATTTATTTTTTTATTATTATATTATATCTGTTATTTATTTATTTTATTTAGTTGTATTTCAATGTTTTATATCTTAGGGTTACAATTTCGGGTGGCATGACTTCCTACTCTTAAATACTATAGGGTGTCTATTTTGCATCAACACTGCATTAATCCCCTCTCCTAAAGCATCACATTCTAAAACAACAACAACAAAAAGGTGAAAAATGTGGAATGGCCAAAATGGGACATGAACTCATTGCCTCCTTGAGCTTGTCAAAAGCTCTTTGTGTTGAAGTGCTCCATGAGAAGGCCCCTTCTACATCAAATCCATCAATGGGGCTGCAAGCTACGAAAAATCCTTGACAAACTTCCTGTAGTAGTTGCAAAGTCCCACAAATCCCCTCAAGTGTGACAAGGTCCTAGGTCTAGGGCAATCCTATATCACCTTGATCTTCTCCTCATCCACAATAACCCCTTGGGCACTAATCTTATGCCCCAAATATAATATTTCAGTCAAACCAAACTCACATTTGGATGCCTTGGCATAAAATGATTGTTGCTCTAATATGTTGTCAAGCACCTCATTAATGTGCTTCAAATGATCCTCCCATGTCTTACTATAAATCAAGATGTCATCAAAGAAAACCAACACAAATTTCTTCAATTGTAAAATAAATACTTGATTCATGCATGATTGGAATGTGGCCAATGCATTAGTCAACCCAAATGGCATGACCAAGAACTCATAATGCCTATAATGACATCTAAAAGTTGTTTTGTGCACATCCTCATCTCTAACTCTTATTTGATGATACCCTAATTGTAGATTAATCTTGGAGAAGTACACCACACCATGAAACTCATCTATCAACTCATCAATCCTAGGTATGGAATAGTGATTTTTTATCGTCTTCTTGTTGAGGGCTCTATAATCAATGTGCATCCTCATGGTCCCATTTTTTTCAACCAACACCACAAATGAAGCAAATGGGCTAGAGCTAGGTTGTATGTGCCCCTTGTCCAACAACTCCTTAATTGCCTTTTCAATCTCCTCTTTGTACCTTCTAGGATGACAATAAGTAGTGATGATGGTTTTTCTCCTTCCTCAAGCTCAATCACATGTTGAAAGCCCCTATCTGGTGGTAAACCGGGAGGAGTTTCGCTAAACACCTTGCTATGTTGATCTAGGATGGATTGAATGTCAACATGACCTCTCATCCTTGGATGGACCTATATCTATAATCAAACACTTAGTTGCCCAAGCTACTTGGTCTCTACAAAAAACCCTCTCCATCCTCTTAGTTGAAAAAACCATGGGGCCCATATTAGATAGGCCACGAAGGACTACCTCCTTCTCTTCAAATTTGAATTTCAACTCCATAATTTGATAATTTTATGTATTCACCAAGTGACTGCAACCATTACATTCCCAAAACCAAATCCATCTCACCAATGCCAATCACATAGAAGTCATCTCGTATCTTATGCCCTCTTAGATTCAAACTCCGTCTGCTAAATCCTTCGATTGCATGGAATAGTGAACCCATCAGCCACTATAACATTAAATCCCTCAAAATCTTATGTTCTTGAACCCAACTTAGTCACCAAACCCACATCAATGAAGTTGTGGGTTTCCCACTATCAATCAAAACTATTACCTTGCGATCCTATAAGATTCATGTAACTCGACAAGGGTGATATCTAGGTGCTCCTAAAAGTGTTGCATGTGTGCCCCCTAAAGCATCTCCTCCTACCATTTCATGCTCAATCTCATCCACCACAATCTTGGGCTTGGACTCCTCAACCTATGAATCCTTATCAGATACTACCTCAATGTAATGTCTTCGTTTAGGAGATAGTGTCTTGGGTTGTTAGAAATCCTTATGAAAGGGTCTCCTATATTGTCCTGATGGTGCATCCCTAGAATAGGATTTGTTCTTGGTTGTGGTATCCTCCAAGCTCAAGACCCTCTGAATAGCCTCCTGAATAGATGTAGGCTCAAAAGCCCTAACCAAGCCTCAAAGTGATTCTGATAGTCCCTCAATAAACAAGAACATAAGTCTCGTCTCCATAACATCAGGCACCATGACTAAAACTCGTTGGAATTTTGCTATATAATCATCCACTAAACCATGCTCTCTCAAGCATTTCAATTCTTTGAAATGCACGTCAAGATCCTTCCTATCAAATCTATCTATGAGCACTTGTGTGAAATCAGCATATGTCACCACACTACGATGTCCTTGTGTGAATTCCATGATGCTACCACTCATGTGGTGTGCCATCTAAATGAAGAATAGCAAACTTAATAGCATCATCTTTTTTCATAGGGCTGAGTGAAAGATATGTGTCTAGCTTTTTAGCCTGAACTTGTGCCGAGACCTTCCCAAAGCCATCAAAAGTTGGGAAAGTCAACTTACTCACCCTCTATTGTAGATCTCCGTTGAATTGTTGCATAAGTTGTCTCCCACTTGATCCACTTCTAGCATTATGGAATTTGACGCCTAACTTCCAGATCAAGTCTTGAATAGGCATCTATGGAAGCATTAAAATCATTTTTTGTTGGATTCAGCTCTTCCTCTTCTTGTGACAACTCAACTCTAGGCAAGAATGAGGGCTATGTGGGTCTAGGAACCCTGCTGTTTGATTTTCAGACCAATTCTTATTTGAGTTACTGCCTTCTGCTCCATTATTGTGCGCAGATCTAATGGAATTGTTGGAATTATTCATGTTCTGCAGCATTTGAAGGAGTATTTGTGTTGTTTGGCCATTTGTTCTTTCCTTTGTGCTATTTTTTGTTGTACCATGTATGAAGGCTCTCCATTCCTCATCCCAATCTGACATCTTCTTACCTCTACCTCCAATTCTAGACCCTAGCTGTTGTGATTTAGCTTCAAGATTCTTTCTTTCCTTCTCCATGGCCCGTTGATCCCTTTGGTTCAGCTGCATGCACAAGATTACCCAATAGACTGACAGGTCTGCTAGCTCTGATACAAATGTTACGTTCCACTGTTGCTCTAATTTCAGATATACAATCTGTAATTCTAGATCTAGGGTTAATGAAAAACAAATGCAACATGAGAAAGTAAATCATCCACGAATATTGAAAATTGTTAACCCTAATCACAATGACTGAATGATCAGATCAGATTTAATTTAGCTATTCCACAAAGCTAAGAATCAACAGGTCCGCAAATCGCCCAAACTCAGATTATGTAAATAGAAATATTAGGACTTCAATAAATTAAGGAGAATATTCTGAATGTGGTAGTGTTGCCAGCAAAATTTAATTCATATAAAGCCCACTACAAAATGTATGAGACCTGATCTGTAATAAATGTATTCTTGCCTCTACTGTAGATGGATTTGAACACCTAGGAATCACCTCCAAAATCCCACCAGGGTCTGCACTAGGTTTTTCTTGTGCTAGCGACTGGGTTAATTCCTGGGATTGCTCCCAAAAATTCCTTCAAGCCTGCTGTAATGGTTTGTGCTGAGGGAAGGGGTGCTGATAGCAGGTCAACACTCTAAATCACCCTTGATTCTGCCTCCAAATTTTAACACTTACAGGGCGCTGGGTTTGAACTATCCTCAAAACTCTTTTAGTGATATGCAATGGCCTAAAACTGATACCAAAATCTCCTTCACAGCAATTGTTTCCAGATCTGATCATGAAATGGCCTCTGTCTGAATGTTGGCCTGGAAGAAAACACTTGTTTTAGATTCACGAAATTTCAGTAGAGTGAATGTTGAAAAGCCAAGACTGAGGTTAGGGGTGTTATCCTACCTCAAGCTATCTTGGGTTTTCGTCCCAAATAGCAGATCAATAATAGCCAACATAAATTTATTTCCTTTTCTTTTATTGATGCCCAAAATGGCACCTAGAACAGCAATATATATTCTCCTACAAGGGTCGGCTCCGAGGGCCCAAAATAGGTGCTAGCATTTAAAATTAAAAATAAGTTTGATTGCAGGTCAGCTCAAATGGCCCAGCCAACAATTAAAATTAAAGATTTGATTTTAATTTATTTATTTTGTAAATTAGTATTTACTATTTAATATATATGCATAGGAGTGCTTAGAAACACCTTTTGTAAATGAGGCGTTGGGTTGGCACTAGGAGGTTTGGGACATGACAATGTCGGAGTTTGTAATCTTGTCTACAACTTTATAATGATTTTTGGCCTAAGTGCCTTATTTTAGTGGGCTTCCTTTGGATGTGTATTAAATTGTATATATATATACAAATCCAAACACATTGTTCTATCATCCAAGGATCATGTTTATATTATAGCCTACAAGCACCATCATATGTTTCCATCTCCTTTTTCATTGCTTTTGTCTTGTTAAAGCTTATTAGTCTCTTGGTTCCTCAGGGTGAATACCTACTGATTTTACATAGTAGCAAAGCCGATGGGACTTTCTTTCAAGGTATCTAAATCCAAAAAAAATTCAAGGAAACTCTAATTTTCAAGATCCATATATATCTTACAAACTATTACAAATTTTCTGGTTATTTTTTCAGGGAAGTTAGGGGCCCACATAAGTGAGCCACAATCCAAATTTATGATTTCTATGATTTTTTTAATCAAGTTAGTGTGCTTTTAGGATTTTTTCATAAATTCACTCTACAAGGTGTAAGTTTTGGAATTTATCTAATCTCTTTACATGTTTAGAATGCTCCAAAAAGTTAATTTGAGGTATTTTCTTTGATATTTTGCATTCATCGCAAACCTCATTTTGAAATTGTCTTGCTAAAGTTTAGTCAAATTTTATATTCTCGCATGCTCCCGGCCAAGTATTGCAAATAAGATCATTAGAGATCTAGTGACACTAGAGCACCTACAAAAAGAAATGCAAATGGAAGAGGAACATAATCAAGATCAAGGTACTTCTTGATAGGAGAAAAAACAAGGTACATCTCAATTTTTCAAGGAACAATATGGAGAAATAAGTTCCTCTCTTCCCTTAAAGGTTATGTTGCTTCCCATCTTGCTCTTTGTTTTGTTTCTCCTTTTCAGTCCTTGCTTTGGTTGCTAGGGAGATGGTATCAGCACTATTACATCACTGATTGGGTCACATCAACTATGGGATAATGCACCACATGGTAAATAAAAGAATGTTCTATGGCTTTCCCTCTATACGCCCTACTACCAATGTCTATAGGAAACATCACCATGAGGAATTTCTCAAAAAACCATATATTGTGTCACAACCTTTAGAGCTCCTTCATACACACATTTGTGGACCTATGAAAAAGGTTATGTTTCAAGAGATCTATGGATCTTCTACATCAAGCACAAAGATAAAGCCTTCATGAAGCCTTCCTCAATTTTAAGGAACTCAAACATGCATTGAGAAACAATATTACCAATGGATCAAGTGTCTTTGTTAGAATTGAGGAGGAAAGTATTTTAAATAATAACTTCCGAGGTATCTAAGAGCTATTGTCATCTTCAAGAAGCCAAGAGCATCCTTTGATATGTCAAAAGATCTCTTCATCTTCAATCTTTGGACATCCTTCATGGATCTTCAAGGAGGAACATTCCACAACAACCTTAGTGATCCAACTTCCTAGTCAAGTTTAAGGGGGTATGTTTGAGTTTGTAATATTGTCTACATGAATTATAATGAATTTTACGCTAAGTGCCTTATTTAGGTTTTCGCCTTTGGATATGTTCCAAGTAGGCCACATCCAAACCGATTGCTCTATGTTCCAAGTGGGCCACATCCAAACCCATTGCTGTATGATCCAAAGATCAAATTTATAGTGTTATAGCCTATGGGTAACATAAGACGCTTTTATCTACTAGTTTCTACACAGCATTAAACAAGTGAGATTTTGCAAATGCATACATCCAAATAACATGTTACAATACCCCATCTATGAAGACATGGACAAATTCTCAATGGCCATTCAAATCAAATTGAAAGGTAAGGTCCCAATGTAAGATATTAAAAACAAAGAGAATTAATTACATCTTAGTTATTAGGATCCCCCCGATTTCAAGGCTTGGAGGAATTCTTCAATGGCCACAATTCATCAACATATCAAAAATCTCCAAGAAAACAAGAAACAATTCCAAATGTTGTCTATTTATGAAACAAGCCATCAAGTAGTCCTCAAATATCATAAAGTTGATGAAGTACAAGGAAGCAACAAGTTATCAGCTTAAAAGCAATTTGAAAAATGTGAAGAGATGGGAATGAATGTATCCCTAACATCAGTATTGAAAACTCCAAAGATTGATAATAATGTAGAATAATTAAATGAAATATTTTCTTGAAGAAGTGCATACGAAAGATGGATGACATTCAAGTGAATAAAATCAGAGATCAGAGGAAACTTGAGGAAATTAGACATAATTGACATAATTGATGACAGATGCTCTGAAAACATTCAGATAATTCAATTGACTGAGCGATCACTTACACTGTGAGTGGATAACCTGGCATGGCTAGACATAGAAGAGGTAATACGAAGGATAGAAAAATGTAAATGGTGTAACTGTTGTAGAGCTCATCATCGTGGGATTGTATGCAGGTGATAGATTCAACCATCGTCTAACACGTTGCACACGGGACAAAATAGTTGAACTAAAGAACCATCCAAGGACTTGTGTTTTGTTCTCAAGCATAAATAGAGCCATTTGGGTTGAGGTAAGACATATGGAGATGGGTAGAGATATATGGTAGATATTGCTGAATTTTCCTCAATTAGGTGATAGGAAAGATGGGAATTCACTTGAAAATACATAGCAGTCATGCTGTAAAACACCCAATCCTCACTTCACACAGCAAAGCAAAATACTGACATGACAAGCACAATACTCAGATCTCTGGTTGGAAAACATGGCACTCACTCTTACACAGTAACACAATTATGACAGTAGAAATGACAAATACTCAGATCTGAAATTTAGTGCCACAGCACTACTGGTATGTAAGATATTTAGTTCTGATATAAACCACTCAGATTGTCAATGTGAGAGACTACTCAGATTTAGTAGATAGCACAAATACACAGAGATAATCACCACAGATTTTACCCACAGTTCTGATAGGCAACAATGAAATCAACTAAGCACTGGATCATAGGTAGTATTGAATAATGTAATGTCCCCATTATAGCTCAGTTCAGGAGCATGTTGAGTTAGCCTATCTCTTGGACCCTTGTAGGCTGGCAGGATCTGGTTAGAGAGTCGGTGGATGTTTTTGGTGGGTATTGTCATTGTCACCCCTTCAGCTTCAGTATGGGATTTAGTACGAGCGTTTGGAGTTCAGTGTTCGCCAGCTTCTGATGGCACGAAAGGATACTGAGTTTGGAGGAAGTTATGAATTTTTCAGTGGCTAAGTTAAATATTAAATATTTAACTTAATGGATTATTATAAAGTCAAATTGACTTTATAAAGTGACGCCACTTATGAAATATTTCATAAAGTGATTTATTAAATCACTTAAAGTTGGGCACCCAAGTATTTAAGTGAAGACTATTGAAAAAGTGACTTAAATATATTTTAATATATTTAATATATTTAAATGGCAAAAAGGGCATTTCTTCTTGGGAGTCGTGCATTTTGGCTTATAAAGCAAAATGAAGGCAAATCAAACTCATTCATTATGATTATTTGACTTTGCTATTTTGGCTTCTCTGTGATATTCTCTAAGACAAGGGTTTCAGCATATTCTACCATTGGAGAGCAAGATCTTCTTCAGTATTGAGCATATTTGAGGCTGTGAGAGACCAGCCAAATTTGTGCATCTGTGAGGGCTTCATATAGGAGCTTTGTTGTGCTTCACCTGAGTTATCCATTTAGTAATTTCAGTGTGTGCAATAAGGAAGAGGGCTTATCTACCCTGGACGCCATTCTTCATCAAATATCCAGCTCCAGACAGGACCGTACAATAGCATCAAAGGGCCGTACTTTCTCCTTGGGAGGCGTGCTTCTCTATTTGAGGCGTGTGAACTTAGAGGCAAAAACGCCTCTCCTTGAGGTTGTTTCTGTGTTCCATCCTTGGCGTCCTTCATTGTCAGCAGCATTTCCCCGGCTTCTACATGGGAGAAAGCAAATTTAAAGTCTCGGCAGTGATTTCCTTCAGTTTCAGCATTCTTGCCTGCTAGGCTCTAAAATTTCTTATTTAATTATTCTGGAGTCTTTCGGGTATGTAATTTGCTTGCAATCTCATTGTACGTACTGCAAAATAATATCTATTACATCTATTGCTCAAAAAATTACTGTATTTCAATTTTGTGTGCATTTATATGCTATCGCCCCTTCTACTTTTGTCTAGAATTTCTCTTAAAAACTTAAAAAAAACACAAAAAAAAAAGCAATACAACAAGGGTTTCAAAAGGAGCCAGCTGGGCTCATCACAAATAGTGACAGTAGCTATAATATACTCAGATATAAATATCAGATTCACATCGACAGTGTGAAGGCAATGGCCTTAATACCCAATCGATATGTGGCAGTTCACTCCCACAGCTCAAGACATAAGCCACTCAGAAGATTTTGAATTACACGTTGAAGATGCAACTTGTTGACGGGTGTTTTATGACTGCACCAACACAGAATAAAGTTTTCAACTGTCACTCTATCCTCTCTTGATCAAAGTATTCCGCATGCTAAGATTGCTAGAAAGATCATACGTTCAACTCCAAGGTTCCTTATGCAAGGGGATAGTCTCAGTTGGCTCGATGTGATTTTGCTAGATATTCCAAAGGGACTTACACAATTGTTCAATTAGAAGCAAATGCAAGATACGAATGATTTGGCGATGATGCTCATGTTCCTAGGCTAACCGGGAAAATACTGAAATTAAAGGGATAAGGATAGAGATTATATCGCCTACTCCTATATGTGGGATACGAAGGCTAACTTCAACAAGCTTCAAACTAGATTATGCTTCACCTCCCTTCGAACAGCTTCTACAGAACCGGTGCAATCTTCAGAGGATAATAAAAGATATTCAAATTGTGACTCGACATGCAAATACCATCACAATGATGCATACGGACATACAAATCACAATCGAAGTTAAGTACAAAGATACTCCAATCGACCACACAAGGCGAACCCATCGTCAGCGAGTCCGCTAGTGGTATGGATGAATGAAACTCGCTCAAACCAAACAATGTATTCCACCACTATCAACTACTTGCATGAAATAAAATCTACTTTACTCTAATCTACTTGAATTGGAAAGATGAAAAACCCTTGCTAGCTGCTCATAACAAAAGAAGGAATCACCAATCAATGAAAACTCTTTATATTATGAAAGTGTTCACAACAACCTTTTACAAAACTCTCAAAGGGAAAGCTTTCTTTCCTCCTCAATCTATACTATGCTAACTTCTAAGCTATTCACTATGTGCCTTCTCTACTCTCTAGCTCAATTCTCAATCTAACATCTAATAATTTACAAATGAGGAGGGGTGCCCCTTTTATAGCAAGCCCATTACAGTGGATGGCTTAGATTCGATTACAATGGAGGGCTCAGATAGAGCCACATATGCCCTAATTAGGGTTTTTTCCCTAAAAACCGCCACAGAGAGGAGAGGGGTAATAAATGCACAAGAGATTCTCCACCCCCTGCAGGAACCATAATGAGCAATTAATGCCCATCACCATCTTCCAGAAGATCCTCATCCAGCAAGGCATTTTCGTTGTCTTTCTCCCTGATTGCAAACTCGATCGACCGGGCTAACACTGCCTCAACCTCTTGAACTGAAATAGGTGGGATGTGGTTGAGCTGAAATTCAAGTACTGCAATCGTCTGCCCGTGCCGAGTATAGGACTCTCCCAAGCGACCAAGGCGTCCTGGGTTTTCTGAATTATACTGGAGAAAACCGAGATATTCTCAAAATCATCTTGAACGAACGATCTCATAGCTGAGAAGAAAGGAGTCATCTTTTTTTTCAAGCCATCCGCAGTTATTTCCTCTGGAGCCAGTCTCCTAGCAAATATAGCCTCAAGTGTGTTGAGGACTCCATGTAGAATGTTACCCATTGCCTTCCTAACTCTGGCTGAATATGCCCGTGCCACATCGTGGAAACCACGGCCTGTGACCACTAAAGAGTACCAGCTGGTGAAGTCGTACTTGTCACCTTCTTCTATCACGCCTCCATCCACCAGGGTTTGTAAAGGCATATGCATCAAAGCCTCCAGACGAAGAACAGTCCTAGTCTGATAGATTTGAGTCTCGTTCTAGGCTTGATCAACTATATCCATGCGCCCCAGAACATCAGAGGCCTACCGGTAAGCATGAGCGAGGTCCTCCATGAACTTCTCCGTTTCAATGCGAATGTGGCAAACACATTTGTCCGCTTCCAATTTCATCTTCTTCAAATCCTCTAAGCCAATAATTGACTCTCTAGGAAGCTCTACCGGGAGTTCAACTGCTGGGTTATCCTATTCGCTTGGACGCGCAAGATTCTACACATACACTATCAATGTCTTATGCTCCTTCAATTTCTTATATTTTCCTTTTGTATGGAGCAATTTGTCCTTCAGCACTTGATAGGAGTTGTCGCACTCAATTATTTGGGCTCTCGTGGGGCACCCCAACTCAACAGTGATGATCACATAGTTTTCTGGCCTTTCCTCATCTCAATCACACTCTTCTCTCGAGACAGCAACCTGAAGGGTATGAGAGCCGGATTCATCTGTTGAAATCTTCAAGAATTTCCTAGCCCTTTTTCTTCTTTGGTGGTGCCTTGATCCTTCTGAGGAATTCCTCCATTTCGACCGCTGGATCTACATCATCCTCAGGGTTCCTCCTCATTCTCTCTGTGAGCCAATCTGGCACCGCCTGCTGTGGATTGCAAATGACGAGGGGCCATTCTTCCGTTGCTTCCTCCTTGCACACCTCTTTTCTAACAATACTCTGCTGGGGCTCATCAGTCTCCATAAGCTGAGTATCTCCTGAACTTTGGGCCTCTTGCCCCGTGGTATCTTCTTCTTCCAATGTCGTGTCAAGCATCTGCTGGAAATGGGTATCAGTTGTCATTTCCTCTTTCTGTCAGCTCCCACCTATGGGTGTGCTGACACTTAGGTTGTCTGACTCCCTGAGCGGTGGCTGATTTACTTCTTCAAATTCCCGCTCCTCATTTGATCTAACTCTTTGGCTCCCAAACAATGGAAGCTCCCTCAAACGCGAAGACTGAGTTTGTGACTGCGTGGGCAATGCCTGCTCTACCCTCTGAGGTATTGGCTGGGCCAGCACCTCTCTCCGTGTTTCCGCAGCTTGGGCAACCTGCTTTCCTTTTCTTGTTGATGGTGGCCTTTGATCGCCCATCAGGTTATAAGTAAGAGCAATTGACCTGCTCTTAAGCCGGCTCACATGCCTTTCAACCTCAAAGGAATTATGAGATCACAATATTCCTATTTCACATCTTCAGCAATAATTTGCTTCGGGAGCTTGGTGCGGGGAGGTTTTGGTCTCTGCATCCAAGCTGTATTGATAACACCAGCACATCTCTCGAAGGTGGAGGAATACATTTTATCAGCTCTATCCTTCGTCTTGTATAGCATCCTCTCGGAAGTGGGAATCCCGAGTGCTTCTCCAATAGCATCAGGCATGAAGTTGGCAAAAAATAACCTGCCATCTGGAGAAACGATAGTCCTTCGTTCTGGTTTGTAACAGTTCGCGCACTTCATGATCAACTTCGGACATTGTATTGCTAGTGGAAAACCAGCAGCTGCATAGATCCCACTTTTCATTATCTGGTGTGCCGTGACTGATGGTGGATGACCTCCTAGCCCATACATTCTTGCTCTGAGTGCACCCAGATTGAATGAACCAAGGTTGGTGTCATTCAATCCCGCCAACTTTGAGGTGAATTTAGACTCTGGAAGAAAAGGCTTGGCGAGCTTCTTGATTACTACCTACCGAGACGCGCTTGCTCTGCCAGCTTCAATATTTGCAGCCCTGCTTGTTCCTACAACATCTCTTCTTGCTTCAGCCATCTGCAAAATAAAATAAAATAAGTTAGACTTCAAATTTTAGAAAAATAAAATAACTTCGAGATGGCTGCAATATGGAGTTAAATTCGAAAATAATATCTCTCAACATAGAGCTTTTCTAACTCCAAACCTCAAACTTTAAACCCTCTGAGCTTAAAAAGAACTTTCAGCAACACGACTTCTGGCTTTTTTGAAAGAAAATCGCACCAACTGGCAGCTTTAAGCAAGAAAGTAATTTCTTCAGCATAAAATTTCGAACATTTTACTTCAGCCTCTTGACTTTCAGCACTTAACTCTCAGCAGCTAGAGAAATAATAATCACTCCAACATAGAATTTCGAAGACTTCACTTCAACTTCTTGACTTTCAGTACTTCGAAAAATAAAAATTTCCAGCAACTCCAAGAAATCGATTCACACTTAGAAAATAAAACTTCAGCTCAACTTTCAGCAACTTCAAAATTTCAATTCTCTCATCAATCTCTCAACTTTCAGCAACTTCAAAATTTCGATTCTCTCATCAATCTCTCAACTTCACAAAGAATTCTTCTCACTTCAACAATTTCTCAACTTCGCAAAGAAAATTCTTCTCACTTCAGCAATTTCTCAACTTCCCAAAGAATATTCTTCTCACTTCAGCAATTTCTCAACTTCGAATGGTGAGAAGAAATGAGAAACTCCATTGCTTAAATAATTCCCATCAGAGAATCTTGCTAATTTGTGTTGGAGCCATTTTTATCACTTTCATTAATTCCCCACTCCTCCCACTTAGAAATATTCTAATTCCGGCGAAGTAGTGGGCGAGTTGTCAGCCAGTCGTCATAGCCTTTGCCATAAATGAAGATTCTTTCTCTACAGAATTCGAAATTTCCCTCCAAACTGCTAGTTAACTCCTCGTCAATTAAATCACTTGCGAGAAAATCACTTTGATTTATCTTTGAAAATTCCATTTTAATTCCTCGCAACGTTCAGTTGAATTTAACTCATAAAAATCCATGGGGAAATTAAATTAATTTCCAACCCGTTAAAATATCCATCATTTACATCATTAACTTCATGATATTTGCCTTAGGCAGTTTAAATCCTCTTTAAAATATTTAACCCTGTTGATTAAAATCCTTCGCCAGATCAATCCATTCTTTTGAAATTTAATTTCCCTCAGAAAAATAATCCAAGCAACTTAGAAAATATTCCTCTTTGAAAATATTAAAATTTCCCTTAGAAAAATAATCTCTAACTTCATTATCCCATGGGCACACCTTGAAGGGGGTCTTTTAAGTTTTCTGCTTGACCCATGGAAAAATATTCATCAATGTCTAATTCTTCCCTTTCGAAAATGCCTCTCCACCTTGGGTTCTCATTCCATGTCTTAGGAAAATTTTAAATTCATCTTACACCATGGGCGCACTTCACCCCTTTAACCTTTATTTTTATGACGTAGGAAATAAACACAAGTCATTTCACATCTTGGGCGTATTTCACTTAGTGATGTTTTATTTTGCTAGCTTTTACCTTTGCCATGCCTTAGAAATATTTTCCATCAAGGGCGCATTTAGCATGAGCCACTTTCATTTTCCACACTTAGAGAATTTTTTTAAATCTCCACTTCAACTTGGGCGCATATTCATGTGTCTACTTCTACTCCTCATGCCTTAGCATCTTATTGCCTCTTGGGCGGATTTAACATATGCAAGCTTTGATTTCCCACTTAGAAAATTTTATCTTGATTATCCCATCAAGGGCACATTTAGAGGGTCAAGCTCACATTTTCCATGCCTTAGAGAATTTGAAACTCCATCACCTTGAGGGCACATTTCATGGGGTTAGCTTTTACTTGAGGGTGCCTTTCAGACCTCATGCTTTCATTTCGTGACTTAGAAAAATTTCAAGGCTCTCTCATTTTACCTTGGGCGCATTTAGGCATGTCTACTTTGACTTTCATGCCTTAGCATTTTTTGTTTGCTTGAGATGGGTGCATATTCATGTGCATGCTTTTGATTTTCATGCCTTAGCAAATATTTCATCTAGCAACCTTGGGCGCATTTGAGGTAGGCTTCTTTCATTTTATGACTTAGAAATACTTTCAAGTCATGTTCCTTGCTTGGGAGCATTTTACCCTGGGTGCTTTTACTTTCATACTTCGGCGTTTTTCCTTGCTTTAGATGGGCGCATTTTATACCCTCAACTTTTATTTTAAATGCCTTAGAAACTTTGAAGACCTCTCAGCACTTGATGGGCGCATTTGAGGGGGGATGCCTTTGTTTTCAACACTTAGAAGATTTTCTATTTCTTGTTCGGCTCTTGGGCACATTTAGGGGTAGCTACTTTTATTTTCTTACTTAGAACATTTTATGCTACCATCTCCCTTAAGGGCGCATTCTACATGTGCTACTTCCATTTGTGTGCCTTAGAAACTTTTTGAGGTGGTTTTCATAAGGTGGGTGCATTTAGGCATGGCTACCTCCATTTGAGGGCGTAAATGATGGGGGTGAGTTTTGTTTCATGCCTTAGCCTATTTTTCACCAGACACCATCCTCCTTTGGGCGCATTTTGCATGGTGAGCTTCCAAGTGAAGGCACATTTTACATGGGGAGCTTTCATTTCCCATGCCTTAGGCAATTTTTAAACTTAATTCATGAGGTGGGCGCATTTGAGGGGACATGCTTTCATTTCTCATGAGGGCACCTTTTGATGGTGAAGCTTTGATTCTATACTTAGAAAAAAATTGATCTCTTCAGCCTGTCATCACCTTCTATTTTTAGCAAGTCTTTGATTTCATGTCCTCTACAACTCTGTTTGTCCTGAAATTTTCACCATGTGATCCTCGTTACTTGGTGAACCTCTTTATACCTGCCCCTCATACTGACCTACTATTTATAGCCCTGTTCTAGAGACGACTTACTATAAATAGTAAGTGCTCGAATTGCGACCAAATTTTAACAGTAGATTGCCTAAAGGATGTTGATCGTGATGGGATATCTTCATTTTTTGAAATTCTGGCTTTTTACCCCCCTTTTTAGGCACCAAAGTAGGAAACCCTAATCAGACTTGCATGTGCCCTGAATGGTCTCCGTTTGACTTGATTTCTGCTGCATGTTGCTCTGCTTGCTGAACTGAAGTGTCGGGTGGCTGCCGAAATGAACCTGCTATTTATAGTAAGTGTCTGAAAAGTGACCAATCCACTGTCAAATGAGTTTGCATGTTAGACTACGCGAGAAATCTCAAAAAACCCAGAAAAACCCAGTAAATTGGTCTGCATGCACACTCTGGCTAAAAATAATAAGTTCCTGAAACATGATCCACTCTGCTTGCATGTCACATCGTGGTGAAGCCCTTGAAATACCCATAAGGAATATCCAGACATGCATTGAAAAATTCTGCATGCAAACCCTAAAAATAGCCTTTGAAGCCCGAACTGCTGAAAGTAGCAAGTTGTCAGAATTTGTTCAAATTTTGCGCACAAGTATCTGAAAGTACCCTGAATGTGATGGAACAATCGGAATTCCAAAATCCTGACAAAAAAGGTCCCAGATTGAGTACTTACTAAAAATAGTAAGTTGTCAGAACTCAGTGAAAATTTAGTGGGACTCTACCTAAAGCATTGTGATCGCAATATTGAGCTCAAATTTCAATTTGATAACTCAATTTGACCTTTAATAAGCCTAAAGAATGAAAACCCTAATTTCACAAACTTAGCCAGAATTTCCAACCTAGGTCAAACGACGGGACATCCCTGGAAGGACGAAAAGATCAGAGAGAGAGAGAGAGAGAGACGCAAAACCAAAGCCAAAAGACCAAAATGGAGCAAAGATTAGGGGGGGTACCCATTTTGAATGGGGTGACGTGTGAAATGGTCACAACACAACTGGAGAATAATGCAAATGCGTGATATGCAGCTAAAGTGATCTGATTACAACCACTCTCAGAGTCTGATTATTGGCAGTTGGGGAATGTCGCCCTTGATGTGACCACCCTGCTACAGAGTAGGATCAAAATTGTAGAATATGTTGAAGAAGAAGGTGACAAAAGGAACTAGGGCGCCTAAACAAAAGGGAGGAACTCTGCTGAAGGAGATGGAGGAACTAGGGCGCTAGTGAGGGTTGCGTCCCACTGAACGCTGCTAGCAAATGACTACGTCTCTGCTCGCAACATTCATAATTCCAATTCACGATGCCTCTCTAATGCCAGCGAACAAGTATAAATAGTTGTCATGAAAGCCTCCCAAAGGTCGGCCAGAATTACAACCTAGAATAACGCCAACCGAAGGTCCGCCTAACACAACAAATAATTCAAAAACTATTATTTGGCGCCAACTCAAAATTGGGTCGGCCAAAGAGTAAAGCAAATTTAAATGTTATTTATTAATAATTTACATTTATTTTAATATTAATTAATTATTATTATAATATTATTTTATTATTTATTTATTTATTTAAAATATCAAGGTGGCCAACCCAGCCCTAAATTGGGAACATTACAATCCTCCCATCCTGGAAATTGCTTGCCCTCAAGCAATTGCGAGCTCATGTCCTTGAATGTCGAGACGACTAGCAAGTGATGGCATCTGTACTCCAAACTCTGCTGCTCAACTCTGATGTAAATGGTAGCAAGCCAATCCTTGTGTCATGACTCCAAAGAAATAGTGCAGCAAAAATGTCAATTCCTCGATCCCATGTCATCATACTCCAAGGACCATCGATTCCAATCAACTTCTGGACTCCGAAAGGTCTCCCATGGATGTGCAAAACAAAGGAAGAAGACTCCTTACTATCGTCCTTGTGAGTAAAGGCTGCCAACTCAAGACTGAGCAAAATACAAAGGCTGTTGTTCCAAATCAGAAAATCAGGGCAGCTGTCATACCTTTCCCCACTATCATTAGAGTTGTCATGATGAACTTGCAACTCCTCCTGATGGAAGACAATCTTAGTTGAATCATCTTTCACACTAGCATGGCTAATTTCTTGGATCTCATTATCACATGGCCCAAATACTTCCATACCTGAAGGTTGATTGGCTGCTTCTTGGATACCACTTGAAGTTAGAGGCACCACTTCCTTCATTTCGAGCTCTTCAACCAATGGAATCTTCACTTCATCAATTTGTTGTTGGTGCACATTATCCTTAGGGATCAACAAGCCATCGTTATCTCTAGCTTGCTTATGAGGTTCCTCTTATGGTTGTTCTGTGATATCTTGTGGCTCTGATTTTGTTTCCTGCTCTATGACTTCCTCCTCTTTAGCCATTTTTGGATCTTCCTCATTTTTCTTCATCCGTCTTATGTAGTCATAAAGTCCCTTTTTGTGGGAGTAGTAAGACTCGTGTGCTCTCAAGTACTCATCAAGGGGAATACAAGCCTTTGCATGATCTGACAAACTTTGGTATTGGTCCAAAATTTTGGATGCTTCAGTCTGATACTGCTCTTGATTAAGATCTATGTCCTCTATCTGAGGTCAGAGCTTCAATCGCCAATCCATGCTCTTTCACCAAATGGATCCACAGGCTGGCAGGATCAAGGCTCTGATACCACTGTAAGACACCCGATCCTCACTTCACACAGCAACACAAAATACTGACATGAAAAGCACAATACTCAAATCTTTGGTTGGAAAACCTGGCACTCACTCTTACACAGTAACACAATTATGAATGTAGAAATGACAAATACTCGGATCTGAAATTTAATGCCACAGCACTACTGGTATGTAAGATATTTAGTTCTGATATAAACCACTCGGATTGTCAATGTGAGAGACTACTCAGATTTAATAGATAGCATGAATACACAGAGATAACCACCACAGATTTTACCCACAGTTCTGATAGGCAACAATGAAATCAACTAAGCACTGGATCACAGGTAGTATTGAATAATGACAGTAACAATAATATACTCAGATATAAATATCAAATTCACATCGACAGTGTGAAGACAATGGTCTTAATACCCAATCAATATGTGGGAGTTCACTCCCACAGCTCAAGACATAAGCTGCTCAGAAGATTCTGAATTACATGCTGAAGATGCAACTGGAGAATAATGCAGATGCGTGATATGCAGCTAAAGTGATCTGATTACAACCACTCTCAAAGTTTGATTACCGGCAGTTAGAGAATGTCACCCTTGATGTGACCACCCTGCTGCAGAGTAGGATCAGAAATGTAGACTATGTTGAAGAAGAAGGTGACGGAAGGAACTAGGGCGCCTGAACGAAAGGGAGGAACTCTGCTGAAGGAGATGGAGGAACTAGGGTGTTGGTGAGGGCTACATCCCACTGAATGCTGCTAGCAGATGACTAAGTCTCTGCTCGCCACATTCATAATTCCAATTCATGATGCCTCTCTAATGCTAGCGAACAAGTATAAATAGTTGTCATGAAAGCCTCCCAAAGAAGGTCGGCCAGAATTACAACCTAGAGTAACGCCAACCAAAGGTCGGCCTAACACAACAAATAATTCAAATACTATTATTTGGCTCCAACTCAAAATTGGGTCAGCCAAAGAGTAAAGCAAATTTAAATGTTATTTATTGATAATTTAAATTTATTTTAATATTAATTAATTATTATTATAATATTATTTTATTATTTTATTATTTATTTATTTATTTATTTATTTATTTAAAATATCAAGGTGGCCGACCCAGCCCTAAATTGGGAACATTACACATGCTAAGTCTTTAAAGGATGAAGTCAATTAGTATGTTTTCATAAGAGAATGTGATCGTAGAAGTTCACCAATTTAGGAGTGAGAGGATGCTAGACTAGAGTTGTTGGTGGCCCTCATAAGGGAGCAGCAGCTTGTAAAAAGTAAAACTGATTTTATTTATGGATACTTGCTGCAGTTTTCACCAGCATTGGGTTTCTATGCAGTAAATTTCTTGCGTCATGTTTGCTTATGTCATTTTGCATTCATTAGTTACTTTTGCTAAAAATGCACAATTTGTTAGAGCAAGTAGACATGAAAATATGTTTCTTTCTCCAATAATGGGTGCACATGTAACAGAAATCAACAATAGATGTTATGGTAAAAGCATATGTTATAGCCTTTTATGTTGTTCAATTAGTCATGGGTGACAAGAAGTTAATAATAAGATTTGTTTTGGTGAAGTAACCTATGGAATATCCATGCATTTTACAGATCAGATTGGTATTAGAGCAGGTTTTCTCTTGTCTGTAGGGTTTGTTAACACGTTGGTGTGTGTATTTGCTTTATAGTTAATTAGTAAGGAAGCCCAGGTTTTTAATAGATTAGACCAACCAAAGGTAGAGCTCTAGAAAGGCTTCAAGGGCTCCAAGAAATCAACCAGCAATTTCTAAGGGAAAACAAAGAATTAAAGAAAAATGTGCCTCACTTGGAAAAAGAGAATCAGAAGTTCTAAAATAGATTGAAATGCTGTGGAGAAAACCTCATGGAAATCGTTGAAGGGTTGCAACGAAAAAAGCACATGACAGAAAAACAATTTTAAAAGGTCCAAGAAAATGGGCAATAAAGCAGTGTTCCACGGGGACGCGTCCCCCCGAAAATACCCCGCGTTTCCTAGAGGGAGACGTCCCCCCACCAAGCCACCACCAACGCCACCATCCCACCACCAGTGTCGCTGTCTCCAAGATGCTGCTAGGACTTTGAGGACGTTGGGGTGTCCTCAAGACGTCTAGGGGACTCCTAGTTGTCTCCAAGATGTATAATTCTTATACATCTTTTAATAACTTTTTTTTCAAGTACTATATGTATTTCAGCACCCTACCGCCCCCTCGCCGCCGTCCCCCCGCTGTCCCCCTGCTGTCCCCAAACTTAGGCCCCCCGTCCCCACGTCTCGAAAACGTGTCCCCTGCCGTCCCCTCATCCGCGTCCCCAAAACCCCGTGGAACACTGGGAATAAGTGAGGAGAAGGCTGCCCACTACCAACGATGCACAAAGCAATGAGGTATTCATACCCTGTGTTCTTTCTTCCAATCTAGACAAGTCACTTGGTAGCTTTCAGAAGCACACAAAATGAATTGGCTCTAAGTTGATACTTAATATGGGTTTTGACAGAAAAGATCCTAGAAAGAATGGCCAAGGCATAACATGTCCCAATGAGGCAGAGAAAAGACTTCAACATGCAACTTCAGGATATTTTCATTCCCAAGAGGAGGTTGGAGACAAGATAGCCCAAGAAAAACCACAAACCGAAAGAAATCAGCCCATGAAAGCTATTGATTACTCTTACAACATTTAATGGAAAATTGGAAATTAAGATATGTGAGCAAGCTTCAATGGACGAGAAAGAGGAGAAAAACTGTTCACCGCCACTTTCCAAATGTGATGCAAATGAACACAAGCACAGCCCAATAAGATATGAAAAAGTAATTCTTGTATTAGTTGCCTCAATTGCAAGAATAAGGGCCATAGAGCACAAGAAACTTAGTATCTTCATCCATGTTTGCTTTGTGGAAAGAATAAGCATTGTGCAGAAATGTGTTATAAGGAAGAGTAGATCACAAGGTAGTCCAAGCACATTGAAAATATAATCAAATCTTTATCAAATCAGATCCTAATAAATCTAAGGAAACACTAAGGTCTGAAAATTCTGTCTGTGAGAATCCTAAGTCAAAAACAATTTCCAGATTTCTTCTCTTTATGCCGAATGTGCTGATTGCAGAACATTAATAAAATTCGATGTTTGCATATCAATGAGGGAACTACTATAAGTATATTGGAGACCCGCCTCTAAGAGACGCGTCTCATGAGAGGACGTGTCTCCACAAGTGGAGACACGTCCACTCATGGGACGTGTCCCTTGAGCGCACGGGTTCCACACACAATCGACTGACATTCGGTTAGTTTATTAATACACACATAACCTTATATGTGGCGGGTATGAGTTCCGATTTATATTTAAACGCAGAATTTAACATCATTCATTATATCGAATTTATGCATGCTTACAAATTCGATTTCACTTATTTTCCAAAAATATAATAAGGATTAATTTTGATCATGTATAAATGATGATGATGCTTTTCAGCAATCATCATTTATATCTGACCGAAGCTATATCTCATTAACACTCCCTCTTAGCTAGGGAAGATATTTCAAATCTTAATAAGTGGAGATATCACCTTCACACGTGATATCAAAGATATGATATGTTTTCTCAATGTTTGTCAAGTCACATGACATTCTTCATAACACATCTTTATTATGGTATGTGCACTGACATCAAGTCACATGCTGTCTACCATAATTCATGGCATATCCACAGATATATAAATATCCACCATGATTATCTCTTAAGGATCACAACGATCTTCAAATGATATCAAGTCCCATGATATCCATCAAAAGTGTCCAAGAGATACTATCATGACATGTCCACAAATATCAAGTCACATGATATCTATCATGATAGTTCAACTTATCATTGTAGAGTCGTCACTTTACAATGTCAAATACAAGTGTTCATTATTAGAAAGATCGTCACCTTTCAATAATGTACACAGGGGGAGTAGGCCCATAAAGTCATGGAGTCACACACATGACAAAAGAGTTTACACATTAAACATCTTTATATATTAGTACAATTTATAAACAATTTGTATTTCAAACATAAATATCAAATTACATTTCAACCATACCAAGTTTCTTCCTGAAGTGCTCTACCTTGATTCGTGAGAGAGGCTTGGTGAGAATGTCAGCAGTTTGATCATTTGTACTAATATACTCTAACGGGATCACTTTCCTTTCCACCATATCTCTTACATAATGATAGGGGATCTCAATGTGCTTAGATCTATCATGGAAGACAGGATTTACAGAGAGTTTGATGCAACTCTAATTATCACAATGAATAATTGTAGGATTCAAGGGCTCACCAAAGAGTCCCACAAGCAATTTACGAAGCCAAACTGCTTCTCTTGCTCCCATAGAGGCTGCAATGTATTCAACTTATGTTGAGCTCTGTGCAACTGAAGACTGTTTTCTGCAAATCCAGGAGATCATAGCCGATCCTAAACTGAAGCAACATCCTTATGTGCTTTTCCGATCGGTTACACTTCCAACCCAATCTGAATCAGAGTACCCATGTAGATCTAGATGATCATTCTTGTAAAGAAGACCATATCCAATAGTGCCTTGAAGATATCTCAAAATATGTTTCACAGCCATTAGGTGAATTTCCTTTGGCTCACACATGAACTGGCTGAGAACATTCACTGCATAGCAAATATCAAGTCTGGTGTTAACCAGATACATCAACGATCCAATCATCCGTCTGTAAAGGGTTGGATCTACACACTTGGATTTTGCTGCTGCTTCTTTTAGTTTGTGAAGGTTGGTTTCCATAGGTGTAGACATCGGTCTACAATCCAACATTCCAAATCTCTTTAGAATATCAATAGTATACTTCCCTTGGTTTAGTATAATGCCCTCTGATTTCTGCCATACTTCTAAAACTAGGAAATAGTGTAGAATGCCCAAGTCTTTCATGTCAAATTCAGAAATTAGATCCTGCTTTCCATGAGCAATGAGGTGATCTTCTCCTGTTATCGGTAGGTCATCAACATATAAAATAATTATTAGCATATCACCTTTGATTACCTTGAAGTAGAGATTGGAGTCAGCATCATTCTTGGAAAATCCTAGTCCCAAGAGATAGTTGTCAATTCTTTCATACCAGACCCTGGGAGCCTGTTTAAGTCCATAGAGGGCTTTCTTCAATCTGCATACATGTGAGTCAGGTTTATGTATCACAAAACCTTCAAGTTGTTCCAGATAGACTTCCTCTTCAATGGTTCCAATCAGGAAGGCAGTTTTTACATCCATTTGATGGATCTTCCAGCCTTTAGCTGTTGCAATGGCTAACACTGCTCTCATTGATGTGTAACAGGCAACAGGTGCAAATGTTTCTTCATAATCAATGCCTTCCTTTAGAGAAAAACCTTTTGCCACAAAACGCGCTTTATGTTTTTCTATACTGCCATCAGCAACATGCTTGATTTTGAAGAGCCATTTGGAAGAGACAACAGATTTCTCTTTTGGTCTAGGCACTATATCCCATACATCATTGTTTAGAATGGACTGATATTCCTCCGTCATTGCATCCTTCCATGCTTGATGTCTGAAGGCTTCTATAACACTGACAGGTTCTGAGTTTATGATGTTGTTCATTAGAGCAACATAGCTAGAGAACCGTTTGGGTCTTTTACTTTCCCTAAACATTCCTTTGGGTGTTGCATGATCCTCGGCTTCTTTAATCATCTTTCTAGCCCAAAGTGGCCTCTTTCTGCCATTGTCATTTGTATTCTCATCTGAAGTAGAGGGAAGTTCATGTGGCATTTCCTCAGGATGCTCCCTCTGAATCTCAGGAGCAGGTTCCATTTCAGGTACTCTAGGGGAATAGGTTTTTATCTCACTAGAACTTCTTGCCCTCTTGAATGCAATGTCTTCTTCAAAGATGACATCTCTGCTCAATTCAATTTGTTTCTGCCCGGGTATGAATATCCTGTAGGCTTTGGAGGTTTCATTATAACCCACAAATACCCCCTTCTTTCCGAAAGGTTCTAGTTTGAATCTCTTCTCTTTGGGCACATGAATATAGACAGGACAACCAAAAATCCTAAAATGACTAATGTCAGGTTTTATGCCAGTAAAGGCTTCTTCAGGAGTTTTGTTATCAAGATGAGAATGAGGACATCTATTTTGGATATAGACAGCAGTCCTAGAGGCTTCTGCCCAGAAAGAAGTTTCAATGTTTTGGTCAAGCAACATTGCCTTAGCAGCTTCTACAATGGTTCTATTCTTTCTTTCAGCAACCCCATTTTGTTGAGGGTTGTAGGCAACTATGAACTCCCTCTTAATTCCAGCACTCATGTAGAATTCCTTAAAAATTTTAGAGGTGTATTCTTTCCCATTGTCTGTCCTTAAGGTTTTTATTTTCTTTCCGGAGAAGTCTTCAGTAAGGGCTTTGAACTCTTTGAACCTTTTGAGGATTTCTATTGACTCTTTACACTTAAGGAAATAGATCCAGGTTTTCCTAGAGAAGTCATCTACAAATATGACATAGTATAGAAATCCTGCTTTAGAGGGTACAGACATGGATCCACATAAGTCTGAGTGAACCAGTTCTAATACATTTAGGGTTTTGCTCAAACTATTGGGAAAGGATCCCTTTGTATTCTTTCCTAAGGCACAACCTTTACAAGTTCCTTCATGAGATGGTTTTAACTTAGGTAAGCCTGTTACAAGTTTTTCCACAGAAGGTAGGGCACGTAAATGAAGGTGTCCTAATCTTCTATGCCAAATCTCATTTGAATCAAAGGTGTTAAGGGTAAGGGCTTGTTTAACTTCAGTGCATAGTTTGTAAAAGTACCCTTGTCTTACACCTATGGTTTGGGCTTTCTTGATGGTTGAGTTCTTAGGCCATGCTAGAACTTTCCCATCCATAAAGGTAACTCTATATCCATTGTCTTCAAAGGCAGAGATGGATATAAGATTCCTCTTTATTCCAGGTACAAATAAGACTCCAATGAGTTGAAGAGAAAGACCAGATTTCAGTTTGATGGAGCAAGTTCCAACCCCTTTTACAGGGTGTGCAAAATCATCCCCAATGGTTACTTCTTCATCAGACTTTTCAGTCATAGTGTTTAGGTGTTCTTTGAATCCTATCATATGTCTAGAAGAACCACTATCAATTACCCAATTGTGGGTGTTGTTAGATACTTGACTAGATAAGGCTGTATAGAACACAAAGTTCTCAGATTCATGATCTGAATTTGTCTTTCCTACTTTGGCAAAAGATGCTTGTTGCTTTGATCTGTCAGGGCACTTCATTGCATAGTGGCCATATTGATCACATCTAAAGCATTGTACTTGAGAGATGTCTTTCTTCTTAGAAGATCCCTTTCCATTGGAATTTCTCTTTCTTTTAAAAGATCCTCTCTTGTAGGAGTTTTTCTTGTTCCTTTTATTAGACGTTGTGTTGAGCACATGAATGTCTTCATCTATGTTCTTCTGTTTATTTTCTTTAGTGGAGAGTCTTGTTTCTTCTTGAAGGCTGTTAGTTCTTAGCCTATCAAACTTGGGGAGTTTAGATCTCGCACTTATTCCTTGAACAAATGACTCCCATGAGTTAGGTAGGCCTCCTAGTGCAATTAGAGTTAACTCTTTGCTATCAATCTGATATCCTATTGTGGATAATTGATCCCTTAGTTCAATGATCCTCATGAAGTATGCATTAATTGACTCTCCTTTGTTTATTTGAGCATTGTTGATTTGCCTCTTTAATGCAAGAGTCCTACTGGTGTTGTTGATCTCATAGGTACTCTCAAGAGATTTGAACATATAATATGCAGTTTCATGTTTTGCTAGGATGGGCCCTATATGATCCCTAACTACATCTACTAGGATTTTCATGGCTTTTTCATTGTTTTCAATCCATTGAGTTTTCTCGGGATCAGCCTCTGGTTCCCTTTTATTTTCTCTCACAAGTGAGTCTAGTTTATTCTCTTTAAGGATCATCATGATTCTAAATTTCCATGATGTGAAGTTGTCTGCTCCTGCAAGACGATCTTCAAATCTGATCACACTTGACATTATCAAGAATGTGATGTGAATTCGATTTTAGAAGATACGAATTTTCTAGAGCAAACTGATATTTAGATTTGAATTGGATTCACACAACTTGGCTCTGATACCATGAAAATGTAGTCAAATCTTTATCAAATAGGATCCTAATAAATCTAAGGAAACACTAAGGTCTGAAAATTCTGTTTGTGAGAATTGTAAGTCAAAAACAATTTCCAGATTTCTTCTCTTTATGCCAAATGTGTTGATTGCAGAATATTAATAAATTTCGATGTTTGCATATCAATGATGGAACTACTATAAGTATGTTGGAGACCCGCCTCTAAGAGACGCGTCTCATGAGAGGACGTGTCCCTTGAGCGTGCGGGTTCCACACACAACCGACTAACATTCGGTTAGTTTATTAACACACACACAACCTTATATGTGGCAGGTATGAGTTCCGATTTATATTTAAATGCAGAATTTAACATCATTCATTATATCGAATTTATGCATGCTTACAAATTCAATTTCACTTATTTTCCAGAAATATAATAAGGACTAATTTCGATCATGTATAAATGATGATGATGCTTTTCAGCAATCATCATTTATATCTGACCGAAGCTATATCTCATTAACACACATCATAAAGACAAGCAGCAATGGGCACCACCCTCAAAGAGGAATTGAAGGTGAAAGAAGTAAAAGGCATAACATTCTCCAAGGAGAGAAAAAAGAGGCAAGAAGAGTTTATCCAAAGTAAGCAAGAAGAGTTTGTTCAAAGTGGGCAAGAACTATTTAACTCATTCAAGAGTAGGCATTGGGATGCAAAATGTGGTGACTTCTTCCACAACTTCACCCAAGGAAAAAGAGCAAGTGGGTTCCCATCAAGGGGAAGGCATCTCAAGACGACAAGCAAGTTGTTGTTCAGACAACTACTGACAATGAGTTAGCAAGTGTAGGAAAAATAAGCAAGAATCCATTAAATAGGAGCAGCCAATGAAGGTGTTCCCATCATAAGCCCAAAGAGATAAACATGATAAAAATTCTTTCCTTAGGAGAACTGCTACTAAATTCAGAGTTTGATTAGGCTGAAGAGACTGGAAGAACCTACAGGTGGAGCTGCAGTGTTGGAACTAGAATAGAAGTTGAAAATAGTCATAAGCAATGAGTTCAATCACTGCCAAACTTATTCTACAACTTTGATTCGGGCCAAACTCATCGCACTGTCAAAAATCAACCAGCAAAGGTGTTGGATTGCAAAGATGTGGCAGCAGAGCAAAAACAATTATAGCCCATGTTGGATGCTGAACATCAAATCCTTCCTTTGGATTTGGTGTTTTTGTAAGTCTTTGTGGGACCAAAAACTTTTCATTGGGAAGGTGTGATCTAAAAATATTTAGTTGATTCAGTTGAATGAATCATCACTTACACTGTGAGTGGATGTCATGGCAGTCTCAGACACAGAAAAGGAAAGACGAAGGAAGGAAAAGTGTAGATAATGTGTTCAAATGCCATTAACCTTGTCATGATGTGGCTGTACAGAGGTGACAGGTTTGATCGTTCTCAATCAAATCCCACAGGACATAACTGACCTTATCTCTTCACTTGGAAGGCATTTTGTTGCTTCTTGTCAACTCATGCTCCTCCTCAAGCATAAATAGACCCCTCTGGTTGAGCTAAGACCTATTGAGATGTATGGAGATCCATGATAGAACTTGGTGAGTTGGACTCACTTAGGTGATAGGAGAGATAAGAATTTGCTTGAAAATGCATAGCAATCTTACTAAGTCTTAGAGTTATTGACAAATGACAATTAAAGGAAGCATGTTTCTTGAGAGAGTGTAGTTGTATGAGTTCACTAAATTAGGAGCGAAAGGATGTTAGTATAGTGTTCTGATGGCCCTACCAAAGGGAGCAGCTTGTAAAAACTGATTTTAGTAGTGGACACTTGCTGGAGTTTTCAGCCACATTGAGCTTCACTAGTCTTTGCTTGTGTTCTAATTTTGCATTCACTTGCTAAGTTTGCCAAATTACACCATTTGTTATAGTAAGTAGATGCAAGTATGTTTCTTTCTCCATTAACGGGTATGCGATGTAACAAAAATTAGCCATAGATGTTGTAGTAACATCATGTTTTATAGCCATTTATTTTGTTCAATTAAGCATTGTACTTGTGCCCAACGAGGTGTTAATAAAAGGATTCGTGTTGGCGAAATTATGTATGGAATATCCATGGAATTTATGGGTTAACAATTAACAATGTTGCGAACATGTTTAGATTGAAATATGTTATTAGACAATTTGGTTATAAGTGCTTTCTAAATGACAAGAAAATAATAGAAATGAACACCTCAGCAAATATGATTTGAAGTTGAGCCGATGTGATACATGACATGTTGAACCTATGTTCCACGGTGTTTCGGGGATGGGGACGTGTAGAAACCCTTGTTTCCCCCTGATTC
Source organism: Sequoiadendron giganteum (assembly GCA_007115665.2). NCBI lineage: Eukaryota > Viridiplantae > Streptophyta > Pinopsida > Cupressales > Cupressaceae > Sequoiadendron > Sequoiadendron giganteum. Next base: position 546,022,614 of record CM021108.1, read on the forward strand.
TGATTCTGACTATTTTTTTGTTTGTTTTTGCAGTTTTTGGTTTTTTTGGTGTTTTTGAGCATAAATGCAATAATGCGATTTTGCAAGAAATAAAGAATAAATTCTATAAAAATAAGTCAACTCTGAAGACTATAGATTCTTTTGCTAATATGGATGCCAGTCTATTTATCAATCTTCTGAAACGATTACAATAAAGATCCAAGTACATGCAAACAATAAGGCAATAAATTATTTGATGAAAACCTGATTTGCTGCAATATGAAAATGGACTTGATTTGGTATGGCTGCAAGAAATACTTCTTTCTCCCTCTTTCTGATGATCCCTAATGAGGCCAGGAAGATATGCGCCCAAACTGGTGATGGCAGACTGAGTATAAAGTAGGCGATTTGCTTGCAAATGAAAGTACGCCCCTTTCTGATGGAGGTACGGCCTGGTGCAGCTTTGTACGGCCTGGTAACAGCAGCAACCAAATGAAAAGTATGGCCTTTATTGATGTATCCAAAATCTCAAGTAATAGGCGCCTGGAATGAAGAATCTCTGCTGGAAGATTATTACTCTGAAGATGAATGATCTGTGATGCTCTGTAATTTCTTCTGAATGAAGAAATCTCTTGCCTGGCAATAAATCAGATGATATCTCACACCCTCTGAATTGCTTTCACTGGAGATGGCTCGTTCCCCAATGCTTTGAGACTAAAACCCTAGGCTTCCGTGCTCTGACGAAACTTGACCAATTTTCAATTCACAATAATCATAATGGCTCGAATTTCCAAGCAAATGCATTATACTCATGAAAAGTGCGATTTCCTTAATAATAGGGAATCATTAAAAATTCGACTTTTCCTGTTTAATTAATTCAATAGTCTCTAGCCAGATTTTAATAATAAAATATAATCATCAAAATGGCCCCTATTCATGATGGGCGACCCCTTCACTGAAATCACTTAAGTTATAATAAAATATTATAACTTTATTTTATAATGCTCCCACAATTAATATTTAATTAAATCAATTAAATATTAATATCTCTCTCAATATTCACCCGATGCTCGTGCCGTCTGAAGCTGACGAATAAAGAAGTGATTCTGAACGCTATCAATCCATACTGCTAAAAATAGCAGGGGTCCCACGCTGAGTACTGAATACTGCTAATAATAGCAACTCGGGCTAGAAGTGTCCAAACGAGCCCGAACGAAAGCCAACTGATCAAATACTGACAATCTGAAGCTGAGCCAAACTCCATCAAGACCCTCTATCCAAACTATCAGCCTACGAGGGTCGCATAATAGGCTAATCCTGTGCTCTGAGAGATGTCAACTAGAAGGGGACATGACAGTCCGCCCCTCCTGAAATTGCTTGTCCTCAAGCAATCTCAACTCCGGATGCTGCAAAATATCCTCGCTCTCCCATGTAGCATCCTCCACTGGCAAATCTCTCCATTTCACGAGATATTCCCTGATAGTCCTCCTACGCAACTATCTCTCCCTGTACTCCAGGATGGACTCAGGTACTAAGATCAACTTTCCCTCATCATCTAAGGGAGATAGAACTGCAGACGGCACCACACGATGTCCCAACGCTTTCTTGAGGCGTGATACATGAAAAACATTGTGTACCCTGCTCTCCGCCGGAAGCTCAAGCTCATAAGCCACCTCTCCAACTCGCCTCAGGATCCTGAAAGGACCGTAATAACGTGGCTTAAGCTTCTCTGACCCACTCTTCCTAAGAGTGGACTGACGGTAGGGCTGCAGCATGAGGTAAACCATGTCACCCACCTCAAAATGCCTCTCCGTCCTCTTCTAATCTGCATACTGCTTTTGCTGATTTTGTGCCTTGGCGATATTTTCCTTGAGAGCCCTCATAGTATCCTAACTCTCCTGCAACAAGTCTCTAGCACTCGGCACTCTACTGTCGCTCAGTAGCAAATCTAGAAAACTCGGCGCCTCATACCCATACAACGCCATAAAAGGGGACATCTGAATAGTCATGTGGAATGTCGTGTTGTAGCAATACTCGCACAAATGAATCCACTTGACCCATGCCTTCTGCTGCCCTGCAATATAATTTCTGAGGTACCCTTCCACCCACTTATTTACTATCTCCGTCTGCCCATCTGTCTGCGGGTGGTAACTGGTGCTCGGTGTAAGCTCGGTCCCACAGAGTTTGAATACCTCCTGCCAGAAGTGACTCAAGAACCGACTATCTCGGTCGCTCACAATGCTCTGAGGCAACCCATGTAGTCTGAATACCTCACGAAAGAAGATCTCTGCCACCTGTGTAGCTGTGTAGGTAGTGGTAATCGGAAAGAAGTGGGCATACTTCGTCAGCCGATCCACAACTACATATATGCAATCTCGCCCCTGGGCTTTAGGCAAGCCCGTAATGAAGTCCATCGACAGGCATTCCCACTTCCCGTCAGGAATCGGAAGTGGCTGCAATAAACCTGTCGGGTACGTGTTCTCCTGCTTGTTCTGCTGACAAACAGGGCACTCACGCACGTACTGAAGAACATCTGCCTTGAGTCCTTTCCATGTGAATCTCTCTCGTATCTGTCTATAGGTTTTGAAATACCCGGGATGTCCTGCAGTCGGTACATCATGAAAGGCTCGCATGATTATGTTCTTCACTTCTGACCCTAGGATCAAATAAATCCTGTTCTTGTAAATGATCAAGTCATTCACAAGTGTATACCTAGTATCCACCATCGATCCCTCGACAATGCTAGAAGCCCAAGTGTCCTTGGCATACTCTGCCACAATCATATGCCTCCAATCCTCCATAATATGAACCATAGAGCTCAAATATGGCCTACGTGAAAGAGCATCAGCTACTACGTTCTGTGTACCTTTGATATATGAAATATCAAAGTCATAGGCCTGCAATTACTGACCCACTTTTGCTGACGATCATTGAGATCTCACTGCCCTAAGAAGTGTCTCAAACTGTTATGGTCAGTTTTGATGCAAAATTTGCTGCCAACAAGATACTGCCTGAATTTTGCTAAGGCATGCATGATAGCGAGCATCTCCTTATCATATATGCTATAAAGTCTCTCTGGCCCTCTGAGTTTACGGCTCTCATACACAATCGGATGCTTGTCCTGCATAAGCACCGCACCAATGCCCTCACCTGATGCATCGCACTGAAGCTCAAAAGGCTTCGTAAAGTCTGGTAGTGCTAAAACAAGGCATGTAGTCATCAACTCCTTAAATCTCTCAAAACATTCCTGTGCCTCAGGAGTCCAAATAAATGCACCCTTCTTCAGTAAATCTGTCATAGGGGCTGCATGTCGTGAATAACCATTCACGAATCTGCGATAGAACCCACACAAACCTAGAAACCCTCTCAACTATGTCAGGTTTGCCGGTGTAGGCCAGTCAATAATAGCGCGGATCTTTTCAGGATCCATCCGCACTCCTCCTGCACTGATGATATGACCTAAATATAACAATTCGGTCATTCCCAAGTCACATTTGGATTCCTTGGCGTACAAGGACTCCCTCTCCAGAATACTCAACACGGTCTCCAAGTGAGCCAAATGCTCCTGCCAAGTCCTGTTGTAAATAAGGATATCATCGAAGAAGACCAATACGAATCTCCTCAGCTGTGAATGAAAAACCCTGTTCATCGTAGACTGAAATGTAGCTGGCGCATTAGTGAGCCCAAATGGCATCACTATAAACTCGAAGTGCCCACAATGACATCGAAAGGCAGTCTTCTCAATGTCCTGCTCACGAACCCTGATCTGATGATACCCCGACCGTAAGTCTATTTTAGTGAAGTAACATGCGCCATGGAGCTCATCAATAAGCTCGTCTATACGAGGTATCGGATACCTGTTTTTGATCGTCCTCTTATTCAGGACTCTGTAGTCAATGCACATGCGTAATGTTCCATCCTTCTTCTTTACCAAAACAACCGAAGAAGCGAATGGTGATTTGATAGGTCAAATGTGACCCATAGCAAGTAACTCCTTTATTGTCTTTTCTATCTCATCCTTCAACCTCTTAGGATGCCTGTAAGGAGTTATCATAACGGGCTTCGCGCCCTCCTCAAGCTCTATGATGTGCTCAATGCCCCTGTCTAGAGGTCTCCCTGGAGGAATATCACTGAATACCTTATCATGCTTGACTCTCAACTACTGAATGTCCGGATGATACTCAGTCTTCTGCTGTCCCTCCTGTATAGGTGCTAATGTGCACTCGGCAACCCACTCTACCATGTCGTGACGCATGAGCCTCTCCATCCGACAAAAAGAAATTGTTTTGATGTTGCTGTCCCGAATTGCTTTTAGTATGTGTGTCTTCCCGTCAACATCAAAACGGATCTCCATGTCCTTGAGTCGAAGAGTGACTTCCTCCAATGAATGAAGCCACTTCATTCCCAAGACCAAATCAATATCTCCCATGTTAACTACGTAGTAATCAGCCTTGAACTCATAATTGTTCAAGCGTAAAGGGAGATCCTTAATCATGCGTTCACACCTCAAAGTGTATCCGTCGGCCACCTTAACCCTAATGCCCTCAAACTCCTCAGTGATGAGTCCGCGTTTCTCAACAAACCTAGCATCTATGAAATTGTGTGTGGTTCCTGTATCAAGAAGGGTAATGACCCTCTGTCCTGCCAACACTCCACGAATCCTGAATGAGCCCTCCTGTTGAATGCTAGATAGGCGTGCCTCCTGTATCTGAAGCTCTGACTCTATCTCTGCCTTAGGCTCTGAAGCCTCTGGCTCTGACTCCTCAGAACTCTCCTGCTGTTCGGAATTCTCTGACTCCGAATCCTCATAATACGCCCACATCACACGATTTGCTTTGCCCTTAGGCCTCAAAGGACAATCGTGATTGGCGTCATAGGGACCCTTGCAATAGAAGCAAAGCTTCTTCCTGCGTAGATCGTTAAGGGCCTCACGATCCAAAGGTGGTGCTGCTGATTTCCCCTTTGAATCGTTTTTAAAATCTGATTTTTCTTTGTTAAAATCAGACTTCTCTCTGTTTCTGTTAAAGCCCTTATTGTCCCTGAAAGATGAAGAACCTCTGGAGTTGAATCTACTAGAAGGTGCTGCCAACTCCATACTCCGTGCCTTCTTCATCGCTTCCTATAACGAAGGAGGATCAAAGGCTTTGATCCAACCTCTCAATGGCTCTGTCAAACCCTCCATGAAGAGTACCACTAGTCGTCTCTCTGAAATGTTCAGAACCATAACTGATAACTTCTGAAAGTCACCAATATAGGACTCCAAACTGCCACTCTGTCTCAACTGAGCCAAGTCTCTGAAGTAGGATTATGGATCCTTCCTGTCAAACCGCTCCACCAACCTGTCAACAAACTCCTGATATGATGTGATCCGGTCATGCTGTAGTGTCACCATCCCGTGGTGCCACCAGTCGTAAGCCACCCCCTCGAGATGTAGTGTCGCATATCGGATAGCATCTCTCTCAGCCATCGGGCGCAATATGAGGAATGTATCTAGCTTACTAATCCAGGCCTGAGCTGTGACCTTACCACTACCATCGAACATCGCTAGATTGAGCCTGTTTGTTGCATGCTTCAGATCATTATTTTGGTTTCGAGGCCTATTCCCCTATCGAGACCTATAATATTCCTCTCTCGAATTCACGAATCGATCAAAATGCATGCGCTTGCGCACTTGTGGTATCAATATATCCCACTCCTCGTTGGCTGCCATAACTGCATCAGCATATAATATGTTCCCAACTTCTTCAACATTCTCCTCAACCTGTTTCTTAGGAAAGTGGGTCTGGTAGGTCTATTTGTTGTTCGTGAAACAGTCCTGGGTACCCCCTGTGAACCTGCATCACTCCTATCCTCATCACGATGTGGTGATGGCCTCCTTGGCGTACCTATCCTCTGTATAGCCATGGTCAACTGCTGTAATACATCAGTTACCTGCTGCTGACCTGTTCGCAAATCTCTAAGAGTCTGTCTAACCTCTGCATCTTCCTCCTGAGGATCTCGAGGAATCTCTGTTCTGTCACCCATGCCTGTATCCTGTACAGACGCCCCAGACGAAGAACCAGACTGAACACCTATCAAGCCTGTAGCCGTCTCACCTGCCGGAATAAGTGGTGGCTGCCAAGTTTTTCTGTTTTCCCTCTAATAATATCTCTTCTCTCTATCACTCTGGTGCATGAACAAAATGTTTTTTCAAACCCAACAAGGATGGCAGGAAACAGCTCTGATACCACTGTAGAAACCCTTGTTTCCCCTTGATTCTGATTCTGACTGTTTTTTTGTTTGTTTTTGCAGTTTTTGGTTTTTTTGGTGTTTTTGAGCATAAATGCAATAATGCGATTTTGCAAGAAATAAAGAATAAATTCTATAAAAATAAATCAACTTTGAAGACTATAGATTATTTTGCTAATATGGATGCCAGTCTATTTATCAATCTTCTGAAACGATTACAATAAAGATCCAAGTACATGCAAACAATAAGGCAATAAATTATTTGATGAAAACCTGATTTGCTGCAATATGAAAATGGACTTGATTTGGTATGGCTGCAAGAAATACTTCTTTCTCCCTCTTTCTGATGATCCCTAATGAGGCCAGGAAGATATGCGCCCAAACTGGTGATGGCAGACTGAGTATAAAGTAGGCGATTTGCTTGCAAATGAAAGTATGCCCCTTTCTGATGGAGGTACGGCCTGGTACAGCTCTGTACGGCTTGGTAACAGCAGCAACCAAATGAAAAGTACGGCCTTTATTGATGTATCCAAAATCTCAGGTAATAGGCGCCTGGAATGAAGAATCTCTGCTGGAAGATTATTACTCTGAAACCTCTAAAGATGAATGATCTGTGATGCTCTGTAATTTCTTCTGAATGAAGAAATCTCTTGCCTGGCAATAAATCAGATGATATCTCACACCCTCTGAATTGCTTTCACTGGAGATGGCCCGTTCCCCAATGCTTTGAGACTGAAACCCTAGGCTTCCGTGCTCTGACGAAACTTGACCAATTTTCAATTCACAATAATCATAATGGCTCGAATTTCCAAGCAAATGCATTATACTCATGAAAAGTGCGATTTCCTTAATAATAGGGAATCATTAAAAATTCGACTTTTCCTGTTTAATTAATTCAATAGTCTCCAGCCAAATTTTAATAATAAAATATAATCATCAAAATGGCCCCTATTCATGATGGGCGACCCCTTCACTGAAATCACTTAAGTTATAATAAAATATTATAACTTTATTTTATAATGCTCCCAAAATTAATATTTAATTAAATCAATTAAATATTAATATCTCTCTCAATATTCACCCGATGCTCGTGCCGTCTGAAGCTGACGAATAAAGAAGTGATTCTGAACGCTATCAATCCATACTGCTAAAAATAGCAGGGGTCCCACGCTAAGTACTGAATACTGCTAAAAATAGCAACTCAGGCTAGAAGTGTCCGAACGAGCCTGAACGAAAGCCAACTAATCAAATACTGACAATTTGAAGCTGAGCCAAACTCCATCAAGACCCTCTATCCAAACTATCAGCCTACGAGGGTCGCATAATAGGCTAATCCTGTGCTCTGAGAGATGTCAACTAGAAGGGGACATGACAGGACGGGGGAATGGCAGGGGACGCATTTTTGGGGATGAGGGGACGGGGTGTCTAAATTTGGGGGCAGCGGGGGGGACGGCAGCGGGGTAGCGGTGCTGAAATACATATAGTACTTGAAATATTAGTTATAAAAAGATGTATAACTGTAGAAGCCTAAGGAATAAGTAAAGTTTAAAGTTTAAACACATTGCAATGATTTCATTGAACTAGTGAACATTGAAAATGAAAATATACTTAAATAGACATTTCGGTTCACTTAATATACTTAATAGGTTCACTGCTTGAGGATACTAAGCATGTATATAGGAGATATTTGCACTCAGGAAATAAGCTACAGCAGATTGAACAAAACACCTTAACACAGACTTATAGTAGCAGCAATAATTTCAGATTTGCAACTTATTATTGGCGATCTGGGCAACAGTATCCAGATTTCTATTCCATACTTCATATTTCATACATATGACTGAACAAACAATAGGTGAACACAGATAATCCTCAGACTACTGCAAGTTCAATCTGAGTACAAATATAGTGCAGAAATATAAGAGTTTGGTGCAGAAATGAACAACAACTATAAGTGTTTACAATATGTATCTGTTGATCAGATCACAAGAAGTTAAATGTTTACAATATGGCTCAAAAATACTTTTTACTTTTGTTTTTTAAATTTAAAAAAACAAATCATTATTTTTATGCATTTTTGTGGGGGATGCCCAGGAGTTTCCTCAGTGTCTTGGAGGCGTCTGGGAGTCTCGAAGACACCTAGAAGTCCCCTTTTGGCAAGAAACGTTCAGGGGACGGTGGGGGGACGGGGAGATGGCAGGGGGACGTTTCCCAGAAGTCCCCACGTCTCAGAAACGTCCCTGTCTCGGGTTCGTCAAGAATTTCGGGGGGGGGGGGACATGTGCCTGTGGAACACTGGTTCAACTTGAACCAATGTGAAGATGGCATTGTGACACAAAACATGGTGATGCAAATGACTTTAAACCAAACCTCTCTAAGGAATAAGTTATTAAATAGACAAAAGATAAAGAGATTTAATATGTTATTCCCATGAAAAGTGATATAGGAATGAGAAGCCCATAGATTATGACAAGTACTAGGACATAATGATGATCATTCTATCAATTTCCTTAGCAAGTTCATTCTTTCATCAGTTTCCAAGTTGATGGATGGAATTTAAGGTAAATGAGTTCACAATTCTTTCACTTGTGAATGTACTTGGAATGTATTTGAAATAAACTCAAACAAACACAAGAACTTGATCCAAAAGCAGATGAATGATTTGGCATTTGTTCATCACAACCTACAACTCAAGGCACCAATCTTATTACTGCAACCAAATGTTGTTGAACCAGGACATTGGAGCTTCAACATCAATTCTATTGCCTTTTAACGTACCATATCATCATAGACTATGTTTTGTTACTTTGTAATTTTGTATTATTATTATAAGTAGTAATCTGTAATTGAAAGTCTATATTCAAACTTTTAACTTTGAAACAAGGTAATCATTATAATTGGAAAAAATAATGAACAAATTCCATCTTTCATATCTTAGAATTTATGTTTGTTTCAATTTTCTATCTCTACACACTTTTTTTGGCAAGAAATAATAAAAATGTCAGTTTTTCCCAAATTTTATTAATATATTAACATTTTTTCATTTCCCATGTTTTTCCAAATTAAATCCCAGTTTATTGAATTCCATTCATACTTTGGGTTTGCCTAATCAATCTTGATCCCAAGCAATGCTGCTGCCATTAGAACTAAATCAGAACCGTCAACTTAGAATATTAAGAGATTACGGGCTAACAGAAACCCTCAAACCTTTGAAGACAATGGGAAATGTTAGGTTAAGGCTAAGCTTAGTGACAATTAAAACTTGAGAATTTGGAAGATTGAATATATGGTGGATATTGATGGTAAAAATAAAATGGCAAATATAGATCAAGATACAGACAGTGTCAAAATTATCATAGAGCCTACAGAAATCAAAGGCTTAAAATATCGTGAGAAAACGCATTTGTTAGAAGGAAACTCCACAGAGATAGTCTCAGAGAATGGCATGATGGAGATTGAACATGGAAGAGACACTTCAAGACAGGTCTGAGGACAGAAGTTGACATGGAGTGGACTCGCTGTCTGACAAGAATTACTAGAGCCACATACTACTCAAAAAGTATAAATAATAAAATATTCTTGTAATATAGCATTATAATAGCTAGCATCAATGTTCGCATGTGACCTTCACAAATAAGGGTTAGTAGTTAGAGGTCAGTAACTAGCAGTGGCTGTCTAAACTAACAAAACTATATATCAAGTCATGTATATTTGATACAATTGGAGACAACTGCCTGGGAAAGTTTATGGGACCCTGTTTCAAGCTTGCCAACATCACATTTCTACTACAGTATTAAAGGAAACTTGTTTGCACATTTTATCTTATTTTCTACATCTGTTACTAAACTAAACATAATTTGAACTCATTCTATACACGTGTTACTAATCTTAACATAATAATGAACTCACTGTTTTCAAGTTAAATCAGAACTACGTAGAAAAATAGCTATATTGCTCAAAGCAATTTAAAATAAAAGAGGAATAAGGAAAGACACAATTTCCTCCAACTGTGCAGCATGTGATCATCACAAAATCCAACTAAATAATCTAATTCAAAACCAAAGAGATAACTAAAGTATTTTCCACTCAATCACTTACTTGATCTTTTCTTTATTCTTGAAAAACTGCACATATGGTGTTCCCATTATCCCTGCTGCCTCAGCAATTTCTGGATCCTCTTCTATGTCAATCTCAACAAAGTGAACATCCTTGTCGAATTCATCAATCACCTGCTTAGAAATGACCTGTGTTTAGAACATCCAAATCCAAAAACAATCTATACATTTTTTATTTTTCTCTAGACCCTATAAATGTAGCTTAATTTCCAATGGGGCAATATATCATGAAATATAAAGATGTCCATATATCGAGCAGGATGAATAAACATCTGTGACCAAAAAAATATTCCAAAAACAATGTATCTTTGCAAACAAAAACCTTCCTACCATTGGATGGCAGAAAGTAACAATTCAAAAAGCTATAAATGAATCATGCATATTACGACAACTCTAGTTCATTCAAAGTCAAAACCTATACAATGAATCATTCCATAAAAGAACTACAGTTGCTCTCTAAGATACCTAAGAGAAAAGTATAAAACATCAACTCTTAATATCTAAGGAAACAAAGGATCAGCCCTAGGGTGCAGCAGTAACATAGTTCCCTGATAACAGTGAGGTCTCCAGTTCAAAAGCTCTTGGATTCATACCTATAGTGTGGGAAAAATGGAGGGAAAACAAGATATCCGTTTGAGCCAGTAGCAAAAGTGAAAAGAATTTTACTTGGATTATTAAAGCAGTTTCTTAGCTCCTAGAAAAAAATGTATTTGTCATGTATTAGAAAACAAATCTTGAAGGAACTAATTCTCCTAGAGGAGTTGGGTTTGCACACTAGCCAATATAACAGTTTGTACTACATTCCCAAACACAAGTATATTAACCACTTAATATGCCCTTCGCAAAGACATAGTCCTCATTAGTCTCATGTGTAGCTTAGGCTGCTAGGCTAAGGTGGTTATTTGAAATTGAATAATGGCATTTGTTGTTATGAATTTTTCATGATGAAGATTGCTAAGCGACATTTTGGCAATTATTAAGAATTCTCTACATATATCAAAATCATGTATCATATAATTGACTAGTTACAAAAAATGGTCATAATTTCTCTAGCATTAGAAAGTATTTTCTCTTTTAACTTACTTTCATTTGCATATTGTTCATATCACAGGTTGAAGACTCAGACTTGGCTCGGAGTCGGCAAAATAAAAAACCACATAATTACACACAAAACAATTAATGCATTTAGTGAACATAAAAGTCTAATTTGACTATCAATTTGTCATAATTCAAACATTACACATGTCATATGATCCTCAAACTCTCAAAATTTGAAATTTGAGTCACTATGTCTGTTATATTCAGGCACCAAAAGAGTCCGAGCTCAAGACTCGAGAGTCCAAGCCTGAGACTCGGGAGTTTTGGAGCAAGACTCAATCAAGTACTCTCCAAACCAGACTCAATGCGAGAGTTTGGTTGACTCAGCTTAGCCAGCTCAAGGACTCAAGAGTTTGGCGAGTCTTGCAAAGTAGTATAATATCCCCCCCTGTTCCGAGTTTCCCATTTTTTGTTTTAAATGTTATTTGAATTTTTTTGTGTGTTTGCCAAGCAATCCAGGAAATAGAGATAATTGCAAAATGCTAAAGAAACTAAGGAAATGCATAAACTGAAATGAACCCAGATAATTTAATTACATCAATAACATATTTAAATCATACCCATTTGATGGAGTGCAAAGTTACAGGTCTGATTTTTTCTTAACCAGCAAATTGATGCCTCAAACCCTTGGACGCCACTCCTCATAATTCCTCTTTCACACCTTAAATTTGATGCTGATCTGATTATAAGCCCTAGACACCTCAGAATGGACTGATTGCAGCCCTCAAACTCAGTTGACCAGCTCAAATAACCCTCACGCCAAGCCTTAGGTTGTACGGCCTACTTTGGCTGATCCACACATGCCAGCTTCAGGTATATAACCTGCTGCAAATCCAACATGCCAACTTGTGAAGCAATGAACATCAATAACGAAAAGCAAATTATCTTTTGATCAACTAAAAACCCTCTATAAATTCTGAAATGTTTGATCTCCTGAATCCTATGAATCTTAGATAATAACCTCTGAATGAGATTATTCAATCTAGTACCCTTGGGTGATCTTTCACACCTGCAAACACTATTCTTTTCAAGGGATTTCGTCCTCAGAAAAGCTTAAACTCTCAACCAGCAAACCCTTGCTCAGTCTTCTCCAAATTTGCACAAATATCAAATGAATAATAAAAAAGCATTCACTTTTGCTTTTTATACTCTCCCAAATTCCCACGCCCCCACTTGGCCACTTAAACTTTTAATATAATATTTTCTTTTGTTGGCATTTAATACATTAGCTTTTTAAAATGATATTTCATAGAGTAATATTTAAATATAATACTTTATTAAATGCCACATATCACCCCTTTACACCTTATAATGCCATAATAAAAAGCTATCAATAATAAACATTATTATTAAAGTTAAATTAACTTTAATAATATAATTAAACCATCAACTCCCAAAATAATACCAACACATTTTTCAAATATAGGCATGATGACAACTGGTCCAACCATGACTTACTATAAATAGTAAGTATGAGCAATATGACCAAGTGACTTACTAAGAATAGTGAGTGTGGTAGAAAACATCCAAAATGGCCTCCAAAAGGCACACCACAAATACACTGAGTCACTGAGTTGTAGAACACTGAAATGAATATCAAAAAGCCTATTGAAGAGCCTCAGATTACCCTCAAAGGGGTCCCCTAAACACCATGTTAGCCTACAGGGACCAGGTGTTAGACTAACCACTGCAAAAGATACTAACCAGGAAAAGGGGACATTACAATCCGCCCTCCCCAAGATTGCTTGACCCCAAGCAATCCTCACCAAAATACCTTGGCCTATCACCTGAATGTTGGGATCCCAAATCAATCTGTAGAATGCTCTACCAAAACCCCACTGCATCCACTAGATAATGATAGAGCTAAACTTGGAAGCTCTGTAGGTCACTGTCTGAAAAAGAAACATTCTACCAAGCATAGTGAATCCTGGATCCCTCATCCCAACTGGAAGTCTACCATACTCAACACCCACTAACTTCCACTGCGCTACTCTAATATATCCTTCACCATGTCGAGAGTGGTGAAGCAACTCATTGGGATCCAGTTGAACTGACGTGCCAATCCTGTCACCACCTAGATCCCAACACACCCATAGTGAATGAAGAGATAGGTGTCTTTGATATCAATTGAACCCCCAATACGACGAGACTCTAATTCTTGGGTTGGTATGCAACCATCTGGAGGAAATAGAGTAGGAGACTTGCAAGTTTTTGTTTCATCTTTTGAAGGTGTAGGCACGCCATACCAAAGTGGACTATATAATATCTGATCCAACCCACATCTATATGTCATCAAATCATTCATGTGCGAGTTGAAATCTATACAATGAAGTATCTCCTACCAAAACATCTCAAAGAAATCCACATCGACAATCCCACTGCCTAACACTATCCTAAGCAACAGGAAGGAAAGTCTGCTCAACCCAAAACCATAATCCTCGGCATATCTCCTCATGGTGTCATGCAAAGCCATAACTGCAAACGCGACTTCCTCCAATCTTCTTGCTAAAAGGAGAACAATCCTTTGTAAGAGTCCCACAAACTCATCATCATAGAACCACAAGAATCTAACATGCCTCCTCTGAGCTGTGTCAATACAACCTTGTAGATCTCTGAAAAACTCTTTCCGTTCCAACCTCAGGAGACTCTGAATGATGAACTCCAACATGCGGAAGTTCATTGTCCCACACTAACATTGTGAGTAAACTGAAAAGATAATTGATATTCATAATTGCATTATTTACAAGAGGAGACAAAAGCTCCTTATATAGAAAATTACAAGACGATGTTTCTAAAAAGAAACCATCGTAAACTAAAGCAAACTAAAACAAAAATTAGAAAGATGCTAAATCAACTAAAGCGTAACTAAAATTACTAAAAACTAACTAGAGCTAAGATGACCATTAATATTACATTTAATATTTTAATACCCTCCCTTGATGGTCATCGTACAAACATAAACTTAGTCTACTCAAATTCTTCTGGAAAAATATCATCGATGACTAATATCTGGAGAAGCATAACCGCCATGCAATTACAGATCCTTTCCCGTAGAACAACCAAACCTAGACACCGACACTCGAAAACTGTGAGTTTCCTCTGCTTCCAGGTAGTATAAATCTTTCCAGTGAATCTTTGCGTACTTTCCAACATGACATTGGTCAAAGTAGCCATCCCTCCCGTTTTCCAAAACCTCAAAAAATGAGGTAAAGTTGTGATCAGCTGGCACAAACGCTAGACAATCAACTGGCACAACTCACGAACTGTAAGATTTTTCAGAAAAACCTTCGAAAACTCTAAAAAAGTACTTTTTTCAAAAAACAAATCCTCAAAAAACTTCTTAACTCCAAAAATTTTATAGAAATTTTTTCAAAAACTCTTTAAAATCCTCAGGTGCATGATTTTTTGTTGAGAAAAAAATCACCCAAAAAACTGGTCTGCAAACCCTAGCAGCAACCCACGATTTTTTAGATAGAAAAAAATCGTCAAAAAACTCTTCATAAAAAACACTTTTAGCAAAAAAAAAAATTGAAAATCTCTTTGCAGAAATTTTATTTTTCCCAAAAAAATTCTATCAAAATTGGCTCAAAAAATCAACCCTTCAGGCTGCCATGAAAACACGACTTTGCAAAATCACACAGAAACATAGAAACACTGATGAAGATGCCCAGTAAATCTGAAAATACCCTTTCCCAAACTGGCGCAAGCAAAGACTCCAATCAACAACCCAGAAATCTTCCAAAAATCTGGGGAAAAACTCCACGATTTTTAGGTAAACACAACCAAGAAAAGAAAATGCCCAACAACCACAAACCAAAACCCATCACAATTTGCCATGAAAAGAGAACAGGTCACCCACGATCTTCAATGAACAACACCCAAAAATAATGCAGATCTACACAAGTAGAGAAGATAGGATCGCGCCAAACAGCAGATTGGAATCACAAAATCTCCAAAAAAAAATCAATTTTCAACAAAATCGGCTCACAAAACTTCAATTTTTTATTTTCATTTTAAAAAAAAAAAATCGGCGAAAAAAAAAAACATCTAAGAAATTTCTAAAACTAATCAAGTTTGAGCCTAAACTCTGATACCATGAATAGATAATTGATATTCATAATTGCATTATTTACAAGAGGAGACGAAAGCTCCTGTTGACGGGTGTTTTATGACCGCACCAACACAAAATAAAGTTTTCCAACGGATACTCTATCCTCTCTTGATCAAAGTATTTTGTATGCTAAGATTGCTAGAAAGATCATACATTCAACTCCAAGGTTCCTTTATGCAGTGGACGTAGTTTCAGTTGGCTTGATGTGATTTGCTGGTTATTCCAAGGGGACTTACACAATTGTTCAATCAAAGAAGCAGTTGCAAAACACGAATGATTTGTCGATAATGCTCAAGTTCCTAAACTAACCAAGAGAATACTAAAAGTAAAAAGGATGGGGATAGAGATTCTATTGTCTACTCCTAAATGCAGGATACGGAGATCAATTTCAGCAAGTTTCGAATCGGGTTCTGCTTTGCCTCCCTTCGGACAGCCTCTACAGAGCCGGTGCAATCTGCAAAGGATAATGAAAGATGTTCAAACTACAACCCGACATGCAAATACCATCACAACGATGCATACTAACACATGAATCATAATTGAAGTTAAGTGCAAAAGTACTCCAGTTGACCACGCAAGGCGAACCCACCGTCAATGAGCCCGCTAGTGGTATGGACAAATAAAGCTTGCTCAAACCAAACAACGTATTCCACAACTATCAACTACTTGCATGAAATGAAATCTATTTTACTTTAATCTACTTCAAGATCCTAAGTGAACTGGAAAGACAAAAAAAGCCTTGCTAGCTGCTCACAACAAAAGATAGAACCACCAAGCAATGATAACTCTTTATATCATGAGAGTGTTCACAACAACTTTTTACAAAGCCTTCAAAGGGAAAACTTTCTTTCCTCCTCAATCTAAGCTATGCTAACTTCTAAGCTATTCACTATATGTTCTCTCTATTCTCTGACTTAACTCTAACTCTGATCTAATTCTAATATATTACAAATGAGGGGGGATGCCCCTTTTATAGTTGGCCCAATCCAACAGACGGCTCAGATTCAAATACAATGAAGGGCTCAAATTGAGCCACGTAAGCCCTAATCCGGATTCTGCCCTAAAAACCGCCACAGAGAGGAGTGGAGTAATGAATGAGCACAGAAGATTCTCCACTACTCTGCAGAAACTACCATGAGCAATTAATGCCCACTATCATCAAAAGATTCTCGTCCAGAAAGACTTTCTCTGTTCTATCTGCCAATTCTGTTGCGCTAGGAGGAGGGTAAAAGAGTCTCTAAGATTGTCTCCACAAATAATAAAAATTGATAGGATCCGGAGTTCGACTGCTCAGTCAATCGCGTTCAGCCCTCCTATTGTTTTAATTCCTGGATGCATTTCTTCCTTGTAACTTTCATATTTCTCCAGCCCACTACCTTGGGCGCATTTAGCCTCTTTTGCATCACGTTCTTAATGCCTTAGATAAATTTCCCCTGCCATTTCCCTTTGCCTTGAGAACTTTTAGAGGGTGGGGGAGGAATTTATCAAATACTTAGTAACTTTTCCATCTCCATGCTTGCTTGGGGCACATTTGAGGGTATGAGCTGCAATTTTCATGACTTAGAATATTTTCATCAACTCCTTAGATGGGTGCATTTGAGGTGGGGTTAGGAAAATTTCTTGTGACTTAGCAACTTTTCTCCAACCTCCTCCATCAAGGGCGCATATGAGGGGTCCTCAGGAAATTTCAATGCCTTCGAAATTTTTCAGGCTTCCATGATGCCTAGGGCGCATTTAACAGGTGATGCTTCCATTTTTGACGACTTGATCATTTCTGAGCACTTAGTCAATTTTGTAACTGGTTCGCCCTAGCTTTCTATTTTTAGTAAGCTTTTGATTTCTTGACCTTGGCAACTCCATTTGACTTGAAATTTTCACCACGTGATCCTCATCGCTTGGTGAACCTGTTTACACCTACCCCTCGTACTGACCTGCTATTTATAGCCCTATTTTGGAGACGACTTACTATAAATAGTAAGTGCTCGGATTGCGCCCAAATTTTACCAGTAGACTGCTTGAAGGATGCTAATCCTGATGGGATACCTTTGTTTTTCAAAATTTTGGCCTTTTACCCCTCATTTTGAGTCCTGAAACTGGAAACCCTAATCTGACTTGCATGTGGCTCAAATGACATTCGTTTGACTCGATTTCTGCTGCATGTTGCTCTGCTCGTGGAGCTGAAGCGCTGGGGAGTGCTTGGAATGAACTTGCTAAAAATAGTAAGTGTCCGAAAAAGTGACCAATCAGCTATCAGATGAGTTTGCATGTCACAATACCCGAGAGATCTCAAAAAACCTAGAAAACTGGTCTGCCTGCGAGTACTAGCTAAAAATAGTAAGTTCCTGAAAAATGATCAACTCTGCTTGCATGTGACATCGTTGTGAAGCTCTCAAAAAACCCATAAAGAATATCCTGACATGCATTGAAAACTCATGCATGCAAACCCTAAAAATAGCCTCTGAAGCCTGAACTGCCAAAAGTCATCATCCCGGTTTGCATGTTATATCATCGCGAAGGTCTTGAAAAACCCAGAAAGATTCTCCAGATATGCATTGAAAAAGCACACATGCAAACCCTGAAAATGGCTCCTGAAGCCCAGATTGCTAAAAATAGCAAGTTGTCTGTTTGCGAAGCCCTTTGAAGTGCCCTGAATGTGTTAAAGCAATCAAAATTTCCAAAATTCCAAGGAGAAGGCCTCAAATTAAGTACTAACTAAAAATAGTAAGCTGTTAGAACTCAGTGAAAATTTATTAGGATCCTACCTGTAGCCTCCTGATTGTAGTGCCAAGCTCAGATTTCAATTTGCCAACTCAACTTGACCTCCAATAAGCCTGAAGAATAAAAACCCTAACTCATCCAACTGCACTTCAAACTTAGCCAAATTTTCAACCAGGTCAAAAGATAGAACACCCCCGGAAAGACTACGAGGAACAGAGAGAGAGAGACGCAGAACAACCCAAAAACCAAAGCCAAAAGACCAGAATGGAGCAAAAATTAGGGGGTCCCCATCTTGAATGGGGTGATGTGTGAAAAGTTCACAACAACTCCTTATATAGAAAATTACAAGACGATGTTTCTAAAAAGACACCATCGTAAACTAAAGCAAACTAAAACAGAAATTAGAAAGATGCTAAATCAACTAAAGCGTAACTAAAGTTACTAAAAACTAACTAGAGCTAAGATGACCATTAATATTACATTTAATATTTTAATATAAACTATCAAACTTTACATCACAAACCTTCATAAGATAAACTCTCAAAGTTTGGAAGGTTTGAAGGAGCAAATAATCATTGTTGTTCAAAACTGGAATCAGCAATGTACAATCTGATTTCAGCGCTATACATAAGGAGTAACAGTAGCAGACAAAGAATTCCCACATATACGCATGTGAGATAAGCAGTGTTTTGCGCAAAATTAACTTGAAAGTGGTTGGGAAACACTTCCAAGCAATTTCCAACTTAAATCTTTTACTTCCTTGGTATGGAATAATGTGCCAACTCTCTTGAATGAGAGCAAACCAAAATGTGTGGTGGCTGACTTACAACCAAACAACAAGCTCGCGACCAAAAATCCAACCCACTCCTTGCCAAGGAATACTCCCAAGAGTATCCATTCGTTCATTGCTCCAATCTTTGCTTAAAATCTCTCGCCAATCCATTTGTAGGTGAGCAATTAGAACCACATATTGACTGGTAAGGAGAGGAACAACACTATTAGTTCTGAAATCTTGATCCTTATCCCTCCTCGGATCATTCCCACCAATCCTGATGAGCTTCGCCAATCCATGCTAAGGATCCCAAGCATGGGTACCCAGCCAGGAATACTCTCCAACATAACTTTCCTGGCCTGTATGTTTCATGAATTGAAAATCTCTGCTTAAAGACTGAATTAACATCTTCAGAATGATCCAAAAACTCATCAACAGTTGTTGATTCAAAAATTTGAGGGTGCTCAAAACCCTCATTAATTTCAAGTGAGGCCCCTTTCTCATGCAGATGTCTCTCAACAAGATCATATTGTAACTCTACCTCATAAAGTGGGTTATTATAAGATATCTTTGCTTTCATCTCAAAGAGTGGATTATCAAAAACTTGAAAGTTACTTTCAACATTTGGTTTAGGCCAATCATCCCCATGATCTAATTCTCCTTCACAAGGAGGCTCTATGTTATCTTCTTCAAGAGGACTCAAGTACTCTTCCTCTACAATTGCTTTTGAAATTTCAGCTTCATCATCATTTGTTTTTTGGTTCTAGCATCTTCTTTTCTAACTCTTCCTTTGTGCCAGTTTTGTCATATATTGCAATTTGAGGATCCACCTGAGTTCTTTGATGTGGAGTCTTTTGCTCATCTTCTTTCACACGCGGTTCCATATGTTTGGGTTTTGCAACTATCTTTAGATACACCCTTTTAATGGTTGGGTTCTTCATCAAATTAAACGATTCTTCCATCAACTCGCATATAGACTTATCAACTGTTGGCATCTTTTTAACTTTGTTCTAGCAACTATCAAAAAGT
Source organism: Sequoiadendron giganteum (assembly GCA_007115665.2). NCBI lineage: Eukaryota > Viridiplantae > Streptophyta > Pinopsida > Cupressales > Cupressaceae > Sequoiadendron > Sequoiadendron giganteum. Next base: position 546,042,664 of record CM021108.1, read on the forward strand.
GGTATTGAAATGAAGCCACTGAAACTCTATCATGCAATTGAAGAACTGCAGCAAAAGTTAGAACTCCAACAGGCTGGCAGGAAATACTAAGCTCTAATACCACTATAATATCCCCCCCTGTTCTGAGTTTTCTTTTTTTTGTTTTAAATGTTATTTGAATTTTTTTGTGTCTTTGTCGGGCAATGCAGGAAATAGAGATAATTGCAAAATTCTAAAGAAACTAAGGAAATGCATAAACTGAAATGAACCCAGAGAATTTTATTGCATCAAAAACGTATTTAAATCAAACCCATTTGATGGAGTGCAAATTTACAGGTCTGATTTTTTCTTAACCAGCAAATTGATGCCTCAAACCCTTGGACGCCACTCCTCATAATTCCTCTTTCACACATTAAATTTGATGCTGATCTGATTATAAGCCCTAGACGCCTCAAAATGGACTAATTGCAGCCCTCAAACTCAATCGACCAGCTCAAATAACCCTCACGCCTAGCCTCAGGTTGTACGGCCTGCTTTGGATGATCCACACGTGCCAGCTTCAAGTATATAACCTGCTGCAAATCCCGCGTGCCAACTGGTGAAGGAATGAACAGCAATAATGAAGAGCAAATTATCTTCTGATCTGCTAAAAACCCTCTGTAAATTCTGAAATGTTTGATCTCTTGAATCCAATGAATCTTAGATAATCACCTCTGAATGAGATTATTCAATCTAGTGCCCTTGGGTGATCTTTCACACCTGCAAACACTGTTCTTTTTGAGGTATTTCGTCCTCAGAAAAGCTCAAGCTCTCAACTAGCAAACCCTTGCTCAATTTTCTCCAAATTTGCAAATATCAATGAATAATAAAAAAGCATTTACTTTTGCTTTTTATACTCTCCCAAATTCCCATGCCCCCACTTGGCCAATTAAACTTTTAATATAATATTTTCTTTAGTTGGCATTTAATACATTAGCTTTTTAAAATGATATTTCATAAAGTAATATTAAAATATAATACTTTATTAAATGCCACATATCACCCCTTTACACCTTATATTGCCATAATATAAAGTTATCAATAATAAACATTATTATTAAAATTTGATTAACTTTAATAATATAATTAAACCATTAACTCCCAAAATAATACCAACACCAACTCGTTGGAGCGATCCAATCACATTTTCCAAATATAGGCGTGATGACAACTAGTCCAACCATGACTTACTATAAATAGTAAGTATGAGCAATATGACCAAGTGACTTACTAAGAATTGTGTTTGGGAGAAAACGTTCAAAATGGCCTCCAGAAGGCACACCACAAATACACTGAGTCACTAAGTTGTAGAACACTGAAATGAATATTAAAAAGCCTACTGAAGATCCTACGATTACCCTCAAAGGGGTCCCCTAAACACCATGTTAGCCTACGGGGACCAAATGGTAGACTAACCACTGCAAAAGATGCTGACTTAGGAAAAGGGGACATTACAAGTAGTCACAAAGTCTTCAAACTATGGTTCATATCAAAGCATCAATCTAGGCCTCAAATTTCCACCACCTAGTTTATGTGCCTTGTTAAGAATTTTTTTATTTTTTTTTGTTCAATGCTAGGCAAACTATCATTTCTATGATCATTTTGTATTCCTCCATACTAAGTGGCATATCGCTTGGGTGCTGCCAACTTGCTATTTATATACTATTTGCAGCCGTGCAATGAACTTATATTCCACACCCTATTCAGTCCCTTTTTCCTCCCCATGATTGTTAGATGTTTTTTAATTCAAAGAAAATTGAAAGGGCGTGTAAATTTTCCAAGTACTTACTATAAGAAAATAGACAGCGAAGAACACATGATACACAATTTAACCTTGGAAAAGCTCACAACAAAAATTCAACAAGGGAAACATGTAATTAAGGGGTACAAGGTATTCTTTTCTTACTATAAACAAAAAGCTCACTTCCTTTATGCTCTACTCTTACCCTAGGCCACTTTTAATAGAAAATTGGTGAATAGTTGGGTAATAAAGTGACTAGTTATATGAGTTCACATGGACAGCTCATTGTGACCATTGATCACTTATAGATAAGAAAAAACTATAAAATTTGATCTAGGTCATTTAATTACAAAAAAATCAATTACAAGGTTTTCCAAGAACCCTAAATGAACCCAAATTGGTCTAGGGCAGAATCTAATCCCAATCCATGTCTGGCTTGGGTACTGCTTAGGTCTAACCCGAGCTTGCCCATTTGGCCCAACTATGTCTTGAATTGGATGAGAAAGTGACCAATTAAATGAGTTGATTTGGATGGCTCATTGTGACAATTGATCACTCATGGATAAGAACAAACTATAACCCCTGATATATGTCATTTAAAGAAAAAACTCCACAATTAGGTTTGCCAAGAACCCTAGACTAATCTTGACCAATCCAATTCAAGGTATGATCCCAATGAAGATCCAACCTAGGTCCAACCTAAGTCCAACCCCAACATGTCCATTCTGACCAAGATGTCCCAAATGTACCTAAGTCAAATAGCCCCAAGCCGCTCCCCAAGAGAACATACATACTTAACGAAAAAGCATTTAAAAGTCAAAAAACTTAAAAAACCTAATTAACCATAAAAAATGACTTCTAATGACTAACGCACAAAACAAAAACATAAACACATTCTTACCTCTAAATCCTCATTTCCACTCACTGCTCAAAGCCGCAAGTTTTCTTTGTGTCCAACAATCACAAGAACAATATTCCTACACCTAGAGTATTATAAAGGTGATAGGAAGATCAAGGAGAATTTTCATTCACAGTAAGGACTTTTTATACCCTTTCAGGTTCTTTTCTAAATTTCTTTCTAGGCTCCACTTCTTTTTTAAAAAAGGATTTATTCTTGCTGTTTAATTTCTTGTTCATTCTTTTAAAAAGTTAGGTAACCTAGGATTTTCTGTTTTTTTCTTTTTTTTAACAAGTAATGGTAGCCTAGGGTTGCACTATTGTATTTTTTTATTTTTCCTTGCATTTGTTTATTTTAAAATGTTCTGATTTCAATGTAGAAGATGATGAAAACAAAAACAACATGAGAAAAGAACAAGATGCTCAATTAACTCAACAAATAGCTGCAAATATACTTATATTCATGAATCAAATACAGAGTATCAAGCACCTCTTCGATGGGACAACCTCCTTAAGAAGAGAGCTCTGATAGAAAATAAGATTCAAGATGATCCTCTCTCCATTACAACATTAATATATAAGTACTACAAAAAGTGGCATGTGAGTATAACCCATGTGGGAATATTCGCACTTAATATGAACTCATTACAATATTACAACTTCATATAATGCATATGGGATAAATCTGCACAATGCAATATCAGCAATGCCCATAAAATAAATTTGTAAGCGACTTTGCCAACCCATTGTAGCACTCAATAAAGTCCACAGAATCTTAGGCTAACTTCTGACTACCCTTGAGCTTCAAGGATGTCTACTTATACAGTTGTAAGCAAATAAAAATCATGTCCCCATTAATGAATGTGCGCTTGGAACCATCTGATCTTCCTGTCATTTCATATGGTTCTGATTTAAAGTCAAGATGCCCTTGAGAGTTCAATGTAGATCTTCTTAGAAGTTGAGAGTTAATTGACAACCTATAGCTTAGAACTACCTACAATGTAAGATGTGAGAGATGATGGTAATTGGCCATAAACAGCTTCATATCGTATCATCTTGGTCGATGAATTGGACCACCATTCACCAAGAGATAGACACTTAGTCTAGTGAGCCAATTGCTCCAAAGAAAAGCAAAGTAAATAGGCCATCTAGCATTTATTGACTATTTCAGTCTAACCATCAGTTTGCAAGCGATATGCCAAGCTCATTTTTAGTTGTGTTTCCTGTAGCTTAAACAATTCCTACTAGAAGTTACTAGTGAAGGTGGGATCACAATCATAGGCAATGAAAATAAGCACACCATAGAGGCAAATCATTTGGTCAATGAAGGTTCATGCAAAAACAGAGGCTTGATAAGGATCTGCCATTAAACAGAACTGGGTGTACTTAGAGAGCTGACCAACTAGCACAGAAATAACCAATTTGAAGTTCAACTTAGGCAACCCCTCAATAAAATCCACAAAGATGTCAATCTATATTGCAATAGAGTACCCAAAGTCCTAACAATTTCTTCTTTGTGGCATTGACATTTATCACACTTAACTATTTTTGTGTATCATGTTTCATGCTAGACCTAAATTAGTTTCTTTTTGCTCATTTGTATGTATTTAAGACGCTGAAATGCCCTACAAATGGTGATTCATGTAATTCCTGTAACAATTTGTCCTAAAGGGCGAAATTCAAAGAAAGCTCAATACACCCTTTATAACCCACGTATTACGGTATTGGCCATCCCAAGAGTACCTCGGCTTAGGTGTGAGATAGGTTGTTAGCTGATTAATGAGTTGTTGAACCGATGCATCTTGTCACCACTCTTTTTTGACCTCTGATTGCCAATTTGGAGTTGGTAGGGATAAAGTACTTAATGTCCTCTTTGAATTTGTGAGATAGGGCATCCATCACAACATGCTCCCTTCCCTTGTAGATAAGTTCATAATCATAACCCAAGAATTTAGTGACCCATTTTTGTTGTTTAGGCAAAGAGATTGTTGTTCCAAAGAATACTTAAGGATATGATGATCCATCTTGATGAAGAACATAACCCCAAAAGATATGGTTATTAAAATAATATTTAGTAATTAATTAATGGTCAATATCACTATAAATTAGTTGTTTGTAGATTTCTTTCTAATTTTCTTATTTGGTGATGTTTCTAATCTTGGATCTCTGATTTAGGAAACCTATTTCATTGTAATCTATTTATGAAGATATGGCTTCTTGTTCAATATATCGAATATTTCAAATCTTTTTGTTTCATGGTATCAAAGTGGGTTGGGTAGAGCGGGAAATTTTTTTTTAAAAAATTATGTTTTTTGAAGGTAGAAAATCGTGAGTTTTCTACAGGAGAAGATCGAAGCTTTAACTGGAGATAAAATTAACATAGAAAAGTCTGGGAAAATTGTGGGTTTTTGAAAAGGAAAAAACCGCGGGTTTCTAAAAAGGAAAAAAATCGTGGGTTTCACGTTTTCCATCGCGTGTCCTCTGAAGGCTTTCTTCTTAGGCCTCGTGATCTGTGTTGGTCATGTGCTTATTTTCCTTCCATCTCACAAGTTTTTTCAGTTTGTGAAAATCGTGTCGGTATTTGCAAATTTTGCACGCAATTTTATTCTATTTGTTTGGCCGCAAGTAAGGGTTTTCTGGACGCAGTTTCTACTTTGGCATATGTTTTCTTCCGTCACATTTTTTGCTTGTTTTCCCTAGAGTTCGTGAATTCTCAGTTGACATTTCTGGGCTATCTCTCAAAATCGTGATTTTCTAAGCATTTTTTCTCTAGCCGTTTTTGTCTATTTCTGGGCGCCTTTTTGTGACTGGTTTTGTCCTCTACCCACATGACTGAAAGTGTTGGTGATTTGTTTTGTTGTCAAGTCTTCTTGACTATTCTCCTAGCACGTGTCCTTCAACTTCTTTTGTCTCTATCTGCTCAAAGGGTGGATTCTACAAATCAGAGGGAATTTCTTCTACTTTGTTTTTTTTCTGACAAGTCTCGTGTGAGTTTGGTGCTCTGTTTCACCCCATAGCAAAACGGTGTCGTTGAACGTAGAAATTGCACCATCATTGAAATGGCTCATTCTATGCTGGAGCATGACATGTTCCTAAGAAATATTGGGCAAAAGTAGTTTATACTGTTGTTTATCTTCTGAACCGGTCTCCAACTCATGCGGTTAAGAAGATGACTCCTGAAGAAGCCTGGTCTAGCTGTAAGCCTCGAATCAGCCACTTGAAATTTTTTAGCTCTACTACTCATGTTTGGATTCTAGATGCCAAGTGCACTAAGTTGGATTCCAAAAGCTACAAACTCATGTTCACTGGGTACAGTGAAAATCATAAAGCATACAGGCTAATTGATGTCGAGACAGATCGTCTCATCTTCAATCATGATGTTGTGGTTGATGAAACTACTGGGCCTTTCTTTCAGTCTTCTACATTTGTGCATCCTGAGGAACTACCTTCGAATGCTTTTGAATTGAGTGTTTGTCTTCCCCTGAGTCCACCTGATGGGAGGGATTTTGCAATTGAGCAGCCACCTCAGCAGAATGTTCCACCACCCGCCCCTCCTCAAGACAATTTGGATCTTGATCCAGCTAATTATGTACCAGCCACACTTGGTGATGTTGTTCCACCTATTTCTGATATTGGTACTTCTACTCTTCGGCCTAAATGGTACGCTAAAACCATTAGTGATCTTCATAATGATGAATTGATTGAGGGTAGAACTTCTCGGAAGAAGAGCAAGCAGCAGAATACTGTTAATTTTGCTCTCATGGCCAATCTGCACAACATCTCTGAGCCTCAAACATATTGAGAGGCTAAAGGCATACCTGAGTGGGAACAGGCTATGGAAGTTGAACATCATAACCTTCTGAAGAATAACACTTGGGTCTTTGATGATCTTCCACATGGGAAGAAGCCCATTGGTTGCAAATGGGTGTATAAAGTTAAGTACAAGGCTGACTGAACACTTGACAAGTATAAGGCTCGATTAGTAGCCAAAGGGTTCTCACAGACAGAGGCCATTGACTATGAGGAGACTTTTGCTCCTACAGCCAAAATGAGTACTATTTGGCTTGTCCTCGCTACAGCAGCACAGTTTGGTTGGAAAGTCCATCAAATGGACGTCAAGAGTGTGTTTCTCAATGGTGATCTACAAGAAGAAGTCTATATGACAAAGCCTCCTGGTTTCAAGGTTCTTGGTAAAGAACATCAAATTTTCAGACTTGTGAAAGCACTCTATGGCCTTAAACAGGCTCCACGAGCATGGTACATGAAAATTGATAAGTACCTTACTGATCATGGTTTTCAGAGAAGCCCTTCTGACTCAAATTTGTATGTCAAACAATCTGGTGATGATATTCTTGTGCTTGTTGTCTATGTTGATGACCTTATCATTATTGGCAGCTCAAAACATTTGATTGAGATAAAACACAATCTCAGTCAATCATTTGACATGACAGATTTGGGACTTCTTCATTATTGTCTTGGTGTTGAGGTTTGGCAGACAACTGACAGCATCTTCATTTCTCAATCCAAGTATGCTCACAGTTTGCTTGATAAGTTCATAATGAGTGACTACAAACCTGCATCAACACCTATGGAGAAAGGGCTCAAACTATCAGCAAAATCAGATTCGCCTATGGAAAATGAATCCGCATTCAAGCAACTAGTAGGCAACCTCATTTATCTCACTACTACTAGATCTGATCTCAGTTTTGCGGTGAGCTACATCTCTCGCTTCATGACAGCTCCTAAAGTTGAACATTGGGTTGCAGCAAGCATGTGCTGAGATATGTGAAAGGCACTTCCGACTTTGGCATTCTGTATGGAAGGTGCAAAGATCCTAAGCAGATTGGTTATACATACTCAGATTAGGCAAGTTTTGTCGATGACAAAACGTCTACTTCAGGGTATGTATTCAGTTTGGGTACAGGTGCAGTTACATGGACCAGCAAGAAGCGGCAGGCAGTGGCTCTTTCCTTGACTGAAGTTGAATATTGGGGAACTGTTAAAGCAGCTTGTGAGGCGATTTAGCTTCGAAGGATGCTTTCGAACATGCAAATGTCTCAAGAAGGTCCTTCCCCCTTGTACTGTGACAATCAAGGGGTGCTGAAACTCGCCAAAAATCCAGTCTTCCATGAAAGGACAAAGCATGTTGAACTTCACTGTCATTTCATTCGCCAGCTTGTCGAAGACGAATCAGTAGTATTGCAATATGTTCTGACAGAAAGATCAAACTGCAGATATTCTCACCAAGTCTCTGAGTCCAGATAAGTTTTTAAAATTTAGGGGGCATCTTGGTGTAGTTGATAGATTGACCATTAAGGGAGGGTATTAAAATAATATTTAGTAATTAATTAATGGTCAATATCACTGTAAATTAGCTATTTGTAGATTTCTTTCTAATTTTCTTATTCGGTGATGTTTCTAATCCTGGATCTCTGATTTAGGAAACATCTTTCATTGTAATCTATTTATGAAGTGATGGCTTCTTGTTCAATATACCGAATATTTCAAATATTTTCTATTTCAATGGTCACCAATGAGTTACAGCATGAAGAATGGCTAACTTTTCCTTCTCAAAGGTAGGTTTTATAATATTTTTATTTGTTGGTTCATTGCTAGTGAATACCAAAGATATTCTCTCTTGCATCAATACTACACCTATTCTACCACAAAAAGAGTCATTTTCAATGACAAAACAGTTTAGAGAAATTGGTGATGGCAACTATAAGTGTGATACACATGGCATGTTTGAGAAGGTCAAGGCATGCTCCATTGATTCACACCATATGACTGCATTTTTTCCTAACATTGTCATCAAAGGAGCTGTAATTTTACCATAGTCTCTAACAAAGTTGTGATAGTAATTGGTGAGACCTAAATATCCTCAAAGACTTTTAAGAGATTTTAGTTTTGGCCAGTTTGCATGTACTCAATTCTGTTGGGATCTACATTAACACCTACAAAAACAATATGGCTAAGGCATACTTGCAAAACTCGAACTTTGCAATTACTTGGCAGGCCCAAAATTTTCAAAAACTCAAGACTCAACAAAAACTTGGTAATAACTCGGCAATTTTATTGAACATTTAAAAATACATAATTTACTTTAAATATTCTTAAAAAACACATATTACTAAATTAGTAAAACATATTATTGATTTCCATCATATATAAATAAAAATTAGAGTTTAAAACATATCATAGACCCCAATGGGATTGATGGGCAGCACCTATCATGGAGGTCTTGGGGCAATGCCCAAGTGGGGTTGAGGGGTAGTGCCCCTCACGTGGGTTTGGAGGCAACGCCCCCAACGGGGTTGAAGTGTAGGACACCTCATGGACGTCTGGGGGCAACACCCCTAGTGGGGTCAAAGGGCAACGCCCTTGGCATGCTCTTTGTCACAATATAGGGCAAGGCCAAGGGGTGGAGCCCCCACCACCAAGCTCAAATTAAGGCCTTGAATCCACAGTGACCACACAAACTTTCATGGTGCATGCCATTTTCACAATTTTATCACTTTAGGGGTGAACGAAGGTGTTTGGCACTTTACTTTTTATAAAAATGTTTTAAAAGTCATATAAAAAATTTAACATTAGGTGAAAAAAAAAATTATACTCATTCAAGTGAGTTTTTCTTGAAATATTGTGATTTCTTAATGAGTTTTTCAAAAAAATCGCCAAACAGTTTTTAGGTGAGTAACTCACCAGGACTTTTGGCTCGCAAGTTTTGTGAGTAATCTATGAGTTTTGAGGGATTTCTTTTGTTCTTGGAGTGTTATTTTCAGATCATTTATTTGTGGACATGTTATTTTTAGTTATCCTTAATAGAAATATGTTTTCTAATTTTCCTATGTGCATTTCAAGACAAATTTATATTTTGGGCTTGCTTTGTGTGCAAACAAACTATTGATAGAATTGGAATTTTAGTTAACCTTTTATTTATTTTACATGAAAAATATTGTTTATATCATTTGCACTTAGATTATTAATAGAGTTTGGTATGCTCATTTGCTGCTTAAATTGTTGTTCAAAGTCTTTTTGGAAACTTTGTGTATGTGTGCTTAGGTAAATATAATTGCTTTGGTGAATTCGCCGCCTTTGTCTTGCAAGTTTCCATAAAGCAAGTGGTTGTGGTTTTGTATTCAATTCCTTTATTCCTTTTACTGAATTGTGAGTCTTTTCTTTAAATCAATTAAATACTTGGGTTATCCTCACATTTTTAGTTTCAATAATTAGTTAAAAAGTGTGAGAATTTCTTGCCAGTTAATTTTTCCACATTAGGCAAATTCATAAAATCTCTTCTCTTGTGCGGAAATGCCAAATTGCCTTGTGCCCAAACCTAAGAACAAAAAGATAGGTCTGTTTTTAGTTTGCACTACCACACACCCAAAGAAATCCCTGCTAGTTCTAGCTCTTCTTTTTCAATTTTTTTATTAAGTATCATTTCCTTTGACTTTTTGTAAAAAGAAACTTCCCATACAAACTCAAAGAGAGGTTTTACCTTACACACTGTTCTGTTTTATGTTGTACAAGGCAGAAATTCAAACACTAACAGAATGTCTCATCTCTATGGCTACTTCTCACCAACTATTGAAAATTGTTTGAAATGCTGGCTGGTCTTTTTAGTTATTGGTTTTAGTATTTAGAAATGAAAGTGGTGATGACTCTTAAGAAGTCAAAGCATGTTATCAAAGAAAAGTTGGGTCAATTGGCATCAGAACTAGCAAAGGCATTTTACAATCAAAAGAATAAGCATGCCTTGTCTCTCTTATCATGGTGTTAGTATCCATTTAAGTTTTGAAGCCAAAAAGAGGTACCAAATCTGCCAAAAAAATCTTGGCGCACTTAAGGATACTATTATACTTAAAACCCATGTAAAAAATTTAATTTGAAAGGTCAATTAACGATAGTTACATTAGTTACATTCGAGCGCAACATTTCATTTACCTTCAAAGAATAATTAATTAAAAACAAGTTGACAAGTGTACATGTGATATCCAGGATGGGGATATTATTTCCCAAATCTTACATATTTTGTCATATGCCTATCCAATTCCATGGCTTTCCGATGTTCATAACTACTGATATTTATCTAAGCAATCTCTACGAAAACTGTCTAGACTCTAGATTACTGCTTCAAGAGGAACAAAAGTTTTTAGGACATAAGAAGAGCAAGCCAAATACTGATGATAAAGAATCAGAAAATGTGAACAAGAAAAACATTTAAGAGTAAGCAAGAACAGAAAGCAATGCATAAATTTTTAAATTGAGGGATGAACAGAACTAAATATAATCTGTGCTTACAATAATTCTATATGAAAGAACAATAAAGTGTATACTTTATCCTTATTTTAAGTGTGTACATTATGCTTACATGCATGTGTGATATAAAATGTCACCAAACTAAAGAGCTAAATGTAATGTGTTATGAGTAGGACAAAAATTACTAATAAATGCAAGTAAAAATAGTATCCAAAAGTAGTAGCCAAACATTTGTAATAAACCAGGAGAAGATGTCAATCATGCATAATTTTCCTTGCCTTGTTTATAATGGGCTTGAGACTTCGACAAGGCCCACATGTTGGAGCAGTGTAAAGCACACATATCAAGCGTGGGCTTTCATGATATAGTTTTCGGAGAGCATACTACAAAAAAAGAACTCAGTTAGAACGTAACCGAACTAACATTATTTAGTATAGTACATAGGGAAACCCAAAACAGTTATAGTCTGCTTAGCCTGCATGCATAGACACTTGTGCCTATAAGATGTGTGTATTCCAATACCTGACCCTTGTGCTTGGTTAATGTGATATCAAAACCCATTTGTACATCCCTTTCGGTGATATCTTTCTTCGGCTCTTCAGTCTTGGGCTACAAATATAAACACAAAACAGAAAGAATCTTTGTAAGATTTCTTTTTTCAAAGGAGGAATGTAAAATATTAGTTATATTTGATACAAATTTAAAATGTTTCGCCATAAAACAATGCACAGTAATTAACATTTACGCACTCAGCTGAAAAATATTTGTAATTCAACACACTTCAACCAGAAAAACATAATGAATCTTTTAAATGATACATTTCTTAAGATGAGAAAGAGAGTTCATAATAAGCATTCTAATACTTTAAATTTGAAACTAAGTACCAAATACATATTGCATATTAAATATTAAACTCAATGTCTAAATATTCTAAGAGCAATTAACAAATTTAGTAGAGAATCTCGAGTAAATACTATATTTAGTGGAAGCTATTAGAAATAATCAATAGAGTATTTCAACTACTTAAGCACGCTATTACTTAATAAATACCATCAACAATATTCAACAGATTATGTTTACTTCTAACATTTAAATTAGTTATACTGTTATACTGTTATACTATTACATCACAAAAGGTCTCAGAGAAATGTTCCTCAATACAAGAAAAATTGGCATTTAGCAGATCAAAATGAGATTATATCCGTATGGTTTACAAAAACAACCGATAGCTTATTAAATAACTCAAACTTTTTAATTAGACCAGATGCGCTATTTATAATGTAGGAAGACCAAACTCAACATAATATATTTGACACCATTCTTCTAAAAGCAAATGTTTATACATTTTCTGGTTAATGAATATCAGAAGAATCTAAATATTTCTACTAATGTCATTTACATCATCCCCTATTATCAACATCTCCACATACAGAACTTTGCAATCCACATTTCTTGTCTGTCCTTGCATTCCAAGCAATAAATTTGTTGAACATGACTACATTGTTTCCCTGAAGCACACTCATTTTCTAAGAACCATCAGCACATCCCAGAGATAAAAGCTATACCTCCCACCACTCCTTTTGTGAGCTCAATAGTTCCAGTATATAGAAAAAAACGACCAACCTCAGGTAAATGTCCCTAGGTGCGAGGTACAAGTTCCCTGCATCTTTGGTGTTAGTAGATGGGTACACACACACAAAATATCCCCAAGATGCTGAAGACAGCCCAAGGCTCATCCCCAGTCACGGACAACCCATGCTAAGGAAGACAAGTAAAAGCCACAAAAAAAATTCCCAAAGGAGGACCCCATCTACCATACATAATGGTATTTTAACACTATAGGCCCCTCTTTCCATTCCCATTGAGTCATTGCCTCTTTCCAGATTTCTCCATTTGAGAGAACAGCCAGAAATTAGCAATTTTTTGCAAATTTATAACAGAGAAGCCAAATTGTCACAAAAAGAAGCAGCCAAGAAATATAATCCCAGGAGCTTTCTGGAAGCAACTGAGAGTGGCTTATAAATTCATTGCTTGAGAGTGAGTATATACTTTTTCTCTCAGGTTTAAAGCTTTTTTTCATATTTTCTGAACTTTAAAACTTTAGAACCACTGTGACAATCAAAAGAATGAGTTCAGTCAAGCAATAATGGTGGTGGAAATCAAGGGATAGACATATGAGAGAGTGACAGAGTGGGACAGAATGAACTCCCAGTTGCCTTTCTATAATTTTGGCTGAATTTGCATAAGGTTCTTAAAAGCCCCAAAACATCCTGCTACAATAAGCCAAGTGGATTGGACTAACATCAATTGACATGCAACATTTTTTTCCAAAAAGTAAAGGGGGAGTTATTGGGCATTTCTGCCTACTAACTAAGCATATGCAACAAAGTAACTCTTGACCAAAATCTAAATTTCTTAAATTGTAAACAGCAGATGAATCTAAGGCCATGTTTTCTAGCCAAAATGTCTAATTACAGCCTACAGGAAAAGAATAAAGAGGGACAGTGTTGAGGGCGGTGGCTTTAGTGAAACTCAACCTGTACAAGCCTCCTTGTAAAAGGAAGACTGCATAAGGTATCTAACAGAAACTTTATTCCATGCATCAACATGATATGAAGTAATTGCTCAAACACTTTCCTTATTGCTCAGATCCTTCAACACACTGCCTCATCCTCTGATTGTCATGGTACTTGACTTCATAATAATGGATTCATTGATTCATGCAAACTCTATTGCCTGCAATTCTCTAAGATCCCTATATCTCACTTTTTACTTGACGTGTAATGTTACTTGACTTCATAATAATGGACTCATTGGCTCATGCAAACCTCATTGCCTAGAAATGAGCTGGTCACAAACAAAAAACTAAAGCAAGTGTTTTCTGATTAGTTTAATCTCAATTACCAAACAATTATTTATACTAAATATCTACAAAAACACATTTTGAACAGGCATGGAAATTAAAAGAAAATCAAATTCAATATTCAAGCAAGCAAGACAAAGCTGGAAAGGTAAGAGGCTTTCAGGCTCACTGATATTATCTTAAGATCATATTTTATAAAAGCAAAAAAAGAAAAATGGATGGAGATTAAACAATGTGATATGGATGCATAAAAAGGAAACATCTGGCTACACCATTTATGAAACAGAATCTATCCATCTTTTTAAAATTCATTTATGGAAGCACAATTAGTACCTGATGGAATTCAACAAGAAGATTATTCTTCACAAGATAACGCTCAGCAGACAGTGCTGCCATACAGCCAGATCCAGCTGCTGTTACTGCCTGTCTCCATTCAGGGTCCTGAAGGGGCATTTAAGAGTATGAGATGTCAATACAAAAGCATATTAAATACCAATAATCAAATATGAATAAATGCATGAATTAAACCATCCAAATAATAAATGAATTTTACTAATATCTAAGACAAATAACTAATGAACCTATCAGAAATTGGATTATTAGGGATTTTACAGGTTTATAATTTTCATCTTAGATTTAAGCTCTGATATATGTGCTCTGAAGTTTATGTGGTAAGATTTACAAATTATTTTTGAAAGGATCATAGCATACTATGGACCATAGTTGAAAAGTTCACCAAGTAATCACGGGTTTTTTTAACAAAACAAGTATTCAGAGTAAACTCGACTCGCGGATCAGAGAAGCCAAGTTTTCAGCAAGTTGTAGTAGCAAATCTCAGTGAATCTATGCATGCAACTCACTAGACATGGAATAGGTAACAGAACATGGCAAAAAATGTGCCATAAACACTGAAAAATGTGATTTTCTAGCATTTGAGTTTTCTTGTGTGAATTGGAATGAAATACACAATTTTTTGCCATTTCACAATTATGAAAATGGTGTGCGCCATGAAGGTTTGTGTGGTTTCAAAGGTCTTCATTTGGGCTTCATGGCAGGGACTCCACCCCTCAACACCACTAGGAGCGCTGCCCCCAAACCCCCACGACGGGTGCTACCCCTCAACCCCACTAGGAACATTTCCCCCAAACCTTTGCCAAACTCATTAGATACATTTTGTAGTTGTATTTTCCATAAAATTATGTTTTTTCAGAAATTTAAGTATTTTTATGTTGCCCATTTTTCACTTGCCAAGTTTCTGCTAACTCAGAAATTATTGGTTAGCCATGTCCAAGTCAAGTCCGAGTTTGCAAACTATGCTATGGACAAAAGCATAGTGACAAGACAGGTGCCCTACAAAACCAAAAATGATTCTGCTTCTAACAAAGGTGCCAATGCCTATGTTTGAATTAGGGTCTATGGTGGAAGGTTGTTAATTCAATTTAGCACAAATGTAGCCCATGCATCTACTAGATTTTACACAAACTTCCTACATCTTGGTAGTGGACTGCCTTCTACTGATCATACACTATTAAGTTTTAATTCTAGGACAAATCATTAACTCTAGCACTGAGGTAGAAAGTTTTTACCAAGGTGGATTTCCCATTCCTTCAAACTTATTTGCAGGAGGTGAGTAAATTGTAATATCCCCAAATAGGATACTAAAAGGAAAAAATAATATCTGAAAACTAGGGCACAAATCTAATAACAAAAACTTTTACAAACTAGAGCATAAATCTGGAATTTATTTGCATTAAAGTAATTTCAAACAAACTCAGAATTTCTGATCAGTTTTCAGATTATTACAATGCTTAGAAAAGTGACAATTCAAACCCTTATAACTTCCCAAAAAAAATTCAGAATTAAATATCAAACACTTCCCATGAAATAAGTGTGCAGATTTCATACCAAAATACTCCCGATTTGGGTCAGAATATTTTCTAAACCTAGCCGACCCTCCAAAAGTGATGTCGGGCTCCCAAAATGACCAGCAATAAGTCTGAAATTGATGCTCTTTAGCAGCCGTCCTCAGGAAACTCAAGAATGAATGATTTGCAGCAATGAATGTTCCCAGATCTGAGTATCCGGCACTGATATTCTCCTCAATTTTGGCCTTCAAACCTGATAAATTCTTGTAGCTCAAATAAAAAATATGCTAGGGTTTCACAAACCGAATTTCTTTGTCTGAAACACACTCTTTTGACTAAGGAGAGCCCGTATGTCTCACCGAAATGAGGGATACATAAGGGTTTCAATCCTCAAACCAAGTTGCAGCAGCAATAAGTAGAAAACTTTCATATAATGCCTCAAAATGAGCCTTTAGGGTGTTATATAACCTCTCTTAACAATATGATTTAATCTACACCCTCCATCTTAACCTTTTTAATCCAAAGGCTCACAATAAGACCCTAAAATCTGTTTTTATAAGCTCCTAGAAGCTGGATGCCCCCCTTAGGCAATTTATCACATGTTTTTAAGATGTCACTTAAGTACATAAAAAGGGGCCAATTTAAGTCCCTTGGTTAGGCATCACTTTAAGTTGCCTAAAAAGACGTGCCCAACATAAAATAACTTAAGTTCCCTTAAAATAACTTAAGTTCACTTAAATTGCATCAAAAAACGTGCACTCAACTTAAAATTAGAATTTAGAACAAGCCAAGGACTTCATTTCTTACCCAATGATACTCTACGTCCTCTTCCTTTTGGGTAAACCAAGGAAAGAAGAACCAATCTGCTACTAATCATCTTGATTTGAGTTGGGGACATTACAGTCCTCCCCACCCAAAGAATGCTTGTCCTCAAGCATTTGAAGGCTTGGATGCTTAAGAATCTCCTCTCCTTCCCATGTTGCATCCTCCAAAGGCAAGTTTTTCCATTTGATAAGATATTCAGAAATTACCTTATTCCTCAACCTTTTCTCCCTCACTTGCAAAATTGTTTATGGAATAAGTATCAATTTACCCTCTTCATCCATGAGAGGCAATTCCGTAGAAGGTGTCACATGCTATCCAAATGCCTTTTTGAGACATGACACATGGAATACAATGTGAATCTTGCTTGTAGATGGCAGCTCCAGCTCATATGCTACTTCACCAATTCTCTTAGTTACCTTGAAAGCCCCATAAAATCTGGGTTTAAGCTTTTCCGCCCCACTTACCTTCAAGGAAGATTGTCTATAAGGTTGAAGACGCACAAATACCAAGTCTCCCACCTCAAAAGACCTCTCAACTCTATGGTGATCAACATATTTCTTCTATTGTTCCTGTGCAATCTGAATATTCTCCTTGAATGCTTTGAGGATGTCTTGATTTTCTTTAGCCCACTCAAAGGAGCTTTTGGAGCTCTAGAATCAGAAAAAAGCAAGTCTACAAATGTAGAAGCCTCATAGCCATACAAAGCTTTGAAAGGAGTCATGCCAATGCTCATGTGATACGTAGTGTTGTAACAAAATTCTGCCAAATGTAACCATTTTTTTCATACTTTTTGCTGTCCCAAAACATAGTTCCTCAAACAACCTTCAAGCCATTTATTAACAATTTCAGTTTGACCATCCATTTGAGGATGATAACTAGTGCTATGATCAATTTCCGTTCCAGTCAACTTTATCAACTCTTGCCAAAAAGTGTTGATGAATATGCGGTCTCTATCACTTACAATCCTTTTTGGCACTCCATGAAGTCTGAAAATTTGCTCAAAAAACAGACCAGTGACTTGTGGTGCTTTAAATTCGAAAGGCATAGGCATAAAATGAGCATATTTAGTGAGTCTATCCACCACAACAAAAATACGGTCCTTACCATACACCTTAGGCAGCCCCGTGATAAAATCCATCGATATTTGTTCCCATTTCTGATTGGGAATAGGAAGTGGTTGTATCAGCCCTGCTGGAAAAGAAACTTCAGCCTTGTTTCTTTGGCACTCTAGACATTCCCTTACATGTTTAAGAACATCCTCTTTCATACCTTTCCATGAAAATCTTTCACGAATGTACCTGTATGTCTTCAAATAACCAGGATGACCAACAAGCTGACTGTTATGAATAGCAATAAGAATCTTATGCTTTAGCTTACTTTCAGGCACTAAATAGATTTTGTCCTTGTAATAGATGATGTCATTCGGCACTTTATATCTTTCATCATCAACTTTACCATCTAAAATATCACAAGCATGTTGATTCTTTGAATATTTAGCTAGTATGTGATCACTCCAAGTGGCTGGAATTTTTGAAAGTGAGCAAAATGTAGGATTTCTAGTCAATGCATCAACAACAACATATTTTTCCCTTTGACAAATTCAATGTCAAAATCTTACCCTTGTAGCTTACTTACCCAACGTTGTTGTCTCTCATTTAAGCTTTTTTGCTCCATGAAATACTTTAGGCTATTATGATCAATTCTCACTATCAACTTGCTGCCGACAAGATATTGTTGGAACTTTTCAAATGCGTGCATGATTGCCAACATCTCCTTCTCATATGTAGAGAACCTCCTTTCAACTTCATTCAATTTTCGGCTCTCATAAGCAATGGAATGCTTGTCTTGCATCAAAATAGCCCCAATACCAATACCAAATGCATCACATTCAAGCACAAAGGGTTAAGAGAAATCCGGTAAAGCCAAAGCAGGACAAGTACTCATTACCTTTTTAAGATGATCCATGATTCTTTGAGTCTCATCTGTCCACCTGAAAGCATCATTCTTGGTCAAATTTGTCAAAGGAGCGGTTAATGAAGAAAACCCCTTCACAAACCGTTTATAGTATGTGCATAGACCAACAAAACCCCTCAATTGTGACACGTTCTTGGGTGGTGGCCAGTCTAGTATAGCTTGAATCTTCTCTCTATGTACCTTCACTCCACAATTCCCAATGACATATCCCAGGTACAAAAGCTCAGTCATACCGAACTCACAGTTAGAGGCTTATGAAAAAAGAGAATTAGCTACTAAGATACTCAATACCTCATCAAGGTGTCGAAGATGCTCTTCCCACGTCTTGCTATATACTAATATGTCATCAAAGAAAACTAACACGAATTTCCTCAATACTTATTGAACACATGGTTCATGCAAGACTGAAAATTATCTGGAGCATTTGATAATCCAAAGGACATCACCAAATACTCAAAATGTCCATAGTGACACCTGAAAGTTGTTTTGTGTACATCCTGCTCTTGAACTCGAATCTAATGGTATCCTGAACGAAGATCTATTTTGGAGAAATAGACCACTCCATGTAGCTCATCCAACAACTCATCAATACGTAGAATAGGATACTTATTCTTGATGGTCTTCTTGTAAAGTGCACGATAATCTATGCACATCCTCATCGTACCATCCTTCTTCACCAAAACAACAGAGGAAGTGAAAGGACTAGAGCTATGCCGTATATGTCCTACATCCAACAATTCCCCAATAGCCTTCTCAATCTCATCCTTGAATCGTTTAGGATGACGATAGGGATCCGTAACCACTGGTTTGTTGTCCACAAGCTCAATGACATGCTCAAATCCACGATCCGGAGGTAGCCCATATGGTAAATCTAAAAGCACCAAACTATGCTTGTCCATCACGCCCTGTATGTCCACATGATATCTACGTTGTCCTATATCTGAAGACTTATATGAAATAAAACACTGCATTGTTGTAATGTCCCCTTCTCAACAGTGATCTAATAGTTGACCATTAGCCTATTTTGGTGACCCGTAGGCTACTTGGAGGTGGAAATTAGGGTTTCCTATCTTCTAGGAGGATGTTTCATCTTTCTCTAAGACTTGCTTCTGGAATCTTGGTGTTTGGTTAGCGGTTCCTTTCTGGGTTTTCAGAGAGCTTCGCAACAGTATAGCATGCATGTTGATCCGAGTAACTTCCTGAATTTACTATTTTTAGTAAATTCTATTTCTGGCAGTTGTGCTGATGGCATCAGTACATTTGGCTTTCCTCATCGAGTATTTCAGTTGGCAGTGTTGGAATCGGCTCCTGGATGCAATTTCTAGAGAGATAAGTTATTTTAATTAAAATAATGTTATATTTTAATTATAACCCCTTGGCCTAGCTTTATGACTTAAGTTGTTTTAAAAAGGGGGACTTTATGGGTGGACACCTCATCAGGAGGCTTAAGTGAAATATTTCCCATTTTATTAAAGTTTGACTTGGAGGGAAAAGGGACACCAATTTGAGGAAATATTAAAATGTTTGAAAATTAAGAAAATGTCTTTGAGGAAATGGGACGCCAACTTGAGAGGCATGAGTCAACTTTGAATTAGGTTGACTCCTTGAGTGGGGCGCACCTTCTGAAAGCTTTTGGAGATGCTTGGCTAAATTTATAAAAGGGAGTGTTGGGTCTTCATTTGATCATCTGGAGTTTATTGCAAAGTTATGCTGCCGGAATGGTGACTCAGTGCTTCGGGGAAGGCATACCCCCTAGCTTGGCTTGGCTTCTTGCTTGAAAGATAGCAACTAGTTAAGATAGGATTGTCCTTGGTCTTTGAGTTGAGTTTTGAGCATGTTGTAGTTGAGTTATTTGCATTTCATTAGATTTACAGAGTTGTTGTTTCTGCTCAGCTGATTGTAGTTTTTAATCATATCTTGCAAAATAAAAATAGTATCATTCTGGGTATTGTGCCTAGTTGTTTCTTTGTTGGGGGCGACCCTTCATGTCAATTATCAGATTTTATTAGCAAGTGTTCGATTTTTAAAGGCAAAATCACCCTTCTTAGAGGGTCGTACTTTTCTGAAGTTTCTTGGTTTCTATGCAAACTAAATGGAAGTTGTTTGAGTTGGTTTTAGTGTCCAATCTTGGTTGCCATCCATGTTAGAGTGTTATGCATTTTATCTCATGTCGATTGATTGAGTTTTGAGCAAGTTATGAGCGATTTAGTGAGGTTACAGGTTGCTGATCTGTACAATTTCAGTAATTGTTAAAGTCATATCAGATTTTGAGAATTTGTCTCTTGAGTGGGATTGAGTCTAGGAGGTCAAGTTGAGTATAGGAGAGTCCCTTTACACTATTGCAGCATTGAATGACTTATAATCATGTGCTCTTGGCAGGTTCTCTATCACATTGTAAGCTAAACAGTAGTACTGTCAGCATTTCTCCTCCTCTTATCTAGTTCTTGCAATTCCCACAATCGTGGAAAAGACTAGCCTCATTTCAATCTATAGTTTCAGGTTTCCATTTCTTGCATCACCCGCTGAATAAGTGGAAGAGGCAGGCTTGCCACCTATTTATTTACTGTAATGCATTACTTCATCATATTGTTGATCGGTTGAGCCGTCAACATACTCCCATCGAATAAGTGGTCGAGTTGCATGTTTAATTTCAGTAATGTTCTTCATTTTCAGTCCTCCCACTGAATAAGTGGTAGAGTGATTGTTATCTTCCTTCTCTACTCTTCCAGCAATCTTCAGTTGTGCTAACGATCCCCTTTCGAGTATGCTCTCACCTTGCTCGCATTGGGATCTGGGTTGATCAGAGGAAAGGGTTCCCTTCAGTTGGATTGTTATTTTCACTAGCGTTAATGGGTGAAATCATTGTGTCAAAAAAATTTAAAAAAATGGCTAGCACATTTCAATTGCCCACTCATCCTCTAAATGCCGAAAATTTCTCTCCATCCTCTTGGCTGAAAAAACTCTAGGTGCCTCTAAAGATAAGCCCCGTAACACCACCTTCTTACCATCTGCTATAAAACTCAATTGCATAGTTTTAAAGTCCGTGACATATGGACTTATAGAATGCAACCACTGAACACCCAAAACAACATTGGTGTCCTCAATGCCAATCACATAGAAATCATCAGTAAGGGTGTAGTTGCCCAAAGACATACTCAATTGTGGCACAAAATTAACACGACACAATGTGCCATTTGTTGTCTTCACTTGGAAGCCATCATGCTCTTCAACTTTCAAACCCCGCTTCTTCACATAGGACGCATCAATGAAGATGTGGGTAGCCCCACTATCAATCAATACAATAACTCGTTGTCCTTGTATGACACCCTTAACTTTGAAGGCATTATAATGAGGAGTGTTAGAGAGAGTTGCAATTGCACCCTCCATTTGTGCCGAGTCATCGTGATGCTCATCTATGCTTGACTCCCCATCCATCTGCTCCTGCTGCTTATCATGAACCTGGGTCTCCTCCAACTCATCATCACTAGGCTCCTCGAAGACCTCAATCCAATGGGCTTTTCCCCCATTCTTACACTGATGTCCAAGTGTCCAAGGTTCACGACAATCATAGCAAAGCTTCTTCCATCTCAACTCATCCCTCAAATCATGAGATGGCCCACCAACTTGCTTGGATATCCCTCCTGCTGGTCTAGTATACTCTGGTTTCTTGTCCTTCTTCTATGGTCAATTCTGCAATGAGGATTTCTACAGAAACTTACTAGGAAACCTAGCCTGTGGTGTAGATAACTCCATATTCCTTGTACGGTTAATAGCCAACTACAAGGATGGTAGATCAAAAGCTTTGACCCAACCTCTGAAAGGTTCTGACAAACCCTCTATGAACAGAGAAATCAACCTCTTCTCGGTCACATCAAAAACCATAGCTAATATTCACTTAAACTTTGAAATATATACATCAAGTGTCCCAACCTGTCTCAACTGAGCCAACTACCTGGAGTGTGCCTCTGAATCCTTACGATCAAACTGTTCTATCAATGTAGTGCAAAACTGATCATAAGAGACTATTGCTCCATGTCCTTGTGTCACTAACCCATGATACCACCACTCATGTCCAGCTCCTTCAAGGTGAAGGGTGAAATATGCCTACCAATTTTTCCCTTGATTTCAATATTAATTACAATGCAACACGCACCCATTAAGGTTAGCTCCAAAACCAAAATGATGAGAAATAGTAACTCTAACCAAGAATGCACCCTAAGACCCGATGAGGGAGGAGGGACGAGCATATGGTCAGAGGATCCCTAGGATCTAAATAACTCAATAACTGTAACTGATTACAACTGAAAGAAACTCAATGCCAAGAATGCACACTCAATCCCAGGGAAGGAGAGGTGTTGTCATATGGCAGAGAAAACTAAGCAATTATTGAAATGAAGTTACAATTGAATGGAGCTAGCCAGTGAACCAGCCATGAAAGGATTCCACACTTCCACTAATTCAGTGGGGGGAAGAAATTGAAAAACAAACTAATTCATCTGTTGTGGCAGGCATCCACTCATAAGTGGGAATTCACCACTTTTCAGTGGGTACAAAATGAGAGAGATAACATGAGTTCTTTTTCCACACTGGCGGTAAACCATCCAAGGGTGCTTAATGTGAGAAATAAGAAATAATTGCAGCAATAAAGGACTGAAATAGTACTACTATTTACAGTCTTACAAAATGAGAAAAAGCTGCAAATTACATGAGAATTACAATATTACCATAGCCAAATGAAGAAAGATAATCTCTCAACTCCAAATCTTCTCAACTACTGAAGAGCAAGCCAAAAACTGATCTACTGATGAATCTGATATAAAACCAGCAAATTGAGATTTCTTACCAGCAATTGGCCATCAATAATATGTTTATATCTTTGCCCCCAAAGCTCTTGTCTTCTTCGAATAAACTGCTCATGAATTAGCATCATAGATTCCCATGAAATAATGCATAATTTGAAAAGGATTAAGTCTGATTTAGAAATGCCAACAATTTAAAATGCAAACCAGCATCTTCACAATAACCAAGTGGATTATAACCTCTCAAACCTGCTCCAAACTTTTGCTAAGATTATGCTATATTTCTGATTGCAAATGTGATTTGAAAGATCAAGAAATAGGCATGATAAGAGAAATAATCAGGTTTGATTTCCAAATCAGCAATCTGGAATAGCCAGACCAACAAGCAATGCACATACCAAATGATTATACCTCCCTCAATACAACACCAAAATGCTCCAAATAACAAGAACAACTCTTCCAAAGTTAGGCGACTAGGAATCAAGGATTTCATCAACACAAACACTCACCAATGAACCAGCTCAAATCTCAATGCAAGGAAGAAGAAGGTACGGCCTTCTCTAGAAAATTCAAGGCTTCACTATTAAATCTGAAACTTTGCAATATGGGGCGCCATGAGCATAGGTACTAAATGAGCAAATGCCCAAAATGCATAAAAATTCGTACAAAGATCTATGATCAAAAATCCACTTCAGCCAAGCATGTAACAGCAAACATAAAATCTGATAATAACATCAAATCTCCAACAATGAACTCAATATGTACTTCTGAATGAAGCACACTCTCAATCCATCATCTCGGGAACCATAGTTTCAGGCCCGAAAAGTGGAATAGAATTGCGAAGCTTCCCCATAGCCGGGTTCTGAATTCAATCCAGCAACATTCTGTTATAATTTTCCAAAGATCATAAATGAATAAGCAATGGCCTGCTTTTATAGAATTGAAGGTGACTGTTGGCTCTTCAGCTTCCATCTTTTTTCCCTCGGAAAGGGATGCTCATTTCACTTTTGAACTATTTTAATTTTTAAAACATTATATTCACCTTTCTAGGCATCCAAAACTTGTGGAGAAATATTTACTTTAAAAATATTTAAATAATCTCTCAATGAGGCGTCCACCCTCAAAGGTCACCTTTTAAAACAACTTTAAGTCATTAATACTAGGCCAAGGGGGCCAATAAGAAATTATAACATTAATGACTTAGAATAAATCATTTTACCCAAAATGAGCCTCAAAATGCTGAAAACCAAATATGCCCAAATTGCACTGCCCGAAATGGAAATTGAGCTGACTGTTGATGCTACTATCGAAGATGGCACTGCCAGAAATAGAATTTACTAAAAATAATAAATTCAAAAAAGTGGCCCGATGACTATGCATGTCATATCACTGGGAAGCTCTCTGAAAACCTAGAAAGAAACCGCCATCCTCATTCATGCAAACCTTCTTCAGAACCCCTATAAAATAGGAAACCCTAATTTCACCTCTGACGAGCCTATGAGTTTCCAGGAATAGGCTATCAATTACTAAAGAGCATATGGCTAAAAATTGGGACATTACAGAGGGTAGCAAACTTGATGGCCTCAATTTACTTCATCTGATTCAAAGCAAGATAAGTGTCCAATTTCTGGACCCAAGCTCTAGCTATACACTTGGATGATCCATCAAAACTAGGTAGGGATAGTTGTCCTAACCTCTTTTGCAACCCATAATTTTGCTTCCCTTGATTTTTTTTTGTTTGGGCTGTTTGCACTTGGTAACCTCCAAGTAGTCCCTGAAAGAGATGGTTGATTGAAAATCCAATCCCAAAGCTTGATACTTAGCTAGTATTTCAGCATCCTCATTATTTTCAATAGGTTCTTCTTGTGTAGGTTCATCTTCTTGTATAAAAGTAGGCATGAACGGTCTGGATTGTGATGAACCCAAGGATTTGCTGGAAGAACATTCCTTATTTTCTGCAGTTTTTCTATTTACTTCTCTCTGTATGCACCATAGACCTTCCATATGTTGTGTTATGAGCCAGCTGACTTAAATAAAGATTCTTATCATGTAACACCCTCACCATTTTTTATTTGCTTCTTCATTTGATGATAGTGGCTGATTGGGATCTGCCATTAATTCCTTCAGCTTTTCCAAGCTATGACCACCCTTTCCACACATGCATTCAACCCAAACAGGCTGCCAAGTTCTTGTAGCTCTAATACCACTGTAATATCCCCAAATAGGATACTAAAAGAAAACAATAATATCTGAAAACTAAAGAACAAATCTAATAACAAAAACGTTTACAAACTAGAGCATAAATCTGAAATTTATTTGCATTAAAGTAATTTCAAACAAAATCAGAATTTCTGATCAGATTTCAGATTATTACAATGCTCAGAAAAGTAACAATTCAAACCCTTATAACTGTCCAAAAATTTTCAGAATTAAATATAAGATATTTCCCATGAAATAAGTGTGCAGATTTCATACCAAAATACTCTAGATTTTGGTCAGAATATTTTCTAACCCTAGCCGACCCTCCAAAGTGATGTTGGGCTCCCAAAATGACCAACAATAAGTCGGAAATTGATGCTCTTTTGCAACCGTCCTCAGGAAACTCAAGAAGGAATGATTTGCAGCAATGAATGATCCCAGATCTGAGTATCTGGCACTAATATTCTCCTCAATTTTGGCCTCCAAACCTGATAAATTCTTGTAGCTCAAATAAACAAAGTGCTAGGGTTTCACAAACCGAAGTTCTTCGTTCAAAACACACTCTTCTGACTAGGGAGCCCGTATGTCTCACCAAAATCAGGGATACTTAAGGGTTTCAATCCTCAAGCCAACTTGCAATAGCAATAAGCAGAAAACTTCATCGCATAATACGTCAAAATGAGCCTTTAGGGTGTTGTTGTGACCTTTTCACACATCGCCCCATTCAAATGGGGACCCCCAATTTTTGCTCCATTCTGGTCTTTTGGCTTTAGTTTTGCGTCTCGCTCTCTCTCTCTTTGATCTTTTGTCCTTCCGGGGATGTCTCCGTTCTTTGACCTAATTTGAAATTTTGGCTAAGTCTGAAGTGAATCTGTGAAATTAGGGTTTTGTTCCTTAGGCTGGATTGAGATTAAATCAAGACTGGTAAATTGGCAGATAAGCTTAACATTGCTTCCAGGAGGCTCCCACTGAATTTTTATCATGTTCTGACGACTTACTATTTTTAGCAAGTGTTCAATCTGTGAGCTTTTCATCAGGATTTCGGGATTCTGACTACTTCAACACATTTAGGCAGCTTCCAAGGGCCTACGCATGAAATTTGAGCTGATTCAGACAACTGGCTATTTTTAGCAATTCTGGCTTCACGAGCTATTTTCAGGGCTTCAACATACAATTCTCCGATAAATGACAAGAGAATTGATCTGGGTTTTTCTAGACCTTCACGATGGTGTAACATGCAAACCGAGACGACCACTTTCAGAGTTCAGCCTTCAGAGGCTATTTTTAGGGTTTGCATGCAGAGTTCTCAACACATGTCGGGTTTTTCCTTCTGGGTTTTTCAAGAGCTTCGCAACGGTGTGACATGCAAGCGGAGAAGATCGAGTTTTGAGGACTTACTATTTTTAGCCAGTGCCGAAAAGTTGACCAGTTTTCTGGGTTTTTCTGGGTTTTTTGAGATCCCACGGGCAAATTGACATGCAAAACCATCCGGCAGTGGATGAGTCACTTTTCAGGCAGTTTCTATTTTTAGCAGGTACACTCTAGCAACCGCCTAACACTCCAGTTTAGCAAGCAGAATGACATGCAGAGGGAACGAAGTCAAACAGACACCGTTCGGGGTACATGCAAGTCAAATTAGGGTTTCCACTTTTATAGGGGGTAAAATCCAAAAATAGCCGAAACGAAGCACCCCACCAATGTCAGCACACTTCAAGGTACCTGCTGGCAAAATTTGAGCAGAATCGGAGGACTTACTATTTTTAGTAAGTCAGGGCACGGCTATAAATAGCAAGTCTGCACCCGAGGTTGGCATCAGAGCGACACTCACGTTATCAAGATCAAGCGTTGCAACTTTCAGGCAAAACGGAGCTACTGAAGTCAGAAAGTCAAAACTTACTATAAATAGCAGGTGGCTATAAATAGCAGGTCAGGGCAGAGGACTGGCAAAACAGATTCACAAGGTGAAGAAGATCATATGATGAAATTTTCAGGCAAAACGGAGCCTTAGAGGTTGAAAATCAAGGGACTTGCTAAAAATAGCACAACTTGCTAAAAATAGAATGCAAAAGCAATAGCGAGCAGAGACATGAAAATTTTTCTAAGTATGGGAAAATGAAAGCTCATGGGTCAAAATGCGCCCACCTTCAAGGTTGATAGCTCTAAAATTTTCTAGGCATGAAACAAAAGTGGCCTACCACAAATGCGCCCACCTTCAAGAGAGAGTTCAAAAGTTTCTAAGTGTTAAAACAAAAGCTCATGGGTCAAAATGCGCCCAAGAGGTCAAGAGGGTGAAAATTCTACTAAGGCAAAAACGAAAGTTCAACTAAGGAAATGCGCCCAAGCTCCTCCCTCAAATGCGCCCATGAAGGGGATGAAAGTTGAAAAAGTTTTTTAAGTGTTGGAGAAATAGAAGCTCCACCCATAAAATGCGCCCTTGGCTTGAGGTGGGGGAGTTTAGAAAATTTCTAAGTGTCAAAATAAAAGTTCCCCCTTCAAAATGCGCCCAAGGTAGCTTGCTGGTTGAAATAATTTCTAAGGCATGAAAATAGAAGTAGCGCCCCCTAAATGCGCCCTTAGAAGGAGTATGAGGTAAATAAGTTTAAGTGGAGAAAAGTGAAGGTGGACACCCCTTCCATATGCATCCAAGGAAGATGATAGAAGGAGATGTCAAAGGCGTGGGGAAATAAAAGTAGAAGACCTCAAATGCGCCCTCAAGCAAGGCCACTCAAAAAGTATTCTAAGTCACAATAATGAAAGCACAAGGTGGTAAATGCGCCCAGCAAGTGAAGCTGAATTGAGAATTTTCTAAGTAAAGGAAAATAGAAGCACAAGGTGGTAAATGCGCCCAGCAAGTGAAGCTGAATTGAGAATTTTCTAAGTGTTGAAAAATAAAAGCACAAACCTCTAAATGCGCCCTCTAAGGAAGTATGAAGGCAAGACTTAGAATATTTTCTAAATATGAGGAAAATGGAGGCTCATGGGGTAAAATGCGCCCATCATAAGGAGGAAACGACAAGTTGAGAAATCTCTAAGGCATTCAAGGAGTCATATGCGCCCAGAGTAAGGAGGAGATATAAGACTTAGGAATTTGTCTATGGCATTAAAATAAAATGCCACTGAAGGGAATATGCCTAGAGAGAAGGAAATGTTGAAGGAATTTCTAAGTTAGAAAATGGAAGTAGAAGACTTCAAATACGCTCCAAGGAAGTTGGGACTTGAGAAAAGTTGCTAAGTGTAAGGCAAAATTTTAAGGCGTGAAATTGCTTGGGAAACGAAGGTAAAGGTATGTGTTATGAAGTGTGCCCAAGGATGTGATATTTAAAATAAATTTTCTAAGGCATTTTCTAAGGGGAAATTAGAAAATACGCCTGGAGGAGGTGGTATAAAATCTCTAAGTGCAAGGTGATATGCTCCCAGATGCAGGAGGGAATTCCTTCAGGGAAGCATGAAAATACTAAGGCAGGAAAATGGAGATTACAGGCATGAAATTCCTCCAGAGTAAAAAAAAAACGGGTGAACCTTAGCAATTTTATTATTTTCAAAATAATAAAAAATTAAACTTACCCCTTCGTCTGGATACACATGGAAACGATGATTTCTGAGGGGAAATTTCTTCTGGGTATTGGATATTTCTCACTGGGAGATGATTTGAGGTTCTTCCACACCTTGCTCGTGTTGTTTCGGCAGAGATTTCGGCCTGGCACCCATTCAACAAATTTCCTAAGGCTCTGAGGGATAAATTTTCTAAGGCATGGAAAAGGAAAGCAGAGTGGGTCAAGTGCATTCAAGCTCTCAAGATGAGTGGAATTTTATCTAAGTCACCAAGCTCCTAAAATGAAGGTGGGCGAGGCAAGTGAATGAAATTGCTAAGGCAGGAGGATGAAAACAACAAGATGGCATGCGCCCTAGCACAATGGGCCCATGATAAAAGTTTGCTAGAAAATGATGAATTTTATCAGACATCAAGTAGACCTTGGAAGTCAAAACGTGGGAATGAGGTAAGTAAAGTGAATTTAAATTATAAAGTGTTCTGATGCTCTCCTTTTGTTTTGCAGGATAAACATTGAAGCCAAGGTGTGAGGACTTGATGGAGCTAGACAACGTTGCAACTTGGGAAAGAAGAAATGACAGTGAAGATTTGGCTAAGACACTAAGAACGTGATGCAAAAGAGGCAAATGAGCCCAAGGCAGTGGGCTAGAGAAATGTGAAAGTCACAAAGAAGAAATGCGTCCAAGAGTCAAAGCAACAGGAGGGCTGAACGTCAAATCCTTTCAATTTTATTATCTGCGGAGACGATCTTAGAGACTCTTTCACTCTCCTCCTAACGCAACAGAATTGGCAGAGAAGAACAGTGGGAACGCGTTTCTGGACGAGAATCTTCTAGAGGAAGAAAGTGGGCATTAATTGCAGATAATGGTTCCTGCAGAGGAGTGGAGAATATTCTGTGCATTCATTGCCCCACTCCTCTTTGTGGCGGTTTTTAGGGCAAGAACCCTAATTAGGGCATATGTGGCTCGATCTGAGCCCTTTATTGTAATTCAATCTAAGCCGTCCGTTGGACTGGGCCAACTATAAAAGGGGCATCCCCCCTCATTTGTAATATATTAGAAGTAGACATCAGATCAGAGAGTAGAGTAGATCAAGAAGTTAGAGTAGATAGGGAGATAGCTTAGAAGTTAGCTTAATTTGAAAAGGAAAGAGAACTTTCCCTTTGAAAGTTTTGTAAGAGGTTGTTGTGGAAAACTCTCATAATACAAAGGTTTATCATTGCATGGTGGTTTTATCTTTTATTGTGAATAGCTAGCAAGGCCTTTTCGTCTTTCCAATTCAGATTGATAGAGTAGAATAGACTTTATTTTATGCAAGTAGTTGTTAATTGTGGAGTGTGGCGTCGTGGTTTGAGCATATCTTCTTTCATCCATACCACTAGCGGGCTTGCTGATGATAAGTTCGCCTTGTGTGGTCAACTGGAATATCAGTACCTAACTTCGGTTGTGATTCATGTGTTCATTTGCATCGTTGTGACGGAGTGCACATGTTGAATCACAATTTGAACATCTTATTCATCCTTTGAAGATTGCATCAGCTTTGTCAGAGTTGTCCAAAGGGAGACGAAGCGAAGTCTGGTTTGGAGATTGTTTAAGCCAATCCTCGTCCTCCACCCTTTAGGAGTAGATGGTAGCATCCCTAATCCTTATATCCTTTTACATTCAGCATTCTCCGGTTAGTTCAAGAACCCGAGCTTCATCGACGAATTTCCCGGAATTTGAAAATCCTTTCCTCGAAGTTGAACGATTACGTAAGTCCCCTTGGAATACCCAGCATATTCACATCAACCAACTGAGTCTATTCGCAATAAAAGGAACCTTGGAGTTGAACGCATGAACTTTCACGCAATCTTAGCATGCGGAATACTTTGATCAAGAGGGAATAGAGTGACCGTTGGACATTTTATTCTGTGTTGGTGTTGTCATAAAAAACATGTCAACAGGTATTATATAACATCTCTTAACAATATGATTTAATCTCCACCCTCCATCTTAACCTTTTTAATCCAAGGGCTCACAATAAAAGGCTAAAATCTGTTCTTATAAGCTCCTAAAAGTTGGACGCCCCCCTTAGGCAATTTATCACATATTTTTAAGATGTCCCTTAAGTACATAAAAAGGGCCCAATTTAAGTCCCTTGGCTAGGCATCACTTTAAGTTGCCTAAAAAGACGTGCCCAACATAAAATAGCTTAAGTTCCTTTAAAATAACTTAAGTTCACTTAAGTTGCATCAAAAGATGTGCACTCAACTTAAAATTAGAATTTAGAACAAGCCAAGGACTTCATTTCTTACCCAATGATGCTCTACGTCCTCTTCCTTTAGGGTAAACCAAGGAAAGGACAGCCAATATGCTGCTAATCATCTTGATTTGAGTTGGAGACATTACATAAATTGGTGAGCAAAAGCCATGTGGCAAGTACAAGGCTAGAAATTCACCTCTATGTTGATAAGTTGTAAGCTTATTATGCATCCATCTTCAGCAAAGATAAGTAACTTAAACATAGGCCAAAGGGAGATCATTTTAAATCGGATTAGCTTATTTTGATAAGATAGCTTGTTTGAGAGTACATTAGAGCACTTCCAATCCATTTGTGTTGTTGTCTCCAATAACCCTTTAGATCTGATATTATAAAATAGTGTTTAACATAATTCACATCCAAATTTATAAGTCATGTTACATGTATCACTAATTACCCTACTAGAACGGAGGTAAAGTTGGATGAGTTCATTTTAAAGGCAAACAAAACCCAATTTGATATCCATGTTCGATCCAAATTTGTATTGGAGGTAATTCTTCCCTTTTTGCATCAAAAAGCTTTCAATCCCTCCAATGCTCTGATATAGCTAGGGCTCACTAAGGATTATCATGGCCAATGAGAAATCTCTTAATGAATTTTATGGCAAGAAAAGGAGAAAGTGCACGAGT
The DNA here is from genome assembly GCA_007115665.2 of Sequoiadendron giganteum. Lineage (NCBI taxonomy): Eukaryota > Viridiplantae > Streptophyta > Pinopsida > Cupressales > Cupressaceae > Sequoiadendron > Sequoiadendron giganteum. The sequence continues at coordinate 546,074,581 of CM021108.1, forward strand.
CTTCGCCAAAAACCAGTCTCTAATTATTAGTATGCAATGCATTAGGTATCATTATAGCAAAAAATGAGGTACAAACCATCGAGATTTGTGCATTCGTCTTAAGTTGTGTAATCAATTGTTCTTTGATTCAGAATTTATATCATGTTTAAAAATTCTTTTTTTTCTATGGTTTTAGGAGTGTTTTAATTCTTCCCTTGTATGCAAAAAGCTTGATGAAATTAATTCCAAGACATGGATTAATCGAGAAAAAGAATGTGAAATTCAAAGACCTAGAGAATCAAGTCCAAGTCATCATTAGGGCCTCACAATCAATCAATTTGTTTCATCAATGGATAGTTACAAGACTCACCTAAACCTGGTGAGTCCTAAGGCAAATTGGTTGAAACAAAGCCCAAAGACTCAAGAACCATGTACCCAAACTTTCCAAGGTACCAAACTAGTCAGTCTCACCAAGTCTCATCAAAAAAACTCAGCCATTGATAGTCAAGTGGAAAATTAGGAAAAAACAAAACAAAACACTAAAACCTAAAACACATAAAATGGTCTTTGACACTTCAAAATGATATTCATTTCATTTATAAGCACAAGCAAGAAGAAAAAAAGAGAATTGAAGCTAAAAATACAATCCATTGAAACAAAAACCAGCAAACACATTGACAACAAACATAGTTAGGGCCTAATTACTACTCTATAGCTTCAAAAATTACTCTTGGAGTTGGGTTAAAATCGATAAAATTGTGAAAAATTGCACACACCATGAAGGCCTATTTGGTCTCAATTATTTAATTTGGGCTTGGTGTCAAAGGCTCCACCCCTCAACCCTATCCTATATCATGACCATAGTTCCAGGACTCGCCCGGACTCAGCGAGTCCCAAGTCAAGTCACCCCTGCCGAGTCCAAGGGGCTAGGACTTGGACTCGGCCGAGTCTCGGCAAGTCTAGGCAAGTCCGAGCAAGTTACACTCTCGATGGAACACTTCATAATCTTCCATCTGCCAATGAAACAACCTGTTCAATGAGCTTGTCTCGTCCTCCGAGCAACTCTCGAGTTCAAGTACACCCTCGGTGTTCGGTTCCATCGTCTTCCTTCGTCAACATCTGACTCACCTTCGTCCGAATCTGATCCGGAGGAAGCCAATTCTTCGCTCACAACCTGGTTCTTCAAGTCGATAACACACTGTTCTCAATGAAGAGTGTGTTCCTCTTCCAATTATGATTTGCCTTGGCAACTATCAACCATCCTCTCCCAACTAGTGCATCATACACTTTCCTCTGTAATGGGATGACGACAATATTTAGCAAAAATTGTTGTGTCCTATGTTGATGTTATTGAGCAGCTTCGGTCTGCACTTCCCAAGAAGAAAAGAATAAATTAAATGTGTAGCCTCTAGGCTATTTAATTTATACCAAACAATAAATGTAAATGCTAAAGGGCCGACCCTTCTTGGTTCACATATCTTAGTCTTGGCTTGAGCCGACTTTATGCATTTATTATTTATCTTGTATGTGGGCCGACCTATGTTGAAGAGGTGCCACACTTGTATAAATACAAGGTCTCATTTGTCTTTGCATAACCCAATCACTCAAGCAAGTTCGCATCTATCTTCAAGAGCAGATTTCGCACTTTGTAGCAGCAAGTCCGATTTCAAGGAAGAACTCATTCATTTGTATCTAGTGCATCTAGAAGAGGTGCGACCTCATTGCATTCATTATTGGCCATTGCTGGGCTTGTGTTGTAAGCAGATTTCTGCCATTGTTCTATATTATAGAAGAGATTCATTGCTGGGTTTTTCTCCCTCAAGAGGAGGGTTTTCCCAGGGTATCTTTGTGTGTTCATTGTCTTATGTGTTGCAATTCTTTTAAGTGCTTTCATTATTCAATCTGATCTAAGAAACACTAACATCCTAATCATCACCTTCTACGCCATCAGCGTTCCCAACGGCTTGATACCATGTTGATCAGTGCCAACTAGTTGGAATGTCGGCAGCCAGAGTGAAGGCTTCCCAAGACTCTTCCATGTGTCTTCGGGAAGTACGTTGACTCTCGATCCTCCGTCGATGATAGTATTTGTCAAAATATTCCCTTTGATCTCCATTTGCACAGTCATTGGCATCTTCCCGATGTTCGTTGTGAGTGGTACAGGGTCAATGGTTTGTTCACTGTAAGGTGGCGGTTCTGGTACCAATTCTTGCCTTCCATTCTCTGCTCGCGGATGCTTGCCATCCCTGATGACATTTGTCATTGCCAGTCCCAAGTGCGACAGAGTCTGGAGAAGGTCAGTTACTTTTATCGATACGGTGGTCTACAGTACCTGTCGTACGATGTTGGTTTCAGCCTCTGACCGCCGAGAGGTTACTAGTTTCTTCAGAGGTGTTTTGTTCTCCTTCGTCATCGCCAATTCCACTTTTTCTTTTGCTTCTTTCATCCTTTGTTTTTCCGTACGTGGATCTAGGTAGGTGGCCTTCTTTGCTTGCGCTCTAGTGATCGCCAGTACCTCTTGTTCATCCACTTCCAGCATATGGATACCCTTTTGCTTGGGGCATTCATTGTCTTCATGATCACCCAGTCCACACCACTTGCGCAGTCTTCCCCCAAACCTTGACCGTTCTGACATTCCCTAGCGAAGTGGCCCCATTAGTTGCACTTTCGGCATTGTATCATGGGCCTTCCTTTACCATCGTACTATATCATGTTTCTCGGACTTTTGTTGCTTTGGTAACCTCCAGGGGATGCATTGCTATTGTACTAGGGCTTTGGTGGTGTGTTCGGCGGTGTTGACGGCTCTCCTTGAGTGAAGAGTACTTGCATACCCCTTGCTCTCAAATTGTATGGGCATTCCTTGATGGAATGTCCCATAACTTGGTAGATATCGTAGAACATCTTTGGACAGTTCGCTTTTGTGTGACCTTCCCCATTGCACTCCGTACACCACAATTCTCCTGCTTCCCTCGTACTTTCTTTGTCGGCCTTCAATTCTTTCATCATTCGCATCATATCTTTCTTGAGTGCTTGTACAGCCTTGGATTCACCGTCATTGACGTTCGTACTCTCCTTGTCGTCCGTCTTCTTTTTCCCTCGAGAGGATGTTTTGTTTTCGCTTTCTATATCCATCGCTCAATTGTATGCTTCAGTGTATGACAACGGAGGCACGACTTTCATCTTCTTCCTCAGCAACGAAAGCAAGCCTTCAATGAACCATCGCTTCTTTAGCCCGTCGGCTAGCTGAACCTCCAATTTTCCCAACAAGTCTTTGAGTCGCCGATTGTATCTGTGCACATTCTCGTGCTTCCCCTGCTTCGTACTGTAGATTTCTGCTACAATCTCACTATCATCCCTCAGGAGTTTGAATTCGTCGTGAAAGGCCTTCTTGAGTAATCTCCATGATGCCCTTTGTACTTGGTCCAATTATGAGTACCAATCAATGGCACTATCTCTCAATGTTGCTGGAAATGCTTTCAGCCAGTGATCCAGATCATCCTGTCTGCTTTCTATCCAAATTGTTTCACATGTTTTACAATGATGTATTGGATCTTCTGACCCATTCCTCATAAAAATTAGCAGTTTCTGCCACTCGATTGGCGGAATCACCATCTTGCCCTGATCCCCTCCTTGTGTATTGGACCTGACTAGACCGATTTTCCCGCTACATTCTGGTGCTTCTCTTGCACTCTCATCCAATGCATTCGGGAGTTGTCCATATCGGATGACGACGAAGGGCTGAGGACTGGAAGATTTGAGCCCAAGACCCCAGGGTCGAGGGAGTACCGAAGTGAACCCTAAGAGACTAGGGGTGTCGAAGACGCTGATGGAGGACGTTGGAGGTCTCTCCAACGTCCTCCAACATCTCTCCAACGTCCTCCATCAGCGTCTTCGACACCCCGAGTCTCTTAGGGTTCACTTCGGTACTCCCTCTACCTTGGGGTCTTGGGCTCAAATCTTCCAGTCCTCATCCCTCCGTCGTCGTCCGATATGGACAACTCCCGAATGCATTGGATGTTGCTATCAAGTTCTTCAGTTAATTAATTTTCATTTTTATTGATTTTGTACCTTTCAACGCACAGAGTCATGAAGGGTCCTTCATCCCTCCCTTTAACAAAATTTTGGTGTGCTCTACTGATGGATTGCTCTATTTCCTCAAGATTCCCATGTGCTCTTTTTATACTTCCATTTATTTCCATAAGATCTTCATTAAATTCTTTCTATACAATTTGTGATTTCAGATTAATTTGTATATTTGGGATTTTTGCTTGACAGAGAAACTGGTAGAGTAGGTTATTATTAACTTAATCAACTAGAATTCCTGAAACAGCTCTTCTGTGAATCTCTTTCTTGCGATATGTTACATGATTATGGAAATGACATCCAAGTCAAATGTCATAGCCTTATAGTTGCAACAGGGCCACTGCCAAAAGGCTCGGCTTACCTCGTGAAAATGAATTTTGGAGTAAAGGAATAAGTGCCCGTGCAATATGTGATAGGGCATCCCCCTTGCTCAGAGGTCAAGACTTTGCAGTTATTGGAGGTGGTGATACAGCTACAGAGGAAGCAATATATCTCACTAAATATGCTCGTCATGTGCATTTGCTGGTTAGAAAAGATAAGTTAAAGGCATCAAAGGCAATGCAGCACAGGTGAGCTTAATATGCATTAAAATGTGAAGTCATGTTATTATTTTAGTAATTTTATTTGGGGATTATGGTGTTGTATCTTGTTGGAAATAAAATGGATAAGACTCATAAGACACTTAATTTTAGCTGAATAACTAAAATGTTACCTGTGGAAATACCAAAGATCTAATAATTTACCATGTTTCAGTTATACTAAATGGCGTATGCTTGCCCTTTTACAGTTTTTTTCCCTTCTTTTATTCCGATCTAACTATTTCTAGTTTTCACAAATATCACAAATCCTCGGTATACTTAATGCATGCAATGGAAATCATGTTGTAACAATAAATAATAATCTTCTTACTTGTGGTTATAAGAGACTTGGAAAAGCTAGGATAATCAACATTTTATGTGTCAACTAAGTTAATCAATGTTTTATACATCAACTAAATGCGTTAAATGATAAGATGTTATAGAACTGCAAATTAATTTTATCTCCCTCGCAGAAGAGCACAGTTACAAAAAAGATTTCAGAATGATTGTTATGTATAAATGGTGTTTTTGTAGTGTATCAAATTATATTATGATTTATTGGGATGCAATTGTGTGGTCTCAAGTCAATATTCATCAGCCCATAATTCATGAGTAGTGATTCACAAGAACCCATCTTTCATGACTATGAATAGACTACTTAAACACTTATTGCATTTTGGTGGTGTTCATAGGAGTGAAGCATTGGAACTTCCCAGGAGGTCAACCAACCTAGTACTGCTTTGGCCCAAGCACACACAACCATGGGGTTTTCCCTACAATTAAGTCCACTTAGCTTGCTAACCCATTTACAAAACCTTCACTAGTTTCGTGCCTTACGAATCATTCACTCAACTTATCCAATTAGCTTTCACCAATGAAGTTTCCTTTCGACCATACATATTCTTAAGGTCCTTCATGAGGTCATCCCTCACCTTGTGGTCCTCAAGGAACAATTCTGCTTGGCCAACCACATATTGCTTTGGATTCAATGCGTATTCATCCACACATAGAGGGGTGTTCAGCTTCTCCCACCTTCTTGAAAGATGGGCTGAATAAACTCATGGTAGAATTGTATGGTGAGATCTCTCTTGCAAATGATGAACTTCATTTTGTAAAGCATGGTATTAATGCATGTGTACATCTCCCTAAGGCTACAATAATTAGAATCCTCAAATTTGATGATAGTAGAAATAGGGGGATACAAAATTATGCTATGTTATACCAAGTTTTCAGGATGGGGACGACAAGGGATGGGGGATGCATTTTTGGGATGGTTTTTTGGGGAGATAATTTTTTATTCGATAGTAGAAGGTGACTATTAGAAAAAAAAGGAAAATCAAAAAATTTAGGAAAGTTCAAATTTTCATATGATGATATTGATAAGGCATTCATCATATACATTATAGAACCTTAATACATAACATTACAGTTGAAATGAGATTTCACTTGAGAGTAGACAAACAAATTAACAAAATCTAATTGTTTTCATTGTCAATATGTATATATATTACATAAAAATTACAACAAAATGCCCACATGTTGCAAGTTTCAACTACAAAGTGACAAAAACATAGAAAATATGTAGCTAACCCTAATCAACATTTGCTAACTTTGTATCAAAATTGGAGTTTGAGTTTGAGTCATTGCTATTATAAGTGGCTGCATCATCTAGTGGAACCACAACCACTCCCTTGAGTGCCTCATCAATTTCTGAGGTGTCTTTGGGATTCAACATCCCACCATAAAGTTGAAGTATCTCAATACTATGGCATTATGCACGACCACCAATTTCTTTGTTCATCAAGAGGTAAACCTATTTTTCTTGATAGAGTGGATGAAACTGTATGTGGACCAATTTATCTCAATAGTAGAGGAATTGGCAACTTGTGAAAGGAGGTGAATGGCAAGTATCTTCAACTTTGGTGTATCCTTGCTATGCCATGTCCACATCCAATAGAGTATGTTCGAGCTAATGCAACTCTATCGACATTTGTTTTTGATTTGTTGAATGTTGGACTGCAAAAATTAGCAAAGGCAAGCCATTGCATGTGAAGTAAAGTTCACTTCTCACTTGAATACATATTTCGAAAGGCCTTCATTAACCCTTCTTTCACCTCTTCATCATCAAAAGGGGGCAGCCTCCCAACATTTGGTGCATACCATTCGGGATTTAGAGTGAAGGTTGCCAAATGAAGCAAACTACACTACATTACAATAGGCCTCATATGCTGCTCAAATAATTCCAAATTGGGATCCTTATCATAATTTTTTTGCTTCATTTGCCCAAGCATGTTGTCAGATGTTTCATAAATCTCTCCAAGACTATGAGTGTTGACACCTGCAATAGGTGAAATGAAGGAGCAAACATATGTGCAAACAAAAATTTCAAAAAAGAACAAGATTATAATATTCAAATGACAAAGAGCGAATGCAAGTGCAAAAATGAACATGATTATTGAGTTGCAAAAATTAATAGATTAACAAAAATCGGAATTCTCTTATCTCATAGTGGACCACCAATCATCATCAAGGATCTTCTTTTTTTTCACAACTTTTCCTTCAATAGTGTTTGCATTAGGCCATCTACCCCACTTTAGATTAACCATCATCAATTGTAAAGCCTCTTGCACCTCAAGTAGCCTCTTTAACAAATAAAATAACTAATAGTCTCCATAGGTTTGAAGAATTCCTTGCGCAAAAAAGTCATGAAAAGAGCAAGTGAGGTGTGGTGGTTGCAAATAAACATTTGAATATCTGTAGCTTCTACCACCACTTTCTTCACCCAATCAATTTTCCTTGTCTTTCAATGCACTGTTCATTGCATGAACAAAACATAGCACACTTGTAAAGGGATACTCATGGTTGCTTCAACAGTGTTTGGTCGGATAGCATATGAGTAGGTCCTAGCCATGTATACCTCTAGCTACAGCGAATGCGTGTGCCTTTTCCACGAGGTATCACTATGCGGGGTGTGTTATGCGCGTGCCTACTTCCGCAGAGCCACAGACACACTGCCAGGTGGCATACGACCAGTGCGTGCCTTCCCCGACTGGCGTATGACCATGTCGAGTGATGATGTGATAATCGTGGAGTACACTGAGGTTATGTGGATGGAGTGCTCACTCCGCACCACATGAGGGCTATTATTATAGCCGGACGTTGTTCCCTTCTTCCTCATTTGGTGGCTAGTATCTAGTCACACAGTGTTGTATAGTGCAATTTTAAAGATTGTGAACTTTCTTTATGGTTATTGATGATTTTTTGTTCATTGTGAAGGTTGACGCCTTGTTATATTTGATTGTGATGGTTTAGCCACACCCTGTGATCTTATTTGGTTGTAACCCTCGTGGTTATATTTGATTTAGTGTTGAAATTAAATTTTAATTTGGTCTTCTTTATGGACTTTCGTGGCTAAACTAGTTATCTTTAATGTTTTTAATGTCAGCAATATGTCGTATTGTGAATCCTCTCCAAGAACGTATGAGGCGGACTTGGTGAGTGTATACGAGGAAGTAGACGCAGGGAATGTTGAGGATGGGGGTATGTGAGGTTGTTACTCAGCTAGGACCCACTACCCACCTATGTGTGATGACTATCTCTTGGAGTCTAATCACCTTATACAACAAGAGACAGGTCATTGTGGTATTGATTGGATGGTCTCACTATGTGTGTGGCCTAACACCATCAAGCCACTGATGTGATGTATGGATTGTGTGAGATGGATATTGGCTCTTGGTTCATGGATTTTTTATCATGGATTAGTATGTTGCTTTTCGGTGTCCAGATGGACCTATATGTGGCCTTGTGATGTGATTTTCGGTGATGTGCATTGGGGTGAATGTGTAGAATGTATGTTAAATCATGAGTATGGTGCTTGACTTAAGAGTTAGTTGGATTAAGTTTAAATTAGAAATACTATGTGAATTTGAAAATTATTAAAATGTTATAATTTTTAGAAATGTCTTGAAGAATTGGTGCAAATTGATTTTGAAAGATATTTTGTTTTCAACATGTGTTTGGAAAAAAATTAATGATGGTGGTTGGGAAAAATGTTTTCACGGAGAGAATAATGGTTGTAACCATGAGAGGTGAGGAGTTTCTTCACGGAAGAAGGAGAGGATATTTTGTGGGAAAGGTTGTTTAAAAAATTAAGTTTTGTTATTGTATTCTGGTAGTTAAAATTTTGGGAAAAAAGACAATCTCGGGAAAATTCTTTGTGCTCTGGAATTTGTTTTGCTCTGGAGGAAGCTCTAGTTGTTCTGGAGGAAGCTCTAGTTGTTCTGGAAGAAGTTTGGTTCTATGGAAGAGGCTCTACACCAATTCACATCCCCTCAAGCGTTGGAATTCAGGTTCCTCTATTATTCTAGTCAATTTCATTTTGGGAAAGTTTCCTAGATTAATTTACCGTCTCGAAAAAGATTGCCTGTGCAAATTATGAAGCTTTTGAGTTTTGTTAAAATTGAAAATGTCGTGTCTTAAACTTTCCGTGAAATCTCCTGTAAAAATGAAATCTTTTGTAGAAATGAAATGTAAGTTTTAATTGGGATTGTGGTAAACAAAGAAGAACCCAGAAGAAAAACATTAGGGATCTAGAGAAATCTCGGTTGGAAAAGAATTAAAAGTTCTTTGTAGAAATTCTTGGTAGAAATCCTCTCAAGAAATTTGGGGTAAATGTTAATTGTAGATAAATATTGCTCGAATTTACTATTGGATTTGTTTTATGTAGAAAATGATTGCTTTCTATTAAATTTGTTTGTCTGAAGAAAATTTTGAAAAACCCCTATGTTGAAAATCACTTTTCTCTGTAGAATTTGTGTATTTTCCTGTAGATGGCCATTTTTGAAAATTGTTGCCCGATTAGAGCAATTGTTTTGAATTCTTTATATATATATGTTATATACATATTTGTATATTACTATATATTACTATATATACATACACACATATATATACAAAATATATATATTTATAAATATTTATCAATATTGAAATGATGTTGAAAATCTTTTCAAAAGATTTTCGTATGGCGAAGGTTTTGCCCTTTTAAATTTCCGTATGCGTATAATTGAAATTCGCAAGTTTTGTTTATATAGAATTTCAATGGTAATCAATGGGGGTTTGAGGAGGGACTGCCCCCTTCGCCGCCCCCATAAGGGAGCGGCGCTTTGGAGGCAGTGCCTCCACAGCCCCCCCATTGATACTTACAGCCACGCCTTGCTATAATGGGGGTTCGGCTGTCATAAACACAGCCCTCCCTGTAAATCATTATGGCGTGTCTTTCTCTATTCCGTCCGCTTAAATTTAAGCTCCTTCGGTTTTTACTTTGTGTTTTTTTTTAATGAAATATATATTATAGCTTTGGAGGCAGTGCCTCCACAGCCCCCCCATTGATAATTACAGGCGTGCCTCCAAAGCCCCCCCATTGATAATTACAGCCACGCCTTGCTATAATGGGGGTTCGGCTGTTATAAACACAGCCCTCCCTGTAAATCATTATGGCGTGTCTTTCTCTATTCCGTCCGCTTAAATTTAAGCTCTTTCGGTTTTTACTTTGTGTTTTTTTTTTAAGGAAATATATATTATACTTACCTATAATATATATATATATATATATATATATATATTTGATGTGGTTATATTTGGATGATGTAATTATTTTTAAAATAATTAGATAATTTATTTAAGTCTATATATATATAATTCTATGTATATATGCATATAGATATATATATATATATATATTATAGGTAGGTATATATGCATTAATATATATTTATTTATATATATATATATATATATATTTAAATGTATGTATTTGATGTGGTTATATTTGGATGATGTAATTATTTTTAAAATAATTGGATAATTTATTTAAGTCTATATATATATAATTATATGTATATATGCATATAGATATAATTATATATATATTTAAATGAATATATCAAAAAGGATTTGATTTTATATAGGTGCATGCACTAGATGCATAGATAGAAGATTTGAATGAAATAATCTTTAAGTAGAAATTGATATTTTGTTAAAAGTAAATTGAGGAATTGAAGTTACACATAAATTAGATTTTTCTTTCTCTGTCTGTCAAGGGATTTTATTTAATTAATTTATTTGGGCAATAACTTTACTGTAAAACACTAAAGAGGAAATTGGATTTACGATACCCGAAGAGTAGTTTTATTTCTTGTTTTATTGCCCTTTGTATGTAATTTCTTTTGTTCTCATTTTGGGGAAATTTGTTTAGAAGAGTTAGAAAGACTTCCAAATGTGGAAATTTAGTTGGGGGTTGTTGTAATTTTATTGTTAGCCCTTTTATTACCCTTGGGTAGTGCATATTGCCGTCTTCAATAAATCACCCAGTTTCCACGAACGGGGATGTGATGCCTTTATGTTTTGGATGGGGATTGAATATCCGTAGTGTGCACTAGTTACCTTTGGGTTGTGGGTTTGTTCCACAAGTTGTCTATAGGGAAGTGACTCATGATGAGGGGCGAGGCCTGGGAAGGTCTGCCAGGGTAACCCATGCGGCTTTGAGAGGACGCTTCTCCTATGACAACGGTTTGTGTGTATGGTTCAGTTGACATACTTAATTATTTTAACTCTGGAAGCAATGTAACCAATGTATTAGTGTTGTACTTGTGTTTCCTTAATTCAATTATGTGTTAGCATGTGTCTAGTGGTAGATGGTCTTGCTTAGGGAACCTTGTTACTATCTCCTAGCACGGGGGGTGGGCCTTCGGGTACCACTTGGTTGGGTGGAACGTGCACCTTACTCCGTTGGGTTCCATTCTTATGTTCGTGATGACGGGATCTTCCAGTTGGAGAGCTCATGTGCACCAGATGTTATGTTCCTTTCATTTGATTTATTGTATCAATCGGACATTTGTATATGTATTACTCCTCAATTGCATTCGAGGACTCTTGTAATTTGTAACACTTTGTATGATCTTCCTCATTCTAGGAATGAGTATTGTAAACACTATTTGGAATTAATGTAACCTATGGAACTTTATGTACTTATATCTTATGTGATGTTTATTGCTTGAATGTATGTTCTTTAAATTCATGAGTAATTAATTATATGCTATGGATGAGCTAATGTTTATGTTATGGGGATTCAGTTGTAAGCTTAGTCGCGTGCCTTATAGGATGTTTGCGATAGTGTAGTGCACCTTTCATGTTATTATTGCACTTTAAAAGAGAAAAAATTGTTCGCTTTTGTAGTTATAGCATCTTCCTCTAGGGTTACGAGGCATGGCGTTACACATGGTATCAAAGCCCGAGTTTAAACACTAGGTGCTCTGGGATTATGATGAACCCATTAAGCTTTTAGTTGCATAGGCTTTAAGTGGGTACCTTGTCTAATACCTTGGTGTGTCTGTATAGGATCATGCCACCCAGACGAGGACGAGGTAGAGGTCGAGGTCGTGGCCGTGTAGGCGGTCGTGGAGGTAGTCATCACGATTCACCTCCTCATGTTCCCCATGATTCTGATCGTGAGGAGCATCAGGCTTCTCAGAATGCCCTAGGGGGCGAAGATCAGCATTAGGATCCTCCAGGGATCCAGGGCGCACAGTTGCACAAGTCGTTAAAGGAGACACTGGCTCGCCTTGGGGCAAGACAGGGTGGTGATCAGCTTAATGTTGGTCAGAGGGAGGTACCAGTTCAATCAAAGGCAATCACAACCGCACACATGAGGGATTTGCTTAGAGCACGTTCACCCACCTTTGATGGATCCAGCAGTGGTCTTGAGGCTGAGACCTAGTTGATTGACCTGAACCGTTGTTTTGTGATGCACCCCTATGGTAGCAATACCAAAGCTAGGTGTGCGATCATGCACTTGAGAGGATTTATTTCTACTTGGTGGAGGTTAGAGGAGTAGAAGCTTCGAATTGATATTAATTATGTTTCCGTGGGACATGTTTCTTGAGAGGTTCAAAGCCCAATTTATTTCTGATCATTGGCGGCAGTGTCATGGTGATGAGTTCCATACCTTGCGCCAGATGGCAATGTCGATGGAACAATATGAGCGCCGTTTCTACAAGCTCAAGCAGTTCGCTGGCATTGGAGATGACGAGGGCATGCTTGTCCAACATTTTGTCAGGGGCTTAAATGCCCGAATTAGTGGTGGTGTGCGGGTTTTCGAACCGAAGACCATGGAGATGGCGGTAAGGCTACATTGGTAGAGGAGAACTTAGCGATGGCATTGGGTGGCCATACAGGAGTGCAGATTGGCAGTGTTTCAGCTGCAGGGCCTAGTGCTCGTACTGGTCAAGCTCAGGGAGCTGGACCACCTAGGACTTAGCAGGTTCCTACTTAGAGTGGACAGTAGTAGAGTGCATAGGGGAAACGTAAGGATTCACAATCTCTTCAAGATGGTGACAGTTCTCAATCTAGGAAGAACCGGAATTGGTGGCGCAATAAGCGCAACCGTCAGGAGCAGCCGGCCCAGAGTTCATAGTTTGCGGCTAACTGGGGTAGTGTTCACCAGTTTAGTGCACCTGCAGGTGACAAAGGTTTTGGGCGTAACACAAGGTGTTACTCTTGCGATCAATAGGGCCACATTGCTAGGCATTGTCCGCAAAGGAACACTACTAGTTTTGATCAAGGGCCAGAAGTTTCTGAGCCGACGGTGGGTGATGCAGGCAGGTCACACCGAGCATATACTACGGTTGATAACTGCCAAGTTGGGTATCAAGGTGCAGTTGCTGAAGCTTCTGGTAGTGGGCAGGCAGCACAAGATACTAGCCCTCAAGGGTTGAGATATTGAGCAAGTGAGGGTCTAGTGGGATCCTAGGGATGATACTTCTGCTACCTAGGAGGATGCGACGAGGATGAGGGAGCTTTATCCCTATTTGTTTGTAGGCTTCCAGGAGTAAGCCTGACCCTGGGGGGAGGATGTAGCACCCCTCCGTTTTGCTCCTTAGGCTTCCAGGGGATGCACTGCAAAAAGACATATAAAAATCAACTTTTTAATTTTTTTATTTTTACTTATATTGTCTCCCCAGCCCTAAAAGCAACCTCATTTCATTCATTTGGCAAAATAGGAGGAGAAGAGAGAGCTGTGAAGAAAAAGAAGAGTTCATTGGAGGGCAACCAACAAGTTGTTGAAGAGAAATCCAGGGTGTTAAATCATTTGGGAAGCTTCATACCAGCAAGGAGGTGCATTGAGAGCTCATTATCAGCAATTGGGAGGAGTTTGCATTGCATTCAAGCTAGATTTAAGAGGTAAGTTTGATTTTATTTGGTTTTTTTGTGTTTTTTTAACAAATAATTCTTTGTAATTTGTAAAATCATTCTTTTTTTGAGTTTGCATTTTTTTTTTTACAGACCCTACTTGCAACTTAAATAATTTTAGAGACCCTACTTGTTATTGCAGCCAATTTCATTTGCAAATCAAACCATATTTTCACAATGTCTCAAACCCCAAGCAAAAAAGTCCTTGCTTGGAAACATGCTGAAATATTTCTCGAAATGAAAAAAGGAGAGGCAAAATGTAAAAATTGCAAAACAATATATATCATGGAGGCATAAACAGATTGAACTATCATATTGCACGCATACCCATCCATGATGCAGTGGGTTGCACTGAAGCACCTCCTGAGGCTATTCGTGAAGTGCAAGTGCAATTAGAAACATTTGAAATGCAAAAAGAAATGGAAAAGAGGCAAAGGCAAGAGTTTGTGAGTGTTGGACAGGGACTTGGTGTTGTTGGAGATGCTTCTTCCATGCCTCCATACCATCCTAGTGCTAGTGCTTGTGCTAGTGCTTCTGCTACTGCACCAGCTATGCGTACTACTACTCCTGTTGTTGGCACTGGCACTGCTACTGCTAGTGGTAGTGGGAGTGTTAGCATTGGCCCTAGAGTTCGTAAATCTAGGGTCGACTCATATTTTGTACCACGCACTACTCCTGGTTCCCAACCATTGCTTGAGAGCATGGGTTGGAACAAGGACGCACATGATGCAGCCAAGAAAACAATTGCAGCTTTTGATACTATTGCACCATTCCCTTCCATGCAACCAGGTAATTCTTTTTCGTTTAATTTTTTTAGAATTTCTATTTAAATTTTAGAATCTAGATTCTAGATGTATCTCATAATTCATTATCGAACTCAAATTTAAAGTTAAAAACTTAAAAGTTAAAACTTTTCATTTTACAATACTTATCTAAGTAACTTATTAATTTATTTATGACATGTTTTAGGTCTCCTTTTTGGCAAAACATGGTCAATGCCATAACCATTTGTGGGGCGGGGTTCAAAGCCCCTACTGAAGATGAATTAAAGGGCCCACTTTTGACTCAAAAGGTGGCTGATGTAAAAGCACAATTAGAGGAGCAGCGCTTGTAGTGGAGGAGGTTGGGTTGCACCATCATGATTGATGGTTGGACCGATAGGAGAAATAGCACGTTGCTTAATTTTCTAGTTTCCTCCGGAGGTAATTGTACTTCCCTCAATGCATTGATTAATTTGAAATTTGAATTTGATTTAGTGATTAATAATTTATTATTTAATATGGCTGATTTATGTTTTCTAATTTATTGAATAATTGGTTTTTCTTATTTTTTCAGGTGACACCATCTTCATCAAGTCTATTGATGCTTCTGCCCAATTCAAAAATGCCACATACCTTTGTGAGGCTATAGAGGAGGTGATAGCTGAGGTGGGCGAAGAGAATGTAGTTCACGTGGTGACAGATAATGCAGCAAATTATGTTGCTGCTGGTAAAATTATTGATGGAGAGGCACCCTACCATATTCTGGACTCCATGTGCCGCCCATTGCATTGACCTCATGTTGGAGGATCTTGGCAAGCTCCCATGGATCAAAACATGTGTGGATGCCGCAAAAAAACATTTGCAAATTTGTATACAATCACACATGGTTGCTTAACCTTATGAGGCAATACACGGGGTTGAGGGAGTTGGCTCGTCCTGGCATCACTAAGTTTGCAACAAATTTTATCACATTGCAATCCTTGATTCGGTCAAAGGTAGATTTAAGGCACATGTTTGTTGGTGAGGAGTGGTCTTCCTCATCCTATGCTACAAGCACTGCAGAGATTGTTGTGGCTGATTGCATTTTTGATGAGCCAGGGTTTTGGACACCAACGAAGGAGATTCTGAAGGTAAAATTTAATTCTTCATTATATTTTAATTTTTATTCATATTTTACTTTTATTTGTTTATTTTCGTTCACACTTACTTAAGTTAATGTTTCACAATGTTTGCACTTTGCAGTTTACCGAGCCCTTGATAGTTCTCCTACGAGTTGTTGATGGGGAGAAGCCCCGCAATGGGCTACATATATGTGGGCATGGATAGAGCCAAAGAAGCCATTAGATCCGTCTATGGTGGAGTTGAGGAGAAGTATCGTCCCATTTGGGAGATCATTGATAGGAGATGGAAACACCAACTTCATAGGCCCATCCATGCAGCCGCATGTTTCCTAAATCCGGCCTTCCAATTTAGACGTGAATTTCGTGCAGATAGAGAAATTCTTAGTGGGCTCTACTCGACAATAGAGCAGATGTTGCCTGTTGTTACTACACAGATAGTGCACGAGATAGATGCCTTCACTAAGGCACAAGGAGACTTCTTTGCACGTCATTTGTGCAAAGAGAGTAGGACGACATTACTGCCAGGTAAAAATATATTTAAGGGCATAATTTCATCTTTTTATATTATAATTTATTATTAAATGTTGAACTTGAAACTTGAAATGAGATTGATTTTGTTTCTTTTTCTCATCTCAGATAGTTGGTGGGAGATGTTTGGTTCAGATAAACCAAACCTTCAAAATGTTGCCATTTGTATTTTGAGCCAGCCATGCAGTTCATCTAGTTGTGAGCGCAATTGGAGTATGTTTGAGCACATACACTCCAAGAAGCGCAATAGACTGTCAGTGGAGAGGATGAATGATTTGGTGTATGTTCATTACAACCTTCTGGCTTCTGCTCAGATACAGAAATCTTTTTGACCACGACAACACCCCAATCAGGCTAGAGGAGGTTGATCCACAGTCTGAGTGGATCGCTGAGGCTACAAATGCAATCTTTAGTGACGAGGACCTTGATCGGGTGGACCAGGTAGAGAGAGAGGCTGAGGTTGTAGCCATGGCTGAGGAGGAGACTAGAGCACGAGGAGACACAGCTGTTGTTGGTGAGAGTGGCATGGAGAGTCAGACAAAGGCAGAGACTATGGCTACAGCTACTACATCATCGAGGACCCTTAGAAGCCTTCGTAGGAAGGATGTTGGCTCCAGTTCCACTAAGCCATAGACTTGTGGCTATTTTTTTGATATTTCATATTAATATGGAACATTTGATGTCATGGATTTCATATTCCATGAGTTTTGTATACATTTGACTATATTTATATATCTAAGTATGTTATTTCCTTCAGCAGCTCGACTACAATTTGTGTTGTATACTTGTGTATGTGATCAAATTTGTTTCTATTTAATGATGTTATTGTGTCTTTAAGGTTTATTCAATAAAGGGTGCTTGAAACAAGTTCTAAATCCTTAAAAATCTATAAATTTCTAGGGTTTTTTCAACTTTTTTCATTTTGTCGAGTTTACGCCAAGTTCGGGCACCGAGTCCGAGTCCCCCGAGTCGAGTCACCCTAGCCAAGTCTGAGCCGAGTCCGAGTCTCGTTACTATGGTAGTCGTTTCTTGTCTTTTTTGGGTCATACGAGCATTAAGGGTTGCTCACGCGATCATTGGTTACCAGGAGTACGTCTTCGGTTGGTATCTCGTTCTTCCTCTTCCCACTTGGTTTGTTCTTCGTACCGCTGCAATATGTGTTGTCTTCGGCGTTCCGGATCCTCCTCCGCCCGAAGGTCCTGTAGGATGATGAAGTGGTGGGTCAGCAATCTTGGCAGACGATTGAGAAGATGATCAACCTCGGCATTCACTTCCAATCTGTCCCAGATAACTGCCTCAGGGATCTCTCACCTGAGGGCTTCCCTCTATACGTGATCTCTTAGTGATATATTCCACAGGTTTATCAAATCTTGTGTCAACTCATCCTCTCTTTCTTCATTAGTTTCCACAGGCTCCTTCGTCGGTCGACCCATTATGTTGCCATCATAATGACAAGTGATTCCCTAGTTCGCTTAGGCAACAGCGCCAAATGTTTATTCACTGGGTAGTGTTTAACGTACTACGAGAGTAAACGAGAATAATTCACAAACATAATGCATGTACTAGAATATGAATCACAGAACAATCGTAAGAGTAATTGCACGGGACAATGGATTGATTTCATTCATGAAGTATATCAAAAGTACATAGCAATTGTCCGTCCCCAACTACAAATGACAAGATACATATATAGATGGTTGAGATTGGTTGAGATACCAACCGTCGGCAACTCTTCCTAACTACCCGCCTGACAACTAATCCAACTTTTACTTTAAACTATGCATGTATTATTTAAACTATTATTATCTATTCCTAGTACGACCGACTACAACATTTATTTAATTAATTAGTACGGTCGATTACAATATAATTATTTATTAACATGGCTGTCTACAAGGAATGCATTTTATGGGGACATCAGAAATGAAAGAAACAACTAGTGGTGCCTCTGAACAACTACAATAGCTTCATTGATTTCCACACACAACACCTTAGCAGTTCCATCAATGTTTCAGATATCTTACAAAACAGTCTAAATTTTTTTTTTAAATTGTTTAAGAATGTTGGAAAACCAACTACTTGCACATCGCCCTACCAAAATAATGTCCAACTGTAGCTAGCTGGCACACAGTATAAAAATAAAAAATAGCCTTCCTTGTACCCATCAAATTCATGGACAAAAATGATTGGTGGCAAAAGATACAATTTAAAAAGTTAAGAGGAATTGATGCATGAAATGTCTACTACTGCAGTTGCAAGCAAAATCACATGTAGAATGAGTGCCCATTGAATGACACCACCGTCAATGCCTTCTTTACACTTCAATTAATGAACAAAAGCCTCACTTTCTACAAGCCTTGCCATGCATCCCATGGCTATCTTTTTTGCAAAATGTCCTCATTTGACGGTACCTTCAAGCACATGCAATATCAGATACATTTTCCCTCTCTAGGTTGACCCTGAACTTGAGACGACCATAAAATTATGTCTTCCACTATCACGCCTTGCATAGCAGTTATTTGTTTCTGCTTGAACTACCCTTTTTTGAACAAGGGCAACAATACTTTTGTTCCATATCAAGGATTTGAAATGATCATGCTCCAACTATATCAAGAATTGCCAACATAAATGCAATCTTACACTATGTGCCAGCACACTGATTCCCACAACAATTGCAAGAATCTCGACCCACATAATCCTTAATAGCTGCCACCGAAACATCTTCAATGCTACAAATGTGATCAATGGCCCCATACATCCAAATGAACTGTTTCAACTAATCCGCACTTATTACTAGACTGGATTTGAAACTCTATTTGAAACAATCTTGAATTCTCAAATTTTTCGAAATAATATGGTTCATTGACTTTATTTATAATGATTCCAACTTATTTTAATATGTACAGGTTTTGATACACTGGTACGGCAAAAAAAAATCTTGTGTATGGTACATTTAGGTACAGCTGTATAACATATATATGTGTGCAAAAAATTTAAAAAATATACAGAATTGTAAATACATTTGATAGTATTAGACATCATCATTGATCAATTGTAGTGATAAGGATAAATGTCAATTGATAGTTCAAAATTTTAATATTATTATGTCATATATCATGTATGTCTAGGACGATTCAAATGAAAATCATTACAATTACAAAATATGAAATAAATACAATCAAAAATTTGTATAATTGTCTTTCATCTTCATCAAAAGGATCTAGATCAAGGTCATCATTCGGTTCAACATCATTTGAACCACAAGCAAATGGAGTGCCACTCCCACTAGGTACATAATGTGTAAGAGCATCGTTATCATTTATATTGAATCTAGCAAGCTCTACATTAGGTGCATCCAAGTTGGTACACTCGAGGGCCATATCCCAATTCTTCAATGCCCCTCTCTTGTAGTCATCTTGCTTATGTGATAGGAGATGCAAATTGGAATGAATATAAGCCAAGTCTTTTGTTATTTTTGCAGCCAGCTAGTTATGCTTCACTTAGTGTATAAAGGAGTACTTACTCCAATTTCGTTCAGCCGAAGAAGAACTTGCAACCCGTTGAAATTGGAGAGAAAACCAACACAACTTAAAAAATAAAAAATAAAAAATAAATTAAAGAATGGTAAGTAGTTAAGTCTACAAATTCTGAAAAATAAAAAATAAAAAATGCTTACCTATGATAGAAGTTGGAGGAACAAATAATCTTGCCCGTGGAGGTACCACAATGTACGAGCATCTTCCTTGTATTGGTCTCGAAGAGCACAAAACTATGATCTTGTACTGAGATGAACTTTCCAAACTCTTTCCTAGCATTATCCACCACTTTTGGAAATGAGAAGATTCTTTAGAATGCCAACTTGTACCCATTAGCAACTTCACTATCTCTATATGGTGCAATTCTCACTAGAAAAGAAAGTATCTTTGTGCTATAGTATTTGGGGGATAATGCATATGCAACGAGATGCAATGGTGTGTTCATCTTGTTCCAACGATGATGAATGAGTTTTTCCACACTTCAGAAAAATGTTTCTTCAAGGTCATTCTCTTTTTGTGCTATTATGACCTTTATTTTTTCTATCACATAGTCAATGCCATCATAGATTTCCCCCAAACATGGCCAATTTGTATAAGCAAACCTGATCATACTCATGATAGGCTCAGTGAAACTCACGACATAGTCCACACAAGCACACCAATCCTCATCTAAGATCAATGACTTGACCTTTTGGGCCCTCTCTGAATTTGATTGCTTCCAAATACTCCATTGGTGGCTAATGACCATGGAGTCCAATGCCTCTCACACCTTCACAAGTCGTCTCAAAACATGTGATGCGAAACAGGTCTCAACAACCTAATGTTGTGTAAAAAATAAGTCAATATCACATTAAAATATAAGTAAACATGGCATAAATTAAACTTAAAAATAAATTTAATAATTAAATTAAATTTACCTTCAACAATGCTAAATTTGAGAGTCCTAAAAATGCTTTGTGACATAGATGGTTTGTCACAAACATTTGTATCTCCTTACCCTTAGTGTATATAGCTTTCACCTACTCTATTTGAGTGCCAATTTCTTGCATCGCCAAGTTAAGGGAGTGTATGGTACATGGTGTCCAAAACAAGCATGCATACCTTTCCTCAACCAAAGCACCTACAACCCTACAATTTTTTGCATTGTCCATATTGGACAACATTTTCAAGACCCACCATCTCTATGGACTCAATGATGATTGTAGAAATGAATTATGCATCCTTGATTTGCCCCTCACAATCAACTGCCTTCAAAAACATTGCCCCTTTGGGGTACACTGCAATAATATTTATTGAAGGTCAGTTTTTGCAATCTTTCTATCCATCAAAAATAATAGACAGTCTTGCTTCAATCCAAGAATCCCTAATTGGTTTGAGTGATGTCTCTACAAATAAAAAATCTTTTGCCAATAAAGTGGTGCACACCTTTTCATACCCAAGACCTATGAAACCAAAAGGAAGACCATTGGCATAAATGCAACGTGCAATTTTTTCCTCTACAATGTCTCTTGTTTCATTTTGAAATGCTTTTAATCAATGGGCCTCTTTTGTGGGAAGGAGAGGGATCTTCTTCTTGGATAGAGGTCGTCTCCAAGAAAGGATGTTGGGAGGCCATTGCTGAATGTGTAGATGTCTCCAGTGATGTTTTCCTTGCTAAAGGATGAAATTTTAGTTTTTCTCTCTCACTCACAACATCAACTTCTTGTTCTTTAATGAATGCCATAATTTTTTTCTTTTGGCAACCCCTTAGTTCTCCCTTCACATATTCTAATTCCGCATCCACTTATAGCATAAAAATGAGCTTTCACTCGACTATATGAGCTCTTAAATTAGACTCTGTACTCATTACAATCCCAAATAAACACCTTACCTCTTGGAAGTTGATCAAGCACCGTAACACATTTCCATAGAGGTGATGCTTAATAATATTTAAATTGTTTGTTTCTCTCAATGCCCATTGAATTTGAACTAGTGGCAATTCCAAATAGATTGTAATCTGTTCTTATAAGAAATTATTAAATTTTAAATTAAAAAATAAATAAATAAATGCAACCCTAAATATGTATAAACTAATCAAAATTCAAAACAAACACCAAAAAACATTATAAAAATCTTGAAACTTGTTTCTTTTTTCCAAAACAAATGGTTTTTTTTAAACTTCAAAAATTCATCAAAAACTTGAAAAAAATTGTTAAAAGACTAAAAGAATAGTTAAAATAGTTGCCTTAGATGACTAGATCTCCTTTGTGCAAGCTATATTCACCCCTTTGACACTTTGTAATAATTCTCCTTCGAAAAAAACCAGCTACCTTTCAAAATGCAAAAATGGCTTAGCAAGGGTGTGTTTTTGTAAAATGGTGTTGTGTTTAGAATGTGAGAGGCGAGTTTTTGGTTTAGGCAACTTTTTAGAGTTCCATTTTGTGTTTTTTATCAAAAAAGTACTACCCTTTCCTATTCGTGCACCTACAAGAGTGGCCGGGGGCACTCAAGAGCTGCCAAGGAGCATCTCGGCTGCCCCAAGTTCCCTATGGGTGTGTTGCCACTCTCGGAGCGCTCCCATCACCATTCACACTCCCAAGATGGCTTGGCACAAGTCCAAGACTCCAAATGCAAGAACCCTGCACCATAGGCTTTATTTTAGTTGTTGAAGTTCCCTTTAGCAGTCTTGTTCGGTTATTGTAATTTTCTCTATCTTTTAAGGGGATAGGTTGTACGACTCATTAAACAATTTATAAAGTAAATAAAAAGGAAATCCCCTTGTGGAAGCTCACATTAAGTGGGTCTCATACAGCAATTGATGTCTCGCTTGGAAATGACCTAAAAAAGTACCTTTACCTTACCCATTGTAACAAAAATCTTTCTTGGGATTGACTCAAGTGCAAGCATAAAAAAACCTTTCTTATGTTCTGTTAATATGATTGTAACCATATATTATTCACTTGTCAACTTTTGGGTGGTTTTTAGCAATTGTCAACAGTTGTGTTCTACTTGGCAGCCATTGGATTCTTTAAATAGGCTTCTTGTAGTCAAGGAAAGTAGTATCATTCCTGACTGATCATCCCTAATCTACTTCAGTGTAAGAACTTCAAATGAATAAAGATATACTTTTGTTACTCTATCTGGTATTGATTGCTACTTATATTCTTTTATGCAAGTATTAGTTCTATTAGCTATAAAGACTAAACACTCAACAAACCAAAAGATAAGGATTTTTTCAGTTTATCAAGATTTCATTACGAAAAATCAAGAAATTAAATAATGCTAAAAACTTAATAAAAATCGAGAAAAAATGTTGTTTTTCAAGTTCAAGCCAATGTGGGATAAAATTGTGATTTCCGGTAAAATTGCAATTTTTCATGATTTTGTTGCACCTCGGGATTCATGCCCAAGTCTACAAAAAAATCTGTCAATCCAAACGGATCGACAACCAGACAAAGCTGCAATTTTTTCCAGATATTTGCTACATTGCCTTACCTTTACCCTTCACTTTTATTACTTCTTTGTTATTTTTTATGAAATTAATTTGGCTCCTTTGAAAATCTTAAAGTTACATGTGTTTTTACAAGCACCATTCAAATTTTCAATGGTGCTATGGTTTAAGATGCTATTGCGAATTGTTAAATCTCCATGGACCAGCTACAGCTCAAACCTAAGATCTCTTGTTTGCTGCTTAGCTGCTCTTCCACAGAGCTACTGGCCTTTTACACTCTGGAGTTGGGATTTATTTTCTAACATCCCCCTCAAGCCATATTTTGGTGCATAGGGCTCCTCCATAGACCAGCTAGAACTTGAACCTAGGGCATCCCTGCGATGCTCTAACATCGATCTATTAGCCCTTTAAACTTTGGCAAGTAAATTGATTTTCCAACACAGTTCAAGGTAGCAACACAAACTTAATTTCTGATGTTTTTTGGGAAGAGTTAAAAAATACTTCCTTCTACCCTCTGCTCATCTTTCCACACGTGGAGTAATTACTTTAGTAAACGTTTCTATGTGCTTATAACTGTTGTTCAAATCAGTAAGTTCAAACCCAAAACAAACTGTGATTCACTGCTAGTTACACCATCCTCATAATGAAGATGATCAATTTCAGTCAGTGATATATTTGATGTCCATTATTATATCTCTGGGAAATTCAAGTCCTCGCTTTTTGATCTCACATCCTTTTGTTTACACATTTACCCACATTTCTAGAGGGCCTCTTTTTGCTTGGTAAAAGAATATGTGTTGGGATCTCACGTTTCAAACTAGATGGAATCTAAGTTGCAGAGTGATTTACTTGGAAGTTACCAAATGCAGAAACTGCAGATGAAATCTCATAATAAACTCCTACAAAGCATGAATTAACAGCTTTCAACCGTCCCATGCTATTAGATCGCTTCAGATAATTATTCCTCAAAATGAGGAACTATTTTGTACCCTAAGACTACACCAAAGAGAAATTTTAGTACTATAAGCCTATAAGGTACAGTATCCATCATGCAATCTACAAATTGTCAAATGTGTGAGAATCAATCGTACCAAACTTAGAATTTTGGATCTTAATTACAGCCACATATTGCACATTGGAGATTACTGGGATGCAGATACAATCAGGCAATCCAAGCAAATGTTTGCAGAATTTATTGATACTCATTTCAGGGCAAATTGATGTGCTATCCATTGAACCATTAAAAAGTATCAACAATATCTCCCCAACTAAGATGCTCTTAGACCATAGTGTTGTCTATTCATACAGGCATTCACATCAAATTCATGTGCAGTAATTCACTTATCACATAAATAGTGGAGACAATGTTATAGAAAAATGTGTCTTGCAAACGGCCAGATGATTGTCAGAAACCCCTTGATTATCCAAAATAAATAAAAATTGTTGATGCATAATTATAACATGTTCCTAATTGTTCCAAGTGCATGTGTATACTCCCACCCAGGTGTTGACAATATTGGTCATCCCAAACAGTGCTCATCATGGGTTATCAAATATCGAGTTGAACTATACTTCTACCATCTATGATCTATCCATTATCTACATCTTGTAGGTGTCCTGACACTATATGTTAGAATCTAAAATTAAGTTTTCATAAACATAGCAATCTTAAGTATCTTGTAAACAAACATGTTTTGATTGGGCAAATCAGTTGATGGATAATATTACTCCAAGAATACAATTTTTGAATCTTATTCAAACTTGGAAGTACATATCTTGTCCTTACTCATCTTTCACAAGTCATGCACAACAAACAGGAAACATAAGTGCGACAAATTTCCGGTTGCCAACTTATTCACAGTTCAGGGAAACCAGCCTAGAGCCAATTTTCTCCTTATTATCATTGCTCTGCACATTCAGCTATGGAACATTGCCAAAAAAATTGCATGCTATAGCCTTCCCTTTCAATTGATCGATAACAAACTATTCAAGTATTGTAAAGATTCTATTCTGTAGAGAGTTGCTCCCTTGTCTCAGATTCCAGATGTTTTACAGGAAGCTTGTGAAGGAATGCTTAAAAGGCTCACACCACTGGACCACAAATCAGCTTACAAAATAATGTTGTGAGGATGATGATAGCGTACACTTTATCCAAATATGCATAGATGGATAATTTTGTGTACAAAGGATGGCTACAGATCAAATTTTTGCTCTTTAAGCTGTTCCCTTCTAATCCTTTTGAGCATTGAATTAAAGATTTTCTTGATTCTCTTCCATTGACAAAAACAGCTCGAAGACCCAATAACTAAAGCAAATGATGCAGAAACCATGCCAAAGTTCCTCTACAGAAATTTCATTATCCACTTTGGATGTCCTTGAAAATTCATAGTAATCAGGCTATGCACATTGTCAATAGTCTAGCCAACAAGTTCATGTTTCAGCTCTACAAAAGCAACAGTTACGACCTCTGAATAAAAAGATAGTTGAGGCCACAATAAAGATAAATTCCCAAATGTTGTGTAAATCGTGTGGCACAAAAAGAATCAGAACAAGTACCTCCCATAGATACCTTAGGTTTTTGTGCTACTTATCAAATGGCCACTGAATTTTACCATTTCAACTAGTTCATAGACAAGCCATCAGCTTTTTCCTTCCAATTTCATCTCCCTTCATTGTAGTTTTCACCATATGGGCTGACAAACATTTCTTAGAATATTGTCTACAAAAATTCAGTCAATTGGATAGAGATTGATAGTTTACAGATTGGAGCCATTAAGTTCTGCATGCCTGCATGAAAACCACACATTATTGAAAATTCAAGTAATGCCCTCAGAAGAAAGGAAACAGGGTATTATTATTCAATTCTTTCCATAAAGATAATCCATGTAGATTTAAGTTGAGTTGGCTTGGTCTCTATATCATTTAGCATAAGTATTAATATGATTTCACTAATTAAAGAAGCTGAGTGATGAACTAATGGCTGAAAGGTTGAATGCTTATTGCATAATACTCTACCATTATCATGCAATTTAATCAATACTCATCGTGCTGGTGTCACTAATTCTAATCTATTATTTAATAGTTCCTTTTATGGAAACTTTCTCCAAGTCGCACATAAGAAAACCTTTCCATGTTTTGCTATATATATATATATAGCATCAACTGATGCAATTACAATGCAGAAGTAATCTCAAGCACAGGACTAATTTTTTGTCACATTTAAACTTTTTGCTTTTCATCATAATATTAGTAAACTATTAGTGTAACATTCAACTTGCTTGGCGTTAAGTTATGAAAGCTTGATCAGAAGGCTTGAGATGCTAAGGAGAAAATAATATCAGAAATTAAACAAGAAATATTTCAAAATATATGTCAAGGAAATTGTATATATAATCATAATGTTTTCCACTATAGCAGCTCGTAAGAATAATATATATATCATAATGTTTTCCACTATAGCAGCTCGTAAGAATAATATATATATCATAATGTTTTCTACTGTAGCATCTGGTAAAAATAAAGTCCAAGAAAACATGTGGCAGAAATCTAAAATATTCTACACCTAAAACCTGTACTGATATTCAATAATATATAATATACATACAAATACATTTATTATATGTATGTTCAGAACCCTGCAGCAAGGCAAGGGGACTGAGTTCCCTAGCAGTAATTCAAAAAGAAGCTAGAACAGAAAGATGTTCATAAATGTGATAATCAATTACAACAAAGAAAGAGCAAACAGAACTACTATATACCTAATGAATATTCTCATCCTTCTATGCTTCTATTTCTGATTCTTGATTTTTCACTTTATATTAGGATTTTCCATCTGCCAAAGAGAATACTAATAACAAAAACAAGAGCATCTTTCTGGTCCAACAAAAATACCTGGAAAACAGTTCATGTTATAAAACTACCTGTAAATCACCAGCTGCAAAGACACCTTCCACAGAAGTATTAACTCCACATTTCACAATCACATAACCAGAAGCATCCAGTTCAACTTGCCCTTGCAGTAATTGGCTGTTGGGTGTGTGGCCAATCCCATAAAAAAGTCCCCTAACATCCAGAGTCAGCTGCTCACTCGTATTTGTACTTTTCAATAAAAGACCAGATAGCTGACCCTTCTCATTGCTTACGACATCAACAACTTTCTTGTTGAAGTGGACGGTTACATTTGGATTGTTGAAAATTCTGTGAAACATTCGTCATAACCAACCTGTTAAGCAGAAACATTCAAGGGGCTGAAATTTTTACCATTGATGTTCTTCGCAGTGACTTATTTGAACAGTAAAT
Source organism: Sequoiadendron giganteum (assembly GCA_007115665.2). Lineage (NCBI taxonomy): Eukaryota > Viridiplantae > Streptophyta > Pinopsida > Cupressales > Cupressaceae > Sequoiadendron > Sequoiadendron giganteum. Next base: position 546,102,145 of record CM021108.1, read on the forward strand.
AGTAGAACAAACAATATGTAATGAATGGAAAATCTACAAATAAATTAAAATAATATGTAACTTATTTAATAAACAACTACAAGATTTTCAGTATGGTTTAAACCATGTGGTGAGTATTGTACTGGCCATTGAACAGAGATATTATTCCTTTGTGATTTCCACCAATGTAATATAGGATAGATGGTAAAACATGCTCTCTTAATTATATTTCTCAAAGGTAGTTCTTCTAAGGAAAATACATTTCAATGAGAAGTTTTGATCAGCTTCAAGATAAGTATTTTCAATACCATCCTAGGCATAAGATGGGCTTGACATGTTTTTATTTGACATTTTTTACCACCTTTTAAAGAAAATCTCATCAAATTAAAGATAGCATGACATTTTCTGAGGTAATTAGTTGTATGGATAAGCCTCAATCAGCTGCACTGAGGAAGAAGGTGTCATGTCCCCTTCCAGCTGACATCTCTCAATGCTTGTGATTAGCCTATTATGTGACCCTCGTAGGCTGATAGGGTGGATAGAGGGTCTGGTTGAGGTTTGGTTTGGCTTCTGTTGGCAGAATCTTTCAGTTGGCCTTCGTTCGGGGTCGTTCGGACATCATTTGCTTGACTTACTATTTTTAGTAAGTGGAGACACTCAGCAAAGCACCCCTGCTATTTTTAGCAATATGGTTTGGTCGTATGCGGATTCAGTCACTTATCATCTGGCTTTAGACGGTTCATCATTTGGACCTGTTTCGAGAGAGATATTAATATTTGTTTGCTAAAATAAATATTAATTATTTAAAGGTTTATATTATAAAGTTATAATATAATTAAATATTATAACTTAAGTGACTTAAAGGAGAAGGGGTTGACCAACATGAAGAAGGGGCCACTTTTTAATTATATTTTATAATTAAAAGTGCATTCGAAACTATGGAAATATTAAAAGAAGAATTTGAACTTTATTTAAATGATGCCTTTGTGAGAAAAGTCGACTTTCTTGAGGATATAAGGGTTTCATTGGGAAAAGAGCTGAGGTTATTGATATCGAATTTTGCTAAGTCTTTCTTCTGAGAACAGAGCCAAGGGTTCTAGTTTTCAACCTGCATTGGAGAACGTGCCATCTTCAATGTGTGCAGTTCAGAGGCTGTGAAATATTAGCTGATTTATTGCCAGTCAGAGAGATAGCCTCATTCAGAGGTTGTCACAAAGATTCACAGTTGTTGCATCATTCAGGGTTTTGATCCGGAGTTCATCTGGGAAGAGTTCTTTATGCTAGGCGTCCACTTTGCAAGCTAGAGACACATCTTCCAAGGGCCATACTTTTATTCATTGCTGCCGTCATAGCCGTACCATCATAAAAAGGCCGTACTTCTTCTTCAAGGAAAAACGCCTCTTCTTTTGGCAGTCTGTCTTCACCAATAGGGGCGCATATTTCTCTGGCTTCATTTGCTAACATCTGGCGGAGGGAGAAGTGGAAATCAATGATGGCCATACCATTTCATTAGCTTCACAGGCGGCTGCAATAATCAGGTTTTATTCACACAAATGTTGTTGCTTTTTAATTTACATGTTATCCGATCTCAGATGTAATAAGCCTAGAAGATCAATAAACAATCTAGCAATAAAATATCAAGTGATTTCTACCAGTTCTAGCTTCATAATATTTTATTTAATTTTTACAAGCGTTTTCTTTCAAAATCGCAATTCTTCTGTTATTGCCAAAAACACCAAAAAAATCAAAACACTCAAAAACAAGCAAAAATAAGCAGTTTTAGAAACAGTGAGAATAGGGGTTTCTACAGTGGTATCAGAGTGGTTTCCTGCCATCCTTGTTGGGTTTGAAAACCATTTTGTTCATGCACCAAAGTGATAGAGAGGAGATATTATCAGAGGGAAAACAGAAAAACTTGGCAGCCACCACTTATTCCGAAAGGTGAGACGGCTACAGGTTTGATAGGTGTTCAGTCTGGTTCTTCGTCTGGAGCGTCTATACAGGATACAGGCATGGGTGACAGAACAGAGATTCCTCGAGATCCTCAATAGGAAGATGCAGAGGTTAAACAGACTCTTAGAGATTTGCGGACAGGTCAGCAGTAGGTAACTGATGTATTACAGCAGTTGACCATGGCTATACAGAGGATAGGTACGCCAAGGAGACCATCACCACATCGTGATGAGGACAGGAGTGATGCAGGTTCACAGAGGGTACCCAGGACTGTTTCACGAACAGCAAATAGACCTACCAGACCCACTTTCCTAAGAGGAGAACAGATTGAGGAGAATGTTGAAGAGGTTGGGAACATATTATATGCTGATGCAGTTATGGCAGCCAACGAGGAGTAGGATATATTGACACCACAAGTGCGCGAGCGCATGCATTTTGATCGATTTGTGAATTCGAGAGTTGAATATTATAGGTCTCGACAGGGGAATAGGCCTTGAAACCAAAATAGAGACTTGAAGCATGCCTCCAGCAAGATCAACCTACCCTATTTTGATGGCAGTGGCAAGGTAACAGCACAGTCTTGGATTCACAGGCTAGACACTTTCTTGACACTTCGACCTATGTCTGAGGAAGAGGCAATCAAGTTTGCCACGTTACATTTAGAAGGAGCAGCCCATGATTGGTGGTATCAGGGAATGGTGACACTGCAGCACGATCGTATTACCACTTATCAGGAGTTCGTGGACAGATTGGTGGATCGCTTTGATAAAGAGGACCCAGAAGTTTACTTCAGAGATTTGGCCCAACTTAGGCAGATTGGTAGCCTGGAGAGTTATATTAGTGAATTTCAGAAATTTTTTGTGATGGTTCCCGACATATCAGAGAGGCGTATAGTTGTGCTCTTCATTGAAGGATTGTTGGAACCCTTGAGAGGTTGGATCAAGGCATTTGATCCACGTTCGCTACAGGAAGCTATGAGGAAGGCACGCAGTATGGAACTTGCAGCACCATCCAGCAAATTCAACTCCAAAAACAATTCTTCATTCAGGGACAATAAGGGCTTCAACAAAAACAGAGAAAAATCAGATTTTAAGAATGATTCAAAGGGAAAATCAGCAGCACCACCCTTGAATTGCGAGGCTCTTAATGATCTACGCAGGAAGAAGCTTTGCTTCTACTGCAAAGGTCCCTATGATGCCAACCATGATTGTCCTTTACGGCCTAAGGGCAAGGCAAATCGAGTGATGTGGGCTTATTACGAGGAGTCAGAATCTGAGAGTTCCGAACAACAGGAGAGTTCTGAGGAGTCAGAGTCAGAGGCTTCAGAGCCTAAGGCAGAGGCAGAGTCAGAGCTTCAGATTTAGGAGGCACGACTATCTAGCATTCAGCAGGAAGGTTCATTCAGACTTCGTGGAGTTTTGGCAGGACAAAGGGTCATTACCCTTCTTGATACAGGAGCCACCCACAATTTTATCGATGCTAGATTTGTGGAGAAGCGTGGACTCATTACCAAGGAGTTCGGAGGCATTAGAGTTAAGGTGGCAGACGGTTACACTCTTAGGTGTGATCGAATGATTAAGGATCTCCCCTTGCGCTTGAACAACTATGAGTTCAAGGCTGATTATTACGTGGTGAACATGGGGGATATCGATTTAGTCTTGGGCATGAAGTGGCTTCATTCCCTTGAGGAGGTCACTCTTCGTCTCAAAGACATGGAGATTCGTTTTGATGTCGATGGGAAGACACATATCCTAAAGGCCATTCGGGACAGCAATGTCAAGACTATTTCCTTTCGTTGGATGGAGAGGCTCATGCGACATGACATGGTAGAGTGGGTTGCCGAGTGCACATTGGCACCTATACAAGAGGGACAGCACAAGACTGAGTATCATCCTGACATTCAGCAGTTGAGAGTCAAGCATGAGAAGGTATTCAGTGATATTCCGCCAGGGAGACCTCCAGACAAGGGCATTGAGCATATTATAGAGCTTGAGGAGGGTGCCAAGCCCATCATGATTACTCCTTATAGGCATCCTAAGAGGTTGAAGGATGAGATAGAGAAGACTATTAAGGAGTTGTTGGCTATGGGTCACATCCTAGTAAATCACCATTCGCTTCTTCAGTTGTTCTGGTGAAGAAGAAGGATGGCACCCTTCGCATGTGCATAGATTACAGAGTCCTGAATAAGAGGACTATCAAAAACAGGTACCTAATACCTCGTATAGATGAGCTTATTGATGAGCTCCATGGTGCATGCTATTTCACGAAGATAGATTTGAGATCAAGATATCACCAGATCAGAGTTCGTGAGCAGGATGTTGAGAAGACTGCTTTCCGTTGTCATTGTGGACACTTTGAGTTTGTGGTGATGCCATTTGGGCTAACCAACGCGCCTGCGACATTTCAGTCCACCATGAACAGGGTCTTTCATTCGCAGTTGAGGAGATATGTACTTGTCTTCTTCGATGACATCTTGATATACAGTAGGACATGGCAGGAGCATTTGGGTCACTTAGAGACAATACTCGGTATTTTGGAGAGGGAATCCTTGTATGCCAAGGAATCCAAATGTGATTTGGGAATGACCGAATTGTTATACTTAGGTCATATTATCAGTGCAGAGGGAGTGCGGATGGATCCTGAGAAGATCTGTGCTATTATAGATTGGCCTACTCCGGCGAACCTTACACAGTTGCGAGGATTTCTTGGATTGTGTGGTTTCTACCGCAGATTTGTGAGTGGTTATTCACGACATGCAACACGTATGACAAATCTATTGAAAAAAGGTGCATTCTGTTGGACTCCTGAGGCACAGGAGTTTTTTGTGAGGTTCAAGGAGCTGATGACTACATGTCCAGTGTTGGCACTACCAGATTTCTCGAAGCCTTTTGAGCTTCAGTGCGATGCTTCTGGTGAGGGCATTGGAGCGGTGCTTATGCAGGACAAGCACCCTATTGTGTATGAGAGTCGTAAACCCAGAGGGCCAGAGAGGCTCTACAGTATTTATGATAAGGAGATGCTAGCTATAATGCACGCCTTGGCCAAATTCAGGCAATATCTCGTGGGCAGTAAGTTCTGCATTAAAACTGACCACAACAGTTTGAGGCATTTCCTGGGGCAGCGAGATCTCAATGATCGTCAGCAGAAGTGGGTGAGTAAATTGCAGGCATATGACTTTGATATCTCTTATATCAAAGGCACCCAAAATGTAGTAGCTGACGCCCTCTCACGCAGGCCTTATCTGAACTCTATGGTTCACATTACTGAGGATTGGAGGCATTTGATTGTGGTAGAGTATGCCAAGGATACTTGGGCATCCAGTATTGTTGAGGGATCAATGGTTGACACCAGATACACGCTTGTGAATGACTTGATCATTTACAAGAACAGGATTTATTTGACCCCAGGATCAGAGATGAAGAACATTATCATGCGAACCTTTCATGATGTACCTACAGCAAGACATCCCGGGTACTTCAAAACGTACAGACAGATTCGGGAGAGATTCACATGGAAAGGACTTAAGGCAGATGTTCTTCAGTATGTGCGTGAGTGCCCTGTTTGTCAGCAGAACAAGCAGGAGAACACGTATCCGGCAGGATTATTGCAGCCACTTCCGATTCCTGACAGGAAGTGGGAATGCCTGTCGATGGACTTCATTACGGGCTTGCCTAAAGCCCAAGGACGGGATTGTATATCGGCTGACGAAGTATGCCCACTTCTTTCCGATTACCACCACTTACACAGTTACACAGGTAGCAGAGGTCTTCTTCCGTGAGGTATTCAGACTACATGGGTTGCCTCGAAGCATAGTGAGCGACAGGGATAGTCGGTTCTTGAGTCACTTCTGGCAGGAGGTGTTCAGACTCTGTGGGACCGAGCTTACACCGAGCACCAGTTACCACCCGCAGATCGATAGTCAGACGGAGATAGTGAATAAATGGGTGGAAGGTTACCTCAAGAACTATATTGCGGGGCAGCAAAAGGCGTGGGTCAAGTGGATATATCTGTGCGAGTATTGCTATAATACTACCTTCCACATGACCATACAGATGTCCCCCTTCATGGCATTGTACGGTTATGAGGCGCCAAGCTTCCTGGATTTGCTACTGAGTGACAGTAGAGTGCCGAGTGTTGGAGATTTATTGCAGGAGAGTCAGAACACTATGAAGGCTCTCAAGGAGAACATTGCTAAGGCACAGAATCAGCAGAAGCAATATGCAGATCAGAAGAGGACAGAGAGATCTTTTGAGGTGGGAGACATGGTTTACCTCATGCTGCAACCCTACCGTCAGTCTACTCTTAGGAAGAGTGGTTCAGAGAAGCTTAAGCCACGATATTATGGTCCTTTCAGGATCCTAAGGCATGTTGGAGAGGTGGCTTACGAGCTAGAGCTTCCTGTGGAGAGCAAGGTCCACAATGTTTTTCATGTGTCACATCTCAAGAAGGCGTTGGGACACCGTGTGGTACCTTCAGCAGTTTTACCTCCCTTAGATGATGAGGGAAAGTTGATTATAGTACCTGAGTCTATCCTGGAGTACAGAGAGAGACAGTTGCGTAGGAGGACTATCAGGGAATATTTGGTGAAATGGAGAGATTTGCCAGTGGAGGATGCTACATGGGAGAGCGAGGATATTCTGCAGCATCCGGAGTTGAGATTGCTTGAGGACAAGCAATTTTAGGAGGAGCGGACTGTCATGTCCCATTCTAGCTGACATCTCTCAGTGCTTGTGATTAGCCTATTATGTGACCCTCATAGGCTAATAGGGTGGATAAAGGGTCTGGTTGAGGTTTGGTTTGGCTTCTGTTGGCAGAATCTTTCAGTTGGCCTTCGTTCGGGGTCGTTCGGACATCATTTGCTTTACTTACTATTTTTAGTAAGTGGAGACACTCAGCAGAGCACCCCTACTATTTTTAGCAATATGGTTTGGTCGTATGCGGATTCAATCACTTATCATCTGGCTTCAGACGGTTCATCATTTGGACCTGTTTCGAGAGAGATATTAATATTTGTTTGCTAAAATAAATATTAATTATTTAAAGGCTTATATTATAAAGTTATAATATAATTAAATATTATAACTTAAGTGACTTAAAGGAAGGGGTCGACCAACATGAAGAAGAGGCCACTTTTTAATTATATTTTATAATTAAAAGTGCATTCGAAACTATGGAAATATTAAAAGAAGAATTTGAACTTTATTTAAATGATGCCTTTGTGAGAAAAGTCGACTTTCTTGAGGATATAAGGGTTTCATTGGGAAAAGAGTTGAGGTTATTGAAATCGAATTTTGCTAAGTCTTTCTTCTGAGAACAGAGCCAAGGGTTCCAGTTTTCAACCTGCATTGGAGAACGTGCCATCTTCAGTGTGTGCAATTCAGAGGCTATGAAATATCAGCTGATTTATTACCAATCAAAGAGATAGCCTCATTCAGAGGTTGTCACAAAGATTCACAGTTGTTGCATCATTCAGGGTCTTGATCCGGAGTTCATTTGGGAAGAGTTCTTTATGCTAGGCGTCCACTTTCTAGAGACACATCTTCCAAGGGCCGTACTTTTATTCATTGTTGCTGTCATAGCCGCACCATCATAAAAAGGCCGTACTTCTTCTTCAAGGAAAAAAGCCTCTTCTTTTGGCAGTCTGTCTTCACCAATAGGGGCACATATTTCTCTGGCTTCATTTGCTAACATCTGGCGGAGGGAGAAGTGGAAATCAATGATGACCGTACCATTTCATTAGCTTCACAGGCGGCTGCAATAATCAGGTTTTATTCACACAAATGTTGTTGCTTTTTAATTTACATGTTATCCGATCTCAGATGTAATAAGCCTAGAAGATCAATAAACAATCTGGCAATAAAATATCAAGTGATTTCTACCAGTTCTAGCTTCATAATATTTTATTTAATTTTTACAAGCATTTTCTTTCAAAATCGCAATTCTTCTGTTATTGCCAAAAACACCAAAAAAATCAAAACACTCAAAAACAAGCAAAAATAAGCAGTTTCAGAAACAGTGAGAATAGGGGATTCTACAGAAGGTTGAAGTAGTAGTACAACCATTACAAATTTACAAGTATTGGGGACACTAACCTTCCTAGCATAGCCTCAATGCAGATTCAGCAATATAAACATGCTTCTCAATGCAACTTAATGCAAAATTTCATCTAGACAACTGCATCTAATTAATTTTCAATATACAATAAGTTGGCAGAAAAAAGATAAATTAAAAGCTGCATTTATTAACAAATTGTTAATGAAGGTGTTGATAAATCTACCAAGCATAGTTCGTTGCAAAACAGAAAATAATGAGAACCACAGGCTATGATTGTTAACTTTCTGCAAAATTTCATTGAGACAACTTCATCCACATTAATTTTTAATACATCACAACTTAGCCGCACAAAATCAAATTGCAAGCTGCATTCATTGAAATCATTGTTGATGAAGCTGCTCATAAAAATACCACATGTGGTCCATTGCTAATTAGGAAATGGTGAAATATGTCTTGCCAAACAGAAAATGGTAATAACCACTCCATGTGCTTGTTCCCTTACATCATATCTATGACATGTTCACAAAGTGACATGGAAAAGTTCATTCTACTATTGGCTCCATAAAATCAAAAAAATTGTTCAGATGGTAATTCATGGAATTCTGAAATAAGAAGTGACTTGTAGAAAACATAAGATTATCAATAGTAGCATGTGAAGATTTACAATAAATTTATTTTGAAATTATGTAGAGTTTGCACTTCGCCTTCCTTTCCACTCAAATTCTCTTGCAAATCTTGTAAACAAATTTTCCATTTGAGAGATTCATTTCATTTTTAGTGCTAGCTAAGGGAATTTCAGATCCTAACAGTTTCCTCACCCCTTAACATTCTCAGCCAACTGAAATTTGAAAAGACATCGGCAAAAACTTCACATTTATTTCTTCCAAGAGATGCCCTGTCACTGTTTTGACCTATGTTTAAAGTACAGTGGAAATATATCACTCCCAACATGTATTTAGGTGTCAAACTTTATGTTCCCAACTTCTCTATAACAAAAAATTATCCTTATGTAGATGGAGCATGCTTCCCTCTTAGTTCTTACAAATTATTCTTTACAAGTTTGTTCTGAAAATATGCTGAGATATGACTTGAGATCTAGAATTGAATTAATTATCCAGAGACTGCATTCATAGATGGAATAGAAACCATGCCTTCTAATATACTGACTACAAAACAAAGTTTGCTATTATATAAGCGAATTTTGGTGTCTGTCCATTGTATAAGACAGCCATCCTTGTTGTCCACTTACATTAACAGATTGATTCAACTACTCTTTGATTGAAAAGTGTACAGTCTAATAATCATTAGACCGTCAGAGGAACTATAGAGATTTAGGGGAATTTATAGGAATCATAATATGGAGTTATACACCATTATAAAGCATAATATGGATCTTTCTAATAATATTTGACATGTGGAACCTGGGTGCTGCCTTGTGAAGCCGCATTGTAAGGACAAGAACCATGAGAAACAATTGAAATGAATGGCAAGAATGGCACGTTTCACAAATTTTTACTCCATAGGAAATATACATGCACACATGTATTTATATAAAACTATAAGAAACTGACATTAGCATTTGATCACTATCAATTTTGTATGGAGTTTTCTTAAGAGAAGAGGGAAGCAGCTTAGTCTCTGCTATAATGTGGACTAATTTTGTATATACAAACTTTACTGAACATAACTCTACTCCAATGTGATGACTATCACTACTCAACAAAATTGTCTTGTCCTTTACTTTTCTGGAATAAAAATGGTATTCAATCTTGAGTCCTGTATGAAAGTTATGGCCTTATCATCAAAGCACACTCCGAGAGTGTTCACTAGCATTGTAAGACATCACACTGGAAAGGAGTTTGGCTAATTTCTTGACAGCCTTACTATCCAGTGTGCAGTAGTTAATGTTATGCATATTTTTTTTGATAATTAGTAGAGGGTAAATGTTCGATGTTTGATGACATGTGCATAAATAGAGATTCTTAACACTTAATTTACTTGATTCATAACTAAATTCAAAACATTAGGTTATGAGTCCCATTAATCTCAAATACATATCTCAAACCATGTTTAAGTGATATCGATCATGAAGAGCCCATGCTTAGCCTAAGTTTCAACTAAAATAAAATTAACTTCGTTGTGGATTTTGGAGTGTCTGAACAAAAGAAGAAGCTCTATGTTTGTCCTTAAGTGCATAGAACATAGATGGTGGCAGAACGTCAATTTGGAACAAATAAGGTGTGAGGAGTTGGAAGCCATATCAGATATCAACAGGACAATGCCCTGTTGAAGTATTAGTTGCCATGTTATAACTGTGATGAACATAATGCATTCAAACATATCTTAAAAACAAGTATACAGCATTAGGCACATCAACAAACTTGCTGTATGGAATGAAGATCAACATTTTGGAAAAACTATAAATTGTGTGGTAAGCAATCTACTAATGAAATTCACGGAAATAGGCTCCCATGGATATGAATTTATGGGCAAAGCTTGGTACAATTAGAGTTGACTCTTGAAAGACTTGGATTGATTGTATGAAGAACACTTGTAGGATGAGGAAGGGACCTCCACGATGGATGTCTACGAAGTTGTACCTGCTAAAACACAAAGATGATAAATTTGATAAACCAGCCCAGCTCTTAATGTAGAGTCCAACAGCGGAACCTGATTCACAACAGAGAGTTGCAAAAGGGTCTCTAAAATGGGACCAATGTCTGGATGACTTGGGTTAGACTACTTCCACTCGCCATACATAGTGTAAGTACAACAAACCTCAAGAATGTTGAGTAACAAGTGGTGGGTGACTACAAAATCAACAGCTTTGTTTGTCATCCCTTTCTATATTTTTTCCAAGTTGAATTGTAAGATGAATGATTTCCATTTCAGGTGTTGATGTTCATGAATCTTGGATTGAGAATTCAAGCCTGCAATGGCTGATGATCCGCATGTATTACTCTTGCTTTTCCATGAAGATAATGGCATAAATTCATTTGATTGAAACAATGAGTAGAACTACCTGTCATAAGTATTGTAATTCCATTTGGTTGGTCCAAGAATCTCAAAATAATTTGTAATAAAATGTCCTCCCTGCAGTAAAAACACCCAGATGGAAAGCTGTGAAACATTTGTCTCAATATCATAAGGTTGTTTGAGACAAACGACAACTAGCATGGGTACAAAACAAAGTGCATCCTTTAATTGCTGAATAGTTGGTTAAGACTCAGATCTCCATAAATGTGTGGATATGTTGGTAGCTAAAGTACAGGATGAATTATATGTGAACTGAGGCAAGAAAATTACTACTAACCTAAGGAACTCCTTATGCCTAAAATAGTTATTGGTATAAATTATATATTATATTAAATCAAGAGATTGAAAGGATGTAATCTTCTAGATTTAATTACTCCAATGCAACTTGTATGTCTCATGACAGCCAGGAAAAATCCCTCAGTGGTCGTACTGATAAGGAGAGTCAAGAAGATCAAAACAATAAACAATGGCATTGCACTCTAACATGCCAATGAAACCTTCAATAACAAATCTGATGCAACACTTACTTTGTCACCACCAAAGATCTCTCTTTCTTGACATATTTTTAACTAGTATGCAGGGCAAGGCATTGTAGGAAGTTGGAGCTCCTCAAATACACACTAAGAGACCAAATTCTTCTGATTGTTAATGTCAAGGATCAACTATGCCAGTTTGTTCTTCTTCTAACAATTATGTTTAAAAAAACCTCTTGATTGCTAGAGAGTATTCCTTTGTTATAAGTAACAGCCAAGGATTAGAGGAGTTGAGATTAATGACGTTGGCTATGAATTTGGCTCTTGTTACTCTCCCGGGAACAATCAACTCTTTTGGCTTGAAGCTGTGGCATTTGTTATAAGAATGGCGGCAAGTCTCATGTTATCAGCAACTAATATTTCTCAAGCCCTTTCCTTTAGCCAAATTAAGGACATCCTTGGATTAAGGAGCTGAAAGAGCTCAAAGGTTTAAATTGTCATGTCCCTACCATTTACAGATCGCAGTACTGAATTATGGCGTTGAAAAGCAGATAAATAGATAAAATAAATAATAATAGCCTTGGCAAAAGAGGCCGACTCAGAATATTTACCAACAGGAGGCCAACTCAGATTATTAAGAAATTTAGAATTTAAATAAAGCTTTGTTTATGGGCCGACTCCTATTTGAATGTGATCGCCCAGTTAAAAAAGATTTCCATACGTAGTGATTAATAATCTCCCTAACAGCTACGATCAAGTTTGACAGGATAACAATTATTTAAGAAGAGTCATGATTTTTTGAAGAGACATTACCTTCCAAAAGGGTGTATCTCTTCACTCAACCAGGAAGGATATATAAGTGGGTTCAAATCATTTGTAAGAGGCATTAAATGGGGATCATTGAATCATTTGGATCCATTAGAGATCAATCAAGCAGCAGATTGGAAAAAAGGAAAATAAGGGATTGGAACCTTATTGGAAATAATTGTTTACTGGCAAAGGATTATTGTAAGTCTTTAATTTAATTTAATTTAATTATATATATATATATATATATATATATATATATTGCAGCAATTATTGATCCTTATAAGTAATTATGATTCTTTCTTTATTATAAATATGGATAATAGATTCTTATAATAATCTATTTTGAATTTAGAGAAGTGATTGCAAAACAGGAAGGCCGATCTGTTGGACATTTTGTCATTGATGTCAAAGGTTCCTATGAGTCCTTGTCAGCTGTTTGCTTGCTTACTTCATTCTTCCACCTATAGATGTGGCACGAATCCTTGTATAGCCTTGCTATTCTTTTTATGGCGGTTGATATTTCAACACATGACCTTTAGAGTATGATGAATCTGCCCGCTAGGCATACAGGCACCTTAATTCCTTTCATCGGGTCTTTGTAAAGTCAGCTTTGATTTGTAACGTCTTGTTGACTTGTGCATGGGGCGGCTTCATTTGAATTTAAATTCATTTATTCCGACCCTATTCAAGGCAACGGCTCCATCTTGAACGGGAAAATTATTTATTTATTCCTGACTTCTCTATGTTTGGCGATGGCTCCTCCATTTCCGACGGCTCCATTTTTGAATATTTGCAATGTCCTTGTCTTATTAGGTGTGACGGCTTGTGTATAGGTGCGACGTTTCATGCATCTCCGACTACTCTAATCTTGGGCGACAACTACAGCATTTCCTGATTTTAATGTTAATGGCGACTTGTTTTGTATGACGAGTTCTTAGCAAAAGTTAGTGATATGAATGACTTCGGTGAATTTGTGGGTCCGTGAGAGTGAAATCGGGCTTCTATTAAAATGATAAACTTTGGCCGAGCTAATATTTCTTGTGTGAAAGTCTGTTGTGGAAGATAAAATTATGAGTCTTTGTGGGCATTCAATGATCGCAGTTTTTGAATGTTTTTCAAAAAGCGTCTCTCTTTAATGCGACGGTTTTTGTGTGGAAGTGTTCGAAGACTTCCCTATGTTTCTCTATTATTCGGGCTGAGTATGGGTGCGTAAAAAAATATAGATGTGGTGAAATTCTATGCTATTGTTATCATCTTTTTAGGCGCAGGCAGTATGGCATCGCTATCATTCTCTATGGCATGAGTTACAGAATGAAAAAGTTGTGAAGGGTATAATGAAGACGTTTTTTTTTTTATATCCACATCATGAGAAGTCGTGATGGAGACGAGACTAAAATAGAGTGCCATCGCTTTCATCTATTTTCTGGCACAAGCTGCATATTGAGAGAGTTGATGTGTGGAAGATGTGTATGTATGAGGTGATCAGTTTTTGTTTATGCCATCACTACCGTTCATTTTCTTGGACGTATGGTGTGAAGTAATTGAAACATTGTTGTAGCGTGTTGAAGGCTTGTGTGAAATTTTGGAAATCTCTGATATTTTCTCTTAGTCGACTGTGAAGGAGGTGAGTTGCATTAATGATAAATCATTTCAAGCCTCTCTTTGTGATGTATGGGTGTGTGATATTTCAAAGTATTGTTCTAACTGTTCAGATTTTTTGAGTATGAAAGGCACACATAGTCATTCGGAAATGGTGGATATCTCTGCATTACATATTGTGATGGTTGCCTGAGTTTAACAGATGCTTTTTCTAAGATTCGATGAATTCATTTGCTGCATATGGATGTATCTTCTTGCATGATGATGTGCAGGCCTTTGTAAATCTTTTGAAGAACTTTGAAAGTTTGTTATGAAAGGAGAACAGCACTTATATATGTCGGCATGAGTGTTTCAGTTGATGTGAAGGGTGTATCTCGAACCAAGAAATCAGTGTTACAGTGTTGTGAAAGTTTTCAGTGAGTTGGTGCTCACGCTGGAGTTGGTGCTTCCAGTGAGTTTGAGCTCACTTTTGTAATCTGGAGATTGCAGTCTCATGGGTTGGTACCCATTTGAAGTGAATATAAGCATAGTTCTACCGTAGTTTTTTACCCGAAAGGGTTTTCCACGTGAAATTCGTGTTCATCTTGTCTAATGTTTGCTCTTATTGTTTTGTTGTTGTTTCATATGGTTTCAAGTGTTACAAGTTTAAAATACTAATTCACCTTCCCCCCGCGCCTCGCCCCGCCACGCCCCACCTCTCCGTCTCTTAGTATTTTATGTGTGTTCTTCATGATCAACCTTTGTTCACGAGAGGTGAAGGCCCGACAAACCCGCCATCAAGTACGTCACCCCCGAGATGGAGCGCTTTTGTGGGCAGGAGGCAAATGTGTGCTCCTGCGCTTGGTGGAAGGGAGGTAGTCTTCACGCTCTTATCAAGCATGCCACCCCAAGTTGCTACGCTCATGAGCTAGGAGGCGAATGAGTGCTCCTGGGCTTGATCAAGGAGCACTCATTAATGCTCTGATGATGAACCAAATAAGGATCCAGCAATACATGTCTGAAATTGGAGTACCACTACAAAGTGAACAAAATTAGCACAGATAAAACCTGCTTGGTGTACTTTCCAAGAACATCACAAGATTATGCCATCAAATGCTTTGACCAATTACAAGATGAGAGACAAATATTTTGGAAAAGGTGAAACTGCCCTTACAAAAGAATTTACCAAAGTGGTATGTTGATGCCCAAACATTTGAATGAATCACAAGCATATAATAGGGAAAGGCTGTGTCAATCAAAGACTATAGCTGAAGAATGCTAAGAATCTGGAAAATCCATTAGGGAAGGTTTGAAACAGCAATTATTTGTAAAAGGACTATGCAAGTTACTTAAACATCTACTTTATATATATATATATATATATATATTGCAAATAATGGGTATTTTAATACATTTTTAGGGGGAAAAAATTGCCATATGCCAAACTAGCAACTTAGTTAATAGTTAGAGCGACAATATATATGAATGAAGAGAGAATCCCAAAAGAAGCCATGAATAATAGAAGAGTAATTGTTACAGCTATATAAATGCTATAAACTTTTCACAAATGTTGATGAACCAAATTCAAACCCCTCTCCCCCGAACCATTGGGCAGTTTAAACTTCAATGTGTTAATTTGGAGATAGTGAAGTGCACATATTCCAAGCTCAAGTAGGCATCCATTTATGCCACTCTAGCCAAGGGTCCCTTCTTCCCTCATTTACCGTTCAAAATACACACACATGTATGTGTATATGTATATTAACACACATATATATGTATATATAAACACATTTATGTATGTGTCTATGATTCTATGTATATGTGCGTATGCATAGTGCATACACATATATGTATATGTATATGTGTGTGTATATATAGATATACATATGTATATATGTTTATGGGTATACATATATAAATTATTAAATATGTATGACTATATATATTGTGATTGAAGTGGTGGTTTCACAAGGGAAGAAGAAAATACATCTTGACCATCCATGTGTGTCTGCATATCCTATCCATGTTTCATGATGTGGAAGACCATGCCAGCAAACAGTTTACCCAGTGACCTAGTGTCTTTTCCTTATTTGGAATCTAATCTTGAGTCACCTTGAAATAATGAAAATTGACCTTAAAAATGCAAAGGTGCATAATAAATTATATGCGAACAAATGAATAATTAAAATACACTAACACCTCTTTTATTTTTTCTTATATAAGTGGTTTAAATGTTGCATACGTCGAGCATGTTTATTAATTGCATAGATTATACATTATCCAACCAACCTTGATCAGACCCCTTGAACACAGATTTACGGAGTCTATTACTGTTATTCAGAAAATTTGTTGAACATCCTCCTATATCAGTATTAGATAACACCTTGGAATGGCCCTAGAGATGCCTTTGTGCATATTGTTCAATGAAATACAAGTTGTCAATATTTCTTGTCACGCTTGTATCCCCCTTCTCTTGTGGGTATGGCTATTTATCTGCACAGGCAACCTAGAAGATGGCAACCTGAGCAACAAACACCTACATGACAGCCTCTTCCAATATCCTTTGAAGTCTCAGCCAACACCAGTGCGGTGCTCACTTGCTATTCTGACTGTTTCAAATGTGGGTTTACAGAATGAGCAAGTTGTGGATAACAGATGGATTGTACCTCTGATCTTTTGTGGGTAAGAAACAAGGAGTTACTAGTCTTTAGAGTAGCAAGCAGCCATGCACAGCCAATGCACCATGACCAACTTTATGTTTTTGGCAAGATAAAAAGTGTTGGTGGCTTGAACACTTTCAGAAGACATACTGTGTCAGAGTTATTTATTCTTTACGAGAGTTTATTAAATTATGCATATGGTAGAATGAATAATAAAATATAAATGTACAATAAAAGAAATAAATAGAGCAACAACACAAGAAAAAAATTAAAACACCACAAAGTATCATGATTAAGAAAACTCTACATATTTGTCTGTATACTTACAAACACAAGAACTTGGGGACAATACCTTCCTCCTTCCAAATGGCCTTGCATATATGTCTAGAACAAAGTGAATATTTCAATATTCACTATTTCAAATTCTCCTCTAATAATTTATACTCAATGGGAATCACTTAAATATAGGGAAATAAGGTAGTTAGCACCCTTTCATGAAGCTCCCATTCCTTTTACAAACAACATTTATATTAATTAATATCAAAAGAGATCTTTTTATATCAATAAATATAGTAATTTGTAATGTCCCCTCCTAGCCTCTGAGCAGTGGACATCACCTTTAACCTATTCCAGAGTCCCTGTAGGCTAAGTGGCTCTGGTAAGGGGACTCAGTTCCAGCTTTTGGGTGTTGGGTTTTCAGTTTTCAAGGAGACTTTCTATTTTTAGTAGGGCCAATATGGTGCTCACGGTCTACAGTGAATCTTTGAGCCTATTAGATACTTCTCCAGTTTGAGCTTTTGGTGGTTACTTTTTTTTTGGTACTTACTAAAAATAGTAAGTCAATGTCGGGGAAGCTGGACCAAGTCAAGCTATGCTCAGCAGCACATTATTAGATAGTATCAAGTTGTTATGGTTAAAACATTTTAATATTTGATTTCCCCTTCGAAAATGGGATTATTATAAAGTAACTTTATATTTTAATGTTGAGGGTCAAAAAGGGGACAAAATAGTACCATGGCGCCTAGTATAATGACTAAGTTGTTTTAAAAGGCATCAAAAGTAAATTAGAATGTCGATTAAGGGGTGGATGCCCAAGGAAAGGAATGGAGTTAAAAACTAAAAATAAAAGCTAATGTTTTGAGTGAAATTTGATTTAAAACAAAAGCAAATGTTGTGAAGGCGTGGGTTTTAGGATTTAAGGCTTTGGTCGCCCTAATTTGGAGTTAAAGCTTTTAAAAGTTCATTTTCAAGCCTCATTCTTCATGGTTGATTTGGCTGCTTACAGAGATGTTGTTGGTTTTTTTACCAGAAGGTCTGAGAAACGGGATTGAGGATGAAAACCCTCGATATCTAAGACTGGTTTCGGCAGTGCAAAACCTGCCCTAGCTGGTAAAACAGTGGTTTCAAGCAGAAATCACAACTGGGCTTCAGTTTGCATATTTACAAGTTCCTGATAATGAAGATTTTTCAGTTCTTTTGAGGTGTTGTAGTGTGGGTTTGGTGTGTGTTTGATTTCCTTCAATGTGGCGTGGATTTCTTGGGTTTTGCTGTGGTTTTTTATCAATTTCTAGGTACTATCATTTCTAGACCTGAACTCACGTATTTTCTCATATCTCTGATATGGAGTGAGCTTTCAAGATGGGTATTGATTTAAAAGATAACTTTCCTCATGGCAATTCTATCAAGCATAAGAATGCATTTTTTGAGTGAGTCTTGGATTTATTAGAGCAAATCGAACTTCTCCTGGGGGACGCCCTTGGTGGTGACAAAACTTTAGTTTATAACCTGCCAATGTATGGGCACCTGTTGATGAATATTGAGGACTGTTTGGAAGCGTGTTGGGTGCTTGAAAACAAGGAGTTTAGAGCCATAATCATTGTTTCAGTTCAGTGCACTTTGGGAGCTTAAAATCTGTTGTTATGCTACTTTTCCCAAGTCTGAAAATCACTCTCATTTTGGTATTTGATGTTTGTAAATCTGAACTTAAGATAATTGAATTTTTTGAATATTGTGAAGGCTGAAATCTATCTTTTGTTGCTAGTGCTTCTGTTATTATCTTTGCAAATATGTTATATGTAATTGGCATGCTTATTTCATGAACGGCATATGAGAAAAACAAACAAACCAAATCAGAAAACTCTCACACAGCAGTTGGAACAAATCAGAAAAAAAAAATATCGGGGTGTTATATTACAATGGTATTAGAGCACACAAGGTTCTGCCATCCAGTCGGTGTGATTTTCTATGAGCTTAAGTGATAGGGAAAGAAGATACTTAGAAAGAAGTAGGAAAAAAGAAGAGGTTTTTTGGGAACAGTGGCCATCATCAGAGGAAGGGCAGCATTCAGAACAATCATCTATTGGGTCATCTAGTACTGAAAACATGGGAGATAGGGGTGATGAAGGTGAGAGGAATGCAAGGAATGAGGGACCTCCAAATAGATTGATGCTCTTACTTGATGCTTTAGTTAGGGAACAAGGTAGGGCAGCCCAACAAGCACAGGAAACTAATGATCGGATAACAGAATTAATACAGAGAATGGACCAAATGGGACAAGGAAACAGAGTAGGACAGCAAGGAGTGGGTAATCAGCAGAATGGGGGAGCTTTGGCAAGACCCCTTATGCCCAACTTTCCACCTAGGATAGAACTAGAAGCATTGGTTAATCCTGAGCTTACTTTGTTGGAACAGCAAGATCAGTTTAGGCAAGATTGGCTTAATGCAAGGCCTAGTTTTCAGCAAGATATATCTCTTAGAGATTACATTGATTTGAGAATGAGACATTCGAACACAAGGGGGGGAATAGGGACCAATACAATGACCTACGCAAGAAAGTGGGAAAGCTTACAATACCATACTTTGATGGTTCCGGAAAGATGGCAGCGAGAGCATGAGTGCAGAAACTTGACATTTACTTCACTGTTAACCCTATGTCTGAGTTGGAATCAATCCAATATGCCTCTATACACCTTGATGGTGTTGCTCATGGATCGTGGTATAATGGTACGTTGATTTTGGGGCACGCACAAATAACTTCATACAGGGAGTTCGCTGAGAGATTGATTGAAAGATTTGACAAGAAGGACCCTGAACTGCACTTTAAGGAACTAGCTCAACTAAAACAATGGGGGACAGTGGATTCTTACATTGCAGATTTCCAAAAGTTATTCTTGTGACAGATATTTCTGAGAGAAGACTAATAGTGTTGTTCATAGATGGACTAACCAATCCCCTAAGGCGTTGGATCAAAGCTTTTAACCCTCCTACCCTTCAAAAATCCATCAAAAAGGCTAGAGACATGGAGACATCAGCCTTCAGGAGTAAATTTCAGTCAAAGCGTTCGCTGCAAAAGAAGGATAAAGACAAGAAAATCATCACGAAAGAACATGAGCAGCCTAAAAAACAATACACCAAGATAGATAGTGAGACTCTTAATGAGTTAAGAAGGAAGGGTTTATGCTTTACATGCAAAGAGCCATACACACAAGGCCATAAATGCTCAGCCAAGACTAAAGTGTTGCTCATAGAGTACCAATCAGATGATGAAGGAGTTGCAGACAATTCAGATCAGTATGCTGATACTGATGAAAGTGAAGAGGAAAAGGCTTCAAAAGAAGGTGAGAAGGTGGAGGACAATAGTGGAATGTTAGCATAGCTCCATAGCTTTCAAAATAATGAGTCTATGCGCACTAGAGGAGTGATACAGGGGCAGCGTATGGTGGCATTGATTGATACAGGGGCTACCCATAACTTCATTGATGAGGGCTTAGTGGTACGTAGAGGACTTCAGACACAGGAGGTGAGCGGTTTTAGAGTTATGGTAGCTGATGGGTTTACTATCCAGTGCACCAGGATGGTTCCCCGGTCGAGCGTTCAATTTGGGAATCATGAGATTAAGGAGGATTTTTATGTGGTGGGCATAGATGACACAGATGTAGTTTTGGGCATTTAGTGGCTTCGTTCTTTGGGAGAGATTACTCTCAATTTTCAGACCATGGAGCCAAAATTTAAATCAGAGGGTAAGAATGTTGTTTTGAGAGGTTTGTCTAATGGAGGACCACGTGTTGTTTCCTTCAAGCGCATGGAAAGACGTTTTAGACATGATCAGGTTGAGAGGGCAATAGAGTGCATTGTTATGCCTACAATCACTAAAGAGGTCAAGAGGACCTATCCACCAGATGTATAGGAGCTCATTACCAAGAGGAGCAAAGTGTTTGATAGTATAACTCCAGGGAGGCCACCTGATAGAGGCATTGAGCTTGACAAGGGATCCAAACCAGTTATTACCACTCCCTATCGTCATCCTAAGAGGCATAAGGATGAGATAGAGAAGGCCATTCGAGAGCTTATAGAGGTGGGACACATAAGGCCTAGTAAGAGCCCATTTGCTTCTTCAGTAGTCTTGGTGAAGAAGATGGGACTATGTGCATGTGTGTGGACTACAGGGCCTTGAACAAAAAGACTATCAAGAATAGGTATCCCATTCCGCGCATTGATGAGTTGATTGATGAGTTGCATGGGGCAGTTTACTTCTCCAAAATTGATTTGAGATCAGGATACCATCAGATTAGAGTGAGGGAAGAGGATGTGGAGAAGACAATTTTCAGATGTCACTTCGAGCACTTTGAGCTTCTTGTCGTGCCTTTTGGCTTGACAAATGCTCCAGCCACCTTTCAATCATGCATGAACAGAGTTTTCAGTAAGCAGCTCCGTAAGTATGTTCTTATCTTTTTTTGACATTCTCATCTACAGTAGATCATGGGAGGAACACTTAATAACACTTGGATGAGGTTCTTGATATTCTCAAGAGTGAATCCCTCTTTGCCAAAGAATCTAAGTGTGAATTTGGGATGATAGAGCTGCTATATTTGGGTCATATCATTAGTGCTAATAGTGTGCGTGTTGACCCCGAAACGATTAAGACAATACAAGAATGGCCACCACCCACAAACTTGACACAACTTAAGGGGTTCTTTGGACTATGTGGTTTTTACAAGACGTTGTTAAGGGGTTTTCACAGGTTGCAGCCCAACTTACAGATTTGACCAAGAAAGGGGCATTCTCTTGGTTTGAATCAGCATAGATGGCTTTTGATCAGTTTAAGGTTTTGATGAGTTCAATACCAGTGTTGGCCATTCCCAATTTTACTAAACATTTTGAGCAAGAGTGTGATGCATCAAGTGAAGGTATAGGGGTTGTCCTCATGCAGAACAAATATCCCATTGCTTATGAGAGAAGAAAACTAAGGGGAGCTGAAAGAAATTATTCTATATATGATAAGGAGATGTTGGCCATCATGCATGCTTTGGCCAAGTACAGGCAATATCTCATTGGGGACAGATTTGTAGTTAAAACTGATTATAATAGCCTTAAATACTTCCTAAATCTGAAGGACTTAAGTGAGAGGCAACGAAAATGGGTAAGCAAACTTCAAGCTTTTGATTTTGACATTCAATATTTCAAGGGAAAGCATAACATAGTGGCTGATGCATTCTCTAGGAGACCACACTTATTCATTTTTTCAGAGATTGCAGTAGATTGGAAAGAGAAAATCCAAGTAGATTATGCTAAGAACACCTTAGCAAACAGCATACTTGATGGTACTTTGATTGATGATAAATACAGTGTGAAGGATGGGTTAATTTTCTACAAGGGAACAATACTATAGGTGCCTGAAACTAAGTTAACGGAGCAGATTTTTAAATCATTTCATGACACTCCTATGGCTGGTCATCCAGGGTTCTAAAAGACATACAAGCAGATCTGTGAGAGATTTGGCGGATGCACCGTTCAGTTGCGCATGGATTAGATGATTTGTATGACAGCTTATCTTGTGTATGGTTTGGAAGCAAGCATTGTCAGTTTTCAAGTTGTCTCCAAGCAATGCTCATGTTCTTGCGGCATCTGCGGTTGAGTATGATTCAGTTTGGCAAGTTTTAGTGATGGTGTTGCAAGACTGGATTGGGAACATTTAACAGTTCTACCTATTGGATCCTAGTAGGTCTGGTGGTTTTGTGGTTTCTCTTTAGGCAGTGTCCTATGAGCTTTTCGATGAGAGATTGCTTACAGACAAGCAACTTCGGGGAGGGCGGACTGTAATGTCCCCACTCTAATCAGTTTTCAAGAGCAGTGGAGTTAGCCTATTTCTTGAACCCTCGTGGGCTGACAGGATCTGGTTAGGGGGTCAATGACCGTTTTTGGTGGGTATTGCCATTCCCACTCCTTCACTTCAGTATTGGATTCAATACAAGCGTTTGTAGTTCAGTGTTCGCCAGCTTCTGACGGCATGGAGAAATACTGAGTTTAAAGGGAGTTACCAATATTTTTGTGGTTAAGTTAATTATTTAACTTAATGGTTTATTATGAAGTCAAATTGACTTTATAAAGTGAAATAGCCACTTAAATATTTTATTAAGTGATAAATTAAATCACTTAAGTGAAAAAGCACGCCCAAGGTATTTAATTGACTATTGAATACAACTTAAATACATTTAAATGTATTTTAAATGGCAAAGTTAGGGTTTTCAAGGGCAGTCGTGCTTTTTAGGAGATATAAGGCAAAAGGATGCAAGTCGACCTCACTTCTTGACTATTTGACATTGCATCTTAATATCTTCTCTATGATTTTGTCAGAGGACCAAGGTTTTACGAAAATCTTCATTGGAGAGCGACAATTTTTCATTGAATCTATGATTGTGAGGCTGAGATACCAGTTGAATGATTACTATTGTGGGAGCTTCATACAGGAGTTCAACTGAGCTTCATCTGAGATTATCTGTGCATATTTTACCAGTTTTCAATAACAGGGAAGGGCTTTGCACTTGGGTCGCCATTCTTACCTTCCAGTTTGCTCCAGACTACAACAGAGGTTGAAGTCGTACCTTTCATGTGAAGGTTGTACCATACACCTTCACAAAGCGTGTTCACCAAAGAAGGGCGTGCAAACCTAAAGGCAAAAACACCTCTCTTTCAGGCAGCTCCTTGACTCTATCATTGGCGTCCTACCTTCTCAACACCATTTCACCAACTACTGCATGGGAGAAAGCAAATCCAGAGGCCAGAAGTTGATCTTTCACAATTTCAGCCATTATTGCTTGCCATGTCCAGATCTGCCTTATTTAATTAATCTGGAGGATTTTGAGTATGTCTGTTGTATATTCATCTATCTATAGTGGATGAATATTTCTTAACATGATGGCAGTTTCTTTGTTTTAGCTTAAATTTTCGTTCTGGCAACAATTTATGCTTGGCGCACCTTCTAATTTTGTCTAGAATTCTTCTTAAAAACAATCAAAACACAAAAAACAACAAGAATTGAGTTGGAGTCAGTTGGGCTCATCACAGTTGTATCAGAGTTGTAATCCTGCCAGCCTGGAGGGTTATATATACATATGTGGCCTCATAAGGGTAGATATAACAAGTATTATTCACGCAGGAGACTTGGTAGTCAGAGAAATCCATTTGAGGACATCACTTTTGATAATCAGTTCGAAAATATACCACTTGAAAACATGGGTGACAAGGATGAGGGTGAACAACCTCGAAACCGAGATCATAACGAAGATTTGGAAGCCAAAGATATTCTTAGAGGTCTGGTGACAGGACAAGAACAAGTCTATTCCTAGGTGCCTGAATCAAGATCAGGAGGAGGATTGTAGTATCCATGGAGTTCCACGTCCCAGAGTGACTCCCACACGTACCTATGATAGGCCTACTCGCCCTACCTTTACCAGAAATGAGCCACAAGAGGGTAACGAGGATGAGGAGGAAGGTAACGTGATCTTTGGAGACAATGTTATGACACTTCATGATGAGTGGGATGCCTTGCCACAAAGAGTTAAGGATCACCTTAACTTTGACAGGTTTATAACATAGAAAAGAGAACACGGCAGGAACAGGACAGATAGGAGACCTTGGAACAGGAACAATGATCTCAAACATGCTACCATTAAGCTCACTCACCACCTTTCATGGCAGTGGTAGAGTCACAGCTAGAGCTTGGGTTAGCAAGCTGGACACATTCCTAAACCTATGTCCTATGGCAGAAGAGGATGCCATACAGTTCACAGCTCTACATTTGGATGGCGTAGCCCATGATTGGTGGCACCATGGCATGGTTACACTACAGCATGACAGGATCACTACTTATCAGGAGTTCACAGATAGGTTGGTTTAGAGATTTGACAAACGAGATCTGGAATTATACTTTAGAGATCTCGCTCAGCTGAAGCAATTGGGTAGTTTAGAATCCTAAATTGGAGAGTTTCAAAAGCTCTCAGTCATGGTAACCAGCATATCAGAGAAGAGATTGGTTATACTCTTCGTAGAGGGCCTATTCGAGCCTATGAAAGGTTGGATCAAGGCATTCGATCCACCTACCTTGCAAGAGGCTATGAGGAAAGCTCGTAGCATGGAACTTACAGCTCCTCGTAGTAAGTTCAACGCAGAATCATCTTCATCTTCTCATGATAGCAAATCAAATCCAAAAAGAATAGAGGATGTGGAGCCAAAGAAAAAATTTGCAACTCCTTTGGATAGGGAAACATTGAATGATTTGCGTAGGAGGAAACTATGTTTTTATTGCAAGGGTCCTTATGATATTAATCATGATTGTCCACACAGGGATTCATCATTCAGAATCAGAGGATCAGTGGATGGTCAACGATGTATTGCTATGTTAGACACAGGAGCCACACATAATTTCATTGATGAGGAGTTTGTTAGCAGGTGCAAATTCCAGACAGAGGATTTTGTTGGACTCCATGTTCGAGTTGCAGATGGTTATACTCTTACTTGCTCTAGACGGATTTGCAATCTCACACTTATGTTAGGTGACTACCCATTACAAGCAGACTTTTATGTAGTCAACATGGGTGAGATGGAGATAGTGTTGGGTATGAGGTGGCGCCAGGACGTTGGTGAGTTTACCCTCAATACAAAAAAGATGGAAATGAAATTTGAGGTACAGGACAGTGTTGTGACCTATTTCACACATCGCCCCATTGCAAATGCGGACCCCCTTCTTTTTGCTTTTTCGGTTTTTGCCTTGGCAGCGCAACTGCTTATCACCATTTATTTACAATGAGGAGTTAGAGTTTTGTAGAAATCATCTAAGCCAAGTAGAGAATTCAAGCCCATATCAGTGCCTAGATGTCATGGAAGTGCTTAAAAGGACCAGTAGACGAGGAACGCCATTGCTTTGAGTCAATTCTGACACTTCCTATTTTTTAGGGATTCTGCTTTTTTGCTTTTTGCTTTTTTGATTTTTGGCATTTTTAGGCCATTCTGGAGTTCCTATTTTTTGGGGATGCTTTTTGCTTTTTCTATTTTTAGAAAGTTTCTATTTTTGGAAAGTTTCTATTTTGGGATCCCACAGAGCATGAAGTCAGCACGCCTCCAGAATTCATGAAAATCAAGGTAAAATAGCAAAATTTTGGTGAAAATGGCTAAGGTTGATGAAGGGCGCCCATGAGGAAAGAATGGCAAACAAGACATGAAGTCCGCCCTACCTTTGGCATGCCAAAGGTAGGCACTGGCAAGCCAAGGCTGAAGTCTGCCATGGCACAAGGAGAGCCAAGTCCGCCCATGGCAAGGAAGAGGCCAAGTCCGCCCATGGCCTGAGAAGCATGAAGTCCGCCCTGGCAAGAAAAGGTCAAAGTCTGCCCAAGGAAGGAGGAAGTGGATGGCGAGCCAAGGCTGAAGTCCGCCCATGGCACAAGAAGGCTGAAGTCCGCCCTTGGCAAGGTGAGGTCAAAGTCCGCCCAAAAATGTCAATGGCAAGAAGGCTAGCAAGTCCGCCCAGCAACATGCAAGAAAAAAAAATGGCATGAACATGATGAAGTCCGCCCAACTTTGGGAGAGGAAATTTTTCTAAGGCATGGATAAAAAATATGCCTAGAGAGAGAGGGGATCAAGCTAGCATGAAATTCACTCCTCGGCATGACGGAATAAAATTCTTTGGCACGGAAGGAAGAGTGTATGGCAAGGCAAACACGAAGTCCGCCCAACTCAACATAAAATAAATTTCTAAGGCATGGACATAAATGCAAAATGGCAGAGAAACCTCCAAGTCCGTCCAACCCAAAAGGAGAGAGAAAATTTGAAAATTTTGACTAAGTCAGATGTTTGGTTAAGTATAAAGTACGCCACAGGAAAGGAAGTGTCTAAGCATTGGCAAAGTTCACCCAGAGCAATCGCAGGCACAAGGCAAAGTCCGCCTTCCAACAGGGAAGTATGTCCAAGCATTGGTGAAGTCCGCCATGAAGATGTCCAGCCACAAGATCAAGTACTCTTAGAGGAAAATGCATCTTGTCCAGCCAGCATCAAAGTCCGCCTTGTCCAAGAGAAGATGAAGTCCGCCTGAGAGCAAGATGGGAATAGCACAAGGAAGACAAACTCCGCCTTAACAAATGAGCAAAGTGGTACAACAACTATGAAGTCTGCCAAGGAAAACTCATACAATTGGCTAAGTGTGGAATTTTCCTACAATAAAAGGATCAAATTTTGACTAAGTGTTGGAAAGAAAACAAGAAAAATGAAGAGGAATAAGGAGGAAATGAATAAAATTCTTGCCCAAGGATGGAGTCCGCCCTACTTAGCACAAGCCAAACTCGAAATTAAAGACAAATCCAAAGGCAAAGTTCATTCGAGCATAAAGATGGCCAAAATCTTGGCAAAGTGTTGAATGGTCCACATGAAGGTGTTACAAGACGAAATTGAATAGCCAAAATTTGGCTAAGTATGGGAACTACTTCACAAAGAAAGTTCCAATTTCCTCCATTTTGGCGAAAGCACAGGAGAGCTCTTCTCCAAATTCAAGGCACTTGAAGGAATTTCAAAGCAATCAAGAAGGAAAAGTTCAATAACTGCTCCAAGGAAAGACTTCCAGATTCTGATGCAAGTGAGAAGAAGAAATCAAAATCCCGAAGGAAATCCAAGATCACAGCTAGGAAGGAACAAACACAAAGGACAAAGTCATCGGCAAAGGAAGATAAATCTATGGGAAAAGAACAAGGAGACTAAGGAGGACATCCAGCACGTTGAGGTGGCACCTCGTCATCTTCGAAACCAATCAAATTGTTCCAAGTCAACATGTCTACGTTCAATGAACCTGACTTATCCATGGAATTGGTTTATATTTAGCAAAAAGGACAAGTGTCCCAAAATGTAATTTTCTTATTGGTCGAGAGGTAGTTAATTGTGACAAGCCCTAATTAGGGTTTTATTTTGTAATCTCGACCGTTGATTTGAAATCAATCTTGGCCATTGAATTGTAATCGGGGAGCCTATAAATTGAGCTCGCCCCCTCATTTGTAATTTGTGAAGTGAGTAATATGAAATTGTTGCGTTAGACCATTTCCGCTAATAAAAGCTCTTATGCATGATTTGCTTTGAATCACTTTTATTTTTAAGTGGTGTGCACGGCTACATATCTCCTTCAACACTTAGATTAGAATTAGAGTAGAATTTTATTTGAATGTTTGTTAAATGAATGATAGATCTGATAGTGGTGATTGGTGAAATCTAGCTCATACTTTCTTTGGATAGATGATTTGTATCCAATGCGTAAAGTTAGCCTGAGCTCTTAAATTGTGGATGCTTAACTTCAGTCTTATTTTGGACATGAAAATCATAATCACACCCCTAGAAGATTGCACCCACTTTGCATAGTTGTCCCAAGGAGGCGAAACAAAGTGCGGTTCCTTGTTTCACCCAATCATCCCGGTCTCTTGAATTCTTAGGATTAGATTAGCACTCCTAAACCCTTATCTATTTTTACATTTTTTTTGGAAATCCTAAAATTGAGAAAACCCAAAAAGAAAGAGCCTTCAATGTCAAAACCGTCTAAGTCCTTAGCTTGCAAATAAATTCTAACGTAAGTCCCCTTGTGATTACCAGCAAATCACAACGCCCACTGATCTTATCCACACGTCATGACCTGATAAAAGAAACCTTCGAATCACCATATGATCTTCTCGCAATCTTAACATACGCGGTGATTTTTCAAGAGAGGATAGAGTGTCTTTGGGCATTTTATTTTGTGTTCGGTGGGTATTAAAACGCACACCAACAAGCAGGAAATATGTGTTGAGGGGACTGGCAGAGGGGAGTTTGTGCTCATTTTCTGTTATCAAAGCGAAGACCGATATGATTCAAGAGGGGTGTGACACAGTTCATGACTCCGGCAGTTCAAAGGGATGCAGTTCTAATCAGCATTGTGGTATAGTTCACTTGGTGAACAATCCTTTGTTTGAGGCGGATGTTATAGTGCCTTACAACAATCCGCTCTACGAGGATGGTGTTGATCACACTCTTGAGATGAGCAAACATGATATCTAGGATCCTACCAGTGTACCAGGACTTTAGACAGGGCTCGCTAAGGAGACTTTTGGTGTGTACATTGTGAGGAGTGCATATAGTTTTTCATTTGACGCTCATGTACATGATATTTGGCAGATGCACCGTTCAATTGTGGATGGATTAGATGATTTGTATGATAGCTTATCCTGTGTATGGTTTGGAAGCAAGCATTGTCAGTTTTCAGAGTTGCTTCCAAGTAATGCTCATGTTCTTGCGGCACCTGTGGTTGAGTATGATTCAGTTTGGCATGTCTTAGTGATGCTGTTGTAGGAATCGATTGGGAACATTTAACAGTTCTACCTATGGGATCCTGGTGGGTCTGGTGGTTTTGTGGTTTCTCTTCAGGCAGTGTCCTGTGAGCTTTTCGATGATAGATTGCTTGTGAACAAGCAATTTCAGGGAGGGCGAACTGTAATGTCCCCACTCTAGTCAGTTTTCAGGAGGAGTGGAGTTAGCCTATTTCTTCGACCCTCATGGGCTGACAGGATCTAGTTAGGGGGTCAGTGACCGTTTTTGGTGGGTATTGCTATTCCCACTCCTTCACTTCAGTATTGGATTCAATACAGGTATTTGTAGTTCAGTGTTTGCCAGCTTTTGACGGCACGAAGAAATATTGAGTTTGGAGGGAGTTACAAATATTTTTGTGGTTTAAGTTAATTATTTAACTTAATGGTTTATTATGAAGTCAAATTGACTTTATAAAGTGAAATAGCCACTTAAATATTTTATTAAGTGATAAATTAAATCACTTAAGTGAAAAAGCATGCCCAAGGTATTTAATTGACTATTGACTACAACTTAAATACATTTAAATGTATTTTAAATGGCAAAGTTAGGGTTTTCAAGAGAAGTCGTGCTTTTTAAGAGATATAAGGCAAAAGGATGCAAATCGACCTCACTTCTTGACTATATGACATTGCATCTTAATATCTTCTCTATGATTTTGTTTGAGGACAAGGGTTTTAGGAAAATCTTCATTGGAGAGCAACAATTCTTCATTGAATCTATGATTGCGAGGCTGTGAGATACCAGTTCAATGATTACTATTGTGGGAGCTTCATACAGGAGTTCATTTGTGCTTCATCTGAGATTATCTGTGCATATTTTACCACTTTTCAATAACAAGGAAGGGCTTTGCACTTGTGTCGCCATTCTTACCTTCCAGTTTGCTCCAGACTACAGCAGAGGTTGAAGCCATACCTTTCATGTGAAGGTCATAGCTTTCTCCTTCACAAGGCATGTTCACTAGAGAAGGGCGTGTGAACCTAGAGGCAAAAACGCCTCTCTTTTAGGCAATTCCTTGACTCTATCATTGGCGTCCTACCTTCTCAGCACCATTTCACCAACTACTGCGTGGGAGAAAGCAAATCCAGAGGCCAGGGGTTGATCTTTCACAATTTCAACCATTCTTGCCTGCCATGTCCAGATCTGACTTATTTAATTATTCTGGAGGATTTCGAGTATGTATGTTGTGCATTATCTATCTGTAGTGGTTGAATATTTGTTAATATGATGGCAGTTTCCTTGTTTTATCTTAAATTTCAGTTCTGGCAACAATTTTGCTTGGCGCACCTTCTACTTCTGTCTAGAATTCTTCTTAAAAACAATCAAAACACAAAAAACAAACAAAAAACAAAAGGAATTGACTTGGAGCCAGTTGTGCTAATCACAGTGGTATCAAAGTTGTAATCCTGCCAGCCTGGAGGGTTATATATACATATGCGGTCACACAGGAGACATGGTAGTCAGAGAAATCCATTTGAGGACTTCACTTTTGATAATCAGTTCGAAGATATACCACTTGAAAACATGGGTGTCAGGGATGAGGGTGAACAACCTCGAAACCGTGATCATAACGAAGATTTGGAAGCCAAAGATATTTTGAGAGGTCTGGTGATAGGACAGGAACAGGTTGCTAACATCCTACAGCAACTTACTACAGCAGTACAGCAGATATCTATTCCGAGACACCTGAATTATGATCAAGAGGAGGATGGTAGTATCCATAGAGTTCCACATCCCAGAGTGACTCCACACGTACCTATGACAGGCCTATTCGCCCTACCTTTACCAAAAATGAGCCACAAGAGGGTAACGAGGATGAGGAGGAAGGTAACGTGATCTTTGGAGACAGTGTTATGACACTTCATGATGAGTGGGATGCCTTGCCACAAAGAGTTAAGGATCAGCTTAATTTTGACAAATTTATAACACAGAAAAGAGAACATGGTAGGAACAAGACAAATAGGAGACCTTGGAACAGGAACAATGATCTCAGACATGCTACCAGTAAGCTCACTCACCACCTTTGATGGAAGTGGTAGAGTCATAGCTAGAGCTTGGGTTAGCAAGCTAGACACATTCCTAAACCTACGTCCTATGGCAGAAGAGGATGCCATAAAGTTCGCGGCTCTACATTTGGATGGCGTAGCCCATGATTGGTGGAACCATGGCATGGTTACAATACAGCATGATAGGATCACTACTTATCAGGAGTTCACAGATAGATTGATTGAGAGATTTGACAAACGAGATCCGGAATTATAATTTAGAGATCTCGCTCAGCTGAAGCAATTGGGTAGTTTAGAATCTTGCATTGGAGAGTTTCAAAAGCTCTCAGTCATGGTAACCGGCATATCAGAGAAAAGATTGGTTATACTCTTCGTAAAGGGCTTATTCGAGCCTATGAAAGGTTGGATCAAGGCATTCGTTACACCTACCTTGCAAGAGGTTATGAGGAAAGCTCGTAGCATGAAACTTACATCTCCTCGTAGTAAGTTCAACACAGAATCATCTTCATCTTCTCATGATAGCAAATCAAATCCAAAAAGAATAGAGGATGTGGAGCCAAAGAAAAAATTTGTAGCTACTTTGGATAGGGAAATATTGAATGATTTGTGTAGGAGGAAACTATGTTTTTATTGCAAGGGTCCTATTGTGACCTTTTCACACATCACCCCGTCCAAGATTGGGACCCCCTAATTTTTGCTCCATTCTGGTCTTTTGGCTTTGGTTCTCTCTCTCTCTGGTCTTTTGTCCTTTCGGGGATGTCCCGTCTGACCTAGGTTGAAATGTTAGCTAAGTCTGTGAAATTAGGGTTTTCCATCCTTCAGGCTTGTTTTAAGGTCAAATAAGGTTATCAAGGTAAAATATGAGTGCAGTGGTACGATCAGAAGGCTCAAGGCAGGATCCCACTGAAATTTTATTGAAATCTGACAACTTACTATTTTTAGTAAGTACCTAATATGAGGCCTTTTCCTCGAGATTTCGGGATTCTGACTACATCCACACATCCAGGTAACTTCAGAGTGCCTACACAGAAAATTTGAACAGATTCCGACAACTTGCTATTTTTAGCAATACAGGCTTCAGGAGCCATTTTTAGGGTTTACACATGATTTTCCAATGCATGATTGGAGAATGGATCTAGGTTTTTCAAGACCTTCGCAGTAAGGTAACATGCAAACCAAGATGGTGACTTTCAGCAGTACAACCTTTAGAGGCTATTTTTAGGGTTTGCATGCAGAGCTTTTCAACGCATGTCCGGATATTCCTTATGGGTTATGCACGAGCTTCGCAGTGATGTGACTGGCAAGCAGAATGGATCATTTTTCAAGGACTTACTATTTTTAGCCAGTGCCCGCATGTTGACCAGTTTTTTGGGTTTTTCTGGGTTTTTCTGGGTTTTTGAGATCCCACAAGCAATTTAACATGCAAACTCATTTGACATCAGATTGATCACTTTCTGGACACTTACTATAAATAGCAATTTCATTCCGCAGCTCCCCGACACTTCAGTCCGGCAAGCAGAACGACAGGCAACAGAAATCGAGTCAAGTGGAAACAGTTCAGGGCACATGCAAGTCAGATTAGGGTTTCCACTGCTATACCTAAAAATAGGGGGAATGAAATACGGAGTTGCCAAAACGAAGCACACCACCATGATCAACATCTTCCAGGCTACCTACTGGCAAAATTTGAGCACAATCTGAATACTTAATATTTTTAGTAAGTCACTTCATGGCTATAAATAGCTCGTCTGTGCCAAAGGCAGGTGTAAACAGGACACTTAGGTCATCAAGGACAAGTGGAGCAAATTTCAGGTCAAATGGAGCTACAAAGATCAATCAATGTTAGGGTTTGCTAAAAATAGCAAATGGCTAAAAATAGCATACCAGTGTGGACAAAGGGTATAAAAAAGGTGGCAAAGTCTGTGAAAGCACAGCCACACCTGCTCCAGCTCAGAACAGATGAAAAATGCATGGAAGTTCTCACTTCTCCGGATTTGCTAATAGAAGGCCAAGGCATGGCTAGGGCATTGGAAATTCATAAATAAAAATTGGCATGAAGGCACATGAAATACGCCCAGGCAAGGTGAAGAAGAGATTGAAAAGTCTCTAAGTGTTGAAATTCCTCCATCATGTGTGAAATGCGCTCACAAATTCCTTCCCATTACCTGAAATGCGCCCAAGGCATAGGAGAAAATTGATAAAAAATTGCTAAGTATGAAATTTCCTTCACACTAGGTGAAATGCGCCTTCAAGGGTTGAAAATGGAAGTTGCCTAGGCTAAATGCGCCCAAGGCTTGGGGAAATTCCTTCTCCCTACATCATATGCGCCCAAAAGTTCCTCTAGCACACATGAAATGCGCCCACAAGGAGTAAAGGTATAGCAAAATGTTCTAAGTGGTGGAAATTCCTTCACCACCCCTCAAATGCGCCTAAGAGTGGAAGTCCACATGCTCAAATGCGCCCTCAAGGCAAAAGTGGAGGTAGCCTAGGTAAAACGCGCCCAAGGGAGATGTTTAAAAGTTTCTAAGTGTTGGCGGGTTTCCTCCACCACACATGAAATGCGCCCAAAAGTGGAAGTTGACATGGTGATACGCGCCCAAGGCTACAAAGAAAGGTGGGACAAATGAGAAGGCATTGAAGACTTCCTCCACCATATGTGAAATGTGCCTAAACTTGCAAGGCTATAGGATTGAAATTGTTCTAAGTATGAAAGTTCCTTCTCATGCTATGAAATGCGCCCTTGTTTGTGGAAAATATGATAAAAGAAGCCTAGGCGTGGAAATGCCTAAGGGATTAAAATGGAATCATGATGTGTGAAATGTGCTCAAAGTAAGAATTCCTCCACTACATAGGGTATGCGTCCAAGGCTACAAGGATGAGTTAATTTAATAAAATTTTCCAAGGTATTTTCTAAGGCAAAATGAGAAGTACGCCTAGGGGTGAAGTTAGTAATTTTCTTAGAACAAGATGAAATGCACCCGGAACTAGGAAGGAAATTCTCCATGAAAATCAAAGAAAGTGCCAAGGCAGAGAAATGAGGATTGCAGGTGTGGAAGACGTCCAGAATAAAAATGGGTGAACCTTAGCAATTTTATTATTTTCTCAAAATAATAAAAATTAAATGTACCCCTTCGTCCGGATACACATGAAAACGACGAGTTCTGAAGGGAATTTTCTTCTGGGTATTGAACATTTTCAATTGAGAGATGGTTTGAACTTATTTCACACCTCGCTCGTATCGTTTTGGCAGAGAATTTTGCCCGGTACCTGTTTTGATGGATTTCCTAAGGCAAATTTAAAATTTCTCTAAGGCAAATGAGAAGAATATGTTTTCGCAAAGTGTTTTTGCTTGAGAATTGAACTGGATTAATGGAGTAAGTTTGCCGAAGCAAGCGTGAAATAAAATGACTTAGCCAGATGAAATGAAATTGTTCAAAGAGGTGATTGATTTAATATTTTAAAAAATGCAAAATGTGATGAAGCAGGCCTGTGCAGGAGTGATGAAATTTCAAAATTCTAGAAGTTAAAGATTTCGATGCTCTGAGTGACGAGTGTTGCGACTGGCAGAGGAGGGAAAATGGAATTCGAAAATTTGTTGAGTTTAGCCTCTTCTGAAATTCGACCTGGCTACAGGATTTTAAGTCCTTTTCATTTTTCTCACCAGTTGCTGAGTGCAAAGTATTCTCTGAGGCTGAAGTACGAATTTGAGAAAGAAGTTCTCAAGCTGCTGAGAAGTTCGAACCTAAGGTGAAAGTTTGAAGCTGCTGAGAAATCCGAATTTGGGTGAAAGTTTGAAGTTGCTGAGAAGTGCGAGTTTGCAAAGAGAGGTCTTGAATT
This sequence comes from Sequoiadendron giganteum, assembly GCA_007115665.2. Lineage (NCBI taxonomy): Eukaryota > Viridiplantae > Streptophyta > Pinopsida > Cupressales > Cupressaceae > Sequoiadendron > Sequoiadendron giganteum. The sequence goes on from CM021108.1 coordinate 546,137,179, forward strand.
GCTGAAGTTTGAATTTGAAGAGTGAAATTGCTGAAGGTGCGAACTTCTAAGTCCCAAGTTGCTGAATGCTAAGAAGTGTGATTTGAAAGAAGAAGTCTTAAACTGCTGAGAAGTTCGAATCTAAGTTGAAAGCTTCTCAAATTGCTGAAGTACGAATTTGAGAAAGGAAAGTGAGTTGCTGAAAGTGCAAAGTTAGAAAGTGAAGTGCGAATTTTAGAGAAGTTTCAAATTTGTTGAAGGCGAATTGCTGCAAACAAATACTTCCGCATATTGGGCACTGTGTTGCTGTAAGTAGAGAAATTTCAGAGTGTTGAAGCAAACAGGGTGTTGAGGTTTGTAGCTGAAAATGACAAAGTGTTGCAGCCTTTTTATTTTTAAAAATCTGATGGCACCCTCAAAGTGATATATTGTTTTATAAAATCTTGTTTTCTAATGACTCTCTTGCATTTTTGCAGAATGGCCGAATCAAGCAAAAGAGCTGCAGGCAGAGGGAACCACACTGAATCCACAAGAGCAAGCACATCAAGACAAGCAGTAATAAAGAAATTGAGCAAATCCTTCCTGCCAAAATCAAAGTTTTCTTCAAGGTTGGGCAAACTGAGCGACACAAACATTGGCTTGTTCAACTTGGAGACATTCAAGAGAAGAATAATGGGGACTGGAGGTCATCACCCGTCAAGTACTTCGCATAACATCATAAGGAGTGGACTTTATGCAACTGCTAGTTTCCCTCCAACGATCCATTGTCCAAAGCTAATCATGGAATGTGCCAACTATTACAACACAGAGCAGAGGACGATCATTTCTCCAGATGGCAAGATATTGGCCAACCTTACGCCAGAGGCAATCGGGGAGGCGTTTGGAATACCAGTCTATGAAAAGATGATTTATAAAACGAGGGAGAGGGCTGAAAAGATGTACTCATCCACGTTTGATCGATGTGCTGACCTGATAAATACCAGGTGGATGAACAAGCCCAAGCCAACTCGCACGAAGTTGCCCAAGCAGATAATTTCAAAAGATCTGAGGCAAGAGTTTTGTGACTTAATAATGATGTTGTGCAGAGTTGGAGGGTGCCCCCAAGCGTTCATCTTTGAACCTTGGATGTTTTATTATATCAACTCGGTGTTGGAAGGCAAGGACTACGTAGACTGGGCACTGATGATCAGTGACAACTTGCATGAGCAACTTTGTGGTTTGAGGAGGACAAAAACATTTTACATGAGCTCTTACATTGTCTAGATGCTGGCCCGAATGACAAAGTATAGAGGGATTTCATATAAGGAACCAATCGAGTGTGGCTCCCATCAGTTTAGAATACATGAGGCTTGTCCATAGTTACATTTGACAAGCACCTCCAACTACAAAAGGGTCAATGACGCCTTCACAATGCACATAACAAGGACCTTGCAGCAAAAGACTCACCATAGAATATCTAGAGAGGCACAGGAGCTGATTGAGAAGTTCAGATGTTGGTTTATCCAGTTTCTGAAGTTTACCTACATCAGGCTGCAAGGATTTTCCTCCTATCCGTATAGATTGCCCCAGTATCCCACAAACCGAATTGTGATGCTGGAAATATCTAGGCAACTTATTGCCTATGATAAGATTCAAAAGAAGAAGAAGAAAGGTGGACTTGGATTCCCAATTACCATGGGGAATTTTGACGAAGTTTGTCCATCACTACAAGCAACAAGGGAGGTAGAAAACGAACTCCAGTTCTTCCACCTTTCCTACCATACCAGCAGGCAACACTATGATCCCCACAGAAATATCAGATGGATATTGTCCGAAGAGTTCAGGCACAAAGCACAGATTGAAGACTTTTGGGCAAGTGCAGTGGACGAGATTGAGGTTAGGAGGAGAATGTTTTCTCAGATACCATTGGGGATGATCAGGGAATGCGAGATTGTCGCAGTGCCAGATCAAATTGAAGAAGATATAAATGTTGTACAAACTGATTATGAAACAGTGAGGGACACGCCACTACCACTCTCGGATTGGTTGGAGCCAGAGATTACAGACTTGGATACACTTTGCATCCCAATCTTGATGTTCACACGGAGTTGGGTAGAGAGGCATGTCAGCCGACTTAAGGGCAGATCAATTCCCCACATACAATTTGATGGGAGATCATAGATCACCAACAGCTAGGCAGGGAAGGCAGGTTGCTCAAGCTCCAGAGCCACAGGGAAAAGAACCGGTTCAACCTGAACCTCTGAGAATTGAGGAATCCACGCATACACCATCTCGGGCACATTCTCCGAGTATGCAGGAAATGTCACTGTTTGCTGATCAAAGAAAAAGATTAAATGCAGAACAGGCAGTGCAAGTGGCAAGTCAGCCACCTCGTAGGGAGTCAATGGGCCAAAGCATCAACAGGCCTAGGGAGGATAATCAGCAGGAAACAGATGAAGGGACGGCCACTGATACTCAATCTCAACAGGAAATTAAGGCAGCTCTTGAAGATGATGCTACTTCAAATCAAGATGACCAGAGCTCGGGAGATACTAAGCCTATAGACGATGATGAGCCTCGTCAACACGAAGGCATGGAGGAAGTTCGTGAGGTGGAGGCCGAGGTTGAGCAGCCTTTCATTATTTCAGACTTACGGCAGGAGGTGCTAGAGTGGCTAAGGGACAGGATGAGACATGATCCTGTTGATGAAATTGATTGTGCAGCTGAGATGGAAGAATTGTTGAATAGGATTAGTGCACCTCCAACGAAGAAGAAGGCCAGGAAATTCTCCAAAATATCAACAAATGAGGATGGCTCTCGAACGTTGCATGTGGCAATGCCTAGAGTGAAGTGTGATCGGGATGAGGTCGTTTCGGAAAATTATGTGATTACAACTATGGAACTTGGCCGCCCTACTGGAGCACAGGTGGTTGAGGAGTGCGATAATTCATATCAGGCACTCAAGGATAGATTGTCCCATGTCGAGGGCAAATATAAGAGATTGAAGGTAGAGCACAAAACACTGATTGGCTATGTGCAACACTTGTCCCATCCTTGTGGGCAAGAAAATCCGGCAATTGAGCTCCCAGCCAAATTTTCCAAAGAGTCAATCAGTGGCTTAGAAGATTTGAAAAGAATGGCACAACAGGCAGACAAGTGGGTTGCCAACGTTCGTGTCGAAACAGAAAAGTTTATGGAGGATCTTGCACATGCCTATCGGCAAGCCCCTGACATTATGGCAAGGATGGATGTAATTAACCGTGCTTGGGGTGAGGCTCATATCTATCAAACGAGAGTTGTTCTTCGCTTAGGAGCTTTGATGATCACACCTCTACAGGTTTTGGTTGAGGGAGGTGTGATTCAAGAGGGAGATAGATATGACTTCGCCGAGTGGTACTCTTCAGTGGTCACAGGCCGAGGATTCTACGATGCATCACAGACAAATTCGGTCAGGGTCAGAAAGGCCATGACAAATATCTTTGATGGAGTCCTCAATAAGTTGGAGGCTGTCTTTGCCAGGAGGCTGATTTCAGAAGAGGTGACTGCAGATGGTTTGAAGAATAGATTAACACCATTCTTTTCTGAGGTGAAGGCTTTTGTCCAAGATGATTTCAAGAACACCTCTACGTTCTCCAGTATTATCCAGAACACCCAAGATGCCCTTGTTGCCTGGAAGAAATCTTGTGCCCAGCATGGGCAAACAGTTACAGTATTGGAGTTTCAATTGGATCACATTCCTCCCATTTCAAATCAGGAAGTTGAGGCGGTGTTGGCCAGGTTCGTCAAGTTTGCAACCAACGGAAAGGAGAAAGGAAACACCCTTTTGGATGATGATTTTCTGGAAGGAGATGATGTGCATTGATTGCAGATAGTGGTTCCTAATGAGGAGTGGAGAATCTCCAGTGCATTCATTGCCCCACTCCTCTCAATGGCGGTTTTTAGGGCTAGAACTCTAATCAGGGCTTATGTGGCTCAATCTGAGCCTTCCATTGTATTTGAATATAAGTCGTCCACTGGACTAAGCTTGATATAAAAGGGGCATCCCCCCTCATTTGTAATATATAGAATAGAAATTAGATCAGAGACTAGACAGAATTGGAGATAGAAGTTAGAATAGAGAGTAGAGCTAGAAGTTAATTTAGTTTGAAAAGGAAAGAAAAGCTTTCCCTTTGAAAGTTTTTGTAAAAGGTTGTTGTGGAGGACTCTCATAATATAAAGATTTTCATTGATCGGTGATTCTATCTTTTGTTGTGGTCAGTTGACAAGGCTTTTTCGTCTTTCCAATTCAATTAGATTAGAGTAAAGTAGACTTTATTTTATGCAAGTAGTTGTTAATTGTGGGGGTGTGGTGTTTGGTTTGAGCAAGTCTTCTTTCATCCATACCACTAGCGGGCTTGTTGATGGTAAGTCCGCCTTGCGTGGTCAACTGGAATATTGGTACTTAACTTCGGTTGTGATTCGTATGTTCACTTGCATCGTTGTGATGGTGTGTGCATGTCGAATCATAATTTGAACATCTTACTCATCCTTTGAAGATTGCACCAACTTTGTCAGAGTTGTCCAAAGAGAGGCGAAGCAAAGTCTGGTTTGAAGATTGTTGAAGTCGATCCTCGCATTCCACCCTTTAGAAGTAGATTGTAGGATCCCTACCCCCTTACTCCTTTTAAATTCAGCATTTCCCGGTTAGTCTAGAAATCAAAGCATCATCGTCAAATCATTAGCGTCTTAACTGCTTCACGAGTTGAACAATTACGTAAGTCCCCTTGGAATACCCAACATATTCACATCAACCAACTAAGTCTATTCGCGACATAAGGAACCTTGGAGTTGAACGCATGATCTCTCACGCAATCTTAGCATGCAGAATACTTTGATCAAGAGAGAATAAAGTGACCGTTGGACATTTTATTCTGTGTTGGTGCGGTCATAAAACACCCGTCAACAAGTCCTTATGATATTAATGATTGTCCACTCAAGCCTAAGTGTTGATGTTATAGCCGTGGGCTCCATACATCCTGCGATTTATTTAATAAACAATAAATGAAATATAGCCTTTGGCTATTTATTTATTTAAGATCGATTTATATGAATGTGTGCTTCATTTCAAAATATAATAATAATTTATTATTTATTTCTCAAGTCTGACTTAATAATAAAGTTGCATCATTTGGTGTAAAGTCGTCCCTCCTTGAATGAGGTTGACTCTTCATGAATGGTCACATCTTCATGTATATATACAAGGCGCTCTTCTCTTCTTTGGCAATCGAAGTTAATACAGAACTCAAGTTTGCGCCACTAAAGGAGATCATCATCTTCAGCAGATCGATATTATATTCTCAAGCAGATTGTAACAAGGAGATCGACATTAAAGACAAACCAGCGCTTGAGGAAGGAGTTCGATATCTTCAACATATTGGCATATTGCTTCAGATCGATATCTATTGAGAGATATTACTTCAGTTGTAAATTTGCCCCTTGTGAAGTGCCTTCACTTCATCATTGTATCAACCTTGAGATTGGCCAACTTGTAAAGGCCAATTTTCTGTACTATTCAATAATATAAGAGATATTATTGGCTGGGTTTTTCTCCCTTGAGAAGGAGGGTCTTCCTAGGGTATATGCTGTGTCAAACTGTTTAAAATTGTTTTATTTCTGCTTATTCAAATTCTGATCCAAAAACTAACACTAAGGGTAATAACAGACGAATGGAGTGGTTTTATGAGGATGAGGGCATGACTGTACTAACAGACCAGCAAGCTGCTACACAAGAGAATGAGGCTGGAAAAGCCTCCACAGTTGGGACACAATGCTATTTTGACCTCGTTAGCATTATCTGCCAATACACACAGGGATTCATCATTCAGAATCAGGGGATCAATGGATGGTCAGCGATGTGTTTCTATGTTAGACACAAGAGCCACACATAATTTCATTGATGAGGAGTTTGTTAGCAGGTGCAAATTCCAGACAGAGGATTTTGCTGGACTCCTTGTTCGAGTTGCAGATGGTTATACTCTTACTTGCTCTAGACGGATTTGCAATCTCACACTTATGTTAGGTGACTACCCATTACAAGCAGACTTTTATGTAGTCAACATGGGTGAGATGGAGATAATGTTGGGTATGAGGTGGCTCCAGGACATTGGTGAGTTTACCCTCAATACAGAAAAGATGGAAATGAAATTTGAAGTACAAAACAGGAAATATGTGTTGAGGGGACTGGCAGAGGGAGGTTTGCGCTCATTTTCTCTTATCAGAGCGAAGAGCGATATGATTCAGGAGGGGTGTGACATAGTTCATGACTCCGGCAGTTCAAAGGGATGCAGATCTGATCAGCATTGTGGTATAGTTCACTTGGTGAACAATCCTTTGTTTGAGGCGGTTGCTATAGTGCCTTACAAAAATCTGCTCTACGAGGTTGGTGCTGATCACACTCTTGAGATGAGCGAACATAATGTCTGGGATCCTACCAGTGTACCAAGACTTCAGATAGGGTTCGCTGAGGAGACTTTTGCTGTGTACATGGTAAGGAGTGCATAGAGTTTTTCATTTGACCCTCATGTACATGATATTTGGCGGATGCACCGTTCAATTGCGCATGGATTAGATGATTTGTATGATAGCTTATCCTGCATATGGTTTGGAAGCAAGCATTGTCAGTTTTCAGAGTTGCTTCCAAGTAATGCTCATGTTCTTCCAGCACCTGCAGTTGAGTATGATTCAGTTTGGCAGGTCTTAGTGATGCTGTTGTAAGAATGGATTGGGAACATTTCCTCAGTTCTACCTATGGGATCCTGGTGGGTCTCATGGTTTTGTGGTTTCTCTTCAGGCAATGTCCTGTGAGCTTTTCGATGAGAGATTGCTTGCGGACAAGCAATTTCGGAGAGGGCAGACTGTAATGTCCCCACTCTAGTCAGTTTTCAGGAGCAGTGGAGTTAGCCTATTTCTTCGACCCTTGTGGGCTAACAGGATCTGGTTAGGGGGTCAATGACCATTTTTGGTGGGTATTGTCATTCCCACTCCTTCACTTCAGTATTGGATTCAGTACAAGCGTTTGTAGTTCAGTGTTCGCCAGCTTCTGACGGCACGAAGAAATACTGAGTTTGGAGGGAGTTAAGAATATTTTTGTGGTTAAGTTAATTATTTAACTTAATGGTTTATTATGAAGTCAAATTGACTTTATAAAGTGAAATAGCCACTTAAATATTTTATTAAGTGATAAATTAAATCACTTAAGTGAAAAAGCACGCCCAAGGTATTTAATTGACTATTGAATACAACTTAAATACATTTAAATGTATTTTAAATGGCAAAGTTAGGGTTTTCAAGGGAAGTCGTGCTTTTTAGGAGATACAAGGCAAAAGGATGCAAGTCGACCTCACTTCTTGACTATTTGACATTGCATCTTAATATCTTCTCTATGATTTTGTCTGAGGACAAGGGTTTCAGGAAAATCTTCATTGGAGAGCGACAATTCTTCATTGAATCTATGATTGTGAGGCTGTGAGATACCAGTTGAATGATTACTATTGTGGGAGCTTCATACAGGAGTTCATATGTGCTTCATCTGAGATTATTTGTGCATATTTTACCACTTTTCAATAATAGGGAAGGGCTTTGCACTTGGGTCGCCATTCTTACCTTCCAATTTGCTCCAGACTATAGCAGAGGTTGAAGCCGTACCTTTCATGTGAAGGTCGTACCATTCTCCTTCACAAGGCGTGTTCACCAGATAAGGGCGTGTGAACCTAGAGGCAAAAATGCCTCTCTTTCAGGTAGTTCCTTGACTCTATCATTGGCGCCCTACCTTCTCAGCACCATTTCACCAGCTATTACGTAGGAGAAAGCAAATCCAGAGGCTAGGCGTTGATCTTTCACAATTTCAACCATTCTTGCCTGCCATGTTCAGATCTGCCTTATTTAATTAATCTGGAGGATTTCTGAAATATTCTCTCTCAAATTTTTCTTTGTTTTTAGTAACATTTACAATATAGCCAATGCACCTGTTAAGGTTAGCTTAAACCAAAACGATGCAATAAAGAACTCTAACCAAGAATGGCGCCCTAAAACCACTTAAGGAAGAGGGGCAAGCATATGGTCAGAGGATCCCTAGGATCTACTTGAAATAAAAACAAGATTACACTTTGAAAGAGATAACTAAACTCGACACCAAGAATGTGCACTCAAGATCCCATGACGGGCGAGGTGCTATCATATGGTGGAGTGCTACTTGCTGACTTGAAAAGAGGTAGGCGGATAACCAACCATGAAACAATCTTCCACGCTACCACCAAACAGTGGGGGGAGAATATTACAAGAAAGATAACAATACGTTTCTCCACACTGGCGGTATACCATTCAGGGGTGCTAAATGTGAAGTAATTAAAATATTGCAACAATAATAAAACTGAAACAGTACTACTGTTAACAGTTTTTACAAAATAAAGAGAGCTGCAAATTACAAGGATTTCACAATCATTTCAAGCACCAAAATATAGAGTGTTTACAATTCATATCATAACTAGAATTGATGAAGAAAGATAGAAGGAGCAAACTGAAATAATGCTGTTTAGATATCTGCAATTTTGGAAATGAGTTATCAACAACTGCAGAAATAATCAAATGCTCATAACTTAAGCAATATACCTTCGAATTGCGTAAAATTGAATGCAAAGCACCTCTAGAGGATAGGCGCCCATGTCATGATAAAGGCGCCCATGTCATGATAAAGAAACAACACCAAAAAGCCTTCATTATTTAACTGGCACAATTCCCAATGCCCTCCAAATGGTATGGCCCTTGAGAGGGGCGATTTTGCCACATAAAATCACACACTCAAAATTAAAATCTGAAACTTGCTAGAAAAGGTCGCCAAGGCCTTAGGAACAGATGGACCAAATACCCAAAACAAAACAAAATTCGTACAAGCTGTTGTGAGTGAATTCGACTTTCAGCTGTGTACAATCAGCAACTGCAAAAACTGGTAAAAACTCCAAAATTTCACCGTGAAGCTCTATCTGCTAGTCTGAATGAGAAGCAGCAACAAGAACCAACTAGGTGTTATCTTTCAAACACGAAATTTGATTGTAACTAGGAGGTCAGCATTCCTCGAAGTAAGAAACAAGTTGTCATTTTGACAGCATAACAATAGCATAAATTCATGGATACCAAATGCTGGAGCAAGGCCACACTTTTAAAGAGAAAGGGATGACTGTTCAATTCCCTTAGATGGTAAGCCAAAAGCCATCTCACATTTTACCTTTTCAAAAAAGAATTAAACCTCTCAAAAAGGCGTCCACTTTAAGTCCAGAGATAATTTAATAAAAAACATTAAATTCCTCCATGAAGGCGTCCCCCTTCAAGTCCCCTTTTTAACACAACTTTAAGTTATCACTTAGGCCAAGGGGTCAATTTAAAATTAGAACACTTTGCCTTTTAAAAGAAGAATTTTATCAAAATAATATTTTCCAAAGGCCAAAGCTTAACTCTGAATAATTGCTCCAAATGACAGGATGAGCTGAAGGATGACAACTGCTAACTGCCAGAAATAGTATTTACTATAAATAGTAAATACTGAAGAAAGACCACAAAACCCTCCAACAAGGAAATTCTGATTTGCACATCTGAGTAGCCTATGGTTTTTCCAGAAATAGGCTAAATCCAAATAAAGAGCGTAGGGCGAAAATGGGGATATTACAATTTCGGGTATGTATGTTCTGCATAATCTATCTGTAGTGGTTGAATATTTGTTAATATGATGGCAGTTTCCTTGTTTTAGCTTAAATTTTAGTTCTGGCAACAATTTATGCTTGGTGCACCTTCTATTTTTGTCTAGAATTCTTCTTAAAAACAATCAAAACACAAAAAATAACCAGAAAACAACAGGAATTGAGTTGTAGCCAGTTGGGCTCATCACAGATTCTCATGGAAGGGGATGAAAGATGATATAACTAAATATGTACATGAGTGTGAAGTGTGCCAACAAAACAAAAATGAGCACACATACCCTGCTGGTCTACTGCAACCATTGCCCATTCCCACTCAAAAATGGGAAAGTATCTCAATTTTTCATCACAAGACTTCCCAAGGTGCAAGGGAAGGATTGTATCTATGTGGTAGTTGACAAATTGACTAAATTTGCCCATTTCTTTGCCATATCAACAAAATTTTCAACATTACAAATGGCAGATTTGTTCTTCAAAGAGGTGTTTAGGCTTCATGGGGCACCTAAAAACATCATAAGTGACAGGGACAGCAAGTTCATGAGTTTGTTTTGGCAAGAGTTGTTCAAGCTTTGTGGTACCGAGTTGACTCCCAGCACTAGTTACCACCCCCAGATAGATGGCTAAACAGAAATTGTTAACAAATGGGTGGAAGGTTATCTAAGAAATTACGTTTCAAGGCAGTATAAGGCTTGGGTTAGATGGCTGCATTTGGGGGAGTTCTGCTATAACTCCACTTATCACATGTCCATTAAGATGTCACCCTTTATGGCATTGTATGGGTATGAGGCTCCCAGCTTTATTGATTTATTATTTGGTGATTGTAGAGTGCCCAGAGCCAAGGATTTCTTGTAGGAGAGTCAGGATATCATTAGATCTTTGAAAGAGAACATTCAGCATGTGCAGAATCAACAAAAGGTGTACACTGATCAGCACCGGATAGAGAGGGAGTTTGAGGTGGGTGCCATGGTTTATGTCAGATTACAGCCATACAAACAGTCCACTCTCAAAAAGAGTGGAGCTAAGAAGCTGAAACCACATTTTTTTGGCCCATTCAGAGTCACCAGGAGGGTTGGTGAGGTTGCTTATGAGCTAGAGTTACCTAAGAAGAGTAGAGTGCACAATGTGTTTCACGTATCTCGCCTTAAGAAGGCACTTGGACATAATGTGATACCTTCAACAGTTTTACCCCCATTGGATGAGGAGGGGAGATTGGAGCTTATTCTAGAGGCAATTATTGATTTCAGAGAGAGGGCCATCAAGAGGAGAGTGATCACCGAATATTTGGTGAAATGGCGGGACCTACCAGTTGAGGATGCTGCATGGGAGAGTGAGCAAATACTACAACATCCAGCATAACGATTGCTTGAGGGCAAGCAATCTTTGGGGAGGGTGGACTGTAATGTCCCCTCCTAGCCTCTGAGCAGTGGACATCACCTTTAGCCTATTCCAGAGTCCCTGTAGGCTAAGTGGTTCTAGTAAGGGGACTCAGTTCCAGCTTTTGGGTGTTGGGTTTTCAGTTTTCAATGAGACTTTCTATTTTTATCAAGGCCAGTATGGTGCTCAGGGTCTACAATGAGTCTTTGAGCCTATCAAATACTTCTCTAGTTTGAACTTTTGGTGGTTACTTGCTATTTTTGGTACTTACTAAATATAGTAAGTCAATGTCGGGTAAGCTGGACCGGGTAAGGCTATGCTCAACAGTACATTATCAGTTGGATTCAAGTTGCTATGGTTAAAACATTTTAATATTTGATTTCCCCTTCGAAAATGGGATTATTATAAAGTAACTTTATATTTTAATGTTGAGGGTCAAAAAGGGGACAAAATAGTACCATGGCGCCTAGTTTAATGACTTTAAGTCATTTTAAAAGGCATCAAAAGTAAATTAGAACATTGATTAAGGGGTGGACGCCCAAGGCAAGGAATTGAGTTAAAAATTAAAAATAAAAGCTAATATTTTGAGTGAAATTTGATTTAAAACAAAAGCAAATGTTGTGAAGGCATGGGTTTTAGGTTTAAGGCTTTGGTCGCCCTAATTTGGAGTTAAAGCTTTTAAAAGTTCATTTTCAAGCCTCGTTCTTCATGGTTGGTTTGGCTGCTTACAGAGATGCTGTTGGTTTTTTAACCAAAGGGTCTGAGAAACAGGATTGGGGATGAAAACCCTCGATATCTAAGGCTGGTTTCAGAAGTGCAAGACTTGCCCTAGGGTAGAAGGGTCATTCCAAGCAGAAATCACAACTGGGCTTCAATTTGCATATTTACAAGTTCCTGATAATGAAGATTTTTCAGTTTTTTGAGGTGTTATAGTGTGGGTTTGGTGTGAGTTTGCTTTCCTTCAGTGTGGCGTGGGTTTCTTGGGTTTTGGTGTTGTTTTTTATCAATTTCTAGGTACTTTCATTTCTAGACCTGAACTCGCGTATTTGCTCATAACTCTGTTATGGAGTGAGCTTTCAAGATGGGTATTGATTTAAAAGATAACTTTCCTCATGGCGATTCTATAAAGCATAAGAATGTGTTTTTTGAGTGAGTCTTGGATTTATTAGAGCAAATTGAACTTCTCCTGGGGGATGCCCTTTGTGGTGACAAAACTTCAGTTTATAACCTGCCAATGTATGGGTGCCTGTTGATGAATATTGAGGACTGTTTGGAAGCGTGTTGGGTGCTTGAAAACAAGGAGTTTAGAGCCATAATCATTGTTTCAGTTTGGTGCACTTTGAGAGCTTAAAATCTGCTGTTATGCTACTTTGTGCCCAGGTCTGAAAATCACTCACTTTGGTATTTGATGTTCATAAATCTGAACTTAAGATAATTGAATTTTCTGAATATTGTGAAGGCTGAAATCTATCTTCTATTGCTAGTGCTTTTTTTTAATCTTTGCAAATATGTTATATGTAATTGGCATGCTTATTTCATGAATGGCATATGAGAAAAACAAACAAACCAAATCAGAAAACTCTCACACAGCAGTTGGAACAAATCAGAAAAAAAAATATTGGGGTGTTATATTACATAATTAATTAAATATTCTTTGTAATATGCTGAAAGTATATTTATATTATAAAGTTTTATACCTTATTTTAGAGCTTTATAAATGTTTATTTTAGAGCTATTTATCAATGTATAACTATAGACCCCTAATAAACATTATGCTCTAACATACTAGCCCAATAATAGGCATTTACACATTCAGAAAATTCTGTAACATCTGATACATACAAGGCAAGTTGCACAATATCAGGTGATAAATTTAGCAATGGCATAGTTGATCTAGATGCTAGGCTGAGAGTACAAAAGGAGCTAGCCTAATTGTTAGAACATGATGAATTCTAATAGCTGCTCAAAGCAGGAACCAAGATTAAGAACTATAATAAGACAACACATTTGAATATCAGGATAGCACAACTTGAGAGAGTAGCTTTGGCTGTGAGGAGAGACAAAAATCAACTTCTCCATGAGAGCTTCTCCTTGTTGATTTTGTTTTTGTGATATTGCTAGATGCTAATGTTTATTGTTGCTGGTTCTTTTCCATTTGACATATTTTGTTTGTGTTCCTTTTTTTCTCATGTGCTGATCTTGGATTTCAAGTAGAGCCTTTTTCACCCACTTTTGGTAAGTCGTATGGGTAATAGTAATACTATGTTGAAGGGAAATAAAGAGTTTGCTGTTGATAGGGATATTCAGTGATAAAAGTGCTTGTAGGTCAGCTTAAAACTTTAGGATTAAGAATTTCATGCAAAGGATGTGAATCATGTCTTCCAACAGTAAATAGCGTTGAAGATGGGAATAAGAAAGGCAGTGAGAATAGTGAGAGCCAAATAGCTCGTACACCTCCTAATGAAAATTTAAGCATCTTGGTTTTTTGGCAAGGAAGTGGAAGGATAAGGAGCTCATGAGAAGAAAAAATTTAGAAAGTGCTTGGAGGAGAAACATGTCCCCAGGGATTTTTTTAAATGCCCCTTTCTGGGAATGTCTTGTGGACTGTGTTGATCACGATGTTAGTCACACACCAACAGTGCAGATAAATCCTCACAAACAGACCGCGGCATCCTATCTTTACTTGAAAGACTGAACCAGGACAACCTAAATCTTCAGGCTGACTCGGCTTAATCCTAAGGCTCGTTTAAGTCAGGCCTTGACCATACTAACTTCGCATCAGGGTTCGTTGTGACAATGATGTTAATCATGAGGGGTAAACGGTAATTTCCAATTCTAAAAGGAATCACAAGGTTTGATGAAAGATATTCTCGGTCCGGTCATCAAACAATTTCATGAAATCAACAAATATGCAATAATATTTCATTAATTTCAAACAACTTTGCTATCACTTAAGTAAATTCAGCTTTAAGCATTCAGCAATACAATGGAAACAAAAGATTTCCAATAAAATTTTAATTCATTCATCTATTTTTTGGAACATTTTCTGAAATTTAAACATCTAATCTAATACAAAGAATCAAATATACTTCAAAAGTAAAAGAGCTCCCGGGTATTGTCCACGCATGCCCCAAGAACTAACCAAATCAAAGCAAACTACTCTATACTTCACCAGATTGGTTCACAACTAGGCATAGAATGATGCGAGATTTTAAAGAAAAGGGAGGTTTATTTGGACACCGAGTAGGTTCTGTATTGTTGTGACCTTTTCACACATCGCCCCATTGCAAATGGGGACCCTCTTGTTTTTTTGCTCTTTGGTTTTTCTGCCTTGGCGTCGCAACTACTAATTACCATATTTTCTTTTGCAATGAGGAGTTTGAGTTTTTTGATGGGTCACCCGAGCCAAGTAATGAATTTGAGCCCAAATCAGTGCACAAACATCATCAAAGTGTTTAGGAGGCCTTGAGGACGAAGATCGACTGTCATTTCAGTCAATTCTGACACCTCCTAAATTTTAAGGTTTTTCACCCCGACCCCCTATTTTTTAGGGACTTTTTTTTTTGGCATTTTTGGCCTATTCTGGACTTCCTATTTTTTAGGGGCTATTTCTAGAAAGTTGCTATTTTTACATAAGTTTCTATTTTTGGCAGGGTTTCCATTTTTGGAAAGTGTGCAGGTCATGGTTTCGTCAGGATAAACATCAGGAGTTCCCAAAATGGAAATTGGTGAAAACTTTGAAAAAATCTAAAAAAAAAAACATGTACTAAATTCGCCCAAGCATGACGAAGATGGATGCCATGGATATTGGACAAGTCCACCACAAGAAGAAAGGTCATGGCATAAGGCTAATGGAAGTCCGCCCTACCATGTGAAGAAAACGGCTTGGATATAAGCCAACTCCGCCATGAAGAGATGGCTTGGACAATTGGCAAGTCCGCCCATAGCAATGGCAAAGGCATCTAGCAAGTCTGCCAGCCCAAAGTCAAAAATGGCTCAAGGCATAGCCAAGTCCGCCATGAAGTTATGGCTTGGGTATGAGGCAAGTCCGCCCAGCACTTGAGGAAAATGGCTTGGACACAAGTGAAGTCCGCCCTTACCAAATTAGCATGGCATAGAAGCAAGCCAAGTCCACCTTGAGAAAATGGCTTGAGGACAAGCCAAGTCCGCCCAGCACCTAAGTAAAATGGCAAAGGCACCTAGCAAGTCTGCCTAACCTAAGTGAGGATGGCAAAAGCCATGGGAAAGTCCACCAAAATGAAGTTGGCTCAACATAAAGGCAAGTCCGCCCAAGTTTGATGGCTTGTGACATGATGAAGTCCACTCCAAGAAGGTGGGAGATGGTTTGGAGGTGAAGAAAGTCCGCCCCAAGGAGAAAGACGATGGCACAAGCCATAGGCAAGTCCGCTCCAAGAAGATGGGAGATGGCTTTGGAAGGAGGAAAATCTGCTCTAGCATGGTGAAGTCCGCCCAGGGTAAAGTTGGCATGAAGTTGGTCAAGTTCGCCCTCCAAAGGAGAATGTCAAGACAAGCTCCAAGTCCAGCCACAAGGTCAAGTACGCCTAGCCAAGGAAATCTGAAAATTTGGCTAAGTAAAAAAAAAGGTTGGAAAAACTCAAGTGAAGTCCGACCTCCCTCATAAAAGCAATGTCCAAGAACCAAGAAAGTCTGACGTGACTAGAAAGCATGTCCAAAGCAGCTTCAAAGTCGCCTTGCCCAAGAGAAGATGAAGTCAGCCAAAGAAAACTTAGAAAATTGACTAAGTGTTGGAAAGAAAACAGGGAGAATGAAGAGGAATGAAGAAGAAAAATAAAGAGGAAATCTATATAATCCTTGTCCAAGGATGGAGTCTACCCTACATAGCACAAGCCAAACTCAGAATTGAAGGCAAATCCACAGGCAAAGTTCATTTGAGCATAGAGATGGCCAAAATCTAGGCTAACTGTTGAGTGGTCCACATGAAGGTGTTACAAAATGAAATTGAATAGCAAAAATTTGGCTAAGTATGGGAAATACTTCGCAGAGAAAGTTTCAATTTCCTCCATTATGGCGAAAGCACAGGGGGAGTTTTTCTCCAAATTCAAGGCGCTTGTAGGAATTTCAAAACAATCAGGAAAGAAAACCTTAATGACTTCAAGTCTAGGCATGTGCTCCAAGGCAAAACTTCCAATACAGGTGAGAAGAAGAAATCAAAGTCTCAAAAGGAATCCAAAATCAAAGCTAGGAAGAAACGATCACAAAGGACAAAGTCACCGGCAAGAAAAATATTCTAAGGCAAGAACTTGGAAAAACGAACAAGGTGACCAAGGAGTACATCCAACCTGCTAAAGTGGCGCCTCAACCAATCAAATTGTTCCAAGTCAACACGTCCAGATTCAATGAACCTGACACTCCACCATGCAACAACTTTCTATTTTATTGTTGGTTCATATTTAGCAGAAGGACAAGTGTCCCAAAATGTAATTTTCTCATTGGTCGAAAGGTAGTTAGTTATGACAACCCCTAATTAGGGTTTTATTTTGTAATCTCGGTCGTTGATTCTAAATCAATCTTGGCCATTGAATTGTAATTGGGGAGCCTATAAATTGAGCTCATCCCTCATTTGTAAAGCATGGGAGCATGTTGCAAAACATGTTGAGATAAGTAAATTGTTGCATACGACTGCCAAAGTAATAAGTAATGCATTGTTCAAATTGATGGTGATTATTTCTCTTATTTTGGAGTTGGCATGGTTCTTATCCCTCATCATAGTTTAGATTTTATTTCATGTATGTTAGACGAATGCAAGATTTGATAAGTGTTGATTTATGGTGAAACTTTTGCTCATACTTTCTTTGAATGGATGATTTTCATTCAATGCGTAAAGTTAGACTGAGCTTTTGATGTGGATGCTTCAATGTTTACATCGAATAATGTTGTTCTATTGATGGTATTGTTCGTAGTAAAGAAATCTTAAGCACACTCCCTTGAAGATTGCACCGACTTTGTGTAGTTGTCGTTGTTGTTGAGCGTGGCGAAGCAAAGCGTGGTTATTGGTTTCACCAAGTTAGTACCGTTTCTTGAATTCTTAGAAAGTAGCTTAGAAATTCTAAACCCTTATCTCCTTTTTAGTTTGTTTGATCCGAGACCCAAACAATAGAGCTTTATTGTCTAGACCTTCATTGTGAATTGAACAAAGCCTAGCATAAGTCCCTTTGTGTTACCGGCAAATCACAACGACCACAAAGCTTATCCACACCTAACTTACGAAACATTGGAATTGTCGTATGATCTTTCTTGCAATCTTAGCATACGAGGTGGTTTTTCAAGAGAGGATAGAGCATCTATGGATTCTTTATTCTAGAGTGTTTGGTGTGTCATAAAACACGCATCAACATAGAATTGGCGCTAGAAGGAGGGCCTGAACATTAGGTTGTTTATTTTCACAAGTAGGGAAATTTAGTTGGATAGAACCGGTATGAACTTTGAAATGCCAAATCAGAGATATGTTAGATCTCTTTTATATCAAAAAATTGAAAAAAAGTTAAAAGTTAAAAACATTCCAAAAAAAAAGAAAGGGAAATATATCAAAAATGGAAGATCAAAAAAGAGGTTTGTATATCACTCAGATCCAAGAAAATTTGAATGCACAATTGCACCCCATGAATTTGTCTAAGTTTGCTTTGCTAGGAAGATGTCGAATTCATGAGACCTTCAAGCACGAAGAAGTTAGTTGCTTGACAATCCTCTCAAGCATAGAGCTTGTTCTCCAAGGGAAAATTTTCTTTTGGGATGTTCCCAAGTCAGGAGTGTCGGATGTAGAACCTGATGATTATAGCATTCTAGAAGTTAGAAATGAGGCCTTCACAAGGTTCATTCTTAGAATCCAAAATCAGATGAAACTAGGTAATGTTCGCTTGAAAGGTGTTTTGCTTCCTCGTTGGTGTCAGATTCACAACGCACCTCATCGAGAGTTCACTTGCACAACATGTGAAGAGGCTATCAACTATGCCAAATGTCACCTTGGATTACCCGAACTACCACAAGGATGCTTCAAGCATGAAGCATGGATTGAATATGTCAAGCGAACATTTTTAGCACCAAATGAAGAATGTACCACAATGTCATCTAACAGCAGGAAGAATAAGTCACAATAGGATAATGTGATCGAGCTTAGGGATCAAGCAGATGAAGATTGTTCCTACACCACACTAGAACAAGAGGCCATTGGAATAGAGATCAAAGAAGCAGTGGAATACATCCAAACAAGAGGAACCACCCAAGATAACTGCCAGCATGCGAAAGTGAATGAATATATAGAATTGCAAATTGTTGAAGATCATCAAGAACCAAGAACGAAGGACTTAGCTCAAAGTAGAGATGATGTGACAGATTTCCAACGTTCATTCATCCAAGAAGGAGAACATGAAGAGGGAAGTGATTCCAGAGCACTTCAAGATGAAAAAGTTCAATCATGCATGAACAAGATGGAAAAAACGATAAGCGGCTTGCGAGAAGATGATATGTTTGACGATCAATGGGCTGCCAAGACGGAAGCAGAATAAGGAATACATTTTGTGTCAGCACTTGATCCATTGTTCACAGTCATGGAGGAATTGCTTGATGAAATTGAAACAAATGGAAGGCTACTCGATAAACAAGCAACTGTGACAGCGACACAAAATGAAGAACAATTCAAGTTGGGGCTTGATCCATTGTTAGGGATTCAAAAGGAGCCAACGCATGAAATGATCCAGATTTCCGAATTGTTGTGACCTTTTCACACATCACCCCATGTCAGATGGGGACCCCCTATTTTTGCTCCATTTTGGTCTTTTGGCTTTGGTTTTGCATCTCTCTCTCTCTCTTATTTCTCTGTTCTTCTGAGGATGTTTCTGTATTTGACCTAATTTGAATTTTTGGCTAAGTCTGAAGTGAATCTGTGAAATTAGGGTTTTGTTCTTCAGGTTGGATTGAGATTAAATCAAGTTGATAAATTGACATCTGAGTGCAGCCGTGCAGTCAGAGGGCCCAAGACAGGATCCCACTGAAATCTTACTAAAATCTGACAACTTACTATTTTTAGTAAGTACCTAATTTGAGGTCTTTTTCCTCAGAATTTCAAGATTCTAACTACTTCAGCACACTCAGGCAGCTTCCGAATGCCTACATAAGAAATTTGAACAGATTCAGACAACTGGCTATTTTTAGCAGTTCAGGCTTCAGGAGCCATTTTCAGGATCTTCACATGTGCATTTCAAATGCATGATTGGGGAATGGATCTGAGTTTTCCAAGACCTTCGCGACGGTGTAACATGCAAATCAAGATGGTGACTTTCAACGGTACAGCCTTCTGAGGCTATTTTTAGGGTTTGCATGCAGTAATTTTCAATGCATGTCCGGATATTCCATGTGGGTTTTTTGAGAGCTTCGCAACAGGGTGACATGCAAGCAGAGAAGATCAAGTTTCAAGGACTTACTATTTTTAGCCAGTGCCCGCATGTCGACCAGTTTTTTGGGTTTTTTGAGATCCCACGGGCATTGTGACATGCAAATTCATCCGACATCCGGTTGACCACTTTCCGGACACTTACTATTTATAACAGTTTCACTCCAACAGCCACCCAACACTTCAGTTCAACAAGTAGAGCAGTATGCAGTAGAAATCAAGTCAAACGGAGACCATTCGAGGCACATGCAAGTCAGATTAGGGTTTCCTACTCCCGTGCGTAAAAAGAGGGGAAAAGGCCAGAATTTCGAAAAACGAAGATATCCCATCACGATCAGCATCCTTCAGGCAATCTACTGGTGAAATTTGGGCTCAATCCGAGCACTTACTATTTATAGTAAGTCGTCTCCAAAAGATGGCTATAAATAGCAGGTCAACACAAGAGGCAAGTGTGAACAAGTCAAGTAGGCGATGAGGATCACGCCTAGCAAATTTCAGATCAGTCGGAGCTGTTGAAGACAGGCAACTTTGAAACTTACTATAAATAGCAGGGTGGGTAAAAATAGCAAATGATCTCGGGCAACAGGTATAAACAAGGTAGCAAGGCCACAGGAAGCATATCACACCAGCTCCAGACTCAAAACAGATGAAAAGCCATGAAGAGCCATGCATTTCCAAAATTTACTAAAAATAAAGGGGCAAGACAGAGCTAAGGCGTTGAAAATTTCTAAATGGAAACTGGCAGGAGAAGAGGCAAAATGCGCCCTTGGCATGAAGAAGGCTTTAAAATTTCTAAGTATGAGGAATTCCTCCTCATGCCTCAAAATGCGCCCAGCTTGCAAATCATAAAGGAGAAAACGAGGTGATAAAAATCTAGGACACGAAAGTTTTCCTCCTCACACCCTCAAATGCGCCCAAAGAGGTTGAGAGCCTGGAAAATTTTCTAAGTGTGGAGAAATTCCTCCTCACACCCCTATATGCGCTCAAGGAAGGTGAAAGGTCACCAAAGGCATAGAAATATTCACTAAGGCATTGAAATTCCCTGAGGCATCCTCAAATGCGCCCAAGGAAGGTGAAGAGCCACTAAATATGGGTGGAATTCCTTCTCCCCCCCTCAAATGCGCCCAAACATGGAAGTTTGAAGTGTGAAATGCGCCCAGCAAGAGGGAAGATGTTTGAGAATTTTCAAGTGTGGGGAAATTCCTCCTCACACCCCTAAATGCGCCCTCACTAGTGGATGTTCCTCTAGCACACATCAAATGCGCCCCACAAGGTTTAGAAGGTGGATGGCGTGGAAAGTTTCCTTCACACCACATGAAATGCGCCCATGAGTTCCTTGTCCACATGCTAAATGTGCCCAAGTGTGGAAGTCTACATGGCCAAATGCGCCCAAGTGTGGAAGTCTACAAGGCCAAATGCGCCCAAGTGTGGAAGTCTACAAGGCCAAATGCGCCCAAGTATGGAAGCTTGGCAGGTGAAATGCGCCCAACTTGGAGGAGTTGATGAAAATGTTTCTGAGTGTTAGCAAATTCCTTCACCCCCCCCTAAATGCGCCCAAGGAGGATGATGGAGGCTTAAAAATTTATAAGGCAACAAATGAAAGCACCACCTTCAAAATGCGCCCACCTTGCATAAAGTCACTTCAAAATATGCTAAGGTGCGGAAGATGGAAGTAGAGGACTTCATATGTGCCCAAGGCAACATAAGGTTGAGGTGGAGATAAAAAGAAATTCTAGGGGTGGAATGGAAGTCAACCAAGCTAAATGCGCCAAAGGGGTGGAATGGAAGTCAACACATGCAAATGCGCCCAGCAAGGAAAGAAATGGTGGAAAAATATTCTAAGTGTTTGTAATATCCTCCTCACTAGCTGAAATGCGCCCAGGGTGATGTGAGGGTGATAATTGGCCTAAAGCATGGAAAATGGAAGTAGCATGTAGGAAATGTGCCCAAGGAAGAGGGTGGTTGATGAATATATTCTAAGGCATGGAAAATGCTCAAGGAGCATATGTTAGGAAATACGCCTAAGGAGGAGATAATACAAAATTTCCAAGTGCAAGATGAAATGTGTGCCCGTAAGCAGGAAGGGAAATTCTCCAGAAAATCAAAGACAATTGGCCAGGATCGAGAAGATTGAAATTGCAGGAATGGAATACATCCGAAAGGGAAGAAATAAACATTAGCCATTTTTATTATTTTTAAATAATGAAAATTAAAACAACCCCTTCATTCGGATACACATGGAAACGATGATTTTTGAGGGGAAATTTCTTCTGGGTATTGAACATTCTCCACTGGGAGATGATTTAAAATTGTTCCTCACCTCGCTCAAGCTTTTTCGATAGATATTTTTGCCTAGCACCCGTTTAATGGATTTCCTAGGTGAAATAAAAAAATAAAATCTCTAAGGCAAATACGAGAAAAGTCTCTACCAAATATGCTTTGGCTTGTGATGTCAAAGTGAGCGCCTGGATTACAGTGGATGAAATTCATAAAGCAGGTAAAATTATCTAAGGGAAAATAAAGCAACAAGGGGTCAAATACACTCATAGGGAAGAAATTTGTCTAAGGCATGGAGGAATTTGAAAATGAACTGAAGCTCGAACATCAAGCGTTCAAATGCATCCTCAAGATGAAATATTTTCGAAGGCACAAACTCCAGGCAAGGTGGTGGATACGCCCATGATGAAAGTTTGCTAGAAAAGTGATGAATTCTACCACATCCAGAGATCAATCAATCAGAACATGGGAATTGGGTAAGTAAAGTGAATTTATATCATAAGTGTTCTGATGCTCTTCTTTTTGTTTTGCAGGAGGATGATGTTGGAAGAAATGGCTAAGTGTCGCGACAAAGTAAAGATGAAGAAAAGTTGGTGAAAAAGTTCCCAAAGAAAAGTGAAATGGCAGTGAAGATTTGGCTAAGGACACTAAGAACGTGATGCAAAAGAGGCAAATGCGCCCAAGGCAGTGGGCTAAAAAAATGTGAAAGTTACAAGGAAGAAGTGCGTCCAGGAGTCACAGCAACAGGAGGGTTGAACGACAAATCCTTTCAAATTTTATTATCTACGGAGACGATCTTAGAGACTCTTTTGCTCTCCTCCTAACGCAACAGAATTGGCAGAGAAGAACAGTGGGAACGCGTTTCCGGACAAGAATCTTCTAGAAGAAGATAATGGGCATTAATTGCAGATAATGGTTCCTGCAAAGGAGTGGAGAATATTCTGTGCATTCATTGCCCCACTCCTCTCTGTGGCAGTTTTTAGGGCAAAAACCCTAATTAGGGCATAAATGGCTCAATCTGAGCCCTTCATTGTAATCCGATCTGAAACGTCCGTTGGACTGGGCCATCTGTAAAAGGGGCATCCCCCCTCATTTGTAATGGAGTAGATGTTAGATTAGAGAGTAGAGGACAGAAGTTAGAATAGATAGATAGCTTAGAAGTTAGCTTAGTTTGAAAAGGAAAGAAAGCTTTCCCTTTGAAAGTTTTGTAAGAGGTTGTTGTGGAAAACTCTCATAATACAAAGGTTTATCATTGCATGGTGGTTCTATCTTTTATTGTGAATAGCTAGCAAGGCCTTTTCGTCTTTCCAATTCAAATTGATAGAGTAGAGTAGACTTTATTTTATGCAAGTAGTTGTTAATTGTGGAGTGTGGCGTGTTGGTTTGAGCATATCTTCTTTCATCCATACCACTAGCGGGCTTGCTGATGGTAAGTTCGCCTTGCGTGGTCAACTGGAGTATTGGCACTTAACTTCGATTGTGGCTCATATGTCCATATGCATCGTTGTGATGGTATGTACATGTTGTGTCATAATTTGAACACCTTTCTCATCCTTTGAAGATTGCACCAACTTTGTCAGAGTTGTCCGAAGGGAGACAAAGCAAAGTCTGGTTTGAAGATTGTTTAAATCAATCCTCGTCCTCCACCCTTTAGGAGTAGATGGTAGCATCTCCAATCCTTATATCCTTTTTACATTCAGTATTATCCGGTTAGTTTAAGAACCTGAGCGTCATTGACATATCTCTCAAAATTTGAGAATTATTTTCTTCTAAATGAGCAAATCACGTAAGTCCCCTTGGAATACCCAGCATATTCACATCAACCAACTGAGTCTATTCGCGATAAAAGGAACCTTGGAGTTGAACGCATGAACTTTCACATAATCTTAGCATGGGGAATACTTTGATCAAGAGGGAATAGAGTGACCGTTGGACATTTTTATTCTGTGTTGGTGTTGTCATAAAACACACGTCAACACGAATGTCGTCTTGAATCGAATTCCCGCCCCACTCCACTCAATTTGGATTGCGATGTTGATCTCCATGTTTCAGATGCAAGTGGTATGGTTCACCATCAACTTCAACCTCCTGATAAAGCAATGGATGACGAGCAAGAGTTCATGTCTGTGGATGAAGACCACCAGGTTGTATCTTTCCCTACTGTTGATTATAAGGAATATTATTTTGATTATGGAGATTTAGGAAAGATAACTTGTTTATGGATCAATCATGGTCTAGGTGAATTGCCTCAATTACTAATCTTTCCCGAAGTTTTGCTTGAGTTTCAAGTTTGTCCTTTGAAAGAATATTTTTCCGAGTTTAAAGATAAGTTTGCAAAACTTCGCACTGTGACCGCGGCTTTGTTGTTCCTACACATCCTGAGAAATCATGCTGGGAGTTGTATATACTTGGGTCTTTTGACTATTGTTCGCTTAAAAATTTTGTTTTTGTTTAGAGTAGGTTTTCTT
Organism: Sequoiadendron giganteum; assembly: GCA_007115665.2. NCBI lineage: Eukaryota > Viridiplantae > Streptophyta > Pinopsida > Cupressales > Cupressaceae > Sequoiadendron > Sequoiadendron giganteum. The sequence continues at coordinate 546,161,409 of CM021108.1, forward strand.
TCACGGTTTGCTTTAGATTAGTTGTTTTGCTTTCTTAGTCTAGTTTGCTTGTCAGCTTTGTTTTGCTTTCAATAAAGAGGCTCCCATTTGTGAAGGGCGTTGTATCTTAAGAACTCTAGCATCAGTGCTAAATTATGTTCAGTCCATTTCTTGGATATTATTTTATGAAGTACTTTGAATCCAAGATTGTTCTTTTTCAACTTCATCGTTTGGTTAAGGTTAGTACTTAACTGGAAAGGGAATCATCTATTGTATCTTGACACTGAGTCTTACTGTTATTATATCTCACTTAAGAAATTCTCTGAGTCATTATGGTTTCCTAGGTGAAGTCATGGCTAAACAACAGAAAATAATCAAAAGTCTTGCTTCAACGCCACTATAATGCTCAAGCCCATGTGAGCTTCATTGCTTACAAGCCAAAGTGTGGAAATATGTGAAAAGAAAAGAATATCAAAATAGAAAAAGATAAAAAGATAAAAATGAACATCAAAGCGTTTGGCTTTTGGGTGTACGGACATCTCTACAGGTGTACAATCTAAATGAAGAAAAACTAAATCATCGGAAGTAGAGCAATCTTCGTGAGATTATAGCGATAACCTTGTCGGGGCTATGGACGCACACTGGCAACAAGGCTCTATCCAGGGTGCTTTTGATGTTAAGACAAAGAAACACAAAGGGTCATGACGGAACCAAAGAATCATATTGTTCTTATGAGACGGAAATGAACGCATTTACACACACTCGTAACTAACGGATGATAGATCTCGATACAATTTAGGATTCCTCTTTCTTTTTGAGTACTTTTCTTAACCAAGGGGTAAGTTAGTAAGAAATAATTTTAGATTCTAGGTTTTAAAGAAAATTATATCATTGAAATGTTCAGGAACATTTATTCAGGTTGGCGCTAGATGTTGTGACCTTTTCACACATCGCCCCATTGCAAATGGGGACCCTCTTGTTTTTTTTGCTCTTTGGATTTTTTGCCTTGGCGTCGCAAGTACTAATTACCATGTTTTCTTTTGCAATGAGGAGTTTGAGTTTTTTGAAGGGTCACCCGAGCCAAGTAATGAATTGGAGCCCAAATCAGTGCACAAACATCATCAAAGTGTTTAGGAGGCCTTGAGGACGAAGATCGACTATCATTTCAGTCAATTCTGACACCTCCTAAATTTTAGGGTTTTTCACCCCGACCCCCTATTTTTTAGGGACTTTTTTTTTGGCATTTTTGGCCTATTTTGGACTTCCTATTTTTTAGGGGCTATTTTTAGAAAGTTGCTATTTTGGAAAAGTTTCTATTTTTGGCAAGGTTTCCATTTTTGGAAAGTGTGCAGGTCATGGTTTCGTCAGGATCAACTTCAGGAGTTCCCAAAATGGAAATGGGTGAAAACTTTGAAAAAATCTAAAAAAAAAACATGTGCTAAATTCACCCAAGCATGAGGAAGTTGGATGGCATGGATATTGGACAAGTCCACCACAGGAAGAAAGGTAATGGCATAAGGCTAATGGAAGTCCGCCCTACCATGCGAAGAAAACGACTTGGATATAAGCTAAGTCCGCCATGAAGAGATGGCTTGGGTATGAGGCAAGTTCGTCCAGCCTAAGCCAAAGATGGACAATCAGCAAGTCCGCCCTTGGGAAAATGGCATGGACCATAGTTTGAAAACTCGGACTCGGCGCGGACTCTACAGCCCAAAATAGGACTCGGACTCGGGACTCGGCACGGACGGCAAAAAACTCGACACGGAATCGGCAATTTTTTTTGAAAAAAACCATGTTTTAAAGCTGAGAAAGCAGCCTCCAGCTGCAGCAAGAGTCCAGGCACAGGACTCGGGAGTCCAGGCACAAGACTCGGGAGTCCGAGCCAAGGACTCGGGAGTCCAAGCCAGGGACTCGGCTTGCGAGTCCGCGCCGAGTCGACTCGGCCAGCTTGCAGACTCCCGAGTCCGCAGAGTCCGCGGCGAGTCCAGCAGAGTCTTCCAACTATGGCATGGACAATTGGCAAGTCCGCCCATGGCAATGACAAAGGCATCTAGCAAGTCCGCCCAACCAGAGTCAAAAATGGCTCAAGGCATAGCCAAGTCCGCCATGAAGATATGGCTTGGGTATGAGGCAAGTCCGCCTTGCACTTGAGGAAAATGGCTTGGACACAAGTGAAGTCCGCCCTTACCAAATTAGCATGGCATAGAAGCAAGCCAAGTCCGCCTTGAGAAAATGGCTTGAGGACAAGCCAAGTCTGCCTAGCACCTAAGTAAAATGGCAAAGGCACCTAGCAAGTCAGCCCAACCTAAGTGAGGATGGCAAAAGCCATGGGAAAGTCCGCCAAAATGAAGTTGGCTCAACCTAAAGGCAAATCCGCCCAAGTTTGATGGCTTGTGACATGATGAAGTCCGCTCCAAGAAGGTGGGAGATGGTTTGGAGGTGAAGAAGGTCCACCCCAAGGAGAAAGACGATGGCACAAGCCATAGGCAAGTCCGCTCCAAGAAGATGGGAGATGGCTTTGGAAGGAGGAATGTCCGCTCTAGCATGGTGAAGTCTGCCCAAGACTTAAAGAAGATGGCATGAACACCTGGCAAGTCCGGCCAGGAATGTCCAAGACAAGGTAAAGTCCGCCCAGCGTAAAGTTGGCATGAAGTTGGTAAAGTTCACCCTCCAAAGGAGAATGTCAAGACAAGCTCCAAGTCCAGCCACAAGGTCAAGTACGCCTAGCCAAGGAAATTTGAAAATTTGGCTAAGTAAACAAAAAGTTGGAAAAACACAAGTGAAGTCCAACCTCCCTCATCAAAGCAATGTCCAAGAACCAAGAAAGTCCGACATGACTAGAAAGCATGTCCAAAGCAGCTTCAAAGTCCGCCTTGCCCAAGAGAAGATGAAGTCCACCAAAGAAAACTTAGAAAATTGACTAAGTGTTGGAAAGAAAACAAGGAGAATGAAGAGGAATAAAGAAGAAAAATAAAGAGGAAATCTATATAATCCTTGTCCAAAGATGGAGTCTACCCTACATAGCACAAGCCAAACTCAGAATTGAAGGCAAATCCACAGGCAAAGTTCATTCGAGCATAGAGATGGCCAAAATCTAGGCTAACTGTTGAGTGGTCCACATGAAGGTGTTACAAAATGAAATTGAATAGCAAAAATTTGGCTAAGTATGGGAAATACTTCGCAGAGAAAGTTTAAATTTCCTCCATTATGGCGAAAGCACAGGGGGAGTTTTTCTCCAAATTCAAGGCGCTTGTAGGAATTTCAAAACAATCAGGAAAGAAAACCTTAATGACTTCAAGTCTAGGCATGTGCTCCAAGGCAAGACTTCCAATACAGGTGAGAAGAAGAAATCAAAGTCTCAAAAGGAATCCAAAATCAAAGCTAGGAAGAAACGAGCACAAAGGACAGAGTCACCGGCAAGGAAAATATTCTAAGGCAAGAACTTGGAAAAACGAACAAGGTGACCAAGGAGTACATCCAACCTGCTAAAGTGGCGCCTCGACCAATCAAATTGTTCCAAGTCAACACGTCCAGATTCAATGAACCTGACACTCCACCATGCAAAAACTTTCTATTTTATTGTTGGTTCATATTTAGCAGAAGGACAAGTGTCCCAAAATGTAATTTTCTCATTGGTCGAGAGGTAGTTAGTTATGACAACCCCTAATTAGGGTTTTATTTTGTAATCTTGGCCGTTGATTCTAAATCAATCTTGGCCATTGAATTGTAATTGGGGAGCCTATAAATTGAGCTCATACCTCATTTGTAAAGCATGGGAGCATGTTGCAAAACATGTTGAGATAAGTAAATTGTTGCATAGGACTGCCAAAGTAATAAGTAATGCATTGTTCAAATTGATGGTGATTATTTCTCTTATTTTGGAGTTGGCATGGTTCTTATCCCTCATCATAGTTTAGATTTTATTTCATGTATGTTAGACGAATGCAAGATTTGATAAGTGTTGATTTATGGTGAAACTTTTGCTCATACTTTCTTTGAATGGATGATTTTCATTCAATGCGTAAAGTTAGACTGAGCTTTTGATGTGGATGCTTCAATGTTTACATCGAATAATGTTGTTCTATTGATGGTATTGTTCGTAGTAAAGAAATCTTAAGCACACTCCCTTGAAGATTGCACTGACTTTGTGTAGTTGTCGTTGTTGTTGAGCGTGGCGAAGCAAAGCGTGGTTATTGGTTTCACCAAGTTAGTACCGTCTCTTGAATTCTTAGAAAGTAGCTTAGAAATTCTAAACCCTTATCTCCTTTTTAGTTTGTTTGATCCAAGACCCAAACAATAGAGCTTTATTGTCTAGACCTTCATTGTGAATTGAACAAAGCCTAGCATAAGTCCCTTTGTGTTACTGGCAAATCACAACGACCATAGAGCTTATCCACACCTAACTTACAAAACATTGGAATTATCGTATGATCTTTCTTGTAATCTTAGCATACGAGGTGGTTTTTCAAGAGAGGATAGAGCATCTCTAGATTCTTTATTCTAGAGTGTTTGGTGTGTCATAGAACAGGCATCAACATGTATGCACCCATAAACGGCGTAGCATACAGTCTTGTCCAGCTGAACAAACAACCAGCTACAAAGGATTTCATACCAAGCGGTAGCTTTCAAATTAGCTTTGATATTGATTAGCTTCTATGTGCATAAAAGTTTTTAATCCGGAATGATTCAGAAACAGGAAAAAAGAATGGCTCTTCAAACATCCACAAATTTTGAACTTAACTTAAAATGAAACATCTTCTGGTCTTTTATAGGAACAAGGCACAGGGAAGATAAGACAAATACATGAGAGGAAATCCAAGGGACGAATCATGACAAGGCACGTGGAATATGACAACTGGCAAGAGAATTGCTAACGAAGTCAACGAATGTTAACCTTCCTTAGCACATTAATATCTTTCGGGTTTCTTCTCTCTAAAAGATTGTCAGGATAATAACTTGAATCAAACAAACCCGCCAAATGAAATGTAGGAACTTCCCATACATTCAGAATGATTAAGTGGACATTCTAATCCTACACTCAGGTTCGGACTCAGATTGAATGAAATATACTCTCTCAAATTTTTTGATTTTTAATAGCAATTACAATGTAACCAAGCACCCGTTAAGGTTAGCTTAAAACCAAAACGTTGCAGAAAGAACTCTAACCAAGAATGCGCCCTAAAACCACTTAAGGAGGAGGGGCAGGCATATGGTCAGAGGATCCCTAGGATCTATTGAATCAATAGTTACAAAGATTACAACTGAAAGAGAGTCTAAACTCAACACCAAGAATGTGCACTCAAGATCCTTTAACAGGCAAGGTGCAAACATATGGTGGAGCGCTAATTGCTGAATTGAAAGAAAATAGGTGGATAACCAGCCATGAGAGAAATTACAAATAACAATTCATCCGCTGTGGCAGGCATCCACTCAAGAGTGGGAATTCTCCACTTTTCAGTGGGTAAGATGAGAGATGCAAGATTTATTCTCCACACTAGCGGTAAACCATCGAGGGGTGCTTAATGTTTGATTAGGAATTACAAGTAAATGCAGCAATAATATATGGTTGGATTAGTACTACTAATACACAACCTTACAACCAAATAATCTGCAGTTTATGAGTATTACAATGATAGAACAAAGCCACAATGTGAAGAATGATTATGTCAATCTAGAAAGCTCTTAAATATTGCAAAAGGAGCTCAAAACTGATCTTTGTGAAGTTTGATTATTAAATACAGCAAACTGAAACTGTAAATCAGCAACCTGTGAAACAATGAAAAGCTTATATCTCTATCATTTTACCTCTGAATTGCGTGAAGTCAAGGGCAATGGTCATTTGGAGAATAGGCATCCATGTCAAGATGAAGAAACAACTCCGGAAAGCCAGCATTTATTAATTGGCACAATTCCCAATGCACACAAGAAGGTACGGCCATGAAGCTATGAGTAAAATCGACTTTCAGCTGTGTAGATATCAACAACTAGAAATCTGGAAAACACACCAAAATTCATCACTTGAAGCTCTATCTGCTAGTCTGATTTGAGAAGCAGCTTGAAATCAATTAGGTGTTATCTTGCAAACACGAAATTGAATTGATACTAGGAGGTCAGCATTCCTCAAAGTGCAAAATGAGTAGTCATTTCGACAGCATAAGTTTGGTATAAACATGAGATAACAAATGCTGGAGCAAAGCCTCAATTTTAAAGAAGATGGGATGACTCTTCAAATTCCTCAGATGGGACACCAAAAGCCTTGACATATTTTAAATTCAAAAAAAGAATTAATCTTCTCCAAAAGGCGTCCACTTTATGGCAAATAAGACTTTAATAAAAGTTATTAAATTTCTTCATGAAGGCGTCCCCCTTCAAGTCCCTCTTTTAAACACAACTTAAGTTAACACCTTAGGCCAAGGGGGTCAACTTAAGATTAGAACAATTTGCCTTGAAAAGAAGAATTTCATCAAAATAATGCTTTTAAAAGGCCAAAGCTCAACTCAGAACAACTGCTCCAACAGGACATGATGAGCTGAAGACTGACAACTGCCAACTGCCAAAAATAGTATTTACTATAAATAGGAAAGACCACAAAACCTCCAAGCAAGGAACCCCTTGATTCACCTCAACGAGCCTACGGGACTCCGGAATAGGCTAATGAGCACTGATAGGATCACTAATGAAAAGGGGACATTACATTGAACATCCCGAGGAATGAATCACCCTTGGAATGAACACACCCTTTCGCCGCATGCGTAATACCAAGATCTTTGGTTTCCCGATATCCGGTTCTCCTTCGTAACGAACTCTATTCCTGCATGAGCTTCCAGAGTGTACTACTGAACCTAGTAAAACCATCGGATTTTCTTGCAACCCAAGTTTTCCTGACCATCCATACCCGAAATTTGCATCACAATCTATTTCTCCTGCAAGTACAAATTCCTCTCATGAAAACAAAATCATTATTAATAGATCATCATTTAAACTATCATAAATATCACGCTTTTAAAACATCATATTCTCACGTAATTAGTCTATTTAAGTCGGGTCACCGAACCTTCAAGCAACATTAAACATTCAACTTTTAAACTTAACATTGTTACCTGGTACCCGATACTTTAGCTTTTCCAAGCAAATTTTCCCAGACCTCGAATTTTACCAGAACTTCCATTTTACCGGACCTTCGCTCCCGAACTGGAGCATTATGCCCAAAACCTTGCATTAACATTTTTACACTTCTGGCTTCCCGGTACTCAATACACTTGAATCACAAAGTAATTTTTTTTTTTAAATTCTCACTTTTACCTTCTGGTGATCTCAACTAGCCAGCACTTACCATAAGCATTAGGTTTTTTACTTGGGTCCCCAAGTCTTACAGTCTTGGGGCGTGTTGTGAGAGCACACAACTTGCAACCAATAAAACCAAATTTAAAAGAAACTTGGGATTGAATCACCCGCTAAAAATCTTAACTTATACATATTTTGAAACAATAACACCTTACCTTTACCTGGATTTTGACATAAAGACAATAAAATTTCTCTGGAAAGTATCAGTGTGTGCTTTGATTAATTCCAATTTCTGGAACTTGGTGAAGAAACTAGTTCATTGACATTGAACTACATAATTTGGTAATCCTCCAAAGCCAAACCATGGATAGAGCCTAGCTACCAGTCAAGCATCCATAGCCCCAGCAAGGTTATCTCTGTAATTCCCCCAAACATAGCTCTACTCCCAGCCAAGCGTCCATAGCCTCGGTAGAGATATTTGGATAGCCTAAAGAGTTGAATTTTTCTCTTTTCTTTTGATATTTCTTTGATATTCATTTTTCTTTTTTTTTCTTTTGATATTTAATATAAGCTCATTTGCTTCAACTTGCAGGCAATGAAGCCCGCTATTAGGTTGGGAATTACAGTGGTAGCAAAGGTTACCTTTTGATTTTTCATTCAATACAAATCCCTTCATTGTTTCACCAATTCCCAGAAACTCATTTAGCTATTCCCTATAAGTGCGACTTTCTAGCTAAATTTTACCACCTTTATGCCAAATCCCAACTAACTGCAATTTGCTATTTGTTAAAAAATATGCATAAGTTAAAATTTAGCAGCAAACAATTCAATCGCCAAATTAAATATAAATTTAGAACTACCGATTACCACCCTTCCATCTTAATTTTATGGCAACCGCTAAAACACTTGGCTAGCAATTCTGATTTGACAGCAGTGCACCACATTAACGCATCAGAGTTGTCATCATGACTCTTAATTCCGACCATAATACTCTGCATTTAATTCACACACCTTAACACGCACGTATTATTACTTTTCAGTTCCCAGATGCTGACGTGCTACCTTACCGGCTCAATTTTCTTTTCTACATTGCACACATTGACACCTTCATGATTAATACGGCTCAATAAAATATACTGAAATGACCACCATTAATTTTGAAATCTTCAATTTGCTCGATTCGTGATCTTCATACTGGCAAACTTCGAAGCAAATTGCCACTAATTCTATGAGAATTAATTCGATTTAACATTCTGCTCTAGAGAAACTCGTTGAATTAATTCGATTTAACATTCTGCTCTAGAGAAACTCGTTCGGTTGCCACCTAAACTTGCATTTTCCAATACTTCGCTCCAAGCAACTATGTACCGCAACTTCCTCATGGTTTTCTATAAATTTTGCACTTCTCTTCCAAATTCTTCACATTTTCTTTCCTTTCAATTATCATTTAGCTTTTCCGTTCTGCTTGTGCTTGCTTGCTTCCAGGACATGGACACTCCAATTTGCTTGACCTGTGTTCACTGCCAGAATGGCTTCATGGGTCGCATCACTACCCAGCGGCTTGGCAAAGTTTTCTTTTTGCAGACTCTCGGCTTTACTACACCAAATTTGCACCTCGTCCTCGGGGAAACTTTTGTTGAATCCAGAGCATACTACTGGCTAAATTCAGACTTGGCTTCACTCCTGGATCTTGGGCTCTCTATTGAAGAAGTTTGTGCTGCGGCAAACATGATAGTGCGGCCTGATTTCTTGGGTAACTTGGACTACATCTTGTCTGTTGCACACCCGACCATCAAGATTCCTTTTGTTGATGACATTCCCCTGTTTCTACAACGAGGAGAAATAGTTCCTCTCCGGCCAATTTTGACTAATCTTCATACCCCTGACTTTGACGCTCACCAAGACAATGCTTACTTAGGATATTCTACTCTTATAGATGAAGCGTCCCAAATTGACTAAGTGACCACCTTGTTTCTATAGCTCAACCCCTTCCTTTTTGCTTTTTTTGGGCACTTTTACAGCGAGAAAATTTTGTATTTCCATGTATGTACGCAATATACACATATATATATGAAAAAATTTGCTTTTCGTACTTAAGCATGTATTTACTATGCATGATTTTGTTTCTTTTCATTTCACAGTGCAATATTTCTAGAATATTTCAATTTACTCTCATGTTTATGTGTTAAATTAAGCAGAATTTGCTAACGCGGAGAATAGAGCAAAAAACAAAACAAACAAACGAAAAACAAACCCTACGAAAGCAAACTAACCTAACCAAAATTAACCCTAACCAATGACTAAACCTAACTAAACAATTTACATTAATCTCCATCACTATTTTCATAGTATTCTTCGTACAAATTACTAAATTCACTTGAATAGGCTTCAAATTTCCTACTACAATAAACATAAATTCAAAGACGTACTTCCCAATAACTTGGCTCATATGTATGAAAACGACCTCGTTAAAGGTCGATTGCACACACCTTAGTTGATTCCTCCATACTCTACCTTATTCCAGCCCTGGTTCATGGCTTCTTCATTTTGTTCGGTTCTATGAACGGCTATGTTCATTTCTTGATTTTACTCTTCTCCAAGATTCCTTGAGTCTTCAGCCCTGTCTTCACTTTTAACTTTGTTAGACGAAGCAATAGCACAGTTTATACTACAATCAGAGAGAAAAAGTAAAAACTGGATATTTTGTATTTTGCATGAAATCAAGAAAACTTCCCTTTTTAACTTGTGAATTTTCAGTTTGGAGCGAAAAACACGCGTCTCCCGCTCGACTTTTCCATTTTTCCAATTCATGATCATCTTCCATGTGTGAAAGGAATGATGACTCAACACTTCTGTTTTCTCTTTTTCGGTGAGGTATTTCCAAGTCTCGACATTCTTGCCTGCTTTCTTGCAAAACTTTAGGGTTTTCTTCATAACAGTTGAAATTAACAAACTGTTTCCATTTAGCAATTAATTTTTTAGCATTTTCGGTTTCACTAGGGTTATGCAATTTATCAGAATTTGAAATTCTTCTCATTAACGGTTCCTTCCTTTTAGCAGTCAAAACCTCTTCCGTTAACGAAATCACTTTATACATGGCTAGACTTACCCTAGTCAAAAACATTTCACAATCAAGTTCACCGTCGTCAATTGTATCATGAATTCTACACTCAATGACCCTACCAAAGGTGAACAAACTCAAAGGATACAATCTTCGGTTAAGGATTCCCCGGAGTTTATCAACTTCCATGTTCTTACTACCGGTTGGAATAGACTATCGTCTTACAAGCAACTTTCAAACCCGGAACCGAGATTGATTCCAAACAAAACCGGAGGGAAACATATAAAGGCCCTCCTTCTAGCGCCAGTTCCTGTTGATCACGATGTTAGTCGCACACCAACAGTGCAGATAAATCCTCACAGACAAACCGTGGGAACCTATCTTTACTTGAAAGATTGAACCAGGACAACCTAAATCTTCAGGTTGACTCAGCTTAATCCCAAGGCTCGTTTAAGTCAAGTCTTGACCATACTAGGTTCGCATCAGGGTTCGTTGTGCCAAGGTTGTTAATCACGAGGGGTAAACGGTAATTTTCGGTTCTAAAAGGAATCATAAGGTTTGGTGAAAGATATTTTGGATTCGGTCATCAGACAATTTCATGAAATCAACAAATATGCAATAATATTTCATGAATTTCAAAAAACTTTGCTATCACTTAAGTAGATTTAGATTTAAGCATTCAGCAATACAATGGAAACGAAAGATTTGCAATAAAAATTTCATTCATTCATCTATTTTTTGGAACATTTTCTGAAATTTAAACATCTAATCTAAAACAAAGCATCAAAAATACTTGAAAAGTAAAAGAGCTCTTGGGTATTGTCCACGCATTTTCCAAGAATTAACCAAATCAAAGCAAACCATTCTATACTTCACCAGATTGTTTCACGGCTAGGCATAGAATGATGCAAGATTTTAAAGAAAAGGGAGGTTTATTTGGACACCGGGTAGGTTCTGTATGCACCCTTAAACGGCATAGCATACAGTCTTGTCCAACTGAACAAACAACCAACTACAAAGGATTTCATACCAGGCAGTAGCTTTCAAATTAGCTTTGATATTGATTAGCTTCTATGTGCATACAAGTTTTTCATTCGGAATTATTCAGAAAAGAGGAAAAAAGAACAAAACTTAAAGAAGTTTTGGCTCTTCAGACATCCACAAATTTTGAACTTAACTTAAAATGAAACATCTTTCTGTCTCTTATAGGAACAAGACACAAGGAAGATAAGACAAATACATGAGAGGAAATCCAAGGGACGAATCATGACAAGGCACGTGGAAAATGACAACTGGCAAGAGAATTGCTAACAAAGTCAACGGATGTCAACCTTCCTTAGCACATTAATATCTTTCAGGTTCCTTCTCTCTAAAAGATCGCAAGGATAATAACTTGAATCAAACAACCCCGCCAAATAAAATGTAGGAACTTCCCATATATTCAAAATGATCAAGTGGACATTTTGTTCATACACTCAGGTTCGGACTCGGATTGAACATTCCCAGGAGTGAATCACCCTTGGAATGAACACACCCTTTCGCCGCATGTGTAATACCAAGATCTTCGATTTCCCAGTATCCAGTTCTCTTTCATAACAAACTCTATTCCCACATGAGCTTCCAAAGTGTACTACCGAACTTGGTAAAACCATCGGATTTGCTTGCAACCCAAGTTTTCCTAACTGTCCATACCCGAAATTTGCATCACAATCTATTTCTCCTGCAAGTACAAATTCCACTCATTAAATCCCCTTTTAAAACATTCATAAAACTCTCATGAAAACAAAATCATTATTAATAAATCATCATTTAAACCATCATAAATAGCATGCTTTTAAAACATCATATTCTCTTGTAATTATTCTATTTAAGTCAAGTCACCGGACTTCAGACCTTCGAGCAACATTAAACATTCAACTTTTAAACTTAACATTGTTACCCAGTACCCGATACTTCAGTTTTTACCAACAAATTTTCCCAAACCTCGAATTTTACCAGACCTTTGCTCCCGAACCGGAACATTATGCCCGAAACCTTACATTAACATTTTTACGCTTATGGCTTCCCGGTACCCGGTACCCGGTTCCCGGTACTCGATACACTTGAATCACGAAGTTTTTTTTTTTTTTTAATTCTCACTTTTACCTTCTGGTGATCTCCTCAACTAGCCAACACCTACCATAAAGCATTAGTTTTTTTACTTGGGTCCCCCAAGTCTTACAGTCTTGGGGCATGTTGTGAGACCACACAATAGACTGGGGAGTGGGGAAAAACATCACCCATCCTCAACCCTCAAATTTTTAGGGGCGTCTCCCTAATCTAGGGAGTATTTTTCATGACATACCCTGTCACATAAATTTGGGAATGGCCTACAGTCCCCAACATCCCTATCATCTCGAGGATATCAAAACATCCCCGACCAGTCACACTTTTGAAAGCATTAATGGGGACCCACAAGGACCCAAACCTGAAACATTTGCTATTTAACACCCAAAAACCCTAGACCCTATATGGGGGCTTCCCCACAAGGACCCAAACCTAAAATATTTGCTAATTAAAACAGCCAAAAACCCTAGACCTTTTGGGGATTGGGCAGAGTGGGGGGCTGCAAAAGGCCCTTCAACCTAAAACATTTGCTTTCAACACCCAAAAATCCTAGCCCATATTCATATGCTAAGTTACTAGGTTCTTCTATTAGGCCTGTTGTCAAAAAAGATGAGTTCAATGGAGATGGATTTTCATTCAATACCCTATTTTTACATAAATTGTACTTCTGCTCTGCAGATCAGAAAACCCGAGTTTTGTTCATCCTCTTTGAAATTTAAGGGTTTTGTTTGCCAGGAATGTACTTTTCATATTGGCTTGAGATTTTTTGTTATCTATCATTTGTAAAAGGTTTTTTTGTTCATTTTTGTTTTGTTTAATCTACATTGTTTAAGTACTTGTCAACAAAAGCTGTAAGTTGAATGAATAACACATCGTTATTGAACTTAGTTCAATAACAATATGCTTAGCATTTTTTCTTTTTTTTTCTTTTTCTGTGATTGAACAATGAAAAAGTTGCTATTATTATTCCCACTACAAAACGTTATAAACCTTGATTTTTTAACTGATCTTAATGCTTCTATGTTCTGCTTTTTAATTCCTTTATACTTCAAAACATTGTTGTTTTTATATTTTTTAACAATTATAATGTATACCAATTCTGCTGTTTTTTTGTCACTTATAATACCCTAAACAATTCAAAAAATCTATTGTTTGTTTTTTGCACTTGAAATGTGCTGTGATGCATTAAAATAATTGTTTATTGTTGTATTCTTTTTCAGAGTCAACATGAGTTACTTGAGTGGCAATGAGAACCTTGATTCGGGTAATGAAACTGCAATAAATATGGAAGAATCAGGTGAGGCCAGCCAAACCTCTCAGACATGCAGTTGGGAGTACATTGCAAATAGATTGCCCATCCAGGCTGTTGGCACCATATGCCAAGGGCCCATTGAACAAGAAAAGCCCTTTTGCCAATTTGCAATGTTACTTTTCAATAACTAGGCAACTAATTCAGGTGGGAGTCGGCATTGAAAATGCAACATTTGTCTAGACGACTAGAAGGGCAGAGCACTACAAAAGTTAATGCACCACTTCTTGCATTTCCCTCATAAAGAGATTGGCCCTTGCAGAAAACTTGCACTTGAGGACAGGAGTGAAAACCAAATTATACTAGGGTAACATCACTGCACCATCCACTACTTCCTCCAGCGGTAGAAGCACAAGGATCTAGACACATATAGTTCTGACATTTGGGGTGAGTAGGGTGGAGTCAAGGGGAAAATGGAGGATCATAGATTTGACATTAGCGACCCTAATAAAAATTTGTTCAATGTGCAAGGTCAGAATGAGACAAACAAAGCCATTGGCAAGGTCTTTGTTCCTAAAGGTATTCCCTTCCGTGTTGTCCACTATCCTTATTAGAAGGGAAGCTATGGCCAGGGTAGGAAAAGCTGGTGCTACTTATGTGCCCCTTGGAGAGACCAAATTGAGGACCACAATCTTCGGAAAAAAATATTCCAAGGTTAACCTATTCATGGAGGATATTAAGGCCAAAATGATATCACATGGCTGCAACATAATCATGGATGAGTGGATGTACATTAGAAACTGCCTACTCATCAACATTATAGTTACATGTAAAGCCGTGTCTTACTTCCTGAAGGTGATTGATTATTTTGGAAAACACAAGAATGTTGAGTTTAAATTTCAGATTCTAACACATGCAATTGAGGAGGTTAGTCCTCGAAATATAATGTAGGTAATTATTAATGCAGCATATGCATGCAAGGCATAGACAAATTAATTCAATACACCTACAACACATCTATCGGACCCCATGTTGTGTGCAAGCTATAAATAATTCACTCAAGGACATCAAGAAAATCGAGTGGGTCAAAAAGGTTGTGGTGAATGCGAGGGAGGTACAAATGTTTATTTGAAACCACCACACCCTATTGTCATTGTTTTAGTCCTTTTCCAAGAAGGAATTCCTCAAACCAATTGAGACCTGACTTGCTTCATACTTTATTCTACTACAGAGGATGCTTTAGTTGCAAGAGCCCTTGCAAATTATGATTATGAAACAAGTTTGGACTAGGGGGAATCCAAGAACAGTTGGGAAAAAGGGTGAAGGAGATTGTGGTTAGCAACATTTTTTTTTGGTCTAATGTGATATACATCACATATTGATATTTTCTACATTCCTAGAGGACAAGTCCCCTACCCTTTCAGATGTGTACCCATACAAAGGATCTTCCAGGGATATAGGGACGAATCAAAATCATCCAGCCACCATCCCCTATCCCTTAACTTCAAGCAAAAATGTCCTGAAAATAGGTAGGAAACAGCAGCAATGATCGACGACAATTCGCCATGGCCATCCCTACATCATTAAAGTCAAAAAATAAATTTTAAAATGGCCCATGTTGATAAAAAATTAATTTATTGTAATGTGTTGTCGGCCCCCATGCCACACTCAATCTTAAATGAACAAAACATAGCTCCCTTGTATATTCCAAACCATCTTTACATGCCCAAAAATGATTGTAATAGAATTGAAGGAGAAAAAACCATTGTGAAGAGCAAGGTGCAGCTTGAGGTATCAAAACTAGGGCAGCAAGGTGCAGCATTAGTGAGCAGTGAGCACTAAGGAGAAGTAGGGTAGTAGCTGAGATGAGTGGATGTTTCCTTTTTTTCAAAGTTTCAAGGAATAATTATTTTTTTCCTATTTTCAGTTTCCACTTGCATTCTTCTTCTTTTTAACAAAATAACATGGGCAGCAGCAGTAACAACAGGGAACATGAAATGGAAGAAAGAAATAAAAGAGTTTCAAGCTTATTTGGGGGTTCGTCAAGTGTGGGAGTAGTGTGGGTGAAGGAGGGCAGCCACATAACCCGTTTGAGTGCCTTTCCGCATTCCTGAAGCCTTATGCAAAGAGCCCTTTCAAACCCTCTAAACCTATTCTCCAATTTATGACAACTCTAGACAAAGACAACCAAAAAAAAAATCTGAGTGAATAGAGTGTTGTTGTGTGATATTTGCAACAAAGATTTCAGAGAGAGCTACACTAAAGTATATGGTCACCTCTTGGGCATTATAGGATAGGGGGTTAAGGTTTGTCCAAAAATAAAAACACCTAAGAAGACAAAGGTTAATAGATTGTTTATGGAGGGCAAAGCAAGGTCTAAGGACTTGCCAATGCCAATAGAGTTAATAAAATCAGCTATGCCATCCATGGT
Source organism: Sequoiadendron giganteum (assembly GCA_007115665.2). Taxonomy (NCBI): domain Eukaryota; kingdom Viridiplantae; phylum Streptophyta; class Pinopsida; order Cupressales; family Cupressaceae; genus Sequoiadendron; species Sequoiadendron giganteum. The sequence continues at coordinate 546,177,519 of CM021108.1, forward strand.
TGCTAGTTGTATTGGTGATGTTGCTACAAAAGGAAAGTGAAAGACCGGTGGTACTAAGAGGTTGGGGATAGATGCAGATATGTTCAATATGAAAGCACGGAAAGTGGAAAAGTCTTCTATTTCCAAATCTTTCTTTGTCCGTGCCATCCCATTTCATGTTGCACATTCTCCTTATTTCAAACAAATGTTCAAAAATGCAACTTAAGTTGGTCCCTTATTTACCCCCTTGGAGTACATTAACTACGCACTACCCTTATTGATAAAGAATATTTTAACTTGAATTTGGTGATGGATGACATAAGGCAAACTTGGATGAGGATAGGTTGGTCTATCATCATGGATGGGTGGACCAATATTCGACATTGACCACTCATCAACATCATAGCCGCATGTAGGTGGCTCTTAATTTCTTAGAATTGTTGATTGTTCAAAGAAGTGCAAGGATGCAAACTTCCAATTTCATATTTTGAGAGAGACCATTGTAGCACCCCTTCGTTTTGCTCTTTTGATCAGACAGTGTGTGTCTTTGTTATGCTTTGTTTCTATTAGTACCTTGGCTATGATAGACTATGTTACTTTGTTATTATTTGATCGCTAACTTTGGAGCGATGTTGGTTTATATTATGATGTGATGGTACATTATTCTGATGTTTATTATTATGACATGCTTTTGATTAGCATAGTGTTTATTTGAATTAATATTGTTATATGCTCATGAGTAGATTATTGATGTTAGATTCGTCAGTTTTGTGACATTGTATTGGTGAAGGGAACGGAATTGCATCCCTCGCTTACGAGCACCCTACGATTCTGTGATTCTCTCTTCACCGTGTGTTTGATTATGATATATATGCATGTTCGATATATGTTTTGTTTGCAGGTTTGCAGGTACAGGACATCAACTCCACCTGGTTTCACAGGTTTGAGCGTGTCCATTGCCCAACAATATTGTTGAGTGGGAGATAATAGCTAGGTTTGTCGTGTCAAGCCACCACCCTAGTCATAGTGTGTCGTCGGTTTTAGTAGGTTATGTTTTTCTATAACATTGTTCATTTTTGCCTTGATATTATTTATGTTGCAAAGTGTGTTTAAGGTAAATAAATGATTTAAATATTTTAGTTGATTATTTAATTAATCTTGTTTATTATGTTAGAAGTTTGTAATTTAATTTAGTTAATTAATGTAATCTATTTGGTAAAATAATTTAATCTTAGGATTAAATTTATTTTTATAATTAATTAAATTAGTTGAATTAAGTTTAAATTAGAAATACTATGTATTTTTGAAATTATTAAAATGTTTTAATTTTTAGAAATATCTTGAGGATTTGGTGCAAATTGATTTTGAAAGATATTTTGTTTTCAACGTGTGCTTGGAAAAAATTAATGAAGGTTGTTGGGAAAAATATTTTCACGAAGAGATTAATGGCTATAACCATAAGAGGTGAGAAGTTTTTTCACGGAAGAGAGGAAAGGATATTTTGTCGAGAAAGGTTGTTTAAAAATTAAGTTGTGTGATTGTATTCTGGTTGTTAAAGTTTTGGGAAAAAGATAGTCTCAGGAAAATTCTTTGTGCTCTGGAATTTGTTTTGTTTCTAGAGGAAGCTCTGGTTGATCTGGAAGAATCTTGGTTTTGTGGAAGAGACTCTACACCAATCCACATCCTCTCAAGCATTGGAATTCAGGTTCCTCTATTATTCTATTAATTTCATTTTGGAAAAAGTTTCTTAGATTAAATTACTGTCTAGAAAAAAAGATTGCCTATGCAAATTATGAAACTTTTGAGTTTTTGTTAAAATTTAAAAAAAAAAGTCGTGTCTAAAACCTTCCAGGAAAACTTCTGTAGAAATGAAATCTTCTATTGAAATTATTGCAAGTTTATTTGGGATTGTTGTAAACAATGAAGAACCCAGAAGAAAACATTAGGGATCTGGAAAAATCTTTGTTGGGAAGAAATTAAACTCTCTATAGAAATTCTCCTGTAGAAATAAACCTCTCGGGAATTTTCCCTTGTAATATTGTCTGTAGAAATTCATTGTTCTCCTCCCTTTTTAGATTTGGTTATTTGGAGAAATCTAGAAACCCCTGTGTTAAAAATTGCTTCTCTCTATAAAATTTGTGAATCTTCCTGTCATGAAACTTTCTGTGAAAATAGTTTGCCCAATTAGAGCAATTGTTTTGAATTCTTTATATATATATATTTTATATACATATATGCATATATGTATATACATACACATATATATATACAAAATATATTTATTTATTTATTTATAAAGAATTCATTATTGAAATGTTTTATATTGAATAATTTGTGTCTTTCGTCCGTACGGCATATAGAAATTTCTTGGACTTTGTAAACGGATTTTTTTATTGAATGTTTGGGGGTTTCGGTTGGGGAGAGCAGTGGCCTCCATAGCCGCGCCCCAATGTGGGGGTTCGGCTGTGGGAAGGCACGGCCTTTCCCCCAACTTACGATGATCGTCACGCACAATCAAAGAATTTTCGCCGCTCCATAAAGACTCGTCATTTCTTGTGATATGTACTTTTATTTAAAGGGTTTATAAATTATAATATATATATATATATGAATATTAAATACATATGTATTTATTTCTTTTGTATGGGGATTTTGTAATTAAATTTTAATATTTAAATAATGTATATGTTTATGGTATATATATAATTATATATGAATATATATAATTATGTTACATGTATATATTCATATACGTATATATATACTTATTTATTTAATTGATTTTAATAGATAGGTGCACACTGTAAATGCACAGTTAAAAGAATTTTAAAATGATATGTTTCTGGAAAAAGGAAGAAATAAATATTTTAATTTAAAAAGTAATTGAGGAATTGAAGTAATAGATAGATTGATTTTCTTCTCTATCTGTAAAAAGGAATTTTATTTAATAAGTTTATTTGGGCAATAATTTTACTGTAAATCACTGAAGGGAAATTGGATTTAGGAAATCCGTAGAGTAGTTTTATTTCTTGTTTTTATTGCCTTTTGTATGTAATTTCTTTTGTTCTCATTTAGGGAAATTGTTAGAAGCGTTAGTAAGACTTCCAATTGTGGTATTTTGGATTTGGGGGTTGTATTTTAATTGTCAGCCCTTTGATTACCCTTGGGTAGTGCGTATAGTCGTTTTCAATGAATCACCCGGTTACCACGAACGGGAATGTGTTGTCTCCTATGTTTGGAGTGGAATTTGTTATGTGTTGCCTCCTATGTTTGAAGTGGAATTTGTTATGTGTTACCTCTTTTAGTTTGGAGTGGAATTTGTTATCCGGTTTTGTGCACTATGTTACCCTTGGGTGTTGGTTTTGATCCGTGTGTTGTCAATAGGAGAGTGGCTTTCGTTAGGGGTCAGAGCCCTTAAGAGGTAAACTGGGTAACCTATCGAAAGTAGTTAATCAAGTGAAAACAATAATTTAAAGTAATTAGGGGATTGGGTAGTAACTCAAATTAATTCAGATAAGATAGCCTCACTCATGGACTCAAGTGCTCGTTTGGACTTGGGATGAGTGGGAAGGTCTAGAATGGCAAAGGTCATCTGCCTTGTCCCTTCGAAAGGTATGTTGATCCCGCATGAGTGAGAATGGAGGTCGGGGATTGATTAAGGTTGCCAAGGTTTAACCAATTAGGGGGCCGATAACCTATGAAGATCCGCATTGGGTAACCCATGTCGAGCTGGTGTGATGACACTCTTCCTATGACAACGGTTTGTGTGTATGGGTCAGTTGACATACTTGATTATTATAACTCTAGAAGCAATGTAGCCAATGTTTTAGTGTTGTACTTGTGTTTGGTTAGTTCAGTCTTGTGTTATCCTGTGTCTAGAGGTAGTTGGTCTTGTCTAGGAAGTCTTGTTACTATCTCCTAGCACGGGGGCTGGGCCTTCGAGGACCACTTGGTTGGGTGGAACGTGCACCTTACTCCATTGGGTTCCCTTCTTTTGTTTGTGATGGCGAGATCTTCCAATTGAAGAGCTCGTGGGTACCAACTTATATGTTCCTTTCATTTGATGTACTGTATTAGTTTAGCACTTTGTATTTATATTACTCCTCAATTGTGTTCGAGGAGGACTCTTGTAAAATTGTAACACTTATGTATGATACTTCTCATTCTAGGAATGAGACTTGTAAACACATTTTGGAATAAATGTAATATGTGGATCATTTATGTACTCTTATCTTATGTGATGTTTATTGCTTTGAATGTATGTTTTTTAAATTCATGAGTAATTAATTATATGCTATGAATGAGTTAATGTTTAAATCATGGGATTCAATTGTAAGCTTAGTCTTGTGCCTTAGACGATGTTTGCGATAGTGTAGTGCACCTTTCATGTTATTATTGCACTTTAAAAGAAAAAAAAATTGGTACACTTTTGTAGTTATAGCATCTTCCTCTAGGGTTATGAAGCGGGGTGTTACACATGGTATCAGAGCCCGGGTTTAAACACTAGGTGCTCTGGGATTATGATGAACCCATTAAGCTTTTAGTTGTGTAGGCTTTAAGTGTGTACCTTGTCTAATACCTTGGTGTGTCTATGTAGGATCATGCCACCCAGACGAGGACGAGGTCGAGGTCGAGGTCGTGGCCGTGTAGGCAGTCGTGGAGGTAGTCATCACGATTCACCTCCTCATGTTCCCCATGATTCTGATCGTGAGGAGCATCAGGCTTCTCAGAATACCCTAGGGGGCAAAGATCAACATCAGGATCCTCCAGGGATCGAGGGCGCACAGTTGCGCAAGTCATTAGAGGAGACACTGGCTTGCCTTGGGCCGAGACAGGGTGGTGATCAGATTAATGTTGGTGAGAGGGAGGTACCAATTCAGTCAGAGGCAGTCGCAACCGCACACATGAGGGATTTGCTTAGAGCACGTCCACCCACCTTTGATTGATTTGGCAGTGGTCTTGAGCTTGAGACCTGGTTGATTGACCTGAACCGTTGTTTTGCAATGCACCCCTATGGTAGCAATACCAAAGCTAGGTGTGCGATCATGCACTTGAGAGGATTTTCTTCTACTTGGTGGAGGTTACAGGAGCAAAAGTTCCAAATTGATATTAATTTTGTTTCGTGGGACATGTTTCTTGAGAGGTTCAGAGCCCGATTTCTTTTTGATCATTGGCGGCAGCGCCATGATGATGAGTTCCATGCCTTGCACCAGATGGCGATGTCGGTGGAACAATATGAGCGTCGTTTCTACGAGCTCAAGCAATTCGCTGGAATTGGAGATGACGAGGGCATGCTTGTCCAGTATTCTGTCAAGGGCTTAAATGCCCGAATTAGTGGTGGTGTGCGGGCTTTCGAACCCAAGACCATGGAGATGGCAGTGGAGAAGGCTAGGCTGGTAGAGGAGAACTTAGCAATGGCATTAGGTGGCCATACAGGAGTGCAGATTGGCAGTGTTTCAGCTGCAGGGCCTAGTGCTCGTAGTGGTCAGGCTCAGGGAGCTGGACCACCTAGGACTCAACAAGTTCCTACTCAAAGTGGACAGCAGCAGAGTGCATAGGGGAAACGTAAGGATTCACAATCTCTTCAGAATGGTGACAGTTCTCAATCTAGGAAGAACCGGAACAAGTGGCGCAACCGTCAGGAGCAGCCGGCCTAGAGTTCACAGTCTGAGGCTAACTAGGGTAGTGTTCAGCAGTTTAGTGCACCTCCAGGTGACAGAGGTTTTAGACGTAACACAGGGTGTTACTCTTGTGATCAACAGGGCCACATTGCTAGGCATTGTCCGCAAACGAACACTACTGGTTTTGGTCAAGGGCCAAAAGTTTCTGAGCCGACGGTGGGTGATGTAGGCAGGTCACACCAAGCATATACTACGGTTGATAACCACCAGGTTGGGTATCAGGGTGCAATTGTTGAGGCTTCTAGTAGTGGACGGGCAGCACAGGATACTCGCCCTCAGGGGTCGAGATATTGAGCAGGTGAGAGTCCAGTGGGATCCTAGGGATGATACTTTTGCTACCTGGGAGGATGCGACTAGGATGACGAAGCTCTATCCCTATTTGTTTGCAGGCTTCCAGGAGTAAGCCTATACCTAGTGGGGGAGGATGTAGCACCCCTCCGTTTTGCTCTTTTGATAGTGATCAAATAATTACAAAGTAACATACTCTATCATAGCCAAGGTACTAACAGAAATAAAGCATAACAAAGACACACATTGTCTGATCAAAAGCGCAAAATGGAGGGGTGCTACATCCTCCCCCCCAAGGTCAAGCTTACTCCTGGAAGCTTGCAAACAAATAGGGATAGAGCTCCCTCATCCTAGTCGCATCCTCCCAGGTAGCAGAAGTATCATCCCTAGGATCCCACTAGACCCTCACTTGCTCAATATCTCGACCCCTAAGGGCTAGTATCCTGTGTTGCCCGTCCACTACCAGAAGCCTCAGCAACTGCACCCTGATACCCAACTTGGCGATTATCAACCGCAATATATGCTCAGTGTGACCTGCCTGCATCACCCACCATCGGCTCAGAAACTTTAGGCCCCTGACCAAAACCAGTAGTGTTCCTTTGCAGACAATGCCTAGCAATGTGGCCCTATTAACCATAAGAGTAACACCCTGTGTTACATCCAAAACCTCTATCACCTGGAGGTGCACTAAACTGCTGAACACTACCCCAGTTAGTCGCTCCTGACGGTTGCGCTTATTGCGCCACCAGTTCCAGTTCTTCCTAGATTCAGAACCGTCACCATCCTGAAGAGATTGTGAATCCTTACATTTCCCTTGTGCACTCTGTTGCTGTCCACTCTAAGTAGGAACCTGTTGAGCCCTAGGTGGTCCAGCTCCCTCAGCCTGACCACTACGAGCACTAGGCCCTGCAGCTGAAACACTGCCAATCTGCACTCATGTATGGCCACCCAATGCCATCGCTATGTTCTCCTCTACCAGCCTAGCCTTCTCCACTGCCAACTCCATGGTCTTGGGTTCGAAATCCCGCACACTAAATTGCTGAACACTACCCCAGTTAGTCGCTCCTGACAGTTGCGCTTATTGCGCCACCAGTTCCAGTTCTTCCCAGATTGAGAACCGTCACCATCCTGAAGAGATTGCGAACCCTTACGTTTCCCTTGTGCACTCTGTTGCTATCCACTCTGAGTAGGAACCTGCTGAGTCCTAGGTCGTCCAGCTCGCTGAGCCTGACCACTACAAGCACTAGGCCCTACAGCTGAAACACTGCCAATCTGCACTCATGTATGGCCACCCAATGCCATCTCTATGTTCTCCTCTACCAGCCTAGCCTTCTCCACTGCCATCTCCATGGTCTCGGGTTTGAAAACCCGCACACCACCACTAATTCGAGCATTTAAGCCCTTGACAAAATGTTCGACAAGCATGCCCTCGTCATCTCCAATGCCAGCGAACTGCTTGAGCTCGTAGAAACGATGCTCATATTGTTCCACTGACATCGCCATCTAGCGCAAGGCATGGAACTCATCACCACGGCGCTGCCGCCAATGATCAAAAAGAAATCAGGCTCTTAACCTCTCAAGAAACATGTCCCACGAAACAAAATTAATATCAATTCGGAGCTTCTGCTCCTCTAACCTCCACCAAGTAGAAGCAAATCCTCTCAAGTGCATGATCGCACACCTAGCTTTGGTATTGCTACCATAGGGGTGCATCACAAAACAACGGTTCAGGTCAATCAACCAGGTCTCAGCCTCAAGACCACTGCCAGATCAATCAAAGGTGGGTGGACGTGCTCTAAGCAAATCCCTCATGTGTGCAGTTGCGACTACCTCTGATTGAACTGGTACCTCCCTCTAACCAACATTAACTTGATCACCACCCTATCTCGCCCCAAGGTGAGCCAGTGTCTCCTCTAACGACCTGCGCAATTGTGCGCCCTTGATCCCTGGAGGATCCTCATGTTGATCTCTGCCCCCTAGGGCATTCTAAGAAGCCTGATGCTCCTCACGATCAGAATCATGGGGAACATTAGGTGAATCATGATGACTACCTCCACGACCACCTACATAGCCACAACCTCAACCTCTACCTCGTCCTCGTCTGGGTGGCATGATCCTACACAGACACACCAAGGTATTAGACAAGGTACACACTTAAAACCTACGCAGCTAAAAGCTTAATGGGTTCATCATAATCCCAGAGCACCTAGTGTTTAAACCCAGGCTCTAATACCATGTGTAACGCCCCGCCTCGTAACTTTAGAGGAAGATGCTATAACTTCAAAAGCGAACAATTTTTTTTTCTTTAAAAGTGCAATAATAACATGAAAAGTGCACTACACTATCGCAAACATCCTCTAAGGCATGCGACTAAGCTTACAACTAAATCCCCATAACATAAACATTAACTCATCCATAACATATAATTAATTACTCATGAATTTAAAGAACATACATTCAAGCAATAAACATCACATAAGATATAAGTACATAAAGTTCCATAGGTTACAATAATTCCAAATAGTGTTTACAATACTCATTCCCAGAATGAGGAAGATCATACAAAGTGTTACAAATTACAAGAGTCCTCGAATACAATTGAGGAATAATACATATACAAATGTCCGACTGATACAATAAATCAAATGAAAGGAAAACATAACATCTGGTGCACTCGAGCTCTCCAACTGGAAGATCCCGCCATCACGAACATAAGAATGGAACCCAACGAAGTAAGGTGCACGTTCCACCCAACCAAGTGGTACCCGAAGACCCACCCCCCGTGCTAGGAGACAATAACAAGGTTCCCTAGGCAAGACCATCTACCACTAGACACAGGCTAACACATAACTGAATTAACCAAACACAAGTACAACACTAATACATTGGTTAGATTGCTTCCAGAGTTAAAATAATTAAATATGTCAACTGAACCATACACACAAACCGTTGTCATAGAAGAAGTCCTCTCAAAGCCGCATGGGTTACCTTGGCAGACCTTCCTAGGCCCTGGCCCCCATCATGAGTCACTTCCCTATAGACAACTCGTGGAACAAATCCACAACCCAAAGGTAACTAGTGCACACTACGGATATTCAATCCCCATCCAAAACATAAAGGCATCACATCCCCGTTCGTGGAAACCGGGTGATTTACTGAAAACGGCAATACGCACTACCCAAGGGTAATAAAAAGGCTAACAATAAAATTACAACAACCCCAACTAAATTTCCACATTTGGAAGTCTTACTAAAGCTTCTAAACAAATTTCCCCAAAATGAGAACAGAACAAATTACATACAAAGGGCAATAAAACAGGAAATAAACTACTCTTCAGATACCCTAAATCCAATTTCCCCTTCAGTGTTTTACAGTAAAGTTATTGCCTAAATAAATTAATTAAATAAAATCCCTTTACAGACAGAGAAGGAAAAATCTAATTTATCTATAACTTCAATTCCTCAATTTACTTTTCACAAAATATCAATTTCTACTTAAAGATTATTTCATTCAAATCTTCTATTTGTGCATCTAGTGCATGCACCTATATAAAAATAAATCATTTTTGATATATTCATTTAAATATATATATATACTTAAATAAATTATCTAATTATTTTAAAAATAATTACATCATCCAAATATAACCACATCAAATACATATATTTATATATTTATATATATATATATAAATAAATATATATTAATGCATATATACTTACCTATAATATATATATATATATATATAAATATAATATATATTTCATAAAAACAAACACAAAGTAAAAATCGAACAAACTTAAATTTAAGAGAACGGAATAGAGATAGACACGCTATAATGATTTAGGGGGACGGTTGTGTTTATAACAGCCGAACCCCCATTATAGCAAGGCACGGCTGTAAGTATCAATGGGGGAGCTGTGGAGGCACTGCCTCCACAGCGCCGCTCCCTTATGGGGGCGACGGTGGGGGTAGTCCCTCCCCAAACCCCCATTCATTACCAATGAAATTCTATAGAAACAAAACTTGCGAATTTCAATTATACGCATACGGAAATTTAAAAGGGCAAAACCTCCGCCATACGGAAATCTCAAAAGATTTTCAACAACATCATTTCAATATTGATAAATATTTATAAATATATATATATGTGTGTATGTATATATAATAATATATATATATATACAAATATGTATATAAAATATATATATAAAGAATTCAAAACAATTGCTCTAATCGGGCAACAATTTTCAAAAGTGACCATCTACAGGAAAATACACAAATTTTACAAAGAGAAGCGATTTTCAACACAAGGGTTTTTCTAAATTTTCTTTAGACAAACAAATTTAATAGAAAGCAATCATTTTCTATAGAAAACAAATCCAATAGTAAATTGGAGCAATATTTCTCTACAGTTAACATTTACTCCAAATTTCCCGAGAGGATTTCTACCAAGAATTTCTACAGAGAATTTTTAATTCTTTTCCAACCGAGATTTCTCCAGATCCCTAATGTTTTTCTTCTGGGTTCTTCTTTGTTTACCACAATCCCAATTAAAACTTACAAAATTTTCTACAAAAGATTTCATTTTTACAAGAGAATTCACAGAAAGTTTAAGACATGGCATTTTTAATTTTAACAAAACTCAAAAGCTTCATAATTTGCACAGGCAATCTTTTTCCAGACGGTAAATTAATCTAAGAAACTTTCCCAAAATGAAATTGACTAGAATAATAGAGGCACCTAAATTCCAACGCTTGAGGGGATGTGAATTGGTGTAGAGCCTCTTCCATAGAACCAAACTTCTTCCAGAACAACTAGAGCTTCCTCCAAAACAAAACAAATTCCAGAGCACAAAGAATTTTCCCGAGACTGTCTTTTTTCCCAAAATTTTAACAACCAAAATATAATAACAAAACTTAATTTTTTAAACAACCTTTCCCACAAAATATCCTCTCCTCTTCCGTGAAGAAACTTCTCACCTCTCATGGTTACAACCATTATTCTCTCCATGAAAACATTTTTCCCAACCACCGTCATTAATTTTTTTCCAAACACATGTTGAAAACAAAATATCTTACAAAAACAATTTGCACCAATTCTTCAAGATATTTCTTAAAATTATAACATTTTAATAATTTTCAAATTCACATAGTATTTCTAATTTAAACTTAATCCAACTAATTTAATTAATTAATAAAATAAATTTAATCCTAAGATTAAATTATTTTACCAAATATATTAAATTAATTAAATAAATTAAATTACAATCTTCTAATAAGATAAACAAGATTACTTAAATAATCAACTAAAACATTTAAATCATTTATTTCCCTTAAACACACTTTGCAACATAAATATCATCAAGGCAAAAATGAACAACGTAATAGCAAAACATAACCAACTAAAACCGACAACACACTATGACCAAGGTGGTGGCTTGACATGGGAAACCTCGCTACTATCTCCCAATCAACAATACCGTTGGGCAATGGACACGCTTAAACCTATGAAACCAGGTGGAGTCGATGTCCTGTACTTGCAAACCTGCAAACAAAGCATATATCGAACATGCATATATATCATAATAAAACACACCGTGATGAGAGAATCGCGGAATCGCAGGGCGCTAACAAGCGAGTGATGCAATTCTGCTCCCTTCACCAATACAATGTCACAACAACTGACGAATCTAGCATCAATATACTACTCATGAGCATATAACAATATTAATTCAAATAAACACTATGCTAATCAAAAGCATGTCATAATAATAAACATCAGAATAATGTACCATCACATCATAATATAAAACCCACATCGCTCCAAAGCAGCGATCAAATAATAGCAAAGTATCATAGTCTATCCAAGTCAAGGTACTGTCAAAAAACATAAGCATCACAGAGAATCGCATTGTCTAAACATAAGAGCAAAATGGAGGGGTGTTACATTCTCCCCCCTAGGGTCAGGCTTACTCCTGGAAGCTTGCGAACAAGCATCCAATGACAGATCAGCCTGAGAGTGATTCGGAATCACTATCACTGCCTGTGATAGGTTCCTCTTGATCACTAAAATCAGAGGGAATAAGTCTAAATCCAGGAGTCACCACACGAATCTTCTTAGGAACTTCTGGTTTGCTCATAACACTCACAAAAACCCCTGGGTTATCTTTCTTCCTCCTCTGATAGGTTATCCAGATTTTCTTTTCCTTAGTCAATAAAGGTGCGTTTCGCCCACACTCAAGTGGCCAATCCCTGACATCAGAGGGCTTCTTACTCATAGAAGCTTGCTTCATATCCTTATTTTCCTTGCCCTTCTCCAACTTAGGACAAGCGAGGAACTGACCTAAAGTGTCATCGTAAGGATCCCTCACCAGATTAACCTGAGGTCCCAACTGCTCAACATGTTCGCCTTCATGCAAACTTTGCGGCGGAGTGTTTTGGCGAATAGCTACCCGATCACCACCACGGCCTTGACCTCTACCTCAACTTCTAGGCATGATCCTACATGCACCACCCAAGAAAAGAGTCACAACCAAAAGGCGAAAGTAACAGAAAGTGAAATACAGAAACTCTTAAGTCAAGCACCATACTCATGATTTAACATACATTCTACACATTCACCCCAATGCACATCACCGGAAATCATATCACAAGGCCACATATAGGTCCATCTGGACATCGGAAAGCAGCATACTAATCCATGATAAAAAATCCATGAACCAAGAGCCAATATCCATCTCACACAATCCATACATCACATCAGTGGCTTGATGGTGTTAGGCCACACACATAGTGAGACCATCCAATCAATACCACAATGACCTGTCTCTTGTTGTATAAGGTGATTAGCCTCCAAGAGATAGTCATCACACATAGGTGGGTAGTGGGTCCTAGCTAAGTAACAACCTCACATACCCCCATCCTCAACGTTCCCTGCATCTACTTCCTCGTATACACTCACCAAGTCCGCCTCATACGTCCTTGGAGAGGATTCACAATATGACACATTGCCGACATTAAAAACAATAAAGATAACTAGTTTAGCCACCAAAGTCCATAAAGAAGAACAAATTAAAATTCAATTTCAACATTAAGGCAATAAATGCGCATAATTTCAACACTAAATCAAATATAACCACAAGGGTTACAAGCAAATAAGATCACAAGGTGTGGCTAAACTATCACAATCAAATATAACAAGGTGTCGGCCTTCACAATGAACAGAAAATCATCAATAACCATAAAGAAAGTTCACAATCTTTAAAATTGCACTATACAACACTGTGTGACTAGATACTAGCCACCAAATGAGGAAGAAGGGAACAACATCCGGCTATAATAATAGCCCTCATGTGGTGCGGAGTGAGCACGCCATCCACATAACCCAGAGTGTACTCCACGATTATCACATCATCATTGACATGGTCATACGCCAGTCGGGGAAGGCACGCACTGGTCGTATGCCACCTGGCAGTGTGTTTGTGGCTCCGCAGAAGTAGGCACGCGCAGAACACACCCCACATAACGATACCTCACAGAAAAGGCACACGCAGGTACTCGTCGTAGCCAAAGGTATACATGGCTAGGACCTACTCATATGCTATCCGACCAAACACTGTCGAAGCAACCATGAATATCCCTCTACAAGTGTGCTATGTCCTGTTCATGCAATGAACAGTGCATTGAAAGACAAGGAAAATTGATTGGGTGAAGAAAGTGGTGGTAGAAGCTACAGATATTCAAATGTTTATTTGCAACCACCACACCTCACTTGCTCTCATCACGACCTTTTTGAGCAAGGAATTCTTCAAACCTGTGGAGACTATTAGTTATTTTATTTGTTAAAGAGGCTACTTGAGGTGCAAGAGGCTTTACGGTTGATGATGGTTAATCCAAAGTGGGGTAGATGGCCTAATGCAAACACTATTGAAGGAAAAGTTGTGAAAAAAAAAAAAGGTCCTTGATGATGATTGGTGGTCCACCATGAGATAAGAGAATTCCGATTTTTATTAATCTATTAATGTTTGCAACTCAATAATCATGTTCATTTTTGCACTTGCATTTGCTCTTTGTCATTTGAATATTATAATCTTGTTCTTTTTTGAAATTTTTGTTTGCACATATGTTTGCTCCTTCATTTCACCTATTGCAGGTATCAACTCTCATAGTCTTGGAGAGATTTATGAAACATCTGACAACATGCTTGGGCAAATGAAGCAAAAAAATTATGATAAGGATCCCAATTTGGAATTATTTGAGCAGCATATGAGGCCCATTGTAATGCAATGTACCCTGCTTCATTTGGCAACCTTCACTCTAAATCCCAAATGGTATGCACCAAATGTTGGGAGGCTGCCCCCTTTTGATGATGAAGAGGTGAAAGAAGGGTTAATGAAGGCCTTTCGAAATATGTATTCAAATGAGAAGTGAACTTTACTTCACATGCAATGGCTTGCCTTTGCTAATTTTTGCAGTCCAACATTCAACAAATCAAAAGCAAAGGTCGATAGAGTTGCATTAGCTCAAACATACTCTATTGGATGTGGACATGGCATAGCAAGGATACGCCAAAGTTGAAGATACTTGCCATTCACCTCCTTTCACAAGTTGCCAATTCCTCTACTACTGAGATAAATTGGTCCACATACAGTTTCATCCACTCTATCAAGAAAAATAGGTTTACCTCTTGATGAACAAAGAAATTGGAGGTCGTGCATAATGCCAAAGTATTGAGAAACTTCAACTTTATGGTGGGATGTTGAATCCCAAAGACACCACACAAATTGATGAGGCACTCAAGGGAGTGGTTGTGGTTCCACTAGATGATGCAGCCACTTATAATAGCAATGACTCAAACTCAAACTCCAATTTTGATGCAAAGTTAGCAAATGTTGATTAGGGTTAGCAACATATTTTCTATGTTTTTGTCACTTTGTAGTTGAAACTTGCAACCTGTCGGCATTTTGTTGTAATTTTTATGTAATATATATACACATTGACAATGAAAACAATTAGATTTTGTTAATTTGTTTGTCTACTCTCATGTGAAATCTCATTTCAACTCTAATGTTATGTATTAAGGTTCTATAATGTATATGATGAATGCCTTATCAATATCATCATATGAATATTTGAAATTTCCTAAATTTTTGAATTTTCCCTTTTTCCCTAATAGTCACCTTCTACTATCCAATAAAAAATGACCTCCCAAAAAAACCATCACAAAAATGCATCCCCCATCCCTTGTCGTCCCTATCCTGAAAACTTGGTATAACATAGCATAATTTTGTATCCCCCTATTTCTACTATCATCAAATTTGAGGATTCTAATAGTCCTAGCCTTGGGGAGATCTACACATGCATTAATACCATGCTTGGCGAAATGAAGTTCATCATTTGCAAGAGAGATCTCACCATACAATTCTACCATGAGTTTATTCAGCCCATCTTTCAAGAAGGTGGGAGAAGCTGAACACCCCTCTATGTGTGGATGAATACGCATTGAATCCAAAGCAATATGTGGTTAGCCAAGCAGAATTGCTCCTTGATGACCACAAGGTGAGGGATGACCTCATGAAGGACCTTAAGAATATGTATGGTCGAAAGGAAACTTCATTGGTCAAAGCTAACTGGATAAGTTGAGTGAATGAATTCATAAGGCACGAAACTAGTGAAGGTTTTGTAAATGGGTTAGCAAGCTAAGTGGACTTAATTGTAGGGAAAACCCCATGGTTGTGTGTGCTTGGGCCAAAGCAGTACTAGTATGGTTGACCTCCTGGGAAGTTCCAATGCTTCACTCCTATGAACGCCACCAAAATGCAATAAGTGTTTAAGTAGTCTATTCATAGTCATGAAAGATGGGTTCTTGTGAACCACTACTCATGAATTATGGACTGATGAATATTGACTTGAGACCACACAATTGCATCCCAATAAATCATCATATAATTTGATACACTACAAAAACACCATTTATACATAGCAATCATTCTAAAATCTTTTTTGTAACTGTGCTCTTCTGCAAGGGAGATAAAATTAATTTGCAGTTCTATAACATCTTATCATTTAACGCATTTAGTTGATGTATAAAACACTGATTAACTTAGTTGACACATAAAATGTTGATTATCCTACCTTTGCCAAGTCTCTTATAACCACAAGTAAGAAGATTATTATTTATTGTCACAACATGATTTCCATTGCATGCATTAAGTATACCAAGGATTTGTGATATTTGTGAAGACAAGAAATAGTTCGATCAGAATAAAAGAAGGGAAAAAAAACTGTAAAAGGGCAAGCATACACCATTTAGTATAACTGAAACATGGTAAATTAATAAATCTTTGGTATTTCCACAGGTAACATTTTAGTTATTCAGCTGAAATTAAGTGTCTTATGACTCTTATACATTTTATTTCCAACAACACCATAAACCCCAAATAAAATTACTAAAATAATAACATGACTTCACATTTTAATGCATATTAAGCTCACCTGTCCTGCATTGCCTTCGATGCCTTTAACTTATCTTTTCTAACCAGCAAATGCACATGACGAGCATATTTAGTGAGATATATTGCTTCCTCTGTAGCTGTATCACCACCTCCAACAACTGCAAGCTCTTGACCTTTGAACAAGGGGGATGCCCCATCACATATTGCACAGGCACTTATTCCTTTACTCCAAAATTCATTTTCACGAGGTAAGCCGAGCCTTTTGGCAGTGGCCCCTGTTGCAACTATAAGGCTATGACATTTGACCTGGATGTCATTTCCATAATCATGGAACATATCACAAGAAGAGATTCACAGAAGAGCTGTTTCAGGAATTCTAGTTGATTAAGTTAATAATAACCTACTCTACCAGTTTCTCTGTTAAGCAAAAATCCCAAATATACAAATTAATCTGAAATCACAAATTATCTGCAGATACTAACTGTACAGTCCAATATTTTCCTACGTTTAAATTTTATAATGACCTGGACTGAAATGATGGCACAATGTAACGACTGGCTAGAGGTTATGTTAAAACTTTAAAAGGAATAATACATCAATCTTACCTCATGTTCACAGCTTCTTATAGTAAAAGGCTACATCAATCTTACCTCATGTTCACAGCTTCTTATAGTAAAAGGCCTGTTCCTGACATCAACATATTCCACATCTTCGGTTATAAGTTCAGCCCCCCAACGTTCAGCTTGCCTTTTCATCCTATTTGATGGCTGATTATATCAATGAGTGTATACTAGCTTGTTTGAAACTATTATCAGCATCCACAATCACAGGAAAACAAAGATGTGGGCAATTTTTTACAAACACTCAAGAAGTTGTAAACAAACTTCCTAAAACATTCAACCTTATTGATTTGGAAACTCAAATATTGCTACTTTAAAGAAGATTAACCCACTAACCTGTCCATCAAATCAGGCCCTGTAATACCATCAGGAAATCCAGGGAAGTTTTCAACTTCTGTTGTTGTCATTAACTGACCTCCTGGCACACCACCTGTCTGATAGCCCTCAAATACAACAGGTTTCAGATTAGCACGAGCTGCATAGATTGATGCTGTGTAGCCAGCTGGACCTGATCCTATTATTACCAAATTCTCAATGCCATCCCTTGACACTGCAAAAACAGAGAAAATTTGACCATTATTGTAAAATCTGCTGTTAGAAACATTTGAACCTTATTAGATGGTTTATACAATAGTATGTTCTTAGTGATTCAGTGAACTATATGGACAAAACGTCTGGAAAATATTAAAAAATATACAGCCTTTAAATATTCAGGAAGGCGTATTCTCTAATCCAAATGGAGAATGGGAAAGAAATGTCTGCATATGGGAATGGAAAGAGGGTGATCTGTTCAAGATGGTTAGATGTGAGATTAAATTACCTTGTTAAGTGACAGAACTTGTTCTAGTTCTTATCCCAGAATTAGTGTTTGAAAAGATCTCTGCATCGAAAATGTGCCACTCATAATGATATGCGATTGTAACCACAGGAATCCTCCAAGAATTTTACAAATATACAATTTCTCAAGATTCGACTCCAACATTTAAAATTCATAGTTCACCAACTCACTTCATATATCTTGGAGTTTCATACCTATTGAGATTCAGAATATTTAGAGAACAAGACATGCCCATAGGACATTGAAATAGTAAATCAAGCTATGTGTTCTATGAGAGTTTCAATGTTTTGCACTCAAATTCACTTAGATATTAAGGCATGCATATCTTGAATAAAAATTAGGTACCAGAAAAAATAAAAATCTAAATATCCATCAGCAAACATGTGTCTGCCCATTCAATGATCCCTATTGGTCGACTCATAGTTTCTGTTTGCCTTTGTCTAACTTGAGTCAAAGAAACTCTTTTCATGTTAACAATAAGTATAGAAAAAGCCAAAATGCTATGATTTCATTGTAAATTTTCAATGAGATTTATCATTCACCTCTAATCCACTATTGATTTGTGGGTTGATTCTTAGGACTTTCCATGAAACTTTTAAAATCCAATTGTTACTAAGACTAGGGATTCAAATGCCAACACTTTCAATATTTTGATAAAGAGTTTATAAACTCATTAGAGAACATAAGTATATATATATATATATAAAACAACAGAGCAACGAGCTTACATTATTAGCAACACTTTTAAATGACTGTGATACAAGATTCATAAATTTATTAGAAAAGAAGAGTTGATAATTTTTGGGAACTAGTTTATAATTCCATATGCTTCAGTTATGAGTATAGTATACTTATCTCATTTACCAACAGTCTCCATAATTACATTTTTTCAATCAAGCTTTAACATGTTATTGACCAGGAATGTTATGTCTAACTTGCATTTCAGTATGCGATGCAGTGATTTTATGATTTGTTGTTTTGGCTAGTATTTCATACAGCTGATAGAAGACATGGTATCTGTTCATTCAGTTAAGGGAAACAAAGCAAACATAGAAGTACACTCATTTGTAAGTATGAAGAATGTCTATTAGGTATTGAGACTTAAGAGCAATTGATTGCATCACTGTGGACCAGAGCAACAAAGGAAATGAAATGCATAGGTCAGCTTATGAACTCAAAACAAAGGAGATTTTCCACATCAAAACTAGTTAACAGGAACAGAACAGCTATTGTCTACAGTATTGGTTTTCTTGGGGAATTTTATGATTTCTGTAACAATTTAACCCTCCAAAAGGTTTAAGCGTTGGAAGACAACTAAAGTTGGTTTTGACAAAGTTAGGAAACGCCTGTGCAGACTTTGTATAAAGTATGAATAATATAGGGAAGTTGCTGAAGTTGTTATCAAATACACATAGGTAATTGGAGACCGGTATCCTTTCTAATTTTTGTGCAATTAGCCCCACAATGTCCAACATACAGAAAGGTTTCAACTGCAGATGGTTCCAGAAAGCACAAATTTTAAACCAAAGCTTTTTCCCAAATTCTCCATGTCATTGGGTATCCTAACAAACTTACATCCTTTACATGAAAAAAAAAATTAAACTTTCTTGATGCTCTAAAACACATATGTAAAATGGAAATGGAATGAGAATTAATGTGAGAAAGCAAAAATTGAAAACAGAAAATAAATGATGATAAATAGGTCAATTGGTTCCCTGCTTTTAATGTCCTCATCTCCACAATTTGAAGCAAAATTGTGTACCCTGGGCTCCCGTTTCTAAAATTCCAGTATCCCTAAAACTGTCCTTCAAGCTTCTCCCTTGTGCTCCTTCCAACTAATATGAGAACAGACCATGAAACAATCCTTCAATTGTTACTTTTCCTCTAAAATAAAAAATCTTCAATTCCTTACATGGAACGGGAGTCATTGCCATATCGTATGTAAATTTTCTTCTTGATGTGCCTCACCAAGGTACACTATAATCCCATGTTCAAATGATAATTTAAAGTCAACATCGGTTTCTCTATTACATCAAATAATTCTTACTCTCCATATGTAGTTTCTTTCCACAGAATTAATTCAGAGAAGTTTCATAAGTGACAATAATCATTAAACCATCTTTTTATGCATTCCAAATCAACTCAACAATTTGCAAGGTATAACACACTCACATTCATAAATGAGCTTTGTGCAGCCTCTGAATTTGGGTTTGTTACAATATCAGAGGAGGAAAGGAACACTTCAAAGCAAATGTCACTTCTCATAATTCAAGCAGCATAAGACATTCTACAAATGATGCATATGCAGCTGTGCTACATCAGATAAATCCTAGAATCAATAATTTAGAATATCTTGGGATCAAAGCACCTGCATTTTATAAATATGTACTAGCATAAGTTCATGAAACAGCAGTTCATTATACATGCAAATTATCCGTGCGCAGAGAAAAGAAGAAATACAAATAGAAATTCAAACCTAAAGGACATGGGTATCTATATAACTCCTGTATAAGACAAATCAAAGTCATAAAAGACATTCGTAGCATAAAAAAGTTACACAAAAAATCACAGATAACTTTTGTTTACAATGAAACTGACATGGAATCGTGTAAAATAAATGTACAACCGATAATGAAAACCATAAACACATATTTTTTTAAGAAAGCTAAGAAAATTGTCAAAATAACTGCTCTAAAAGACAAATCAATATCAATAGGAACATGAGAATTATAAACAATTAGACAAGAAATCAATCACAGATGAACTTTCATAGGAACATGAGAATTATAAACAATTAGACAAGAAATCAATCACAGATGAACTTTCATTTACAATGAAACTGATAAGGAATCAAGTATAATAATGTACGACTAATGGAAGACCATAAACTAGAGAGATTAGTTGTTTAAGAAAACTAAGAAAATTTTCAACATTAACTCCTCTGCAAGACAAATCAATGTCATAAATGAAATAAGCAGTAAAAACAATTAGGCCAGAAATCACAGGCAACTTTCAGTTATAATGAAACTGAAAAAAAAGATCAACTAAAATAAATATACGACTGAAAGAAAACCATAATCTAGAGAGATTATACTTTTTTTAAAGCTGAAAAAAATGTAAACACACTGTAACACAAGCAACAATTGCCTCTCTGAAATGCTTTCCAAGACGGATAATGGTGACATACTTTCCAAGATGGATAAAGGTGACATACCAAAAGTTAAGCAATCTCATGAAACTGCATAAATACATTTACAGCCAAAAACAAGGAAGAAACTACTCATTCTGGAATAATAAAATTGTTTTTGAAAAATATTAAAATAAACATCATCAAACTTGGCCATATGACTCACTCAATTTTGATGTGCATAAAACTTTTTGCATGGCCATAAGACAATGTTCGCTCACAGCAAAATGGTCATATCATCATGAATCTAAGAAAGAAAGCAGGAAAGAAATTATATTAATATCCACAAGATAATCAAGCTAATGTTAATATTTGAGTTCCATGGTGGGCATTTGGTTGTGTTGTATGTTTTCGCCCTTGGTGGACACTTGAAGTGCTGGGGATGGGACCACCCTTATGTGGTCCCACCGGCTGGGCCTGGTTAAACCTAGAAATCACTGATCAAGAAAAAGAGAGGTATTAGTTCCTTAAAATATGCTATTCGGACATTATTTCAAAGCACATAGACAGAAAGCTGGAATAAAAGATTCAATGTAACCAAATGGAGCAGATGTTTAAATTTGGATAATATTATACAAGATTTGGACATGGAGTAATCACACCTTACGGCAAGCTGCATGGTTATTTTATTGTCTACAAAATGTTTATTCTGTGTGCAATGATTTAAGATACTGCACAATATAGGAAAGAAATGTCAGGACCTGTACAATATTCCCTGTGCAAAACAGGTGAGTGCAACTATAGGTTTCACAAATCTGTTAGTTCTTGAGAAACAAAATCTTGGCTTCAACTTTATTCGAGTATCGTATTCCATGACCATTGATTTAATTATTTTTCACTGCACATTAGGAAACCCTCAAGAGTGCCAAGTTATAGCGTGAAACTCTAACAGAAGACTTATCAAGAGGTGTCAGAGCAAACTATACTATTAGTTGCGTCAGGTAACTTCTTGACACATAACTCTGTGTGATTGTGATGCTTTCTTGGGTCTGCAAAACAGAGCGACTATAGCACATATTTTGGAGTCAATGCTAGACGCAAGAACATAGTTGCATGTCAACTGAATATTTAAAAATATCAATCTGATTCAAGTTCTGTCAGGCCACAAAAAATGTCCTACTTGTCTTGTAGTACAATCTTCCAGTTTAGGATCTATGTTGTTACCTTTCCTATTCCATTAATTTCTTACAGTCAAAATTAGAAAATATGCCGAAAATATGTCATTGGTCATTGGGATTTATTGTTATAGCCAATGAAATAGCACCCCAAAGATTGCCAGACATTCTTTAAGGATGCTGGCCATAGTCACAAGGTTCAGCTTGATTATCGTGGAGATTCACCAAACCTTAATCTTTTTGATGGTTCAGTTTGACAGAAACTTCCGACTTTTGGTCAATCCACTGACTATGACACCAGCCGTCATTTGGCAGGAAACCTCTGTTTTTCACATACACATCTCTCATTTCTTGCTCATATTCAGCCTGCAGAGTTTTAGATAAATGAACACATAGATTCAAAATCTAGACTATTGTAACAGTTGTGCAAACAAATTCCAGCAGGATTTTGGCACTAGTTGCGTTAATGATTTTGAGTTACATCGTGCAGCTGCCCGTTAGCTTTGAAAAACATGATGAACAAATCAATTTAGAAACTAGATCATTGTAGAGGCAGTACAGATGCATTGGATCAAGATTTCAAAGATGTTTAAATTGTAAAATTGTTATTTTAGAGGGAGGCACCAGGGCCTAGACTTCGGAGATCAAGAGCTACTGTCGCTCTAAATATTAATCCAAACATTCTATGATGGTGATGATCTATCATATTTGAATTGCTATGATCATTGGACATTGAATTATTTCCAATATACTAATTTTGTGTTTTAATTATAGAATTACGCAAAATATTATATGTTATATAGCTTCAAACCTTTATTAAATCCTGAAAAACCTTGGCAATTTTTTCTCCTTCTTGAACATAACTTTTGAAACCTTGTGACTATTATTGGGACTACCATCTTCATATCCTACTCCACGCCCTTCACAATATGCACCAAGAAACATGATGAAATGACAAGTTGAGAGTTTGAGTTAACGCACCATAACTTTGGATCATAATATACAATGCTTCCCTGTCATAAATGTCTATGGCGTTCGTTAGCACACAGATTGAATTAAACCACAGCATATTCTGGATCACACTATTGACTATACAATGCTTCCGTACCAGAAATGCCTAAGGCAGTCATTACCCAAAAGGAAATATGATACTAGCAATTCTAAGTTAGATGTATAATAGTCCTAAATCGATAATTCAAGTTCCAAAATTTCATAAAAGCTACCAAAATGTGGTGAAAATACAAGCTCCGTGTTTATTAAATACTTCCCAAATGTGGCGTAGAGCAATAAGCCAAACAATCCTAGCATTGAAAATACATATTAGGGGCCTATAACTCAGAAACCCACCTGCAGGTTTTTCTAGCTCGTCCTCATTTGTTACGACTGCAGACATGACAACTTGGCGAGAGCCGAATCCTTGCCGCTGCCTGCCCATTAATGACCTTAATCGTCTAGTATGGTATTGGAATATAGCCATACTAAGCCTGTAGTGAGATGGACCCCTGTTATAGAAAAAACTGTCATTATTATTGCAATACATTGGGGGGCAAAAACTTCGAGAAGAAGACGAAGAGAAGATTGTGGGAAGCATGGCCATGGCTAAGAGATCAGGACCGACGAGGCGAGGGAGGAAAAAGGTATGCATCTAAGCCTGTTTGACATTTAAAACCACACATACGAACATATCCATTGATCGAATGGAAGCAGTAGCAAGTGAAAGAAAACACGCAAAAGATTCCTCTAGAAGCATGTAAGTTCTCACCAGAGGTAAATGTCAAGCGATGTTTGTAATGTAGCAGTTGAGGAAGCACTATAGATAAAAATATCTCAAATACATTTATTAATAAATAGTTAATTTCATGTTTTTTTAATAATATATTAGGTTTAAAAAAATTATTTAAGAAATATTTATGTTTTTTTAAAGTAGAGACTTAAAAAAAATTCATTGAAATTATTTTTAAAATTAATTATTAACCGTGCGATTGGTTACATTATTTTAACTCTTATTTTAATTGGCTATAAATTTCCATGTGTTATTCTAATATCAAAATGAGACATTTTTTTACTATTTTTTCGATATTTTTGTCATTATTTGTTGTAAACTATATTTAAAAAGGAAATGAATTAGGTGACGGGTTTATGTTCTAAACACATTTATGTCTCTACCAAATTCCACGAGATTTGCATTTTTACTTACTATTGGCATAATCATCTTTCTAAATTAGATGTGTGAAAATGACGATGCAAGCATTTCAAGTTTCAAATTATATTAAAATATATAAGGAATGGGAACATGATGGACACCCCAAATGGATATAGGGGAGAGGACCCAATAGTCATTCATCCTAACTTTGTGCATCATAAACTCCTAAAGAGTACATCGGATTTTGACAAAAAATAAAATAGGTTTCTTTGTATTTGACTTAAGAGCTCAAAGCTATTATTTCAGCTTTTAGGTAGTTATAACAATAGTAGAACAAGTTGTTATGTGCACAAAGGGACCCAAAAGTGGTCATTTGGAGCTGTCACTTGATACCTACACATAGATGCCCTACTAACCATGGGCTACAACCACCAAAAAAGTTGCACAACTCCTCTAATTAATATTCCTAATTGTGCATATGTATATATATAGTGACAAAAAATTGAAAAAAATAAAAACACACCTAACTAAATCAATTTAAGACATTAAAGGTTCACAATGTCTTTTTTGGTTTCAAACAACATGTTAGGGGTTTGTGTTGGCATGGATTGCACTCTTATTAGTATCCACTTTATAACATTTCAAGCCAAATAAACAATACTTTTACACCCAATTCTTGACCTAACTTTTCACCCTAATCATTTATCAACATGCTTCATTCATGACCACTACACTCTCCATCATTATAGAATCCTATGAAATCCTCTCCACTTGATTGAAGATGTTCACATGGGTGTTCTAAGTAACAGTTGGGTTAGGTGGCATTTACCTTGCAAACCTATGTCATTTTTATGTCTCCATGTTTCTTGAAAAGTATCCTAGGGGACATGAGAGAAATGTATTTAATATTGGCATTATTGTAATTATATTTTTTAGAGGAAATTTAATGTTGGTGGAGGTTACATGTCACTAGAGGACAAAATTATCCTCCTAGGCATTCACATTAGGAATGTGAAGGGGTCTTATGGGGTGCCAAATTTGGAGGGAAACAAGTATTCATTGGTTCTCCATCTGGAAGTTGATCAATCATCGAAGCATCCTGAATGCCAAAAGTTGAAGGCGCTATGGGTTATGCGCCCATGTTGAAGCCTTGTGCATATTAATTAATCTATTATCACGACTCTTGGTTTTCCAAGGAAGGGGTGTGGGCTTTTTGCGAGTGGTTTTGGCACCTCCTGTTTCGGTTTACAATTATGGTTTTTCCTCCCACAAGTTCTATAAATTGGAGCCTTGAGATGGTAGTATCATCTTGTGTTATTTGTATGTGTATGGAAGCATTCGGGTTGCAAGAGATCATTAAGGAAGTGTATTGTGGTGTATATTTCTTGTGAAGATAAATAATATACTTGCCCTCTTTTCTCATGTGGAGTTTTTTCCCGAAAGGGTTTCTCCGCATAAATCTAGTGTCAATTTTTTATTGATTTTTCTATTATGGGGAATGTGCAATCAGATACATATAATCAAATTTGAAAATCTTATTTTCAGATTTGAATACACATACATAAGTTAATATTGCAACTTAGTTTCACCTTATTTTCAACATCTAGTATCAAAGCTAATGGTTTTGTTTAAAAGGGGACTTCTTTCTCTTAAGTGTTGGAGGTTTTTTGGTTGTAGTGGGAGCTTTTGTTTTTTGTGGTATATTGCAGATTTGTGAAGAAGATTGTATACCTTGGCTTCTACGTCTCGCCAAGCTATTGAGAATTTCAATGGAACAGGCTACAAGATTTGGAAATTAAAGATGGAGGATCTCCCACAAGAGAGAGATCAGTGGTTGTTGATTTCACAAGAAATTAAACTAGTTATAATGTCTGATAGAGATTGGAAAAAGTTAGACAAGAAGGTACGAGGAACCATTTGATTGTGTCTTACAGATTCCATTTTTTTGAATGTCTCCATCGAAGACACCGCATATAAGTTGTGGAAAAGGATAGGTGATATTTATCAAACTAAAAGTTTGTCTAACAAGTTATATCTCAAAAGAAGATTGTATTCTTTAAAACTGAAAGATGGTGAATCTATAACAAATCATTTAAATTATTTTAATATGATTATAAGTCAACTTACATCTATAGATATTAAAATTGAATATGAAGATAAATATATCTTGTTTCTTTGTTTTTTCTCGAATCTTGGGAAAATCTAATTATTGCCGCAAGTAGTGGTAATGCAAAACCAAAGATGGACTTCATGATCTCCATACTTCTTTTAGAGGATATGAGGAGAAATTCCATGAATGTTGGATCCCAAGATGCCTTGCATGTGCAGGGTAGGTCCAAAGAGAAAGGGTCTAAAGGGGATAATAAGATGGATAAGTCTAAAGGACGTTCTAAAACACCCAAAAAGAATAAAGTGTTGGGATTGTGGTAAAAGACCTGACATGTGAATGAATGTAGGAATAAGAAAAATAATTTTGATTCCTCCATAGAAAAGTCTTTCGATGATGATTTCAATGCTTTGTTTATTTCAGCTAACACTATTAGTGATTATGCTTGGCTTATTGATACAGGTTGCTCCTACCACATGACTCCTCACAAGGAGTGGTTTACTAATTACAAAGCATATGATGGGGGAGAATATTTTCTTGGTGATAATATAACAAAGAGGATTGTTGGTAAGGAAAAGGTAAAGTTATGTTTCAGTGATGAGAGGATTAAAACTCTTGATTATTTTTTGCATATTCTAGGACTTGCAAGAAATTTAATTTTAGTGTCCATGTTGAATGATTTTGGAATGCATGTGATATTTGATAAGTTTGGTTGTAGGTTGGTAAGAGGGAGTTTGTTGATAGCTAAAGGATTTTGGATAGGGACTTTGTTTAGGCTAAACACCTCTACTTTATCTAACTCTTCCAATGTAACTAACATTGAAAATGCATGTATGTTGTGGCGCCATGATTGGGTCACATAGGTGAAAAAGGACTTAAGACTATCTTAAACAAAAAGTTGGTTGACAATATTTTTATTATTCTATTGGTAAAAATATTTTTTGTGAACATTGTGTGTTTGGTAAGCAAAATAGATCATCATTTTCTAGAGGAGGTAAAGAGATTATTAGAGATTATTCATTCAGACGTATATGGACCAGTGGATGTTGATTCTTTGGAAAAATCTCGATATTATGTCTCTCTCATTGATTATGTCTCAAGATACACTTGTATTTATTTCATGCATTCTAAATATGAAGTTTTCACTAAGTTTAAGGAATTTAAGGCCTTAGTTGAAAAGAAAACATATTATAAGATAAAAGTGTTGAGGTCTGACAATGGGGATGAATATTGTTCCAAATAATTTGATAAATTTTGCAAGCATGCAGGTATTGTTTGGAAAAAGATAACTCCTTATACTCCCCAACAAAATGGGGTAGTAGAAAGAATGAATCGAACCTTAATGGAAAGAGCTAGGAGTATGTTTAGTAGTGCTAAGCTTGATAATAAAAAAATTGGGTTGAAGCAGTTGGTACTACATGTTATTTAATGAATAGATCTCTTTGTTCACCTCTTGTTGATAAAACTTCTTATGAAGTGTGGATAGGTAGAAATCCTTTTGTTTCACACTTAAGGTTCTTTAGTTGTGGGGATTTTGTTCATGTGCCTTGAGAGAAGCGATCTAAATTGGATCCAAAAGCATAGAAATGCATCTTTTTTAGTTATGGTGAGAATATAGGGTAAAAGCACAAACCTGTGTCACACTTTCGGCCAAATAAATAGTTTTGAGCGAACTATTTTTGATCGGACAAGTTTTGGCCAAATTGGTTTCAACCGAAACCATGTGGCTTATACATGGCACACAAGGTTTTGGCTGAAACCAAAAAATTAAATTTTTCCCTTTGCATCTTTGAAATTGGCTTATTTTATGTGCGGGGTTTCTATCATAAGGGTTTTGGCTGAAACCCTTTCGGCCGAAACTGTCTAGTTGGCATCCTAGTTGGCAACCAACTTAGCTTTTTTTAGAATTTTCTAAAACTTTCAACTTTAACTAAGTATTTCTTCAGTCAAAATGATGTTTTTTTTAAAAGAAAAAAATCCTTTTGTAGAGCTCGGAGTGGTGAATCCATATATATGATTTTTTTAATATTTTGATTAGTTTTAATATATATTTTTTTAAATAGTGCAAATAGGTTAAAATTAAAAAAGAGGCTGATTAGAAATTTAAAAAAAAATAGTAAAACATATTATATAATTTTTTTAATTATATGGGGCAAAAGAGGAGATAGTCTTCCTCAAAAAGGTATAATTTGTTTTTTGAAAATGATTATTTTTTTTGAAAATGATTAAAATTTTTGAAACTAGTTGAAAACCTGTGAAAACTGTCAAACTCTGACAAGTTTGACTTTTAAACGTTATTACGAGAAAAATATACATCAAAATTTGATTTTTTTTCCATGCACAAGATATTGAAGTTACCTATTTGGAGAAAAAAAATTAAGGAAAATGATATTTTTTTTCAATTTGTTTCTTGACGGCCCGTGAAGTCACGATTTTTTGAAATTTTTAGCATTCTAAAATTTATCCTCAAATTGATAAAAACATAATGAAAACAAGTTTTTAATTTTTTTTTTAAATTACAAGAATAAACTATCAAAAGTTCTACATTTCATTAGTTTACACCATTTTGAAATTCAAAACATAAAGCCCACTTTTATGTGGTCGAAGTTTAGATTTTTTTTGGTTGTTGGTCGATTCATTTATAAAGTGTGACACAGGTTTGTGCTTTTACCCTATAAAAGGTTATAAGCTTTGGAATCCTCTAACCCGTAAAATAATCTTGTCTAAAGATGTGATTTTCAAGGAATTTAGAGCTTACTCAAGAGAATAACAACCAAAGGAGAAAGGCTCGTTAAGGGGCCTAGTTGGGTTAAACCAACTAAAAAGGTGTCAATGGTGGTTGCATGGGAAAAGCCAAGGGAAGGCTGGTGGAAAGTAAACTTTGATGGTGCATCAAAGGGGAACCCTAGACCATCAGGTGCAGGGTTCATCATCTGAGAATGGGAAGGGAATGTAGTGGCATTTGGGGCAAAGAAGCTGATGGAAGGAACAAATAACATAGTTGAAGCCTCAGCAGCATTACTGATGATTAAACTTGGTAAGAAAGTGGGAGCTTCAAGAATACATTTAGAAGGTGACTCACTCATCATTGTTCAAGCAATAATGAATGGAGAGATAGGGGCTTGGCACATCCAAAATACGATTGTGAAGATTAGAGAGGAATTAAACACATGTGAAGATTTTTTTGTAAGTCACATAAGGAGATTTGGTAATTCAGAGGCCGACATCTTGTTGAATTGGGCTTTAAATTTTAGAGAGGTTGATGAATTAAGAATAGAAGATTTAAGAAATGTGATTTTAATGGATTAAGATAGTAAAAATGGTAAGTATGCGACATTAATTAAGTGAGTATGAGAGCGGATTGAAGTAAGTTGACATGACTGGAGGAATGATGTGGAGGTTGGTGGTGGCATCCCCAGTATGAGGGATAATTAAGAATGGTGTGTGTTGCATTAATAAATTTATTACCTCTCGGCCCTCGGTTTTTGATGAAAGTATTGGAGATTGGCATGGACAAGAAGGCACAAGAAAGTGTGGTTGTGGTGGCGGCTTCATTGCAGCAGAGTTCAAATGGAGGCCAATTTCACTCTTCAATCGAGGAGGCAACTGAATCCGTTTTATGGTGACGCCTCTGAGCAGAGATTAATGGGAATGTTCTTATTCACTGATGGGAGGCTGGTGCAAAGTGTTCGGATGATTTTGGGGAAATCCTTTGGAAATTTAAGGCATAGATACAAGATGAACATGAATGTATACTCTTTGATAGTAGCATGGGGTTTGGACCTGGGAGAATCGATAAGCACAATGAGGGAAGTGATGGAAATGATTATGCATAAAGACTTTCTGGAAGGATTGAAATCAATACTAGAATGGGAAATTCTAGGTGAAGGTTTGGACATTCGGGAAGGTATTGAGAATGAGGAATTAGAAGGGGCAGAAGGATGTATTCCTTTCATGCGTTGGCTGGAGGGAGAAATGAAAAATTGGCACAGAGAAGAGGCAAGGCTCGGCTGGAAAGCTCTAAAGCTCTTTATAGAGTTGATGAAGGTGGAAGCTATTATTGCCCAAGCGAAAATGGAAGCTGAAGAACAAAAAGTGAGGCACCAGAGGGTGAAAGCAGTAATAAAATTTGGACCGACAACGAGTAGCACAAGTTAAATTATGTAGCTCTCTTTAATTTTTTTGCAGAAGTAATGCATGACTGTTATATTATTTTTTTGGTTTGCTAGGGATTGAACCCTATCGAGGATGTTGGGATTATAGTATGTAGGGTAAAATGATTGATTGAAGTATATGTGGATGTATGTAAGGTAGTTCTAGATAGCTTTGAACAAATCTTAGGTGGGTAGGGTTACAATTTCAGATGTTAAGCATGTTAAGATGCTTCTAGTGAAAAAACTTGTTAGCTGTAGGATTTTTTTTGGATGGTTGATGAAATCTTTGAAGAAAACGATGTAATCTTTTTTCAAGCAATACAAAATCCTATTACCGACCAAAAAAAAACAACCAAATGAGAAAGATAAGACAAAGACAATGCACTTTGAGACAAATATTGAAAAGCAAGAAGATGTACATGTGGAAGAACAATTAGATGGATTTGAGGATGGAAAAGAAGAAGAAGGTTTAAATAGTTCAGAGGATGTGCAGGATGAGCGCACAAAAGAAGAATAAGTGGAGCCCATTACTCCTACCTCAAGGAGGTCCGTAAGGAAACATAATTCAATTGATAGTTATAGCCAATCAAATTATCATTGTGTATTTGCTTTATTGAGTACTGATGATGAACCCAAATCTTTCAAGGAAGCTCTCTCTTCAAAGGAAAGTGAGTCTTGGTTGCAAGCCATACAAGAAGAGATGATGGCTTTGGATAGTTGTGACACCTGAGATCTTATTAGTTTTCCCAAAGGAAGAAGCCCATTGGTTATAAGTGGGTATTTAAAATATATTTGGTGCAAACAGTCAATTAGAGTGGTACAAGGCGAGATTAGTGGCTAAGGGATACTCCTAGAGAGATGGAGTTGATTTTGGTGAAATTTTCTCTCTTACCAATTACTAAATTAACTTTTATTAGATTCTTATTGTTTATTGCTACTAATTTTGATTTTGAGATAAAGAAAATGGATGTTAGTGTCATGCCCCCGAAATTGTAACACTAAGATATAAAGCATTGAAATGCAAATAAATAAATAACAAAATACATATTAAAAATATAAAAAGAAATATTAGCAATTTAATATTATTATAATTATAATTGTCATAAGATAATATTATAATTATCGAACATAACAAAATTTACAATTTGATATTATTATAATTATAATAATATAATAACAAAAACATAACTGTAGACACTTAAATAATCTCGATCGATATTATGCATTTGAATTTGATTATTAACATCATTTCCTCCTAAACCACCTTTGACTAACCATTTAATTAAATAATATATATTGTTTAATTAAATTCATCATCTTCTCCTATTAATCAAATAATTAATTTTATTAGATTAATTAACCCCCTTTCTTACTAATTATCATCCCATTTAATTAAATAATGAAAATCATTTAATTAAAACCCTTATGTCTTCACATTTGATTAAATAAATATATTTATTTAATTAAATGTCATATTCTTCTAAATTCCTAAGCCACCTAAGATTAATTGATTTTGGATCAATTAACCTTAAATCATCTGCTAATCTTCATTAGCCAATTCTCTAGTTTTTAACCCCACCAAGGTTAAATAAACCTATGATTAAGTAACCCACTTGCACATGAAATTAATTTCTTTAAATTAATTAAATGGGCTATGTACCCTCACAAAATAATATTCTCTCAATAACTCCTCCATTTGACTTTCCCTCTCAAATATTAAAAGCCTTTTACAAAGGCCTTTAATGCTCTTACAAGAGCCACCTTTCTCTTACAAAAGGCTTTAAATGGCATCTTACATGCCATCTTGTCTTACATTCTCACCCACATTCCTGAAAATAGCCTCTTACATCCCTCTTACACAAGCCACATTTGCATTAACTCCTTACATCTCTTTCCCCAAGATGTGCACACACTTGTGTGAGACACATATCCCTATTGCTTCTCTTAGCCTTGTGACACTTGTCACAAGGCTATTGATCCTCATTTTAGTTCCACATTTCCTAATTTCACCTCTTCTTCCAGCCTTTGAGTCCTATAAATAGAAGGCTCTCTTATGAAGAATGGATCCATCATCTCATGCAAAGTTATGCTACACATTTTCATCCACAATCACATACTTTTTTCATCATTTTAGCTTGAATCTACTATCTTATTTTATCAAATCCATCACTTTTCATCAACATCTTGAAGCTTATCCAACAAGAGATTGGGAAAGGGCCACTTTCCACATCAAATTGGCACCAATCCCCCTATGGGATTGAGGTTTGGAGTACTTAAATAGGTTTTCATGCATGATTTGTTTGATATTTCACGTTTTTGTGTGCATTGTCTTCATTTTTTTGTATGTTCAAGTATTTCATAGGGAATGTGATTTGCATATGCCAATATGATTAATCTTTGTGTGTTTGTTCATGTTTATCATAGGTACAAAGTCTCATTCATAATAACATATGAAACTAGGGATAGGAGATACGAATTACAAGAGGGGTACGGTGATGGGGCACTCTCCTAGGTATGCCACCTCAAGGTGGGGGGCAGATAGTCCCAATGAGGCCAAGGGGGTACAAAGGGTACTGCCTTTGGGCTTAGGATAGATGGGATTTTGGGGCACCCTGTTGTAATCTCACCCCCTCCCCCCTTTCATGGTGAATCAACACAAGAAGTCCAATCATAGAGAGGGAAATGGTTGGTAAGATAAGGGGGGAACGAAAGGTGGACACCTCACTAGGTAGACCACCTCATATGGATGGCATGGGCCACATGAGGCCAAGAGGGATGGTATATCTACTCTTGGGCCTAGAGTAGAGGATCTGAGACACCCCATCGAAAGTCACTTTCTCCCATGCTCTCCTATGATTGAGCTTTCCAAAGATATTAAAATGCTTTATGATTGAATTAATAATTATGTCATGAATTTACTAATGTTTAATTATGATAATCTGCTACTTAGTGTTAGAATTGTGAAAAACATGAGCCACAAGATCAAGCAACAAACTAAGAAACCTTCCATGCAAGAGATCTGCAAACAATATATGTAGTATTCCTCAACAAGAAAAACTACATAATGAACCTCAAGAATCTTCAAAGAAAACAAAAGTCCTCAAAGGTTGAGAGTTCGAGAGAATAGAAGAGAGATAATACAATGAGGGTTGAGTGCTATATAGGAGCAACCCTAAATGGGAAAGGGACTAGATTAGGACAAGTGTCAACATCACATGAGATGAGATAGAATGATCTAATATTAGCTCAACTAATAAAAGCACTCTTAAGTTTAGCTTAAGTGCATGAGAATAAATTAGACTAATAACCAATTAAAGAGTAATTAATTACTAGCTAATACATGATTACTCTAACAATTAGTATTATTGTGGTAAATGGTTTCTAATATGTTTGCAGGGTTTCAATTAGGCGAAAGGAATTCTCTAACCCATTTGTTTATTTGGAAATTGAGAAATTAGGGCAAGTTAAGGGCATTCCCAATTAGAGGACATTATAATTAGAACTATTTTCTTGCATGGGATCTTAAGGAGGAAATTTATATGTGACAACTCAATGGTTTTGTTATGAAAGGAAAAGAACAATTAGTTTGTAGGTTGAAGAGATCTTTGTATGGTTTGAAATAGTCATCCAGGATGTGGTACCAAAAGTTTGATATTTTGTATTGAAGTTGGGTTTTCTTAAGAGTGAGAAGGATCATTGTGTTTATATTAAGGTTATTGATAATCAGATTTTAATTATTGTCTTGTATATTGATGATATGTTGTTCATGGGTAA
Organism: Sequoiadendron giganteum; assembly: GCA_007115665.2. Taxonomy (NCBI): domain Eukaryota; kingdom Viridiplantae; phylum Streptophyta; class Pinopsida; order Cupressales; family Cupressaceae; genus Sequoiadendron; species Sequoiadendron giganteum. The sequence continues at coordinate 546,211,861 of CM021108.1, forward strand.
CAACAAGATGATGATTAGGGAGCTCAAAGCACAACTTTTTGGCACATTTGATATGAAGTACTTGGGGGTTGCAAAATATATTCTTGGGATGGAAATTAGAAGAGATCGGGTTCACAAAAAGTTTTGGTTAAGTAAGAGTAAGTATGTTGATACAATTTTGTGAAGGTTTAACATGCATGACTGTAAGCTAGTTAATATTCCATTTCCAGTTGGTACTAATTTGAGCTTAGATATGTGTCCTAATTTTGATGATATGTCTAAGGTTTCTTATGCTAGTGTCGTTGGTAGTTTAATGTATGCAATGGTTTGCACTAGATCGTATATAGCCCAAGCAATGGGATTTCTAAGTAGGTTTATATCTAACCCTAGTAAAGAGCATTAGAATTTTGTTAAGAGTGTATTTAGATATTTGTGTGGTACTTCAAATTATTGTTTGGTTTATCATGGTACTGATGATGTGGTCAAGTCATTGGACATACAGGGGTGTGTTGATGTAGATTGGGCAGGTGTCTTGGATAGTTGAAGGTCCACAAGCGGCTATGTATTTACTTTATTTGGAGGTACAATGAGTTGGATGAGTAAGAGGCAACCTATAGTTACATTTTTCACCACTAAAGTAGAGTATATGATTGTTACACATGCCTATGAGGATGCGGTATGGTTACAGAGACTTGGTAATGGAATTAGTTTTGATTCTAGGACAATGAGGATTGAATGTGACAATCAGAGTGTTATTTATTTGGAAAAAAATCATATGTATCATGCTCGTACTAAGCATGTTGATGTTTAGTATCACTTTGTGTAAGAGATGGTTGAGAATGGTAAGGTCTTGATTGATAAGGTTGACACTTTGGATAATGTTGCAAATTATCTCATAAAGCCAATTATCACGAATAAGTTCTCTTGGTGTAGGAAGTCCATGGGCCTTGATCATTGTACTTGATTTATTATTTGTATACATATCAGATATAGGTGAAATGTATAATGTTAAGTGGGAGAATGTTAGGTTAGGTGGAATTTACCTTGCAAACCTATGCAATTTTTATGTCTCCATATTTCTTGGAAAGTGTCCTAGGGGACATGAGAGAAATTTATTTAATATTAGCATTATAATTATATTTTCAAGAGGAAATTAAATGTTGGTGGAGGTTACATGTCACTAGAGGAAAAAATTATTCCTCCTAGGCATTCACATTGGGAATGTGAAGGGTCTTGAGTGGGGTGCCAAGTTTGGAGGGAAATAGTTATCCATTGGTTCTCCATCTAGAAGTTGAACACTCAACGAAGCATCTTGAATGCCGGAAGTTGAAGGAGCTATAGGTTAGGCACCCATGTCGAAGCCTTGTTCATATTAATTAATTTATTATCATGAATTGGTTTTCCAAGGAAGGGGCGTGGGTTTTTTACATGTGGTTTTGGCACCTCTTGTTTTGGTTTACAACTGCGGTTTTGCCTCTCACAAGTTCTATAAATTGGAGCTTTGAGATGGTAGTATCATATTATGTTATTTGCAGGTGTATAAAAGCATCTAAGTTGTAGGAGATCATTAAGGAAGTGAATTGTGGTGTATCTCTCTTGTGAAGATAAATAATATACTTGCCCTCTTTCCTCATGTGGAGTTTTTTCTTGAAAGGGTTTCTCCACATAAATCTGGTGTCATATTTTTTTGTTGATTTTCTATTATGGTGAATGTGCAATCATATGTATATAATCAGATTTGGTAATATTATTTTTAGATTTGAATACACATACATAAGTTAATATTGTAGCTTAGTTTCACCTTATTTTCAACAGTAACAACTTTTGTCATTTATCCTTTCAATATGCACTAAATGTACTAGTTTGATTTGTGACTTCTTTGGGACCTCTATTTTTCAAACATATGACTATGTGACCATCTTCATTCCATCATTCCTATGACTATTTTTTTTTCTCTTTAAATCATCATATCTTTCTCTCAACATTGTATAGATGGCTTCTCAATTTCATTTTCTTTGAATACGAGTTCAAAAATGAAACCCTCACTATATCTTATTTCTTTAAATTGTAAATATTGAGGGTTTCATTCACAAAACCCATGTATATATTCATGGTGATATATTCATGAAATCATGTATATTCTTTAACAACAAGGCAAAGGTCTCATATAATCTACTTGAATAGATAAGAATTTGATAAGAATAATTGTGTGTATTATTGTGGGTATAGTTTAGTGATTAATTATGGTGTGAGGATGTATTATATCTATATTTATGTCATTTAACTTACCAACAAAATGGAGCAACATACATAATGATTATCATATTTTTTTATATTTGATATATATATATATATATAGGGTTTGATTTTTGAATTGTATATATTAAAGGTTTAGTTTTTAGGGTTCCATTTTTAACCAACCTTATACATTCAAGGTTATCTTTTTAGACACATTTCATTATATATAAAGGAACAGTGAGGATTGGGCTAGACTGGTGATGAGTCATCAATACTAATAACTCATAAGAAGGGGATTATGGAAAGATTGTGATGTGGTTGTTGATGGTTCAAAACTAACTCATTTTCAAGAATCTCTAACTATGAAGTTGATGTTTAGGCCTAAATTGTTTCCTCAAATCTAGTGCATTTTTATTTATTCATCATTTGGCTTCAAAAAATCTTTTAAAAAAGGGTGAAAAGGATAGTACTGCTTAGCTATTTTTGTGCCTGTATTTAAGGGGATCTCTCAACCTACCCTTGTCATGTATTCCTATTGGAATTTATTGCCATAGAGAAGGCTATCGAGGAGATCATTGGAGAAAATTTGTTGAGGGGATCACACATCCACGGTAGGGTATTTTTGGAGAAGTTTATTTATAATATTATTTGAATGGTGGGGGATGAGCATCGGGGGGACACTTGTTATTAATTTTTTTGTTCTCCCAAAATTCAGAAATGAGGCTATTACAACCATCTCAGCTCTTAAAAAATGGTTGTTTTAGGTCTCAAAATCACTGTTCCACTTTCTAGAACAAAATTAAACTCATAAGACTAGGGTTTTCAACATGTGGTAAAAATTGTTCATCAACAATAGAGGACTCTGAGCTAACTCAACATGAGTGGGTTTTATCTTTTACACTTTGAGCTTAGCTTAAACTCGAGAGGGTGTTCCCAAGGGTTTACCTTATCAAACTTATTGGAATCAATCATGATAGATAATAAACTAAATGATAGGTAAACCCAACTTTTCTACTCAACCCCTAAGACTATCACCAAACTAAGTAAACTAGTAATCTTTTACTTATATAGCTATCATAACACCTTTTAATTTAATGCAAGGTGGTCCATGAGTTCCATGATTCATAAAAAATGGTTTTATTTACTCCATACAAATAATGATATCATGAACTCACAAATTGGAATTTGAAATAAGTAATTTTATGGATTTCATTTAAATGTGGATGATTGAAACACATACAAGATACCAGCTCCTACTTCAAGGAAATAAAGTGATAATTAGCAAAGAGAAATGGCAAGAGAAAAGTGACAAATTGAAGGTCTACTTATTTGAAGCCTCAAAAAATACAATTCATAGCTCTATCTACTTAGTTATCCATCATTGAACTATCTAAATGTAACATGCCCATTGTTCTACACAATAACTTTCCCATGTTTTAACCTCAAGTAAATTGTTTTAAGCATCTATCCATTATGAGCAATACAAATTTTCTTTTCAAATATAAAGATAGCATGCACATTTGAAACAAATATCTTTCCAAAAAAAATTGTTGCATTAAATCAAAGTATTACAACTTTCCAATGTATCGATTTCATAATACATAATAACATGATACCATTTCTCTTTTACAATCTTTCCATAGTAATGGATACAAAAATGCATACAAGGCTCCATTAAGCTTATTGGAAATATATGTATGAATGGTCTAGGTTCCCTCCATCAAATCTTGGTTTCCTATTGATGAGGAGAAGCATCACTCAAGTGCTTTTTTGCCAACCTTGGACTAACTGCAGTCCCTCGTACATAAACCAAACTTGGTAGATGGCCCTACCCTTCGATGAAGAGATTGGTTTGGTAACCTCATAACAATGTTGACCTTCCTGAGCTTGATGTTGTGTCATACATATCTAGATCTGTCACACATTGGCTACAACCTACACATATGACATTCCCTGCCTAGTATGTACACCTGGATCATAGTGACTGACAGTGTAAACAATGGCAACTTACACTACTTTGGCCAAAGTATTCATCACCCAGTACTTCAAGTGGATGTTATGTAATTCACCCACCTTCCTAGCTCAATTTGTATTGACCATTCATAACCTATGCTTAGGCTATCCCCCTTACGCCATAAAGTAACCTTAACCCCAAGAATAACCTATAATCTCTATGTTAATTAAGACACTTCTTCCAAGTAAATCAAAGTAACTCATTACTCAACTTAAGCTAAGTTTCAACTATATAACCTTTGTCCATTTTATAGTATTTAAACCCTCTAAAAATACCCATTCCTTAATATGGAATAATTACATACACTCAAACAAATATGGTCCCTACACTATCAAGAGTCTTTCATTTTCACACAAATAAGAGAATAACCTCTCCCTAATAAGCAAATAAACAAAATTTTCAAACAAGGTAAACAATGTCACACAATATTTCTGAATACAAATAAAGTGTAAGAGAGTAGAATTTAGCATGCTTGATTATGCAATGCTCCAATTGACCAAACTAGTTTCCTAGCTCAAACTTCCCAAATCATCTTGCAACTTAGCAACTATCACTTCTTCCCTTCTAAAATTTATGTCAAGAGCTCTCACAAAATTCTCTCTCATACTCTCTCTCCCAACTCAGAAAATCAAAAAACATCAACTCAAAAAACAACAACAACATTGTAAATATGCATCCCAAATGAGGTAGAAAACACCTCTATTTATACACCAAAGTGAGCAACTGCAAGCTAGAAATAGGCTATCAAAGATGACACTTCTCAATCTAAAAGGTTCGACTCAACAAGAAAAGAAAAGGTGGTAGCTTAAATCATTGCATAATAAACACATACACAACCAAATTTTACCATGAGGAATGAGTCACTTAATCAAAAGGACAACAAGAATGATAATAACAAATGCAAGGTAATTGTCTTCTACAGGTTGAATTTATTTGGCCAACTTATCATTTGACCAATTCTCTTATTTTGATAATATGCATATACGTGTATATATATATCTCAAATTACAAGTTTATAGAATGCATTATTCAATATATGAATACGTATACACATATTCTCATATTTCACATATTGTTGCATGCATATATATACTTATATATGTATGTATATATATATATATTAATATACTAGTATGAACACATCCTTCTTGTCAATACATACACATATACATATATATTCATATACTATATATATCATGTCTTGATATTTAAATACATATATTCACAATCATATCGATCGATATATATACATGAAATGTATATATATATATATATGTTACCTTTGTTCGATTGATATTCCCATAATATGGGTAATTCATCCATGAGTATGCATAGACACGTCTATCTACGTTTACCCATGCAAGTATTTACTCATGCGTATGAGTTTATCATTGACACATACATATATACATATATACATTTTATGTATATATCCTATCAATTAAATATAAACACATAAAGAAGAACTCACTCAACACAAAGAGACTCAATGCTTTCAACCCTCAAAGCAAGAACGTTCACAAATAAAACACTAACTACTAATCATACTCAAACAAGACTAGAAGTAACTTACTATTTCCCAAGCTATTATCCCGACTCGACCAAACTAGAAGTTTGTGTGTGTGTGTGAAAGCTCAGTTTAGGTCTTATCAAAAGGTTACCAAACCAAGTTCTTCTCCTGAGTGATACTTCCCCTCTCTTTCAAAGGCTTGATTCTATTCCTACATCCAACTTAGCACTTTGAAATAGTAGTTAGCTAAAAATAATACATTCATTTGCATCATATATTTCACAATCAGAATCCTTTCATAACATCAAATTAAATCAAACATTGATTCTTCATATTTTCAAATCACATAAGCAAAACTACATTCATTTAAAGCATTTTCACCAAACTAGGTAAAAGTGAATAAGTAGTAACACAACAAGGTGTAACATATCCCCCTTGTGAATCATCTTCCCTGATGATTTTATGTAGAAAACATAGACATAAACTAGAAACATAAGTATACTAGAATTATTTTTCAAGAACTCTCAAAAGGATGTAAGACATGAAGAAACTTCTTCTTAATCTCAACATAGTCTTCCTAAGTGGTAGAATCTTTTGCATACTAGTCCCACTGGACTTTGCATTGTAGAATGTCTATGTTACACAAGTGAATCTTACATGTTTTGAGCACCTTGAGAGGCTCGATTGTTACCACTCTTGGGTCCTATACCTATAAATCATTCCAATCAATATAACATGGTTATCCCCTAGTATATACCTTTTAAGGTATGAGACATGAAACACATTGTGCATCCTAGCAAGAGCTAGTGGCAACACAATTCGATAAGTGATAGGGTTTACTTCCTCTAGAACCTTGAAAGGACCTACATAGCGTGGAGCTAGTTTGGATGACTTCCCAAATTTGATGGAACTCTTATGAGGTTTAACCCACAACAACACCTTTCCCCTACCACAAAATTTTTGGGTACTCGCTTAGAATCTGCATAACTTTTTTGCCTATCATTGGCTTTTTCTAGCCTCTATTTAATAATTCCTACTTGCTCCTCCATTTATAATAACATCTCTTGCCCAAGACTTATCCTATCCTCTAGCTTATCCCAACTTATAGAAGTTCAACATTTTCTACCATACAATGCTTCGAATGGAGCCATCTTTATTGTTGAATGATAAGAATTGGTGTATGCAAACTCAACCAATGGCAAGTAATCTTCCCACTTGTATTTTTGATTCATGTAATAAATTATAAGTAGATATTCAAGCACTTGATTAACCCTTTTAGTTTGTTCGTTCGTCTTCAGATGATATGTTGAACTTATGTTTAATTGAGTTCCAAGTGAGGAGAACAAGGTTTTCTAAAACCTAGATGTCACATGAGCATCCCTATCCAAAATGATCTTAGGAATCCCATGCAATCTAAACACCTCTTGTATAAATTTTTGAGCTATAATAGGAGCTCCATTAGTTAAATTCATTGGGATAAAATTTTCCACCTTAGTTAGCTTATCCACCACCACTAGAATGGAATTATGCTTATTACTTGACATAAGTAGACCTTGCACAAATTCCATGCTAATGACTTGCCACTTAATTTTAGGAATATCATGTAGATATAAAAGACTTGTAGGGTGATGATTTTCTTCTTTTACCCTTTGACACTCTAAGCATCTTGCAACAAATCTTGTAGCATCCCCCTTTATTCCCTTCTAGAAATATAACAGCTTCACATCCGCCAACATCTTTGTCACACTAGGATGTCTAGAGTATGGTGCATTGTGAGTTTCTTTCCACACCAAGTTCCTTAACTCCTCTAAATTAGGCATATAAACTCTCCCTTTAAACCTTAGTAATCCATTTGGTTCAAATTGAAAACCTTCATACCTTGCATCTTGTGGATAATCCGTGAGTTCTTGCTTAACTTGTTTGTAAAATTAGTCACCCTTGGATTCTTGCAATAATTTTCCCTTAAATTCAATTTGGATTGTTACCATAGAGGCAATATGCCTCCTACGACTTAGGGCATCTACAACCCGATTCTCTTTTCCTTTGATGTAGTTGATGCTAAAGTCATAGTTAAATATCAGCTCCAACCACCTTCTTTGTCATGTATTTAGATTGGATTGGATGAATAAATACTTTAGATCGTGATGATTGGTCTTCAGTTCAAAAGGCTTTCCCATCAGATAATGTCTCCACATCTGCAATGCATGAACAACTGTCGCTAACTTTAAATCATGTGATACATAATTTTGTTCATTGGGCTTTAGCTTTCTAAAATCATATGTTATGACTTGCCCTTCTTGCATCAAAACTCCTCCTAATCCTTCACCTGATACATCTGTGATGACAGTAAAGTTGCCCTCTAGATTAGGTACCTTCAATATTGGTGCATTTTTTAACTTTTCCTTGAGTAGGTCATGTTATACCTTATATAACCATCCCACTTTTTTTGGGTCAAAATGAGTCCCCCTTGTTTTTGTTTGTCCTTGGTCTTCTTGTTTGGGTCTTAGGAGTTGTTATTTTCCTCCTAAGTCTTTGTGTTTTCTTTGTTTTCGGGTTTGGATCTCGGGAAGGAACATGCACTTGTTACCCTTTTGGGAGTTTCAGGTCTTTGTTCATGTCCCGGTCCTGGCCCCGCCTTTTGCCTTATATTTTCTTTGTTGTTTTTAGGTTCGGGTCATGTACTAACACTTACAGTTGTTGCTTTGCTAAGTTCAAGTTTATGTGCATGTTCAGGTCTTGGTCCCTCTTTTGCCTTGTGAATTTTTCTCGCGTCGGAGTCGGGTTTCAGACCGGAACCAGAACCAAGAACTTTTCAAAGTTCTTGTTCCTGTTTCTAGCCCGATCCTAATGTCCAACTTCCTTTCGTGTCTTTGTTCATTTTAGGATCAGGCTTCAGATTGTAACTTGTGCTTTGAAATTTTTGAAGTTCTTAGTTCATCTCGTGACCTAATCCCTATCCCTATGTCATTTTGTTTGTCCATCGGGTTTCGGGTCGTGGACCATCGTCTGAACTTTGCCCCTTTGTAAAGGTTCGGTCTCGATCTAAGACCTAATCCTGACTCCCACTTTCCTTCATTCCAACACCTCGTATTTATGATGTTTGCTCAAATCCCAAGGCTAGACCAACCACCAATTAATGCCATAACCACTTGCACGTGCAAACCAATTTTATCCTGTCGCTCCTTGATTTCAATCTATTCTATTTTGAAGAGTTTGGCAAATAGAACAAGAGCGACGAAGAGCTAGGGTTTGAAGGATTCATTGTAATTTGTCAATGTGCTGCCAAAATTGCTCAGTGCATTTAAAGGTAGGTGTTCTTGCTTTCATTTCTTTATCTTGCTTCTGTTTTGGCCGCTTTTATTTCACGTTTTCGTTCTTATTTTCTTTTCGTTTTTCTTTTCTCGTTTGGCTTTGTTTTGTCTCTCTGTATTTTCTTTCACATTGTTTGGTGCATTTTTCATCGCTCTTGAATCCTTCTTGGGTTCTTTTTACATCTTTTTGTTTTCTTGTGTCATTGTTTTGTCTTTTGGTCATGGGATTGTCCATCCCGTTGTGCCCTAGTTGTCTAGGGTTTTTGGCTCCATGTCTGAGTTGGACTGGTTTGAATTGTTTAAATTTTAAGTTCCAACCATTTTGAAATCAAAAGTTCTTGATGTCGAGGGAATGATTAAGATATTGTCATCGTCCTCGTTATCATCACCCCACAATTTCTCGATCCTCGCATGTATTTCAGGGTCAAGAAGCGAACCAATACTTATGTTTATCCATTGTTGGGTTTTAGTTCCTCTACTTGTTTGATCCTCACATAACTATCAGGATCGTGGGTCAAACTGATACCATGAGTTAACCCCACATTACCATCGAGATCGAGAGTTGTTCTGATACCAAACCATTAACCCATTGATTGATACCTTGACCTGGGGACAACTCGATCCTGACTCCTGATGTCTTATCGGGATCAAAACTTGGAGTGGACCTGTTCCTAGTTTGTGTAAGTTTAAGACTTGGTTCTTGATAGAGTCCTAAACCTGACCTCTGATATCTTATCGGGATGGAAACTTGGGAAACTACTGACACTTGCCCATTTTGAATGGGTCTAGTCTCGAATGACAACCCGAACCCGACTTCTAATTCAATGTCGGGATCAGAACTCTGCAAGATCCCCTTCTCTGATTGACTACCACTTCCTAGTAGCGACCCGATTCTAACTCCTGATCACACTACGGGATCAAGCATCAGATTGATACCCAACTCGTTTACCTTCATGTATCTAGGTGCCTAGTGACAACCTGATCCTGACACCTGAAAAAATTCAGTTTATGGTTTAAAATGGTTAAGTTCTTGGTTTTGTTCTAAACCAAAGGCCTGAAAATGCTGAGTTAAATTATTGAATTGGATTCTAACTTGAATTAATGTCGATTTCATATGAATACTTGTGTTTAAACTACTCATATATCTTTCCTCTTTGCTTGATAATAGAAAATTGTAGGATAACTAACAAATGTTTGACTCTGAGGAGGAATTGCCTACAGAGGGGACATCTAAAGGAACATCAAAAAAAGAAAAAGCCAAGATATTAAATCCAAAACAAGTGTCCTACACTATGAAGTATAAGTACCAAGGGAACCCGATTCCATCTAAATTTGACTTTGAAGTCATGAACATAACTGACACATTGGTGGGGCATGTGGATTTGGAGCAGTTCAGCAAGGATACATTTTTAGAAGATGCTACCCCAAGAGCAAAAAGAATTGCAAAGTCAGGTCTAGCTCATGCAACTAGTTTTCTTGTAGCTGTACAGTGTCTTGAGTTTATTCTGACTGCTACACAAACTTACAATCCTACTCAGATACAATGTATTGATGCTCAGGGGAATGTTATCATTGATTTGACCCCATTCATGATCAGACATGTTTTTGGTCTCCCTCTTTACCCTGGTCTTAAGATGATGACAGAGGCTAAGGCCTTTGAATTATGGGAAAAAGATGTGAAAGGAAACAAACAATTTATCAATAAATAGTGGCTGAAGAAAGAAAAGAAGTTAGTGAAGAAAGTGCCACCTAATCCTAAGAGGTCAGAATTTTCTGAAGATATAGGAGATATTATCACACTGCTAGCTAGAGAATTTTGCAAATCAAATTCTCGTGTCTTTGAACATTGGATGTTTCTTTTTATCCAATTGATTCTAGATGGAAATCAACGCTTGGATTGGGGGCAAATCATCTAAGGTAACATTCCTAACCAGCTCCTTAAGGTAACACAAACCAAGACATTTTATATGTCTTCTTATGTCATCTACTATGCAACAAGGATCAGAAGGTTTCCTGGATTGAACATTGTAGGGTCAATGGATGATGGTCCAGATCAAAAGAAGGTTTGGGAGCATTATGACCAATTGGAGCTTAAGGAATTAGAGAAACATTTCAAAAGAGTCAACGATGCTTTTTTGTATGTTGTTATAAATTAGCTCATAGGTGACATTGGTTTTAGATTGTCACAAGAAGCTATGGAGTTCATTTAGGAATGGGGGTATTGGTTTATTCAATATCCTAGGTCAACTTATTTCAGGTTATTTGGTTTTGATGGTCATCCCTTTAAATTGCCAAGATGTTGTGGCAATAGGTGGGTTTTAATGGAGTTTGCTAAGTAGGTTGCAGAGGTAAATGTTGTGTTCTCCTCACAACAAAAGACTGTTGCACATCCTTTTCCCTTGGAATTTGGATTCTATTCTTGTTCTTCTACGATAATGGCTAAATCAACAACGAAGGAATTCCAAGCTTTAAATTTTCAGCAGCATACTCCTAGGAAAAATTTTGATCCTAAGAGGAAAATGTATGTGCTCTACTCTTCTCAGTTTCCTCAACATATTCCACTTCTTGAAGATTTCTGGTCCAACCTTCAAGATCAATTTGAGGTAAGGAAAATGGGTTACGAGAGATTAACAATTCCCTAGATGAGGGATTTTAATGTTAAAACTAATATTCCTAAAGGCATCACAGATGATGGGATCACACTTGATCCTCGATATGATATGGATAAAGTGGCCACAAAAATTTTGGAGCCCATTAATTGGGTAGAAAAAGAAGAGACTAAGATTAGTAAAGTGTCATGGGTAGTGGTCAACAAGAGCTTGAGATGGATTGAACTCTGTATGAAACAGACAAGACTTGGGGTCTCAAAGAAAAGAGCTTCTAGCAATGAACCCACTTCTTCCATAGAAACTAAACAATATTAAAGGTTGAAGAAAGGAGTTGCAACAGTGGAAGTAGCCACATAAGAGCCTTCTCAATCAGATGAAGAATATATTACATTATAGGAGATTGATGTTGCTTTATGAAAGGCAAATGTTACATATGAGGTTGTTGCTACTAGGGTTACTTCGGGTTTTTCTGCCGCACCTTTAACTGTTGTTCACCTAGGTCAAGAGATTTTTGGAGAAGGACATGCTACTATTCCTCTACCTATTGAGGAGAATGATCCTTTCATGCCATCAACTTCAAAAACTGCAGTTGTTGAAAAAGAAACACCTCCTATAGTGGACATAGTAGATATTTCCTCATATTCCAAGAAAAATCCATCTCAAGAAGGAGAACCTGAGTGGGTAGAGTATCTGAAGAAAATTGAAGAAGAACAAGGAGAAGAAGAAATTGGGTTTGAATTTTGTATCCTGCATAGTGCAATAGTGGAATTAAATGATGTATTGACTAAAAAGGAATAGGAACAACTAATGAAAAGTTCTCAGAAGTTAGTTGTTCAATGAGCTTCCCAATAAGAAGAAGAGGCTCTTAAGCGTGAATTGAAGGCTGAGCAAGAAAGGGCAGCAGAGGAAGAGCTCTGGGATAAGGAGTTAGAAGAGCAAAGGTTGAAGGATGAAGATGAGGCTGCTAGATGTGAAGAGGAAATGAGAAAGATAGAAGAAATAAAGGCTGAAAATGAAAGAAAGGAACAAGAACGATTACAAAAGGATCAAGAGGAGCTACAAAAGGTCACTTCTTAAGAAACCATTGGAATCATTTCTTCTACACCTCTGTCCTCGACGCCTCCTAATGTTCAACAAGTAGCCACCCAGCCAACTGCACCTACTTGGTTAAATTTGAATTTAGAGAAGAGATAGTAAGTACAATCCCAACCTATAATGTGGGATGAGATGAGAACAAAGATTGATAAGGTGAAATCAAAGAAAAAGCCTCGTGCAGTACATTCAACCAAGTTAACTGCTGAAGGAGATCTGGTAGTAGAAATTTCTACCCCAATTGCTGACAAGGATGAAAGAGAATTATAGCTTGAAGATTATTAGATAATTACTGTTAATCTGGGAAAGCATACTAGAAGTCAGCAAATAAATCTGATAGATATTGTTGCTACCACCACCAAGTCTAGGTTGATTAAGGATAAACAAGCCAAAGATGAGCTTAAGCTAGAAGTGGGAAAAATGAAGAATTTTCTAAAGGATCCGATTTCATCTACTCCTAAACAACTTGCAATTTCAGAGGTCCCTATTTTGATGAGAAAAAAAGAGGTGGATGGCTTAAATGAAATGAAAAAGAAAGCCATGTGGCTTGATAACTGGTTTAATGTATTCAAATCAAATATAAATGAATATATAGAAGAAGGTCTCAAGTGCTATGTGGGAGGTCTTAAGTTGGTTAAAGAGATGGAAGAATCCATAAGGAAATGGTGGGAGGAAGAAGAAAAACTTAGGGAGCATTTGGGAAAATTGAGAGTAATAGAGAAGATGACTGATGCAAAATTGGTTTAGTCACAAATTTTTGGGGATGAGGGCCTTGATTTTTTTTTAAAATCTATCCATGTATTTGTCTTCATTGTCATGTTAAGAATCATTCACGAAATATGGGAACAGGTAGGCATCTTTGAGGAGATTATTTCAAAACTCACTAGTAAATTTTTACCTCCTAAGTAGAGACTTGAGTCATTAGGGGAAATAAAAGATGTGTGGGAAGAGAGACTTGATAGATTATTGAAACAGGGAGATACTATTGATTTGATGCTCATGGACAAGCTGCTTGATATCATAATGGAAATGCGATGGGCAGTCACAAATATTTGTCACCTAAAAGACATTGTTGCCACAACAAGGAGGAAATTCAGAGAGTCAGTGTTTAAAGCTGATTGGGTTAATGGACTTGATGATGATACCTTAAAGCAAGGTTTTTCTAATTATGATGAGTATCATGGAACTTCTCAGGAGGGTGACAAGTAAAGAGGTAGTTTCAGTTATCTTTTTGACAACAGTATTTTCAGGGCAATTTTTTAGTAGATGGATGATTGCGAGTTAGGATGGGCAGGTTAGGAGTAACACGTGGTGATCAACAAAGGACTGAATTGTGACTTGTAGTGTAGATTTTGATTGAAGAAACATATGGCACACCTTTTCAACTCTAGCAACTTTAATAGAGACATCTATTTGGAGTCAACTGGGTGTCCCTATAATTGTGGATCTAGGCCCTGGATTTTGGATCTTGATTTTTGATAGGAGGAATTAGTGCAAAATTTATCTATATTAAAAAATTCTCTCCTCATTGTAAAGGTCGGATAATTGAAGTAAGATTAGCTAACCAAACGAGAGATTTGATAGTTTACTTTTTTTTTTACAACTTTTATGCAAGATACAAACATTTTTATAATTTTAATAGTTGTTTTAACTCAATGATAATGTCAATGAACAATGGTTATTCATATGCCAGTGAGCTTTGTTGTGCATAAATGTCTCTTATTTGATGAAAATCAATAGAAGATTCTGAATCTAAAACCATTTTGTTGAATTATTTGTGGATGATGTTTCTTTATGTTTGTTGATCTGTTAATTTTGATAATGAGCTTATGATATTTTGTTGTTTAAAAGAAGGTTTAAAAAAAAAGTGACGGTGAATGGTTGTATGCTTTAAAATTTGCACTATGAATGAATGCAATAGTATGGATTATTCTTTAGGTTGTGTTATTCCATGGTTTTAGCTAGGCCGAAAATGCTCATTATTAAGTTACATGTCTGAATTTAAAGGTATTTGTGTTCATGTTTTGCTGTTTTAGAATCTTGTTCTATCTTTTGTTGTTTATTTACAACCCCCCCAAAATGGTAGATTAGTTCATACTATTCAATTTGTATTCCTTCACCAGCAGGACCCTTGAACATTGCAGTTGCATAGGCCACTGAATGACAACAACATAGTTGAGAACCAACTATAGAGACCTTGGAAGATAGATGGTTTTAGATTGTTTGTCTTTTTTAGGAGAAATAGAGTAGCAATATTCTGTTGTAACATTGTTGTGTTACATTGACCATCAATAGGTCAAATGTTGCTTGACACTTTTCTAACCACTCAAACTTCTTACCTTTCCTTTACAATGAAGTAATAGGAAAAGATATCCTAGAAAAGTTTGCAACAAACTTCCTATAATAACCAACCAAACCCATAAAACTTCTAACCTTTTGTACACTCTTGGGCACTGGCCACTCTAACACCACCTTAATCTTAGCTGGATCAACTACAATCCTAAAATTATGTGAACCAGGTATTGTACTTATTTTTGAAAGAATGCACACTTAGAGATTTTTCCATATAGCTTGTGCTCTCTCAACCGCTGGAGATTTATCTCTAAATGTTTGCAATACTCTTCCTCATTCTTGGAAAAGATTAAAATGTCATCCAAGAAGACTAAAACAAACCTATCTAGGTAGTCTTTAAATACATTGCTCATTAGGTTAATGAATGTTGTAGACGCATTCGTAAGTCCAAAGGGTAGGACTATAAACTCATATTGTTTGTATCTAGTCCTAAAAGCAGTTTTGAAACTATCTTCATCTTTGATCCTTAGTTGATGATAACCAGATCGTTGATCAATTTTTGAACACTGCCACTCCTCCCATCTAATTGAAAAGATCATCAATACATGTCAATGGGTACTTATACTTTATCATAGCTTTGTTAAGCATTTGATAATCTATACATAAGCGCAAGGTACCATCCTTCTTCTTCACAAAGATCATTGGCGCTCCCTAGGGTGAAACATTGGGTCTTATTAATCCCTTGGACAACAACTCCAATTGTGCCTGAAGCTCCATTAATTCCATTGTAGTCATCCTATAAGATACCTTGGTACTAGGTCAATGGAGAAATCAAATACCCTCTTGGGAGGCAATCCAGGTAGCTCTTTTGGAAAGACATCCACAAATTTTTTTAAGATGGGATATTTCTCCGTATCCATTTCTCCCATTACCACCATTTCTCCTTTCTCAACCTCTTGAGAATCTTACGGTTCACAAAACATGACATCATTTTGAAGAATGCCTTCCTTGAATTCTTCTAGTTTATCTATTTTAACTGCGAAGAGTTGGAAACCTTTCATTTTCACCCTATGCATTTGTACAACTGAGATCTGTCATAGTTTCACTTCTCTAGGTGTTCCTTTCAAAGATACTTGGTTACCTAGATCATCTAAGCATTCTATGGTTTTAACATAGAAATCCACTTTATAGCCAATTCATTCCTAAATTGACATAATAAGAAACTAAGGGTGCTACATACAAGTTTACTTCCATTGAGAAACTTGGAAGTTCAACCCTTGCTTCAAACAAACATTGATTCACTATTTCTCTTTCTTGGTTTGCATATTCTACAACCCAAGACTTTTCCATAAAACCAACCTTCCTAGAAATTTGATTAGCTACTCTAGGTGAAATAATTTTTTTTTTGGCTCTAGTATATAAGTATGGAAATAGGTAGACAAAACAAAGTACTTGGAGTTTCCACCAGGGTAATCTAGTATTCAGCCTGTTGATTATCCACTGCAGCATGGATCCTTTGTTGAAATGTAACCTGTTGAGGAGGAAGTGAATTACCATGTGGTTGTGAACTTGATGGTTTGTTGGGAAATTGATTAGAAAAATGTTCCCCACCACATGTAAAGCACCCTCTCACTGGTCCTCTCCTTTTTGTTGGCCTATCAAAATTACCATCATTCCCTCCAACTTTTTTATAATTATCACTGCTAATATTGTTGGAGTTGTTTCCTCGATGATTCTTCCTCATCTCATTCCAATTATTACGGGTACCTTTTCCCCTTTCCTTTGAAATTCTTGCCCCTTATTAAACTTCTTGGGAGCTTGACTAAATTGAGGTCCACCAAACTTCTTTTGATTCTTATTCTCTTGATAGATCGAGATGGCTTTGAGCTTTTTCTCTTGCTTGATTGCTTTTTTTCATATACTAGGTCCATAGTGGTTGGTCCGTGTACATCCACCTCTCCACCTATTTGGCCATTTAGACCCATTATGAATTTTCCGATTCAAAATTGCTCATCATTTTGGTATATTTGTATGTACCTCAAGAGAGGAGTGAACTTCTAGTATTCATTTACCGACATCTCTCCTTGTCTCAGATTTTGGAAACCAATGAGCTTTTAATCAAAGAAGAGTTGGGGTAGCCACCTCTTATGAAAAATATTAACAAACTCATTCTAGGTCAACTTTAGGGAACTGATTCCAAGTTCCATCTTCATGTTCATCCACGAGTTAGAGGCCTCTCTTGCTAAATGGAAATCTCCCCACACAACTTTAGTGACCTCTAAATAGTTCCTTATTTCAAAGTAATTCTCCATTTTAATTAACCAAGCCTCTGCTTCTTCTCCGCTAGTGCTTCCTTTGAATTTAGGAGTAATCTTTTTCATATCCCTAGATAATTCAATTGCCAACCGCTTTCTCTTGGTTCCCTTAGAATATGATTGTGACCTATCACTTTCTTGATCACTAGATTTAGCATGATTACAAGAATCTTCCCCTTCTTCCTCATTGTTGGGAATTTCTTCCTCCTCATTGTGTGGTACTTTCTCTTCATCTCTTTCTTTTCCCCTCACTTTTTTTTTCAAGGTTTCCTATCCTTGCATTAGTTTCATCCATTATTTCTAGAAGACGGTCCAACTTGGCTTCGGCATTATCCAAACCTTGTCTAACTTCTTGACTCCCTCCAGGATTAGTTCTTGTCCTAACCATTGTCTCAAGTAAAGTTATACCTGGAGGTTCATCTTTAATTATATCCTATCATGGTTTACTAAATGCATGGAAAACATTCCAAAAGAGCATATTATTCATACATAATAACTTTCATTGAGGGTCTCATACACATGTTTTGATAAAAAACACAACTTTTCATTTATTCATTAGGATTTCAATATCATTTATTTTACATAGAGTGACTATTTAAATAGTCAAGAGGAGAGTATCCATCAAATTCACTCTCAAATACATAACTACGTGGGATATAACTCTCTGATTCTTTCTCATTTTTATCCCAAAAAGGATAGTAACCCTCAAATCTATCTTCCAATACATAGCTTTGGGGAATGTATCCCTTTGATTCACCACTAGAGGCTATAAAAATAACTTTGGCCATAGGTATAACTTGATGGTCCCTAAATATCAATGTTGGACTGGCACTACATTCCAAGGGCATATCCCTGGAAAGTGGTAATGAGTCTGACTTGGCCGAAGAAATAGATGGTGAGTAGTTGAAATTGGCATCATCTCTCATTCTTTTTCTCTCTTGACGAATCCACAAAAGAGCATGATTGATAGTCTCAATATTGCTTAGCCAAATGACATTGTCATGATTGGTTCGAGTAAAATCAAGAAGTTGGCTCCACGAAGAGGGGGAGTTTCAACCAAAAAAATCTCGCACTAAATGCATATGTGTTTAGCTATGGGTACCCAAGCCTAAATTGGAATGCATATGCGTTATGCTTTGGGTATGCAATAAGAAACACGTATACGTTATAACATGTACATGTTATATAACGCATACACATTTCTTAAAGGTATTTAATTTTTTAAATAAATTACTTGTTTATATAATGTGTACGTGTTATAATGCATACGCGTTATATAACACATACACATTTATTTTTAAGAATGTGTATGCATTTTATAACGCATATGCATTTTTGAAATTTTGAATTCCCAACCCACATGTTGCCTTGGTTTTAGGCTCGGGAAAGGCTTGGCAACCCAACCCTTAGCTTTTGACTTGCAACTAAAAAACTAAGGCAGGTTCAAGAGAAATGTCCAACTTTGGCAATATAGCTGATGGATTTTTTTTTTCTGAATTACTCTATGAAATTAAAACCCATTATAGAACTCGATGTCTAGTTTCCAAATATGTAATTTTTGTTAAGATTGGGTTTTAAAAAAAAATTAATCTCTAAGCGAACTGGTCCATAAACTTGAAATATCAGGCTTTTTTGTTTTCTAATAACTTTTTTTTGGTTAATTTTTTTGTAAAAAAAATTATATGACATCAATCTTCAAACAATTCTCTACACAATGAAAACAATTAAAAAAAAAAGTTTAGGTCCAATTATGTTGTCCATACATGTTGATTTTTAAAAACAACAATTAGGGCCAATAAAAATTCAATATAAAAAAATATTCAAAATTTTTTTACAAAAACATATCCTCATCAATCTTCATGTTGTTAGATATCTTTCCCCAAAAGGAATTAGAAAAATACTTTTACTTACGTTAAAAAGTGGTGTTCGTACATGTGCATGGTATGGTAAAAAAATGACTTAAAAAGTGGTTTTTATACATGCTTATCAAAATTTAATTTCTATCATCTAGGTATTTTAATAAATTACATATTTGGAAACTAGGTTCAAAATACTAAATTTCATATTATTGATTTTTTTAAGATTCATTGTGTAAGTGCTTCAAATTTTTAGTCCAAGTGTGACAAAACAACAAAAACACTTCCATTTTTTGAGCTTTTTGTGGACCCCACTTCTTGGATCAACCTGTTCCCTCTATGGTACAAACAAGGGCTTCTCTTTCCTTTTTGGCCCATAGATAGCGCTCATTTTCAATCATTGATTTTCTTGTAGTTAGCTTGAGACACACCATCCTAGCACAAGAATTTCCAAACATTAGACTCATAATGTTGGAAGGGAAAACATAGTGAGCACATAGGTTCCAGAGCTGAACCTGGTAGCTCTGATACCACGTGTAACATGCCCATTGTTCTACACAATAACTTTCCTATGTTTTAACCTCAAGTAAATTGTTTTAAGCATCTATCCATTATGAGCAATAATTTTTTTATTTTCAAATATAAAGATAACATGCACATTTGGAACAAATATCTATTCAAACTTTCCCATTGCATTAAATCAAAGTATTACAACTTTCTAATGTATTGATTTCATAATACATAATAACATGATAACATTTCTCTTTTACAATCTTTTCATAGTAATGGATACAAAAATGCATACAAGGCTCCATTGAGCTTACTGAAAATAGATGTACGAATGGTCTAGGTGCCCTCCATCAAGTCTTGGTCACTTACTGATGAGGATGAGCATCACTCAAGTTATTTTCTACTAAACTTGGAGTAACTATGGTCCCTCACACATCCACCAAACTTGGTAGATGCCCCTACCCTTTGACAAAGAGATTGGTTTGGTAACCTCATAATAATGTTGACCTTCCCTGAGCTTGGTGTTGTGTCCTACATATCTAGATCTGTCACACAGTGGCTACAACCTACATATATGACATTCCCTGCCTAGTATGTAAACCTAGATCATAGTGATTGACAATAAAAATAGTGGCAACTTACACTACTTTGGTCAAAGTATTCATCACCCGGTACTTTGAGTGGATGTCATATAATTCACCCACCTTCCTAGCTTGATTTGTATTGACCATTCATAACTTATGCTTAGGCTATCCCCTTATGCCATGGAGTAACCTTAACCCCAGGAACAACCTATAACCTCTATGCTAACTAAGACACCTCTTCTAAGTAAATGAAAGTAACTCATGACTCAACTTAAGGTAAGCTTTAACTATATAAGCTCTATCCATTTTATAGTATTTAAACCCTATAAAAACACCCATTCCTTAATATGGAATTATTCCATACACTCAAACAAATATGGTCCCTAGACTATCAAGAGTCTTTCATTTTCACACAAATAAGAGAATAACCTTTCCCTAATAAGAAAATTAATAAATTTTCCAAACAAGGTAAACAATGTCACACAATCTTTCTAAATACAAATAAAGTATAAGAGAGTAGAATTTAGCATGCCTGATTATGCAATGCTCCAATTGACCAAACTAGTTTCCTAGCTCAGCCTTCCAAAATCAACTTGCGACTTAACAACTATCACTTCTTCCCTTCTAAACTTTCTCTCAAGACCTTTCACAAAATTCTCTCTTCCAACTCAAAAAATTAGAAAATAACAAGAAGAATACAAATATGCATCCCAAATGAGGTAGAAAACACCTCTATTTATACACCAAAGTGAGCAAGTGTAGGCTAGAAACATGCTATCAAAGATGACACTTCTCAATCCAAAAGGTTCGACTCAACAAGAAAAAGAAAAGGTGGTAGCTTAAATCATTGCACAATAAACACATAAACAACTAGATTTTACCATGAGGAATGAGTCGCTTAATCAAAATGACAACAAGAATGATAATAAAAAATGCAAGGTAATTGTCTTCTATAGGTCGACTCTAGTTGGACAACTTATCATTTGACCAATTCTCTTATTTTGATTTGCTTCATAAGAAGGAATTCATATTACAATTTAGACTTCTATTTGGCTCATACTATTCATAAATTAGCACCACATTTACATTATACACCCTATTCCTTTGGTCTCTATTACTTATGACTAGGTCAAAGTTTCCTATGCGTGAGTATTCACTTTGTCTTTACATTTTTGACTTAGTCTTTGGCAGATTGAATTACACATTGGTTTGCCTTTGGTTTCATGTGCTTTGCTACCAATGTTTATATATCACGTAGTATTTACAATACTTGCCACAATGTAAATGTTTATGTGTTATCCATATTGATGCGCAATTCCCTTTATTAACAACGCCATATACTATATGCATATGTTGCGCATTATACATGCTGCTCAATATAAATTATGTGCTTTATAATATTTCCATGCTATTTGATAACATTAACATATATATATACATAACGTAATATTCATATACATATATATGTATATATGTATATATATATATATATATATATATATATATCTCAACTTACAAGTTTATAGAATACATTATTTGGTATACAAATATGTATACACATATTTTCATATTTCACATATTGATGCATGTGTATATATAATTATATATACATATACATATATATATATATATATATATATATATATATATATATACCAGTATGGACGCATCCTTTTCATCAATACATACATGTATGTTAATATATATATATATATATATATTCATATACTATATATATCATGCCTTGATATTTAAATACATATACTCACAATCATATCGATCGACATATATACACGAAGTGTATATATATGTATATATATGTTACCTTTGTCCGATTGATATTCCCATGCATATGGGTAATTTGTCCATGAGCATGCATAGATACATCTATCTACGTATAACCATGCACACATTTACTCATGTGTATGAGTTTATCATTGACACATACATATATACATATATATACACATTTTATGTATATTTCCCATCGATTAAATATAAACACATAAAGAAGAACTCACTCAACACAAAGAGACTCAACACTTTTAACCCTCAAAGAAAGAACGTTCACAAATAAAACCCTAACTACCTCTAATCATACTCAAACAAGACTAGAGGTAACTTACTATTTCCCAAGCTATTATCCCAACTCAACCAAACTAAAGGTGTGTGTGTGTGAAATCTCAGTTTAGGTCATATCAAAAGGTTACCAGATCAAGTTCTTCTCCTGAGTGATACTTCCCCTCTCTTTCGGAGGCTTGATTCTATTCCTACATACAACTTAACACTTTGAAATAGTAGTTAGTTGAAAATAATACATTCATTTGCATCATATATTTCACAATCAGAATCCTTTCATAACATCAAATTAAATCAAACATTGATTCTTCATATTTTCAAATCACATAAGCAAAATTACATTCATTTAAAGCATTTTCACCAAACTAGGTAAAAGTGAATAAGTAGTAACACAATGGGGTGAAACACTAAATTCATATGCAACCATAAAAAATAACTATCACTACACATGTAATAAATCTAGAATTTTTCCAAATTCCTTTAATGATGATTACATTCACAACAACAAATGTGTGGAAGAAAACATTCCAAAATGGTACATTTTTTGAATTTGGACACACAATAATGGAGATATAATTTGGAAAATGATATTACAACAATTCAATAATATGTCAAAAGTCTCTGCCCTCTTGTAACTACCTCTATAAGTATTTTTTTGTAATTTATGCCCCTTTGAATATTCTTCTACTCTTCTCTAATTGTATCCTCCAATCATTAGAATGGAAGAAGAATGCCCTCTAAAATATTCTCTGGAAAAACCCTAAATCACACCATTGTAGCAGCTCCTAGATCCATGATCTGGGTTCAATTCCACCCAAAATAGGCACTTCAGATTGAAGGGGGTGAGTTGCAATATCTTTGGGTGGTTATGATGTGATGCCATGAATGCAAGTAGGTAGGAACAAGAGTTGGTGTGCAATAATAGTGTGTAGCAATTCAAGATTCATGCTTAGAAAATTTACCATCCAAATGCATTCATAAGATCACACAATAAGTGATGGCCATTTAAAGATTGCATTAACGACACTTGACTTGATAGAGGAGTAGGTGAAATACAAATGTGGAGCTAAAATGACAAAAAATTAGATGTCCAAATGTATTGAAACCTTATGCACATTGAAATGAAGTTTTATGGGTTTTTAGAGTCCATCTAAAACTTTTGTAAAACATCTAAGGTCATCTAGAACATGTTTGGCTCACTAACACATTCTGACATCCTCTCCTCTTTTATTTTGACCTTTGTAGAAAGTTGGCCCCCATCAATATGTGGGTCACTGACCTCGATCTACATGTAAGATAAGAATTGAGCCCCCTTGAAAAATATTATCAACACTAAGAAAAAAATTGGTCTAATATGGCCCTAATGGAAATTAAAACCCTTGGAAAAAATTCAAATGCCATTGATATCCCTACAAAATCACTCATATAAAATATTGGCTCCTATCAGGCATAAGTGGGAAGTTGACATCTATCAATTTCCTTGTGGAAAATTTAGTTGCAAGTGAAATTCACCATCCTCAACACCAAACTTACACTTTTTGGGGTTTAAAGAGATCTCACACTATAGACATTTTTAAAAAATCAAATTGGGGTTTTCGCAATGCTCACCTCTTTCCTTATAAAATGTAATCAAGTCATCTTGGTATACTACCATGATTCAGTCAATAAGATCAACAAAATCCATGTCCATTACTCTCTAAAAATTTGAACCTATATTCTTCAAACTAAACAACATCCTCATGTACATATATGTTCCCCATGAAGTAGTGAATGTTGTTTTATGATTTTATAACTCTTTCACAACTACTTGGTTGTAGCTTGGAAATCCATCCATCATGGACATTGATTATGATCTTGTAACTTGCTACAGTTAACGGTCCATATTTGGAAGGGGATAATTATCCTTGAGGGATTCAAGGTTGAGGCTCCTAAGTTCAACACACAACAATATCTCCCCATTCTTTTTCCTTATCAGGATAAGGTTAGACACCCACTCAAAATGTCTAATAGCTTTTATGATTTTGGTTTGCTTCATTTTAATCTTCTTTTGCATTTGGGGAGTGAAGGGGAGATTGATAGGCCTTTTTTTTTGCCTAAATAGTCTAGCATCAATCTGAAGGGGGATAGTATGCTGAAAAAATCATCTCTATAAGCCTTTAGCTCATCATAAGACCATACAATTTTTAAAAATTTATGTAGTAAAGAGATTAACATATGTTTCTCATGAGGTTTTAGTTTCTTACCAATATAAGCCATCTTAGGGTTTTCAATTGTCCTCAAATTCACTCCTTCAACATCATATTCATGAGTTGATTGGTTTTTGTTCCTACAATACTCTTCGTTGTCAAACATATTCTCTAAGTCGACCAATCCTTTAGGAATAGTATTTGTTTTAATTTGTACTATCTCATTCTAAAAAAATATTTCTTTAGCATCCTCTATCTCAACCATTAGTTGTTAATCAATGATTTGACTATCAAACTCATCCATACCATTCAAACATATGTAGATTTTTTGAATTCCATCAAATACCTACTAATTGCATATGTTATTTGGTATGGTAGGTCTTGTTAAGACTTTGATATTTCGTTGCAATAAAGGAAGATATGCATTCAAATTGAACCTTAATGTTACAAAAACAATAGCATCAATCTTCAAGTTCTCACTTCTATCTATCCATTCAATACCAATAGTTTCAAACAACTCCATATTGTCCCAAATAGGATTCTTGTACATTATGAGTTTACTCTCTTTGGCTACAAATGCACCTTTCACTTGTTGCACCGTGAGCTCAAAAAATCCATGAATTTTCATGCACCTAATGCCATATTTGTGAGTTGTATTCAACCCCAACAATAGGGCCTCATATTCAACAATATTATTAGTACATGGGGAAGTTAGCATAAAAGAAAATGTGTGCTTCTCATCATTTAGAGATACCAACACAACATTAACACCATTACCTTCCCTTAAGAAAGCTTTATAAAAAAATATAGTCCAAAGACCATCATTTATTTCTTTGTCAGCATCTTGTGAAATAGGAGTAGTTTCCTCATCACAAAACCCAATCATATGATCATGCTAGTATCAAACAATTTTACATGATCAAGATATTTATACTTTTCCAGAATGTTGTTGTCGACCTCCTACAATGATCTTAATAACTAAGCCTTTACAACCATGATTTAGAGATTGGACATCTGATCTGAATAGCCATTTTAACCATCATGAAGGTACATTTAAATTGTCAACCTAGGGATGTGAACTTGAAATGGGTCAGCACAGTATGTGCATTAGGAACTTCAAAGTAGTCATCTTCATTCTATAGCTAAGAAAGATTCAATACTGAAAGTAAATTGCATGGAAATGAACAAAGAAAATGTTGAAAATCACTCAACAATTAAACTAAGCTGAACATGCATGACAAGAATGAAAATTTGAACAACAAATAGGGAGCTACTCTGTCTGCTTTGGCTGCAGGAACAACCACAAAATGGAATTCTAGTGGTTGTAGGAATAGTCAGTGCCAGAATCTGAACTAAGTACTAAACATAAACTAATAACTAATCTAACTAAACTAAGGAACAAATTACTCACCAAGTGGCCCCCCTTGGATGGGTATCCTCTAAAACTAATGTAAACTCAAATGATCAACTCAAAACTTCATCTTATTCATTCGAAAATGCAATTACAAAATAGTAGCATGTCTGGAAATGCTTAGTAAACTATCAGATACAACATTAATAATCAACAACTTGGTAACCTTCAAACTCTTGAGCTCCCAAAGAAGGAGAATCCGAAACTTCTTTATCCCACCCACTAAATAGGGCAGTCAACTCCCACTAACTGGGAGGATGCCATTTAGGGAAAGCAGCGAAAAGAATGGAGGGTGGCTACACATGTAGGGAATCCAGTCAGACATGCAAGTCCCAACGTAGACTCAACACTGCAGTAACACCCGTGACTGCTCAACATCGTGCAAGATCAATATAAGGTGGTTACATGTGGCTGGCATGGGGAATCTCTACCATCATCCTCCAGTTGACCTTTGAATGCCTCCTCAGTAATGATCAACTGGCAGCTACATTCCTCAAATTAGTATCCTCAAGTGTGTCTGCATGGAAATGTTAGTAGGCATAATAATTGCACATTTATAACCACCTTAAAGAAAATTCATCAACCACATGCAAAATCAATATAGAAAGTCTACATAATAGTTAATGTCATTAAAACTAGCAAAAATGGAATTAAACCCAATGTCTATGGTTTGAGGGAAACATTATAGAAATACCAACATTTAATTATAAAAGTCCATGTCAACTTTAGCAAATAAACTATGGATTCTACCCAAATTAAGACCAAAAGCTAGGCTCATCACTCCCCCAACTTAACGTTTTGTTGGTCCTCTAGTAGAGGAAGAGCTATTTTTTTGCCTGGTCAAAGCTCTAAAATTTGCAACTGATAGCTGTCCAATATCAGTGTTTGTTGAGTGCGAGTCAAGGTCCCAGTCGAATCCTCCCATTTTGTCAAGTCTTTTCCATCTTTGTCTTTCTCCAGCAATGTCATAACGGTAGAATCTGAAATTTGGAACGGGCCATAAGAGGATAGGTGGTTGAAAAGTCAAGGGAAGCCACTCTCAGCCCTTTGCTCTCCCAAGCTGAATGTACCTTTCAATCCTCTTTATTGCTACATGATAGTTCTGGATGGAATGAGGCTCAACCTATTTCAGTTCATTAGTCAAAGTGTTCCATATTTGTGATAGATATCCTTTCATGGTGTCTTCTTTTGTTGCTGTCTTTACCTCATATTCACTGTAAATTGCCTCAATCCAAGGCATAATTCTGTTACCATAACTAGGTCTAAAAAGCATTTTGTTCCAATCTCTGTAAATACCCTTGGGGTTTCTTGATTCTACTCTAATGACCAAAGGGATATTGGATTCCATCTTCCTATAAGCATTATATTGCTCTCCCCAACTAATCTCATTTTGCACCCAAGACATGAAGGATCTTAGTTGGATATCTCCAACATACAACGATGGGTTCCAGTCTTGGTTTTGAGTTACGACAAAATTATGTAAATAAAACTCACATAGAAAATTCTTCATTTCAGGGGAGGCAATCCTATAAGCATTAAAAAATTAGTGGGGGTCTCAATTGAGGGATTCAAACCTAAGATGTGTTTTGACAACTGAAAAGAGAGATATTTTTCCTTTAGGTGTAGAGCATAAGCTCTTGGAGGTGTTCTACATTCTAAAATCTGTGGCACCAAGGTTGCAATGCTGCCCACCCTCTCTTTTAGAGAGGCAATCTCCTCATTCTTTTCTTCAATAATTTTATCCCTCTCTTCAATTTTCTTTTTCAATCTTCACTTCTTCTTTTTCCATTCTTCCTCTTGCCTTTGTATCTCTTTCCATAAATTTAAAATTACTGTATGCACTAAAAAATCAGGAGGATTATGAATTCCTACCAGGGTTTTTGTTGATGACTGCACCCCATATAACACTATTTGCATAGATTCAGGCTGTCTTATTGGCTTAGGCTGGGGAGGTACAATTTTTTCTCCCACTTCTTGTTGCATGGCCTCTTCTTCTTGTTCCTATAGTTGCTATAGGAACTCCTAATCTAACTCTTAGTCTTGTTGTAGGAACTCCGGATTTTCCTCATGTTGTCGAATTTCAACTTCCTCAATAATGGCAATAAGATCTGCTAGGGTCATTTTTGTTGCCTCTTCGAATACATCTTTTTCTTTGAAATTTTCCTACCCCATTGGGGCTTATGTGCTCTCATGTGATGTCCTTCAACTCTTAGGGTTTTTCCACAAAGGCATATCAACCGCTGGTTTTGATTTCTAAAGAGGGATCTCACATTTTCCTTTGGCTACAGGATGAATAGTGTCAACCTTTCTCTTCTTAGGAATTGACACCTCTCTTTCCACAGGATATGATTTGGATTTTCCTTTTCCTACCTCTGCCTTCTTCTTATGTGACCTAGTTCTTACTAGGGTTTCAAGTGGAATATCATCATCAAAGTCTGATGAAGAACTTTCTTTTCCAGAGTGCCCTATTTTAGAGGAACTAATTTCTAGGGCCCCTTTTTCTATAGGAGAATTCATACCAGAGCCAACACCAGAGGTTGAAGCACCAGGTCTAAATTGATTAACATTTATAAATTCCTCCCAAGTCATCTTGGGTGGTACATCATGCAAATATTTTTCAACCAACAATTTAATGAGGCAATGGTGTGAGATAGAGTTGTCCCTACCTTTTTGTGTTTCAACTGCCATAATGGAGAGAAGGTTGTATAGGACATTAGGAAAATTCATCCTTCTTCCGTGCCTCATGTGACTCAAAATTTTGAAATGCACTGAATGTAAATTTGATAATCGACCTTCACAAGTGAGGTACCTGATAATGTAGACAGTTATCTGCTTCCATGGCTCGAGCAGAGAGGTTCTTTTGGCACCCTACTTGTCTATGTTGATTGGAGGGTCACCATGTATTGTGAATATGGTCCTTGTTGACCTAGCATCTCTAGAAACAGGGTAAAGCTTGCCGTCAGTAGGTAACCCTGTAACTTTTGCAATTCTCTTCTTAGTTGCCACAACCTCAAGTCCTTTTACTGTAGCTTTTCCTTCTAAAAATGTCTAGGTGAAATCAAGTGCAATGCCTTCATCGAAACTGTCCAACTTTAGGAAGTAGTCCAACCAACCACAGTTTCTAAATTCAGTCAGGCACTGTGCATCCTACAATAAGGTATCATGAGCCTTTGGCTCATTTCAAATTATTCCGCCTCCCATTTTCTGTAATCACTGTCACTATGCAAAACTTCTTTCTTGAAATTTCCTGTTTGAGAACAAATTCCTTTTTGCAACACTTGTTAGCTGAAATTTTCCTGCACCAATGTCGACTGAATTTTCCTTCTCTATTTTTTTACCTTTTGCAATTCAAGATTATGACAGGGTCAATAATGGCAAAGACAAGGTAATACAAGGAGTTATGATGAAAAGGAATGGTGGTGGCAATTTAGTCACATCACATATACAAGCCGTCCCTCATTTCAAATTTTAAATTGGCTCAACTAGATTTACTAACAAAAAAAATTATGGACTGACATGTGGGCAATGTACCTGCATCTTTCCTTTCCCCTCCCAACCTAAATTTGGAGATGTGTCCACACATGCGGGATGGTAGTAGTGATTTGATAAGGGGGTATAAAAATTATGTGAACGTTCATACTAATCGTACATCGATTAAATGAATGCACTAAAAAGGTAATTAAGAGAGTAATTAATGCACACATACTTGAATTTGTGGAGGATACATTGTAAAGATCATGGAGAAAGTACCGCCACCTTTTTAGGAAATAAATTAAGCAATCGATAATGATGAAATGGGATGATGTGAGGTGGAATGAAGTGATGGAAGAGAGAGAAAGGTGGTACAAATGGGCGGATGGGTGAAGAAATGGACTTGTACAAAATTAGAAGTCTTTATTATGAAAAGTATGTACCTTAATTAGCTAGAAGGAGGGACACTAGGTCCACCGCCTTCGCTTGCAGGAAGCTCGGGTGCTGCAAGTTGGCTGAATTATTGTAGGAACTCTTCTTTGGAAGCTGGCTTGTGATACAATTTGAGACAATGATCATTGACTAGTAATTTGAATCTGACAGGATCAATGGTGGTGAGCTTAATAGCTCCATTGGGAAAGACCTTAGCAACTTCATATGGTCCTAGCCACCTTGTTTGCAATTTTCCTCTATTGTCCTTATATCATGAGTCATAAAGCAATGCCCAGTCACCTGGTTGAAATTTCTTCTCTTTGATAAATTTGTCATGCCATTTGATTCTTTGATTCTGCATGACTTCAGTGTGGTGCAAAGCTGTCTTCCTCATCTCGTCTAAAGCACTTAGCTGCATGATTCTTTCTTTTTGTGCCTCAAAGATATTCATGCTTAGGTCCACTACAGTTCTAAGAGTTTTTTCTTCAAATTCAACAGGCATCATAGCTGTTTTCCCATACAGTAGCTCAAATGGAGTGAAGCTTGTAGTAGTTTTCTAGGTGGTTTTGT
Organism: Sequoiadendron giganteum; assembly: GCA_007115665.2. NCBI lineage: Eukaryota > Viridiplantae > Streptophyta > Pinopsida > Cupressales > Cupressaceae > Sequoiadendron > Sequoiadendron giganteum. Next base: position 546,242,320 of record CM021108.1, read on the forward strand.
AGGCCCAAACTACTTTTTATAATCTATTTTCCCAATCCTTCTTGTGAATAGCTACTTTTTTTGTTAGGATGGCTTCAATTTCTCTGTTGGTCACCTCAACTTGTCCATTGGCCCGAGGGTGATAAGGAGTAGATTTCCTATGCCTTATGTTATATTCATTGACTAGTGTTGTAACAAGTGTTGAGGTAAACTGAGCTCCTTGATCAGTTACTATTTCCCTTGGCACTCCATATCATGTGAAAATTTATTCATACAAAAATTTTGCAACTTTTTTGTCTCTTGCATGTTTCATGGCCTTGACTTCTACCCATTTAGTTACATAATTAGTGCATACCAAGATATAAGACTTACCGTTTGATGGGGGATCAATGGGTCCCACAAAATCCAATCCCCATTTGTTGAAGGGAGTGACTACTACTTGGGGGTAAAGTGGAATCTCATCTGATTTGGTTGGCCTACCCATTGTTTGGCACCTATCACATTTTCTTGTATATCTTTATGCATCCTTGTGGAGTGTAGGCCAATATTAACATATGTTCAAAATCTTCATTGCTATCCTTTTGGCTGCAAAATGCCCTCCACAGGGTTCATCATGGCATGCATATAGAATGTCATATATTTAATCTTCCCTCACACATCTTCTCATAACATGATTTGGTCCAGTATAAAACAAGCATTCAACAATCGATGTAAAAGGGAAAGAATTTTCAATGAGCACTCTTCTCTCTTTTGGAGAGAAGTGAGGAGGAACTCTCCCCATCACAAGGTAATTAGCTATGTCAGCATACCAGGGTGTGTGCACAGTAATAGAAAATGGATGCTCATCAGAAAATGAGTCATCTATGGCTTGATTGTCTTCTGATGTGGTCAGTCTGGAAAGAAAATCTGCAACAACATTGGCCTTCCCTGGTTTGCCCATAATGGTTATGTCAAACTCTTGCATTAGCAATAACCATCTGGCTAACCTTCCTGAGATCAAGGGTTTTTTCATGAGATATCTAATGGCTGCATGATCAGTGTGCTCAAAGATTTGGTAGCCTATTATGTAGTGCCTGAATTTGTTCAGGGCATAGATTATTTCCAACATTTCTTTTTCTATTACTGTATAATTGAATTCAACTCCTTGTAAATTTTTGCTGAAAAAATAAATGGAATTTTCAATGGATCCTTCTTTCTATCCCAAGACTACTCCTATAGCATAATCTGATGCATCGGTGTGGATGTGAAAAGGAATTTCTCAATTAGGTCCCTTAAGTACAGGAGCATGAGTCAAGGCTGCCTTCAAGTCAGAAAATGCTGAGGCATAATCTTCTGCCCACTAAAATTCAACATCTTTGGTTAAGAGAGTATACAAGGGTGCTGCTATTTTACTGAAGTCTTTGATGAAACACTTGTAATATCCTGCATGTCCCAAGAAACTCATAACATCTTTTTATTTTGCAGGTGTAGGTAGATTAGTAATTATCTCAATTTTTGTAGGATCTATCTAAATTCCTTTGTGGGAAATGTGGTGGCCAAGAACTACACCTTCCTACATCATCATGAAGCACTTCTCACTATTCAAAGAGAGATTTTGGTCTTCACATCTCTGTAATACTTTCCAGAGATTCTCCAATGCTTCATCAAAATCAACATCATAGGTGGTAAGTCATCCATATAGATTTCCATGTAGTCAAGAGAGATGTCTGAAAATATGCTGATGACCACTCTTTGAAAGGTTACAGGTGCGTTTCATAAACCAAAGGCAAGTATTGAATAGGAATATGTCCCCCATGGACATGTGAAGGTTGTTTTCTCCTGGTCCTTGAGTACAATTGAAATATGATTGTATCCACTGAATTCGTCAAGGAAAGAGAAGTACTGCTTTCCTGCAAGTGAGTCCAACACTTGATCAACAAAAGGCAAGGGAAAATGTTATTTCTTAGTAGCAGCATTGAGTTCCTTGTAATCAATATAGACTTGCCATTTTCCTCCTTTCTTGGGCACAATCACCAATGGGGACACCCACTGGTTGTCTGAGATAGGATAGATAAAGCTTGCATCTAGCAAATTTTGCAGGTCTATTTTGACAATCTCCCTCAATGCAGGGTTGATTCTTCTTTGTGTCTACCTGACCGGTTGACAATCATCTTTGATATATATACTATGAGTGCAAAGCTTGGGGTCTAAGCCTTTCATATCATAGTAATCCCATGCAAATGCATTTTGGTGGGCCTTCAACAAATTTATCAATGACAACTATTGTTTTTCTCCCAATTTGCTGTTAATATTCAAAAAATTTCCCTTGGACACCTATACTTGTGTAGTTAACTCTATCATAGCTATTTCATTAATACATGGTACCTTAAGTTCATATGGAAAATTGTGTGGAACATACCTGTTGCTACAGGTTGAGTGGCTGCAGGAAGATCAAGTAGAGCAGACAAAAGTGTTTTCACGGGATCAACAACACTAGACGCATGAGAGGATGACACCTCCTCTATCTTGCAATGGTTCTGAAGTATATTAGATAACACTTCATCGCCATTTTGAAGCTGCAGGAATGGGCTACTACCTAACATCATAAGTTGCGTCATAGAGTTAGCTTCCTCGACCTCTTCACCTACATGCGGCCATACAAGATTATCCTCAACATGGGATGGCTGAGCAGGAGGATAAAGAACAAGCTTTTTGGTGTTCCTGCCATCAAAAATGGTCATGTCACCTGACCGACATCCAATATAAGCGTTTTTTGTTGCTAACCATGGCCTTCCAAGGATGATAGGATACCTACCTAGTGTAGCTTTGGAGAAAGAATCATGAAGTTGGCTGGATACTCCCAAGAATCCATAATCACCACAAGGTCCTCTACTATGCCATCAGGCTTAATAGTGGAGCTATCAGCAAGCTGTAGGATAGTAAGAGTGGATCACATAATCACAATGTTCAGTTACTACAAGATGTCCTTAGTCATCATATTTATTGCTACACCCAAGTCAATCAAAGCATTATTTATGTGTGTCCCATTGATAATAACTTCAACCACATGACTACTTGGATCATTGTACTTGGGGATAGTTACTTTTCCAAGTATGATGTCAGCCAATTGTCCCACTACATGAACTGTAGTTGGGTCTTTCTTTTTCCTACCCAGCTTCTTGAGGCATGCTTCTTTGATTGCTTTTACATATATAGGGACATCTTTTATGGCCTGGAATAGGGGTATCTAGACACATATATGCTTTAGTTGTTCTAGAATTTCAAAAGTGGTGTCCTCCTTGTCTTCCTTTTGTTTGGAAACTTCCAATCTCTGGGGGAATGGTGGTTCCTGTGCCATTTGTTTGGCTGGAACCGGTTCGGGATTTGTAGGTGCACTAGGCTAAATGGAAAAATTCAGAGGTTCTTCTTCTTCCATAGGAAGATCAGTGATGATAGGTGTGGAAGGAGTTGGTAAAGTAGTTCCTAAATGCAAATGTATGTTGCTTAAAATCACAACATATGCAGGAAATTGATTTGGATCAATAGAGTATACAGGTTGTTGTTGTGGTTTATTATTTGGGTTAGGTGTGGGCTGAGCTGGTAATTGAGTGGGTTTAGGCACATTTGGGCTAGGATTGGAAGGAGGAGACATGATATAAGTCTGTTGGGGTTGAGAAGGTGGCTGCATGTAACTAGTTGTCTGATTTGGCCATTGTTGTCCACCTCTCCATTGGGATGCTTGTTGCCAGTTTCCTAGAGGTGGCTACCAAGGTCCTTGAAACTGCTGCCAATTCCCCTAAGGTTGTTGCCATTAAGGTGAAGCATTTTGATAATTGGGCTAAGAATTTGGAGGGTTACCCCAATAATATGGTGGATATCCTCCATAGTTGGATGGACATGGGGGTTGCCACTGGTTACCAGATGAATAGGAATTAAGATATGGCCCTACAAAAGATAGTGGATCTGGTGGCATACCTTGTCTTGGAGCCCATGGCCTTTTCTATGAAACAAACTAGAATTGATCTTTCTCAGTTTGAATTGGTTTGAACTTTGGTGGAATTTTCTTGCTCTCAATGTTAGCTACCATCTTGGATCCACAGTCCTTCTTCTTTTGTCTGCAATGAGGGCAATATTTTGTTAGCATTGCCTCTACCTCCTCATGTTTCTTCTTGGCCTGAAGTGTATCCAACCGAGTAGCTAGATTATTTATGATATCCTGCTTGAAATCTAATAGAAAATAAGTAATCTCCATCCTTGAAACTCCACTGGTGGATGACTTACCCATAGAGGATTGGTAATCTCTCCCTTTCTTTGAGGTTGCTCTAGAATAGTTTTGGCATATCTTCTTAATATCCTCCCAAGGAACTTGAGTGAAATCTCCTCCTACCATCAGGTCCAAGGCATCAGTGCAACTTTCATTAATTCCTCTAAAAAAACACAGCTTCCATGAGTCTTCATTGAGTGTATAGTGTGGGGATTTTTGCAAAAAAAACAAAAACCTTGAAATGAAATCCTCTAGGATTTCATCTTCCTTTTGCTGCATTATGAAAATGTCACCTCCTCTCATATCACTGCCCTTGCAATACTCTTTGTATTTATCAAGGAACTTAGTCTTCATGCCCTCCCATGTCTCCATAGTATCTCTTCCAAGGCTCATAAACCATCTTAATGCAACTTCTTTCAAAGTGGTAGGAAATAGCTTAAGCTTGCGGGCATCAGTGGTATAGTCATAGCTTCTGCAAAGTATATCAAAATCAAACAAGAATGTATGCGGATCTTCTATGACAAACCCATAGAATTTAGGAAGTACTAAAGCAGGGACACTTTTGAGGTTGTTTACTTCATTTTGTTGAGCAATGAGAAAAGGAAAAGTTGGTTGGTTTTGCCTATTAGGCCTATTTCCATTTGCATCAGCAATGTCTGCTTGATGAAGTTCCAAAGTAAAGGGTTCTTCAACTAGATTTTGATCTTCAAGGGAAAATTTAGAACTGGTTAAGTCAGGAAATGTATCAGCAAATGGGTGTGGCTCTTCTTCTTCTTCTTCTTCGTTTCTGGGCAGATTTGGAAGCTCTATTAGCTGAAATGGTTTTGGATTATTAGGAAGGAATCTCCCATAAGCATCTCTTGCTCTTCTATGCATGTGGTATCACTCAACATCAATCAAATCACACAAAGAATTGGTTAAAGAATAGTAGATCATAACTTCTAAACACCAAGAGGAAATTCCAGAAAATACTACAGCAAAAAGAAAACTAGCAATGGCTTCAAAGAACTCCCTAGTTTGACACCATCCCCGACAATGGCGCCAAAAATGTTGGCCTCCTACAATGATATTAATAACTAAGCCTTTACAACCATGATTCAAAGATTGGACATCTGATCTGAATAGCCATTTTAACCATCATGAAGGTACATTTAAATTGTCAACCCAAGGATGTGAACTTGAAATGGGTTAGCACAGTATGTGCACTAGGAATTTTAAAGTAGTCATCTTCATTCTACAACTAAGAAAGATTCAATACTGAAAGTAAATTGCATGGAAAGGAACAAAGCAAATGTTAAAAGTCACTCAACAATTAAACTAAGCTGAACATGCATGACATGAATGAAAATTTGAACAAAAAATAAGGAGCTACTCTGTCTGCTTTAGCTGCAAGAACAGTCACAAAATGGAATTCTAGTGGCTGCAGGAACAGTCAGTGCCAGATTTTGAACTAAGTACTAAACACAAACTAATAACTAATCTAACTAAGCTAAGGAACAAATTACTCACCAAGTGGACCCCCTTGGATGAGTATCCTCTAAAACTAATGTAAACTCAAATGCTCAACTCATAACTTCATCTTATTCATTCGAAAATACAATTACAAAAGAGTAGCATGTATGGAAATGCTTAGTAAACTATCAGATACAACATAAATAATCAACAACTTGGTAACCTTCAAACTCTTGAACTCCTGAAGAAGGAGAATCCAAACCTTATTTATCTCACCCACTAAACAAGGCAGTCAACTCCCACTAACTGGGAGGACACCATTTAGGGAAAGCAGAGAAAAGAATGGAGGGTGGCTACACATGCAGGAAATCCAGTCAGACATGCAAGTCCCAATGTAGACTCAACACTATAGTAACACCCACGACTGTTCAACATCGTGCGAGATCAATATAAGATGGTTACATGTAGATGACATGGGGAATCTCCACCGTCATCCTCCAGTTGACCTTCAAACGCCTCCTCAATAATGACCAACTGATGACTGCATTCCTCAAATTAGTATCCTCAAGTGTGTCTGCATGGCAATGTTAGTATGAATAATAATTGCACATCTATAACCACCTTAAAGAAAATTCATCAACCACATGCAAAATCAATATAGATAGTCCACATAATAGCTAATGTCATTAAAACTGGCAGAAATGGGATTAAATCCAATGTCTATGGTTTGAGGGAAACATTATAGAAATACCAACATTTAATTATCAAAGTCCATGTCAACTTTAGAAAATAAACTATGGATTCTACCCAAATTAAGACCAAAAGCTAGGCTCATCAATTGTTTTGGAATCTTGTCTTCCTATCCAATCTCACACTCTCATCATGCAAAGGGATGGTGGCATATGATAAATTCATCTATATGCTCCCACCGATAGAAGCTGCCCATTTTCTTGATAGTAACATCCCCCATTTAGGAGGACAATAAACCACAATAATATCTATCAAGAAAACTTTATTGGGGTAAGGTACAAGTCAAACTTCTATTTCACTTACCAATCCAATGATATTCACTTCTCTAGATTCCATAGGGAAACATTTGCCATATGACTTTAACACTTGCAAACCAAGGTCATTCATTGCCTCAAGTGGCATGAGATTGTTGGATGCACTTGAATCAAGAATGAAATTATGGAGAAGTCATATATTGATGATTAGAGTGGTATAAAATGGATCATCAACTTACTGGTTTTTCACCACTATTGCACTGAGGTATACTTCTACAATATCCTCCACCTTTTCTTCTTCAATTGGGGTATTGGTTGGTGGTTCTTGTACAACCTTTGAAATAAAATACATAGCACATGCTCTATGTTCATGGATCTTAATAGCTTCAAACAAAGACATAGAAACTCTTACCTGACTCAAAATCACTCCCATATCAATTGGAATATATTGTGGTAAAGTTGTATTTGGGGCTATGATCACTATATTTATGTTCAATATGAATGAATTTATCTGACAAGGGGAAGAAATATCTCTTTTTTATTTTCCATCTTGGGAAAATTTAGGCTTTTGGTTCATTGTTGTCATTTTTTATTTCTTGGACTCCTTTGTATTTGTAGCCCTATCTACACAAATAATAGTATCATTTGCATGCAAAGCAAGCATTGAATATTAAGAATGTACTTTTTATTTTATTTTTGTTCTGGAATTTTTCTCTTCTCAATAACCTTCTTAACTAGAACATGTTGTTTGTCATCAACATTCACCCTCTACTTACTAGTGTCAACTCTTTGTGTTACTACATCTGACTTACCAACCTTTTGTGTATGGATAGGAACAATATTATTTTTTAACTAAATTCCATTTTGGGCCTACATCACAACAACATTAGTGAGATCCTTGATATCCTCAAATTGAGGTCTAGTCCTCTTATACCTCTACTATATTGGATACCTCATATGCTCAAAATGATGAATTGGTAATTGATATGGCTACAAACATGGCTTGCTATCTCAACCTAAACAAAATGGTCACTGATATTAATAATATCATGACACCTTATATCCTTTCCTTGATCATAGATCAATTTAGATCAAATTGATCAAGTTTGTCCTAGTAATATTTAGAACCACCTTCACCATTCAAAATTTCTTTATTTATTTCCATAGAGAGCACAACAACATAGTTAAGAGGGCCATGTGGGAGGAAAAATGAATCGCACCATATATTATTATCTTGGTAATTTAGAACTTCTTTTGTCAAAGGGTCAAACATATCTTTGTCCTATTGTTTAAAATTTACACTTTTTAGTAGGCCTTCCATTATGTTGTTGTTGTTGTATTTTAGACCAATCAATATTGCAAGGCCTGTTGTGCAATATTTTTCCTTCATTGAAATGTGTGAATACACCTTGAGGTGGAAACCCCTTATCATTCCTTGCTACCATGTAAGACAAGTCCTTCATAACACCCATTAGTTTGTATAATTTGTCCTCAATTGAGGGGTTTATTTATAGTATCTCTGTTTGGTTGTGATAACTTCACATTAAGTATTTTCAATTGTTTACCAGATGCCCTCATATTAATTTCAATGCTTATAGTTGTGTAAGAGAGGAGGACCAACCACGTCAAGGCCCCAGGTCATGGAGGGCTGAGAGAAGAAGGATGTCTAAAGTTACCTTAGCTTAAGGGAGTGTTAGGAAATATAGGATGAGAATGATGAGGACTATAATGTCCTTCGATCACTCTGCAGACTCGAGACTCAAAATGGGGCTAGGCGAGTCAGTTTTCGGGGTCAACACTGTATCTTAGCTAGCTCTCTACCCGAGGACAAAAGCACAATTCTAAGATGACAACACAACGCGCTGGCATCTCTCAGGTGCACTGGTGTCCGTACGACCAAAGGACTAAATAGACAAGGTTAAACACAAGAAAATAGACTAACAACCTAGCTAGCTACTTTCAAATGGCAAAAATAACACTATGAAGTAGGTAAAGTATGCACAAATGTGATAAAGTAAATACACAAGAGTGAGGATGATAAGAATGATCTCACAAAGGTGCTCGTTCACCAGCTAGCTCCAAGAATGCTTCCACCTACACACAAGAGAGAGGAAAATTGTTGGGGGGTTGTATAGGGGTCTGCCTCAATCAAACCCCATTTTTGGTGTTTCCACCTCCATGGAAAACCAAGATAACGGTAATGGAGAAAAGTGTGATAAAGCAGGAAATGAAGGAAAGAACACAAAAGCACTACAAATCAGTGTTATGCTACCCAACCAAATTGTAGAGGAGAGGAGTAGAAAGATTACCACCTCCACCAAGGGCTTATTATCCAATGGGGGAGAAAATGAGAGGACTCAAGCCTCTGTTGCAATGGTGTTTGTTCCACACTTTCTCTATCAAGTTGATGGAATGTTGATGTTGCTACTATGGAGTGCAAAGTGTTGCTTAGATGCTAAGAGAATTATCTGTAGAGAGGTGAGTTGAATGCTTAGAGTACTTAAAGCTTAGAATGGATGAAGGAAGAGTGAATTTGAAAGAGAGAATGAAGGAAACAACCATGTTCAGGTCGATTCGTCAAAGAGGGCATTACAAATCGATCTCCAATGGGGAGTGTAACACCTCTGCAGGCTCCAGACGCGAGAATCTACCAAGGATGTAAGCACGCCGCACAGACGTCTGCGTGATGCATGGACATCCTCGACAGTTATTCCTCTGCTGACACACAAAATAGATGCCAAGTGGATCGAAGGCAACAAGATTATGTGTAATTTTTCGTTCAGATTTGGTTTTCTAAGGTGAGGATGTGTAAAAGGGGAATTTGCATAAGGGGTGCAAATTCGCTCCTATACAAGTTGTAGCATATGCCTCCCTAAGATTATGAGGATTTCTATCTCTCAAATAATAGCCTATTTTAGAATCAAATGCACCACAATGAAACACAAGATGCATTGATTCATTGGTTTTAAGATGCTAAGGTACCTTTCTCATAATGAGGATGAACCTTCTATTGAAATCAACAACCATCTCATTGATGCTCTTCTTGATGGTGGTGAGCTCATGGATAGAAAACTTAGGATCAAATATATCCGTATATTGTGTCCTAAAAGCAATAACAATTTCTTCCCAAGAAAAAATACTATTATCAAAGAAATTTCTAAACCACTCTCTAGCACTTTCCTTCAAGGAGTGAACGAACAACTTTTCCATCACATATGCATCTTCAATCTCATACTCATTAATGATATTGATGAATTATCTTATATGCTCTTCTCTTGTTACTGCTTTGTTGCCTTAGAATTTTGAGACCTTATCTATGATGTCACTAGGAATAGGATTGAGGTAATTTGTGTAAGGAAGTTTAGGTAGCATAATAACTTCCTATACTAACCTTGAGAGGAGGGTAATGCAAAAAAATTCAGATCTTTACATTAGTTATATAAATTAAACATAAATAAACACAAATATCATGAATACCACAACACAATGATTTACATGGGGAAAACCCTTCTGGGAGAAAAAACCCAACACTCCAAAAGTCACCCAATATATTATTTAGAAATTGTGAAGATTACAATATACTTGCATAGCAAGCTTCTCATAAGAGTATCACCAACCAAAGATCTGGAGGCAACACAACAACTATCAAAATATTAAAATACATCACAATGCACAACCATAGTATAATTCCCTCATAAAATAGAGTTGCTTTCTAGGACAAGACAAGCCAATAGAAATATCTACTATTAGATCTAAGACCTAACGATGAATGGTATAGATTACAATAATAAAATATACATAAAATATGGTTTTTGGGGGCACTGCTCCCAAACCCCCAACTGAGGGGGGTCATCCCCCTCAGACCCTACAAGAGGGGTACCCCCTCTTGCAATGCCCCACACTCAATATATTAACATGTTATAATTAAAAGGCCGAGACACCATTTTTCCTAACAATTTAGGATCCCAAAGAAATCTAGTTATCTATACCTTTCAACTCCTAATGGATGTCAACCTAGAGCAAATATTTGAGCCTATCTTTGAAAGCTTCCTCCAACATTTTGTCCTACATTTTGGTATTGTGGTATTTGTTGACCTTGTTGAAAATCCATAACATGAGCCTTAAGTCAACTGATAAATCTTCATCAATAATTCTAGCCTTCTTCTAGGTTTGTTTAATAAGTTTGACTCTTTATTTATGATTCTTCATCTTTCACCATTATTATTTTGAATGTGTTGATCAACATCATAGAAAGTCTAATTGAATTGAGAATTGTTAGGAAAATGGTGTTCGAACCTTGTAATTACACAAGGTTACTATTTATAGTAAGCTTACATTTAAGCTTTTTTTTTGGTGCAAAATTTCCCCAAAGCTTTGGAATGACTAAATAAGTATGCTTGTAAAGTTTCATCATGAGATCACATCTAGATTTGAAGATATTATTGTTTATTTTTGAAAGATTCAAAGTCTAGTTTGAATGCCTCATATTGATTTTTTGGGTTCGTAAGTGGTTATAACTAGTGAAGCTAGTTATAGCTTGATAGAGCGCTTCATGAGGTTTTTTATGGTTCAAATCGTTCATCAATCGAACACCTAGATCAAAAGTTATGGCCTCTAAAATTTGGGTATTTTGAAATGGGAGATGCAAAAATTTGTTGGACACATAAATGAGCTATAAAGGGGGAGTTACACATGGTGGTGTGTGTTTTGACACATCATATCCATCTATTATTGGAGATAAATTTGGACACCACTTTTTATGTGGTTTTGGCTCATGGTTTTATAATACCATTTGATGGTTTCATGTATTGTATCTCCTATATAATAAGTGCATGAGATGGAGGTTAGGTGTGAGATTATTGTAGCTTTTGAGTTTCCTTTGGATCTTTGGTTGGTGATACTCCTATGAGAAAAATTTCTCTATAATTATATTGTAATCTTGTTGATTTTTGAATAATATATTGGGCAGCTTTTGGAGTGTGGGGTTTTTCTCTTGAAAATTTTTCCCCCATGCAAATCACTGTGTTATGGTATGAGTGTTGTTTATATTTATTTCTATTTAATTTTCTATAACTATTCAAACCTAATTTTTTTTTGCATAACCCTCCTCTCAAGATTAGTGTAAGAAGTTGTTTTTCTATATTAGCTTCCTTATAAGTCGTGTCAAAGATTGATCACTTTTGGTTTCAATTGTGGGTTGTTGGGTTTTTAAACTAATCTAGATTTGAGTGGGATATTGTGTAGAAGATACTTTGTGATCTTGTTGCAAGAATTTTTAGATGGAAAACATATTAGAGATAATAAAGGTAGAAAATTTTTTATGGCAATAATTTCAAGATGTGGAAGCTGAAGATGGAGGATCTATTAATAAATTGAGATTTGTGGGATTTTGTTGAGGACAATATTTTAAGGCCTGTGGATCCTACTTTGGCTGCTCAATATGATGTTATGGAATGTAAAGCTAAGGGTCTAATCAGATTGTGCTTGACAAAATCTATTCTGATCAATGCCCATGAAGATATCTCTACACAAAACTATGGAATAAGCTTGGTGGGATGTATCAAGCCAAATATTTAGTGAATAAGATTTTCTCGAGGAAGAAATGAGGGTGGATTAATTATAGACCACTTGGAAACATTAATATGTTTTGGTGGCTCAATTGGCATCAATTGGTGCCAAAATAGATGAGGAGGAAAAATGTCATATCTTGCTTTATTTTTTGACCAATTCATGGGATTCTCTTGTTATGGCTATTGAGAGTAATTTTGTTATCTTGAAAGTTGAAGATGTTGTGGGTTCTTTTTCTTTTTGAAGAGATGAGAAGGTATCCATCAGTGCTAAGGAGGCCCTAAATGTTCATGGAAGACCTAAGGAAAAATCAAGAAGAATGAAAAGTGTGATAAATCCAAGTCGAAGGGAAGATCCAAATCTCCTAGAAAGTCCAAAGTGATTTTCTAAAAATGCAGTAATCCTAGACACTTCCATAAGGAGTGCAAAGAAGAAAAGAAGAAGAAGAGATTTGGTTTTGATTCTAATTGTGTGAAGGAAGATGGTGATGCATTAATTGCAACTTTTTTCACTCATGAAATTAATGATGCATGGCTAATTGACTCAGGTTCATCTTTTCAAACGATCTCTAATAGAGACTGGTTTTTTGAATATGAAGAATTTGATTGAAGTAAGGTATACTTGGGCGATGATTCTTGTTTAAATATTATTGGTCATGGTAAATTTAGAAGCAAGTTTCCTGATGGTAGAATAAAAAAGATTAATGGTGTGTTACATATCCTTGGATTAGAACGAAATTTGTTATCTATGAGAAAATTAATAAATGCAGGTGTGCAAGTATTTTTTTGATGCAGTATGCAATATGGTTAGAGGTGTTATGGTGATTGCTATAGTTTTTAGAATTGGAACATTGTATAAGCTTTATGCATTCACTATTGAGTGCAATAATACTTCTATGCAAAGCAAGTATATGGCTACTTTATTGGAAGAGGTGAGGGTTTCATCTTCAATGGATGGTCATGGCTTCTAGGTACCCAAGAGTTCTCTTTCTTCTAAATCAAAGTTAACAACAAAGAAGACTATGTTATGGCACCAAATAATTTTCCACATTAGAGAAAATGGTCTAAGGACCTTGAAAAATAAAACCTTATTGAAGGGTTGATTGATTGTAATCTTGATTTTAATTTTTACGAGCATTACATTTATATAAAATAAAACTGCATTGCATAATTTATGAGTTTTGTCTCTAATGTCTACTACTACATGTATTGTTTTGATATCTAATTTTAATAAGAAGGGAGTTACCCCCATGGTATAAATTTCTTAAAATATATATTTTAAAATTAGATATCAAAACAATACATATAGTAGCAAACATTAGAGACAAAGCCACAAACATGACTAGTTATGCCCGATATTGTATCAAGAACTTAAGCCCATAAACCATTTCTCATAATCTTTCAATTTGGGGAGGAGATAAAAGAGAAGAGTGAAAAACAACAAAAAATAATATAACTCCATGCTATTTCTCATTAATGCATTGCTGACAAGATAAATTGTATTGCATATGTTCTCATTTCCCCTTGTAGTTTCAATGGATATTGCATCCCCGACCAATCCTATCAACAACTATTTGTTGAGAGTTGATATGGTTGTAATGACCTTACTTCTAAATTTGAAGAGGAAATAATGATTAAAAACAATAATTCCTCAGTACTTTTTCCTCATCATTTGAACAACATTGTAACATAAATTCTCCAGCAATACCTTGTCATGGATGTGTGATACCTGTTAGAACCAAAAATTTCCATTAGAATCCTAAGGTCTTTACCTGTTTGAACCCATATATTTCACTATCTTTTTATGAAAAAATCATTCGCTACCTTTTATAACGTTAAAATACCTTCTACCGCCATTACTTTATCCCTCATAGCCTTCACCGCTTTACCATGGCCTTTTGCAAAGTGGCTCACGGTATAGCGGTTGACGAATAGTAATGTAGCCGTTACCGCCACACCGTAGATGGTTAGAGAAGAGACTGCGGTGGCACGGTAAGCAGTAAGGTAGCGAAGTCTGGCAGTCAAGATGGTTACCGCGCAACCGCCAGAGGTCGAAAAGGAGACTGCGGTGGCGCGGGGATAGCAGTTAATGTTGGCCACCGCAATACCGTGAGTAGTCAACACATAGACCATGATGGCGTGGTAAGTAGCGAGGTGACGGTTAAGGTGCAGTGGACAGGCAACACGACAATCAGTGAGCAGTTACTGCTCAACCGCAGGGGGTTCTAATAGAGACTGCGATAACAGTTTGCAAGCGGCGAAGGAAGCAGTCAAAGAGGTTACCACGATACCATGGAGGGCTCTAATGAAGATCGCAGTAGCGTGGTAAGCCGTTAATGGTTAGCGACATGGTTACCATGATACCGCAACCATTCAAAACGATGACTGCGGTGGCACGGTGAGCAGAGACAAACAACGAAGTGGTAGCGATGGCGGCTATCACCATATTGTGATCGACCAGAAAAGGAACCGTGGTGATGCAGTAGACAATTAGTGTGGCAGTAAATGCTGGCATTGCAGTACCGTAGAAGGATGAGGAGAAGATCATGGTAGCACGGGTAATGGTGGAGTTGACAGTGAATTCCAGACACTACCATATCGCCAGAGGTAAAAGTGAAGCCCACGGTGGGATGGTAAAATAATAAAGGCCACAAGGATATGAACAAAGGCTTCACAGTAGTAAATCAAATGAAATATTAAGCAGCCGGTAAAGTATTAAAACAAAATTTAAAGGCGAACTATGTAAAAATATTTAATTTTCCGATAAGGCAATCCAATTAAATATTTTAATTTTTGCTAATGAATGCAAACGACTGTAATGGGAAATTAAAGAGTCGTGACTCTTGAAATGAATTGTATAAATCATTTGAAAAATCAGTTGTGACAGAGGAGGACAGTAGTTAGAATAGTTAGATATGGCAGAAAATGAAAACTAGGAAATGGATACAATGTACAGATCTTTCTTTGAAGCAGAATCAATGGAGATAATATATTTAAACTGGTGCAATTCTTTTTGGTGTTCAGTTGTTATGTTGTAATAATTTAGATTCTTTATTTGGTTGTCTCCAACTTGAAATCCTTTAATTATTTAGATCAACATATCAAGTATATCTTTGATTTACCAAAGTGCACTCTCATTTTGTGTGATTTAGTTGATTGGTGTCTGCAAGTCAGATTTAAACTCTTTTAAATAAGTCACAGTAATTTAGGGATTTCTTTTGGATGGTTAAAGTAGAACCTGATAGAGAAACATTCTAGCACTATTTATGCAAGTCATAAATTTAGTGAAGTTATATGCCAGTCATAAAATTTCAAAGTGCCTAACAACTAGAGTTAAGCCAGAGAGGGAAACATATACAGTTTTGATTTTGACTTCATTGCCCATGTGGATAGAAGGCACTGATCTATCACAACCCAAAAAAAAAATTTCCTATAAAATAACATTTTCAAATCCTTTCTTTTATGCAGTAGGAGTAGCAGTCGGTATTTTATCTATTCACTTCCATTTTCCATTGTGGGTAGATTATTTCACCAGGAAATACATTTCAATCTACATCATTCATATAGGTTTACCCACCTTGGTCTAGCAGAACCTAAAGAGAAGAAGGTTCAATTACATCAATTGACCTTGTACGTTGGACAAAAGCGTTGTGAGAGCTTGGCAACCTCTTGTGGTTCAAACCTACATTTTTGAGACCCAACAGTTTGGTGACTCTACTGGGGACTATTACTCAGGAAATTTTTTTCAGCCTATCCATTTATAGAGTCAACAAAGTTTTACATTTTTTTTGGAGATTCCGCTGGGGAAAACCAAAGCAATATCATAATATTTTTCATTTTCCTACTTTTGGGAAAAGTAGGTGGCGACTCTGTTTCAGATTTGATAAATAATGCATGGATATTGTGGAATAGTCACATTTTGTCAAGATGTCAAAAGAAGAGAGAAGACAATAGTCAATAAGAGAGTTGGAAGAATTGGAACAACAAAGGTTACACTAGAAACAAAAAACACTACAAGTGAAACAACGATTACTGCAATTAAGAGCCGAATGTGTTCCAAGTACATCACCGAATAGGCCATCATACAACAAGAATGAAGACAAAAATGCTAGGAGATCTTGGACACAACAAATACCACATGATGCAACTGAGAACTTTGGTAATAAAGGTAATATGCTCTGTTCACAATAGAACATTTATGCATCTCAGTTACCACATCAAATGAATGTTTATTCTGTCCCTCTTGGACAAAGATTTATAAGATATCGGGATCAACAATATAATCCATATCATGAGCCTTGTACATATCAGTCTCAAATGCCATATCAAAGTGTGCAACATAATGCCATCTCTCATGGATGTGTAAATCAAAATCTACAATGAGGTACATGTCAGAATCAAAATTCTGCAAAGAAAAATGGTGAGTATTTTCAAATTCAAGAAAGAAACAAAAGTCTTTTGGATGCTTTCCTAAATATAAGAAGATACAAGGGAGAATCTAGGTATTCTTTGTTCAGAAGAATGATGGATATTTGTAGGCAAATACCTATTAGTTTCCCACCTAGTAGGTCTGAAATTATTGAGCAGTTCATGAGAAAATATGAGCCCAATTCAATCTATTGGCCTAAATTGTGGGTACCAATTGCCTATAATCAATTAGATGAATGGATTAGTACTGTATATAAGAAAAGATGTGAGGACACTATCAGAGATGAAGACAATAGTGAAATCACAGATAAGTATCAGGATGATTTTGTTGAGGACCAATCTTCCACTTTGGGAGATGATTGCAACATTGCTGATCTTGTTAGTGACACACCATCTGGGTAACACATCAACAATGGTTCAGATGATATGGAGGGACAACCAAATTGTGATGAAGAAATTGTGAATCTACAACAAGATGATTGTTGCAGTCCTTATGAAGATCAAGAAGTTGGAGACATGGTAGAAGATATGGAAGCAGAGACCTGTTCACTTAGTAATGAGAAAGTTTCAAATTTACTGACTCTTGAATACCAGAAGTATGCACATAAAGATGATTCTAGAGTTTTTGTTCCAGCCTATATATGCTTTGACAATGAAGATACTATGTGTAACAATTCATATAACCCCATGTGCATCTCTCACATTGAGGAAGAATTTTTTGAAGCTGATCAAGAATCCATTTGTGTCCAAGAAGAGGTATGTGATTTGAATAATTCTTGCCTACAAGAAAAGGATGTTGGTTTGCATGTTATTGATGATGAGTGTTCAATATTTTTTGATTCAAGCATGTATAAAGAAGACTGTATGGATCAAATGTGTGTGTCAATGCCAACTGGTGATAGGAAAGAAATGGAAAGTGATTTGATTGTTTCCGAAAATATTGATGAGATAGAATTTTTTGATTTCCAAGAAAAGCATTCAAATTTTCAGGTCCCAATGTAGTTGCTGGATCATTCGGCAACATATGATAATGATCAAGCCTATGAACTTATTGTTGAATATGGATACACTTTGTATGCTGAAGATGACAAAGATTTGTCATATGATAATAGGAATGATGAAATACCGAGTGGTGAAATGAATATGAGTCAGGTTGAATACAATGATTTCTTGAAATTTTTTAATCACAGAACATGTTGCAAGGCAGATGGAATGGATAGTTTTAAAAGAAACCTGATGAGCTCTAAACATAATAAGGTCTATGATAGAGGAAAGTACAGGTTCTTCTTTTGGAGTGGCCTGGGGCCATCCCTTATGGTTTAATTTTTTGAACCATAGCAGGTACAGAGGATTAAGGATTGCCAATGCATGGACAATTCTTAGCAAAGCCTCTTTAAACACTCTTTTCCATGCACAATAGTTTAGGAAGGGTCTGGTTTTGCCAGTACATGGACATTCTCAGAAATTCCCTCATTAAAAAATTTGTTTTCCTTCCATGTACAGTAGTCTAGGGTTCTCCATCTTCCATTTTTCATCTCCTTCATGCTCTTTCATTCCCTCCATTTTTCATCTCTCAATTTTCCATTCTTTGCTTGGTCTGCTCTCTTAAGAGATATTCTGGATTCTTATAGTGATTTGGAAAACCACTCATCCCCAACAGGAGCCACTATTAGAACCAAAAATTTCCATTAGAATCCTAATGTCTTTACCTGTTTGAACCCATATATTTCACTATCTTTTTATGAAAAAATCATTCGCTGCCTTTTATAACGTTAAAATACCTTCTACCGCCATTACTTTATCCCTCATAGCCTTCACCGCTTTACCGCAGCCTTTTGAAAAGTGGCTCGTGGTATAGCGATTGACGAACAATCATGTAGCTATTACTGCCACACCACAGATGGTCAAAGAAGAGACTGCGGTGGCACGATAAGTGGCAAGGAAACAAAGTCTGGCAGTCAAGATGGTTACCATGCAATCACCAGGGGTTGAAAAGGAGATTGCGATGGCGCAGGGATAGCAATTAATGTCAACCATCGCGATACCACGAGCGGTCAACACATAGACCACGATGGCACGGTGAGCAATGAGGTGATGGTTAAGGCGCGGTGGACAAGCAGCATGGCAGTCAGTGAGCAGTTACCGCTCAACCGTAGGGGGTTCTAACGGAGACCGTGATAACGGTTTGCAAGTGGCAAAGGAAGCAGTCAAAGAGGTTACCACAATACCACGGGGGGCTCTAATGAAGACCGCGGTAGCGCAGGAAGTCATTAACGGTTAGTGACGCAGTTACCGTGATACCGCAACCAATCAAAATGATGACTGCGGTGGCGTGGTGAGCGGAGACAGACATCAAAGTGGCAGCGATGGCAGTTATTGCCATACCGTGACTGGCCAGAAAAGGAACCGCGGTGATGCGGTAGATAGTTAGTGTGGCAGTAAATTTTGCCACCGCGGTATCGCAGGAGGAAGAGGAGAAGATCACAGTAGCACGGGTAATGGTGGAGTTGATAGTGAATGCCAGACATTGCCATATCGCCAGAGGTAAAAGTGAAGCCTGCAGTGGGGCGGTAAAATAATAAAGGCCATGGGGATATAAACGAAGACTTCGCAGCAGTAAATCAAATGAAATATTAAGCAGTCGGTAAAGTATTAAAACAAAATTAAAAGGCGAACTATGTAAAAATATTTAATTTTCCAATAAGGGAATCCAATTAAATATTTTAATTTCTGCTAATGAATGCAAATGACCGTAACGGGAAATTGAAGAGTCGTGACTCTTGAAATAAATTGTATAAATCATTTGAAAAATAAGTTGTGACAGAGGAGTACAGTAGTTAGAATAGTTAGATTTGGAAAAAAATGAAAACTGGGAAATGGATACAATGTACAGATCTTTCTTTGAAGCAGAATCAATGGAGATAATATATTTAAACTGGTGCAATTCTTTCTGGTGTTCAGTTGTTATGTTGTAATAAATTAGATTCTTTATTTGGTTGTCTCCAACTTGATATCCTTTAATTATTTAGATCAACATATCAAGTATATCTCTGATTTACCAAAGTGCACTCTCATTTTGTGTGATTTAGTTGATTGGTGTCTGCAAGTCAGATTTAAACTCTTTTAAATAAGTCATAGTAATTTAGGGATTTCTTTTGGATGGTTAAATTAGAACCTGATAGAGAAACATTCTAGCACGATTTATGCAAGTCATAAATTTAGTGAAGTTATATGCCAGTCATAGAATTCCAAAGTGCGTAACAACTAGAGTTAAGCCAGAGAGGGAAACATATACAGTTTTGATTTTGACTCCATTGCCCATGTGGATAGAAGGCACTGATCTATCACAACCCAGAAAACAAATTTCATATAAAATAACATTTTCAAATCCTTTCTTTTATGCAGTAGGAGTAGCGGTCGGTATTTTATCTATTCACTTCCATTTGCCATTGTGGGTAGATTGTCATGGATGTGTGATACCCTTAGTAGTTTTCCTCCAATGATCTCCCTAATAGCCTTCTCTACAACTAGTTGCAATAGGAATACATGACAAAGTTGGGCCAAGAGATCCCTTTCGATGCAAGTACCAAAATAGTTAGACACTATTATCCTTTCCACCATCTTTTGCTTAATTTTTTTGAAGTCAAACGATTAATAAATAACAACACAACAGATTTGAGGAAACAATTTGGACCCAAACATCAACTTCATGGTCAAAGATTACTAAAAATGAGTTAGCTTGTAAGAAACCATATCACAATATTTCCATAATCCTTCTGGGTATTTATCAATATTTATGAAAGGCCTATGCAACTTACTATTGTTCTAAATTATTAATTAAGGAAGCCACCATTTCCTTCAAATGTTTCTTAAAACCTTTATCATAGTAGCCTCAAAGATGAGAGACATCTCGATTTGCTTCATATCTACAAATACAATCACAAAAGCTTTGTGATGTGATAACACTTAGGATTTTTGGCACTAGTGACAAATCAAGTTAAAAGTTTGGCAATTTTCCTTTTAGAAGGAGTTGACAATATATATATGTATGTATGTATGTATGTATATGTATGTGTGTGTGTATATATGTATATTTCTTTGTATATGTATATATGTATGTGTATATATATGTGTATATATTTGTATACATATATGTATATGTGTATGTACATGTAGTATGCATGCATATGTATATAAATATATATACATATACATACATATTACATATATATGTCTATGTATATATATATACATATACATATATACATGTACACATGGAAAATTGACCGACACACTTGATCTTGATTATTAACATCATTTCGTCCTAAATCATACTCCCAACTTATCATCACCTTTCATCCCTTAATTAAATAAATAATTATTTAATTAGGTCTTTCTCCTCTGCTGATTAAATTAATCAATTTAATTTAATTCTCTATCTCTGTTCATTTAAATTAAGTCTCTAAAGTCTTCTTATTAAATTGAATAAATTAAACCTTATTTGATTTAATCTAACATTATCCCTTTTAGTTAAATAAATCAAAACATTTATTTAATTAAATTCTTCCTCTCAATTTTGATTTAAATCAATTCATAAATTTAAGTCTAAATTGTCACATCTCCTAATTCCTCATTACATTAATTAATTTTTGATTAGCTTAATGTTAAATCATGTCCCATCCTCTAGCTTTTACCACTTGCACATGAAAATAGATTTAATTCATTTATTAAATCTCTATTTTTCCTCACATGGCATAAAAGTGAAATATTCCCTCAAATTTGAATTCAAATCCAAGTGGACTTAGTCCTTCCAACAAGGCATTTATTTCACCTTACAAGTCTTTTTGCCTTGAGCCAAGTGGCCATAACTCCATTTTCTTCCCTCTCCAACAAATCATTTCACTAATTTCAAATTCCACCTAATATCATTTATTGACACTTTGATCAAAATGTGCAGAACCTTCACCCATTCACATCTTGACAAGTGGAACTTGGCCATTGGATGTTGAATGATCCCACATTGCTCAATCTCACTCATTCTTCCAAATTTGAAATTTATAAATGAGAGACTCTTCCTCTCATTCTTCATCCACAATTTGAGAGCAAAGTTATTATCTTCAATTGAGAGCAATTTTATTCATCTTCTTGAGTATTTGCCATCACCATAGCTAGGTTATTGCCGATTTTAGCAAGGAGTCACATTTTTCTTCACCATCAAGTGGATCAACCATCATCAAGCTTACAAATGAGTTGGGAAAGGGCCAATTTATACACATAATTGACACCAACTCCCCCATGGGATCAAGTGTTTACCATTGCTTAATTAGGATTTCCTTTATCTTTTATGTTTGTTCTTCATTTTTCCTATTATTGAGCATTGTAGATGGATTTCATGGGGAATCCTTGTTCTCACTTACATATGAACCTAATAGTGTGTTTGTTTTCCATGTTTGTGCAGGTGTAGGATTGGGGTTCACATTTTGACACTAGAAGGAGGGCAAATCTCAAGTTCTAATCACATTTTTTTAGAAAATTCTATAATTTTTTATTTTTTTTGTAGGTTCCAGAAAACTCCGTCGCTGACTGTCAAACGGTGCTATATTGCACCACTATCAGTCCAATGACACTATATTGAACTGCTCCAAACTCCAAACTCCACCGCTGGAGTCTTCCTGCCCACAAAATTCAAATTTCCAAGCTCGGTCATTGGTTTCTAGACTCCTAATTGCACAGCTAGGCTAAATATCATTGCAATTGTGCTCTTTGTCCTGCTACAGAGCGTCACTCTCAGTCATCAGCGATGTTATATTGCACCACTAGAGTTTCTAAACTCCACCGCATTTACTAACTACGCCACTAGGTGACAGTAAAAAGTTCAAATTTGATTTTTTTTGACATGTGCCTTTTTGTTTTCAACTTTTTGAGCCTCTAACCTATTTGATGTCTCTGTATCTTCTGGTTTTAATCACTTTGCAGGTTAGGGCAAGGAGGAAAATGAAGAGGAAGGTTACATTATGACATCATTCTCATCTTATACCAAGTGTTTTTAAACACTTTAGTGTTGTTTAACACATAGCAACAAAAATATTTTGGGGAATAAATTGACAAACCAAAAGTATAAGATTTTTTGAAAAAATCGAGAAAAAATCAGGAAAAAATCGGATTTAAAAAAAAAGTAAAAAATATATAACAAGAGATAAAAACTATTTTTTTTGAAATCGAAAGGCATTTCCATAGCATAGAGATATAGAGAGAAAATAAAATAAAGAGTTTAACTAATGAAATGTAGAAAATAGATTTTGTAGTTTATATTCATGCATTGCACATCTTTCAAACTCAAAGCATCACTTCACATTGCATAACGAATAACTAGCTGTCGATAGCTGATAGAATTTCAATTACAAGATAGCTTTTTACAAAGTCAACCTAAGCAGTTATGCAATTAATTCACATTGCATAACTAATAACTAGGAGTAGCTACCAAATTTCTTTAGCTTGTCATGGCATTCCATGAGACCACATTTCTTTGAGGCATTTTTTCAAATAGTTCACTCCCTTGTCTATGCTACGACATTTTTCATACATGTCTACCAAAACATTTTATCAAACAATTCATTGCCTTGTTGCTATGGCTAAAAGCCTAAAACAGATGATTTCGAACAAGCTATGGATGCTTGGAAAAAATCTATTAAAGCATAATAGTATGCAATAGCATAGACAAGGCAGTGAACTTTGATGAGCCCAAAATATGCTCATAATTTGAATGTCATGATGTATTTTTAAATACCCTTATTCTTTTGTTAATGGTTGTTTTAAACTCTTTAATTATAAACTTTTATCTAAAATCGGGTAGTATCCTGTGGCAACACATTCCTATATTCCTGCAGCTTAATATCTTTGTATGTCTATATTCATTGCCTTGTTTGACCTCCCAATTGACTGATATGATGCATGTGGTTTTTGGATAAATGAGATGAATTTAATGTGTGTGATTAATGAATGAATATCGTGTTATTATATGCATGCCTTCTTTCGCCTCTATTGCCATGTGTTTCATAGGTTGTTGAAGTTGGCATGAACGAGTCAATGTGCAGCAGATCTCGATCCTACAGTAAAGTCCATTTTCAACACGGCATCGAGGAAGTTGTTCCAGTGAAGACTCTCTGTCCGGGTTGTTGGGAGGAGATCTAAATGGTCATCAATCTAGGAAGAGTGGAATGCTAGATTCTCTCTTAATCGGTTGAACATATATGCTTTCATTTATGGAAGTCTGTTCCTCATAATTAGGAAGCATTTATGTCCGCATCTTTCTCTATTAAGTTAGTTAGTTAGTTGCTTTTCTATAAATAAGTGTTCCTCCTGTGTGAGTGAACAAGTAGAGAAGAGATTAGACTAGATTAGAGATAAGAGAATAGAACAAAGTATGTTTGAGTTAAGTGTTATAATGATAAACAAAGTTTTGTGTTAGTTTTCTTACAAATAGAACGACCATGTATATGATTCCGAGTTTATGAATAAAAGCTGATGAAGTTTTGAGTTCAATTCTTGCAAAAATTGGTTGATGCTTGCTAAGGGGGCCCACTTAGTAAGTATCTATAGTTAGTTGTTTATTTCCTGTTGTTTATCAATTAGAATTTCATTCCAGGAAGTTTAAATGCAAACTCAGTCTTATATTGTTCCTGCAACATAAGGAATCCATCCCTATGTCTGTTCCTGCAGCATAAGACCAGTTCATGGTTTATTTCTCAGTAATATTGTCATGATTTCTGCTTTAATTAAGTTATGCTTAAGTTGAGAAGACTTTGCCTTACGTTCCTGCATTAGAAGTAGAATTTCCTTTCACGCATTTTTTTTTAGTAAATTGTGGCTAAAATTGGTTCTTAGTGCACATACAGTGCCGCTCCATTTCAAGTATACGTTCCCTGGTTTAACAAAGTAAATGAACGACCATAAGAAGATGTTAGTTACCTGTTGGAATGTCCAATTCCCAGGTTAGGATTTGTCGTGACTTTTATATCCTTTTGTGGGAGACAACCATTTTTGGTGCCATTGCCGGGGATGGTGTCAAGCTAAGAACCTGTCATAGTCATTGTTAGTAGTAGTTTAGTGTGCTTATTCAAGAATTTTCAAATCCTTCAATTTTCAGTTAAGTCCGTTACATGCATAGAAGAAGAGATGCTCTAGGAAGATTCCTCCCAAACCCTTCCTTCACTGACAACAATTTTGAACCAACTTATAATCTATTTGAGGAAGGAGGAAACCAAGATATCTATCCATTTGCTGAAGACCCACTTGCTAAATTTCCCTTTGACCTAGCTGATGAAGAACCTCAAGAAAATGCATTTGATTTGATACTTCATCAAGCAGATATGGCACAAAATCCACCCAATCTACCTCCTACCTTTGAATTCCCTATCATACCCCAACAAGATAATGATAACCTAAAAAATATTCCTTCTTCATTACTTCCCAAGTTCTATGGACTAGTTACAGAGGACCCAGACACTTCCTTGTTTGAGTTTGACATCCTCTGTCGAAGCTATGATTACACCACAAATGCTCACAAGATGAAGTTATTTCCTGCTACTTTGAAGGAGGGAGCTCTTAGATGGTTCATGAGTTTGGGGAGGAATGCTGTCGATAGTTGGGCAGTCATGCAAACAAAATTTCTTGAGAAATATAAGGAATATTGTAAGAGTGGTAGTAAGGGTGATGATATATTCCAAATTCAGCAGAAGGAGGATGAAAGTCTAGAAGACTATATCTCAAGGTTTTTGTTTTCTTTGAAAAAGAATTCAGACCATACTCGCAATGAAGAATCTCAGAAATTACTTTTTCTGAGGGGAATCAACGATTCCTATATTGATGCTCTGGATCTGATGGGAGGAGGAGATATAACTCAAGTGCCTTGGGATGATATTAAGTCCATATGTCGCAACTACTCTCGAGAGAATGTCAAGAAGGGAAGAGGTCATTAGGCCATAGTGGGAAAGTCTTCTACTAATGGAGTTTCACAGATAGAGATTTCAAATTTGCTGTCTGATTTCAAGCAAGATATCATAAACAATATGGCTACACAATTGGATACTATGCAAGCTCAAAAGAAATATGAGGAAGATGAAGCAATATTGACCAAGTTTGTCCACATTACCGACAGAAGAAGCATGACTGTAGATGTAATATGGTGGCTAATATGGAGGCTAATAAATTACCTATTGACTTTAAGGCAGTAGAAGGTGATGATGACCAAGTATTCTACGTTGCACAAAGGCGTCCATGGGCTCAAAGACAAGGTATGCCTCAAGACCCTTTGAATTTTTGTAATCCTTACTCTAATTATAGTAACCAATGGCAACCTACATATGGCCCGTCACCACCATGGAATACCTCTCAACCACAATGGCCTAACTATCAAAGTCCTTAATGACAATCTCCTCAAGGAGGTTGGCAGCAGCCACAAGGACAATGGACTCCACCCCAAGGTAACTGGCAACAGAATCCTCAATGGAGAGGTTCTCAATAATGGCAGAGCCAATCCCCTAGCTTTTTGTAGCTTCAACAACCACAACCTCCGACCCTCATGCCACCTCCTGCGGCACCTGTAGCAAATACTGGCCCTCCAAAACAAACGCCTATGCCTACTCAACCATTGCCAAATCCTAATAATAAGCAGCAACAATAGCAACCTATGTATTTTGTAGAAGCCAATCAGTATCCAGCCTATGCTCTGAATATTAATGATATCCATCTCAGGTTTGGAACCACTCTACCTGCTCCACAGCCACCAGTAATTACTGAAATTCTACCCTTGCCTCTAAACAATTGACTAGTCCTGTAGAACATATACCTATATCAGATACTATCTCTAAGGAGCCTGTCCTGCAACATCAAGCCAAACCACCTTTTCCTCAGAGATTGCAAGTCAAAACACCCAAGTCTATGAAAAAGCCTACCTTTGATATTTTGGATCAACTAAAAAATGTACACATTCAAATTCCTCTCTTTCAAGCCATTAAAGATGTTTCAATCTATGGGAAAACCATTAAGAAGGCTTGTTTGAAGAAACTTGGAAGGAAGAAAAAGGATCCCCAAACTATCCATGTTCTAGGCCATTTGGTAGATATTATGTTAGGGAAGGTAGTCATGCCAAAATATGCTGACCCTAAGAGTCTTGTGGTCCAAATAAATATTAATGGTCAGATATTAAAGAATGTTTTGGTTGACCTTGGTGCAACCATTAATGTGATGACCAAGCATACTATGGAGTATTTGAATATCCTAACCATTAGGTCTACACCTACCATCCTACAACTTGCTGATAGTTCCACAGTAACACTTGATGGCATGGTAGAAGATATAATTGTCAACCTTGAGTCTTGGGAATACCCAGCAGATTTCACCATATTGTCCACTAAGGCAACTTTGGGTGGATATCCTATCATCCTAGGTAGACCATGGTTAGCCACAACTGATGCTTTTATAAGATGCCGTTAAGGAGACATGACAATTTCTGATGGTCAGTCAACAAAGAAATTGGCTTTATACCCATTTGCCCAGCCTCAGCCAGACTTGTCTCATCCAATTTGGCCTGATTTAGGTGAGGAAACTAAAGAAGTCAGTTCATTGGATCACTTAATGATGCTGCAAACTAATCCATTTTCCCAACTTCAAAGTGAGGATGACCTGCTTTTAGAAATTTTGCAGTCCAACTCTGATATGAGTAGCCCATCTGTTTTAGATAACTGTATTCAACAGTGCTTCCCACAACAACTAAATCCTGAGAGCCTACCATTTAAAATTCCTGCAGTCTATCAACATTTGCTTCCACAAGAAATACATACACCACCTTTATCAGTATATTCCATGAATGATCTTACCAAGCAAATTGAGCTGTCTCCAGGCTACTATCTGAATACCAATAATAAGCTACCTCAATCTCAACAAACTGCCTTAGTCACAATGCTGCAAGATCAACACAAAGCTTTTGCATGGGACTATGGGGATATGAAGGGAATAGATCCTCAACTCTGTACCCATGGGATCTACATTAAAGAATATTGTTCACCTATTAGGCAGCCTCAAAGAAGGATAAACCCAACACTCAGGGAAATAGTTAAAAATGAACTCCAAAAATTGCTTGATGCTGGTTTTATCTATCCCATTTCAGACAGTCAATGGGTATCTCCATTAGTGATCGTTCCTAAAAAAGGTGGAAAATGGAGAGTTTGTGTAGACTACAGAGAGTCGAACATAGCAACTAAAAAGGATCACTTTCCACTGCCATTTTTTGATCAAGTGCTAGACTCATTGTCTGGAAAAAAGTATTTCTCCTTTTTGGATGGATACAGTGGGTATAATCAAATTAAAATTGCCCCTGGGGATCAAGACAAAATAACTTTTACCTGTCAATGGGGGAATTTTGCTTACTCTGTCCTACCTTTTGGCTTGTGTAATGCACCTGCAACGTTTCAAAGGGCAGTAATTAGTATTTTTGTTGATATTTCTCATGATTCTATGGAGATCTATATGGATGACTTCACCACTTATGGAGTTACTTATGAATAAGCATTAAAAAATTTGGAGAAAGTGTTGAAAAGATGCCAGGAGCACAATTTGTCTTTAAATAGTGAGAAGTGTTTTATGATGATGCAAGAAGGAATTGTTTTGGGC
The DNA here is from genome assembly GCA_007115665.2 of Sequoiadendron giganteum. Classification (NCBI taxonomy): domain Eukaryota; kingdom Viridiplantae; phylum Streptophyta; class Pinopsida; order Cupressales; family Cupressaceae; genus Sequoiadendron; species Sequoiadendron giganteum. The sequence continues at coordinate 546,270,663 of CM021108.1, forward strand.
CATCATATCTCTCCAGCAGGAATTCAAGTTGATCCTGCAAAAATAGAAGTCGTTCTAACTTTGCAAACACCTATGAAACAAAAGGATGTTCGAAGCTTCTTAGGACATGATAGATATTATAGAAGATTTATTAAAGATTTTAGCAAAATAGCCAGTCCCTTGTATGCCTTACTGACTAAGGATTGTGAATTTAACTGGACTGAGGCCTATGAAAAATCTTTCCTGCAACTTAAGAACTTACTTACTAAAACACCTATTTTTCAAGGACCCAAGTGGAGTCTTCCCTTTCATATACACACATATGCTTCTGATTATGCCATAGGGGCAGTGTTAGGACAAAAGGAGAATTCCATAGAGCATGTCATATATTTCATTAGCAAAAACCTTCAAGGCCCACAATTAAACTATACTGTCACAGAGAAAGAATTGCTAGCAGTTGTGTATGCTCTGAACAAGTTTCGGCATTATGTCACTGGTTACCAAATATTTGTTCATATAGATCATGCAGCAATAAGGTACCTCATGAATAAGCCTGCCATATTTGGTAGATTAGCAAGGTGGCTACTATTGTTGCAGGAATTTGACATCACAGTTATTGACAGACCAGGCAGGGCAAATGTGGTGGTTGATTTCTTGTCAAGACTTCAAACAACTACACCTGCCACCCTAGAGGTAATTAATGATAGCTTTCCTAATGAACATCTATTTTATATTGCTGCTCAAACTCCATGGTATGCCGATATTGCAAATTATTTAGCAGCCAACAAAATTCTGGCTCACTTCTCACCAAAGGACGGGAAGTTGTTGATTGAGAATTTTTTTAACTTTTCATGGATTGAAGACTGTTTTTTTTACACATGACCTGACCAAGTAATGCGAAGGTGTATCAGAGAAGATGAGACCTATGAAATTTTGCATGCTTGTCATGATGAGCCATGTGGTGGGAACTTTGCATCCAAAATAACATCAATGAAAGTGCTTAATACAAGGTACTATTGACCCACACTACACAAGGATGCTGTGGCCTACACTAGAAAATGTGATAGATGTCAAAAAATAGGGAGACCAACAAGGTCTGATGAAATGACCCTGTATCCATGAGTGGTAGTTAGCCCCTTTGATAAATGGGGAATGGATTTTGTTGGGCCTATTGATCCTCCATCCAATGGGAAATCCTATATTTTGGTTTGCACTGATTATGTAACCAAGTGGGTGGAAGTGAAACCAATGACACATGCCCATGACAATAAAGTTGTTGAGTTCCTCTATGAGCAAATTTTTACTCGGTTTGGAGTCCCAAGAGAGCTTGTTACTGATCAAGGAGCTTAGTTTACATCAAACCTGATCACTGCATTGATGAATGATTACAAGATCAGACACAAAAAGTCAAGCCCCTATCACCCTCAAGCCAATGGTTAGGTAGAGGTTACTAACAGAGAATTGGAGGCAATCCTTACAAAAACAGTACAGTTACACAAGAAATATTGGAGCAGTTGTCTTCTAGAAGCAGTCTGGGCCTATAGGACAACATGGAAAACAACTACAGGGTTTACCCCTTTTGAGTTACTTTATGGAAAAACTGCCATGTTGCCAATAGAGTTTGAGCATAAGACCTTAAGGATTGCTTTTCAACTTAACATTGATCTTTCAGAAGCCCAAAAGGAATTCCTCCTATAGCTAAATGCATTGGATGAGATAAGGAAGGTTGTCCTGCAACACATTGAAGCTATCCAGCAGCAAAGGAAGAAATGGCATGACCACAATATCCGAACTAAGTATTTCTTTGCTGGTGATTGGGTGCTACTCTATGACTCCAGGTATAAAGAGAATCAAAGTAAACTTACAACAAGATGGATTGGTCCGTATGAAATAGAAAATGTATTTGATAATGGTTTAGTTCAGTTGGCTACAATAGATCCTATCCGTTTCAAACTGCTAGTTAATGGACACCGTCTTCGGTTGTATCATAAGCTTACATCCAAAGAATAATTTATGAAGCAGTTTATTTTAGATGTAGCCACTGATCTTCATGCAGCGAAAGGCTTCGGTCTTCTTCCTGCTGCATCTCTTTAAAAACTATGTTGTACGCCCATAATAAAGGTTTTCTTTTTATGGAAACCACTTTCTCCATCACCATCCATCACCATCTATCACCATCATTCATTCCATCTTTCTTTTCTACGTCACCCATCCTACCGTACCACCTCCATTTATGATTTCTTTTCCAAGCAGTCATTTCAGGCTGTGTTGTGATATCTCCCAACATCCGCGAGCATTTAATACAAGGTACGCGATATTCTTTTTATTTGTCACATCATTCATTTATTTATGTAGACATGTAAAATATACATGCACCTGATTCTGATCCTACTAACATCATTTCATTTTGAATCATACTCTTAGCTTATCAACACCTTTCTTCCCTTAATTAAATAAATCATTATTTATTTAATTAGGTTTTCCTCCTCCAATGATTAAATTAATCAATTTAATTTAATTAATCATCTTTCTCTGTTCATTTAAATAATTCATTTTATTTAAATTAAATCTCTACAGTCTTCTTATTAAATTGAATAAATTAAAACATTATTTAATTTAATCTAACATATTCCTCCTTAGTTAAATAAATCAAAATCATTTATTTAATTAATCATTTCCTCTCAATTTGATTTAAATCAATTCATAAATTTAAGTTTAAATTGTCACATCTCCTAATTCCTCATTAAATTAATCAAATCTTTGATTAAGTTAATCCCTATTATTAAAATCCTCTAGAGAATGCAACTTGCACAATAAATCAATTACTTTGATTTATTTAATTGCCTATTTTCTCTCAACATGGCATCAAAAGGGAATATTCCCTCAATTTGAATTCAAATTCAAATGGGCTTGGTCCTTCCAACAAAGCATTCAATGCCTCTTACATTTCCTTGTGCATTGAGCCAAGTGACATTAACTCCACTCTTCTTTCCCCCCAACTTTCAAATTCAAATTTCAAATCTCCCCCTCTTTGGCACATTGACCAAAATGTGCTCATTCCTCAACCATTCACATCTTGACAAGTGGCACTTGGCCATTGGATGTTGAATGATCCCACATTACTCAATTTCATTCACTCTTCTAATTTGAAATCTATAAATGAGAGACTCTTCCTCTCATTCAAACATCCACAACTTGAGTAAACTTACTCTACTCAACTTTATCCTCAATGCAAGATCTTAGCTAGGTTATTGCAGGTTTTCTCAAGAACTCACGTTGTTCTTCATCATGAAGTGGATCAATCATCAACAATCACACAAAGGAGTTGGGAAAGGGCCATTTCCTACACACAAATTGGCACCAACTCCCCCATGGGATCAAGAGTTTGCTTAGTTTAGATAGATTTAATTTGGCTTATTGCATTGTTCTTCGTTTTTCATTTCTATCTAAATTTTGTAAATGGATTTCATGGGGAATCTTGATTCTCACTTGCATTTGATCTAACATTATGTTTGTTGCTATGTTTGTGCATTTGCAGGATTAGGGTTCATAATTTTATTTATTCATTTACTACAAAGTGTCTATCAATCATTACTACTCGTTCTTCGCCTATCCTTTCGCACATGTGAGGACACATGCCAAATCTTAAGTAGGGGGTGGGGATAATTTGTTTCAAACTTTTTTTTTTTTCCCAGTGCCACGTCTATTAAAGACAATTTTTAATTGTACTTCCCAAGAATGAATGCGTGTTTTTTCCCTGATCAACAAGTTAACTGCTTAATTAAGTAGTTTCTAAAAATCATTGCATGCAATTGTCTTTTATATCATTCTTGGAAAGAAAAGAAAGGTAACAAGCAGGAAAGAAAGAAATAGAGCGAAGAAAAAGTATTTTTCAAATTCTCATAAGAGGTTGAGTTTCAGGGATTTTAGCAGAGTCAGTTTTTGAATATGGGTGGTCAGCTAGTAAGACATGAGCCAGCAGCTCATGAAGCCTTAATGCAAGATCCTCAGGTGGTTCAAGCATTCAATATTTGGGAATGGCTGAATTATTTTCTAAGGATAGATTCCTTCAACAAGGAAGTTGCATGTGAATTTTTAAGAACTCTTTCGGAGGGAGAGGCTACAGTATGGGGTTTAACAGTAGCCGTAATAGAGGAACAGATTGCCGAAGTGACTGGGCTTCCAGCAGTAGGAGAGAACTTCCCTTCAGGAAGGGACACTGTCTCATCTAGGGCAGAATTCACATTGCCAATGGATGGACCCTTAGAGGTTTCAAAGCAAGGATGCAAACGGGTCTTACTGCCTTATCCATATTCAGAATATGCCTCCATCATAATCAGGTATTTGACTTGTGAAGGATGTTTTTCTTATTTGCATTCTTACCATTTTAAATTGTTGAGTCATATGAGGCACGGGTTAGCTTTCAACGTCCCAAATTTCTTGTTAAATCTTTTGGAACGTAGTGCCCATGAAATCCAGAAGGGTAAAGACAATTCCATCACCCATCATGCCCTTATTAAATTATTGATTGAGCATTCCCTGAGGGATGTATCACCCCTTTCTTGGCAAGAATTTTCTGCTGAGAAAGGACTGCAACCTCCAAAACCTCCTAGAGCACTCCCTGCACAACCCAAGAAAAAGAAAAAGAGAGTAGAATCTACGAGTAGGGAAGCAGAGCAAGAATCATCTGCTCCTGCAGCACCTAGTCTTGCAGCCTCCACACCTAAGCCCTCTACCCAAATAAAAACTAGGTTTGCTACAAGAAAAGAAAAGGGGAAAACAAAAGTAGGAGAATCATCTAGGGCTGAGCAAACCCTAGAAGCAAGCCCTCAAACACAAAAGCGAAAATGTCCTACCTCACTTTTCCCTGTAGCTACGCCTGTTACCACCATAATTTCATCATCTTCCTCTCCAGCTGAGTCTGAATCCCCTAGGCAAGTTAGAAAGAGGAAAGCTGCAAAAGAACCTCTTGCGTCTGCTACATTGCCTAAAAGAGCTTCAACAAGGAAACAGAGTAAAACTACCTCAACCCCCGTCCAACCAGAAATTATAGTCATTTCAGAGGAGTTTGAGGAGCTTAGTTAAGAGGATTCTTAGAGTGTATCTGAGAATGTTCCACATAGTTCCTCTATTGTTCCCGAGGAATTACAAACAGAAATAGAGGAAGTTGAGGAAGTACAACATGGTTGTAGTGATAAAAAGAGGATGCCAAGTCTTAATTATTTGGATGAGGCAGTTGAGATAATTCCAGGAGAAGCACAATCTCCTCCTGAGTAGCAAGAAGAAGAACCTGAACAAACTAAAATATTCAATGAAACATCATTGCCCTCAGAACCTTGTCGTGCATTGGTTGTGTATAAAAGAACATTACTGATTGATTATTTAGAATATCTTAAAATTGCCTGGAGGCCTGTTACACTTCAAAATTTGAGTTTCCGCCAGTTGGCTAAAACTGAAATGCAACAAAGTCTATGGGAAGAGGAGAAGAAGAAATTAAAGAAAGAAATTGAAAACCAAAGACAGGAAATCCAGGAAATAAAGGAGAAAATGAATGAAATGATAAAAGTAGCTGGACAAATCATGGAATATAGACCACCACCTAGGGTGTATGCAATGTGCCTGAAGGAGCAATTTTTGTGGTTCCAATTAATGAGAATTTCCAAAAATTTGGACCCTGACATTCATTATGCTAAAGAGTTTTATGATGCCTATCAGACAACACCCAATTGGTTAAGAAATTCTTTGTGTGAATTTTATTTGCATGGTTTGTTAATACCTTTTGAAACATAGTGGAATCCGTTTCCTTACATTGGTGACATTCATTTGAGGTCACTTATGTCTTGGACGGCTAATGATATTAATTATGGGAAGCAATTAGAGGATTATGAGGAAGCTAAACGGAAAGAACCAATTCCCCTGCGACCAGAAAGCTTAGATCCTCAAATAGTTCTAAGGACATGGTTCATTGTTGCATATGGATTTTATGATCTTGCAGCAAGAATACAAATATTTGATCTCAAAAAGCAGGTATATGATGAGTTTAAAGGCCAACCATATTTTTTTTGAAAGATTTCATCTTTCAGAATCAAAACAAGATGGGAGAAACTGAGGTTGGCTTGAGAAAATCTGAGCCACATAGCCCTCTGAATTTTAGAACAACCATCAAAAGATCAAAAAGGTATATACAACTAGGTCTCCAGGAAATATTTGAATTATGGTTGCCATTGACATTTCAACCTCCTATTTTGATGTGGCCCTTGTACCCTTATTTGGCTACAAATGTTAATGAAGACACAGAGGCTCGCATATATGAAATATGGCAGAATTACAGAGGCTTCTACTACAAGTTTGGAACTTCAATGCAAGGCCATGCTACTCCAACCAATTTTAGGGAAACAACCAGGAAGATTAATGCTGGAGGACCAACATTAGCATAAGTAGGGGGAAAATGATGAGCCCAAAATATGAATATAATTTGAATGTCATGATGTATTTTTAAATACCCTTACTCTTTTGTTAATGGTTGTTTTAAACTCTTTAATTATAAATTTTTATCTAAAATCAGGTAGTATCCCGTGGCAACACATTCCTATATTCCTGCAGCTTAATATCTCCATATGTCTATATTCATTGCCCTGTTTGACCTCCCAATTGACTAATATGATGCATGTGGTTTTTGGATAAATGAGATGAATTTAATGTGTGATTAATGAATGAGTATCATGTTATTATATGCATGCCTTCTTTCACCTCTGTTGCCATGTATTTCATAGGTTGTTGAAGTTGGCATGAACGAGTCAATGCGCATAAGATCTCGGTCTTGCAGTAAAGTCCATTTCCAACACGACATCGAGGAAGTTATTCTAGGGAAGACTCTCTGTCCAGGTCATTGGGAGGAGATCTAAATGGTCATCAATCTAGGAAGAGTGGAATTCTAGATTCTCTCTGAATCGGTTGAACAGATATGCTTTCATTTATGGAAGTCTGTTCCTCAGAATTAGGAAGCATTTATGTCCGCATCTTTCTCTATTAAGTTAGTTAGTTAGTTGCTTTTCTATAAATAAGTCTTCCTCCTGCGTGAGTGAACAAGTAGAGAAGAGATTAGACTAGATTAGAGATAAGAGAACAAAATAGAGTATGTTCGAGTTAAGTGTTATAATGATAAACAAAGTTTTTTGTTAGTTTTCTTACAAACAGAATGACCATGTATATGATTCCGAGTTTATGAATAAAAGCTGATGAAGTTTTGAGTTCAATTCTTGCATAAATTGGTTGATGCTTGCTAAGGGGGCCCACTTAGTAAGTATATGTAGTTAGTTGTTTATTTCCTATTGTTTATCAATTAGAATTTCATTCTAGGAAGTTTCAATGCAAACTCAGTCTTATATTGTTCCTACAGCATAAGGAATCCATCCGTGTGTCTGTTCCTGCAGCATAAGACTAGTTCATGGTTTGTTTCTCAGTAATAGTTGTCATGATTTCTGCTTTAATTAAGTTATGCTTAAGTTGAGAAGACTTTGCCTTACGTTCCTGCATCAGAAGTAGAATTCCTTTCACGCATTCATTTCTAGTAAATTGTGGCTAAATTTGGTTCTTAGTGCACATACAGTGCCACTCCATTTCAAGTATACATTCCCTGGTTTGACAAAGTAATGACCATAAGATGTTAGTCACCTTCTGGAATGTCCAATTTCTAGGTTAGGATTTTCCGTGACTTTTATATCCTTTTGTGGGCGACAACCAAACTTTTTGAAAAAATGCCTCAAAGAAATGTGGTCTCATGGTGATGGAATGACATGACAAGCCATAGACAAGGCAATGAGCTATTTGAAAAGATGCCTCAAAGAAATGTGGTCTCATGGTGATGGAATTCCATGATGAATGCCTATTGTGATGGACTGTCATGGCATTCCATCACCATGAGAACACATTTCTTTGAGGCATCTTTTCAAACAGTTCACTGCCTTGTCTATGGTATGACATTTTTCATACATATCTACTAGAGAATTTTATCAAATAGTTCACTACCTTGCTACTATGGCCAAAAGCCTAAAATAGGTGCTTTCGAACAAGCTATGGATGTTTGGAAAAAATATGTCAAAGCATAATAGTAAGCAATAGCATAGACACGACAGTGAATTGTTTGAAAAAATGCCTCAAAGAAATGTGGTTTCATGGTGATGGAAGGCCATGACAAGCCATAGACAAGGCAGCGAACTGTTTGAAAAAATGCCTCAAAGAAATGCGGTCTCATGGTGATGGAATGCCATTGCATTCCATCACCATGAGACAGCATTTCTTTGAGGCATTTTTTCAAACAGTTCGCTTGCTACCACATTTTTCATACATGTCTACCAAAGCATTTTTTCAAACAGTTCACTGCCTTGCTGCTATGACTAAAATCCTAAAACAAGTGCTTTCGAACAAGCTATGGATGCTTGGAAAAAATCTATCGAAGCATAATAGTAAGCAATAGCATAGACAAGGCAGTGAACTGCTTGAAAAAATGCCTCGAAGAAATGTGGTCTCATGGTGATGGAATTCCATGACGAATGCCTATGGCTATGGATTGTCATGGCATTCCATCACCATGAGACCGCATTTCTTTAAGGAATTTTTTCAAATAGTTCACTGCCTTGTCTATGCTATGACATTTTTCATACATGTCTACCAAAGCATTTTATCAAACAGTTCATTGCCTTGCTGCTATAGCTAAAAGCCTAAAATAGGTGCTTTCGAACAAGCTATGGATGCTTGGAAAAAGTCTATCAAAGCATAATAGTAAGCAACATGCTATGGTCTCATTATTTTTTTTGCATGAAAATTAACATGATTTTATTTGTGTTTTTTTCCAAGTTTTAAACACATTTTTCGCCGATTTTGTAGTTTTAAATGGAAAAAAATCATTGACCAAAAAGTCAAATTTCAAAAAATCATCCAACTTGCAATTTTTTTAAAAATCATGAATAATCGAGATTTTTTGTAGATTTATGTTACTATGGTTTAACACTCTTAGAGAATTATCAATATCTCTTAAGGAATTTGTTATCTTTCATGCTTTAGGGAATACTATATTTCTTTTGGGCTCTAAAAAGAACAATACAAATTTTCTTTCAAATTTTGAAAACAAAGGGCTTAAAAAGAACTTTAGAACAACTTACTAGATCTGGTTTAAGGATTAACAATTGAACAAGGAAAATTCCACATTTGATTTGGTGCTATAAAAAGAATTCACTTTTTCTTTGAAGACTTAAAATGAATAAGTGTTATTTTTGTTTTGTAATTGTTTACTCAAAGTAATACCATTGAAATGACGTATGCGCTTCTCTCGTGCCTCACGACGATCTTGAGAAACAAAATGCCTTTTGGTGATCTTAAGTTGAGTAAAGTAATTACCTCCATATTTCATTTTGGGATTAAAATTTAACAAAACATCTTATGAGTGTGAGTGTGGCATATTGCGAGTGTTCTCCCTTTGTTTTTCAATGAAGGTTGATTGAACTATGGGATATGCTTGCTCACTTTTGTTTATCTTAGCAGGCCCGCCTTGTGGGAAATAGTAATCACCCAAGGGAATGATCCAACCGGGAAAATGCTAACGATAAACCTCACACATGGTCAAGAACAAAAATGTCACAAATGATGGAGTGGTTGATGCCAAGGTTGTCATCAGTGCTCCCAAGTAAATTATTCAAACCCATCATCGACCACAAAATAACAACCATAATAATGTGCAAATCAATACAGTAGCACAACAACTGCCTCTGAACAATCAAGGAGGACCACCTCCCCGAAACAAGTATCCTCCCAAGTGAAAGTTCATGTCCCTTGGGGAGTCAATCGAATCTATAATAAAGAAGCTGGTTAAAGAGAATCTCATCAAAATTCCACTTCTGAGCAGTATGCAGAACCCATGACAAAACCACCTTGGTACAATGAAAATATCCTTTGCGATTTTCATAAAATCAAAGGTCATACGACCGTAAATTGCATGAGATTGAAAAACATCATCCAAGATCTTATTGAGGACAAAATCATAAATGTCGAGCAACTCGCTAGCAATCAATATCTTAAAATATACACAAATTTGATGCCTACTCACAATTAAGGAAAAAACAAGGAAATAACCAAGGGAACAATAAAGGGAAACAAAAGTATGCTAGTGCAAACCTTATATACGAAGACATCATCTCATGCATAGATGAAATGGTCACTATCATTAGCGTCAAAGAAGCTAATGCTGATTGTGGAGTCACCACATGTAGCAGCAAGGTTACTATTGTAGGGGCATTGCGGCCATCTAAGACCCCCATCTCAAATAAAAAAGCTGTTCCTTATGATTATAACGTCATTGACCAGCTAAAAAGAACCCCCACTCAGATCTCTATCATGGAGTTACTGAAAATTTCTGCCACCCACAGCAAAATCCTTGATGAAGCATTAGCTGTGTCCACTGTTTCTACTAACCTTGATACAGAACAATTCCAAGCTATGGTTGGTAACATTGTCACCCCAAATCTCCTCACCTTTTCCGATCAAGACTTCCCCGCCCAACCATCTCACAACCGTGCACTTCACCTTCAAGTCCTGGTTCACAATAAAAAGGTCAAAATGGTCTTGGTGGATGGATGCGTGGGCCTCAATATTTGTTTACTTAAACTTATAAAGAACTTGGGAATCTCAGAAGACTCCATTGAAAAAAATAAAGGAATTACCATTAGAGCATATCATGACCAAGAAAGAGTGTCTCAAGGCACTATCAAACTCCCTATCCAGGTGGGTCCAACCACTATGGAAAGCACATGTTAGGTCCTTGACCTTGATTTTCCCTACAACATCCTCCTCGAATGCCCATGGATCCATGGAATGAAGGCGGTCACCTCAACATTCCACCAATGCATCAAATTTTCATACCAAAATGAGGAGGTCACAATACATGGTGATCTTGAGCTGTTCTCCTATTGTAAAAACTTGGAAGCCAAGTTCTATAAATTTTCCCAAGTGCCAAAGAATGATGAAGGCCCCTCCACTCCCTATATAGATCCATCTAACCTCGCCTCCACTTCTACGAAAAAGACACCCTCCATCCTCGACATATTTGACATGAAGCTCATGATCCAAGATAATGGGTGTGGAGATTACATAATGAAGAAGAATGCTTTTGTTGTAGGAGAGTTACCTCAATCTCCTAGGTCATATGGGCAACCCCAACTAGTTGAAACACCTGTCCACACTTTCAAGGCAGACCCTTATAGTTTCTGCTATTGGGGGGATCTAAGTTGGGAAAATGTGGATGAAAGAGATAATTCAAGCTCACTATACAAAGATGAAAGGCCCACACCCCCCCTACCCATAGATGAAGCTAGTTGAGGACTAGAAATGATGCTTGGTATGAGCTACAATAGAAATGAAAGCCTTGGAAGGAACAACGATGGACGACTGGAGCCCATCATTTTAGAAAGACGAATGAGAAAAATTGGCCTTGGATGTACCCCTTTGAGTATAACCATAAGTGGTCAAGGTCCCCCATTTAACATAGTCAGGACTCCCCTTCAGTTATCGATAACTGCCCTACGATTACTCGTATCTACAGGTCTACCATTAGATAACTTCACCTTTGATATTACCAACATCTGTAGTAGTAGTGATGATGAGGATACCATAGTAGGTCTACCCATGCTTTTTGAAGATTCCTCCTTACTCATGATTATTACATCATATTTCGAGTTAGACCACCAGCCCCACAAGATAAACCTAGTCTACCCAGAACTCATCGATTACAACCAACGAGGACCACCGGTTCTAGACACATTCAAAAACAATGAGGCACTCTCATAATTCTTGGGATTACGAGATATAGTACCAAGTGGAGATCATAAGGTGGGATTTGACATCACACTGGACACACAAGCATATTACGAGGAGACGATTGAATCCTTCAGTCGTAAAAGCAAAATAATGAGAATAAGCTCAAGATCATTGAGTGAAAACCACATTGTGGCACACTCTAACCATAGAATAGTAAAAATAAAGGATGCATCCAATGGTGAAAACCTCTCTAAGGCACCGAAGGATGAAGGATTCAATCTCCCCCTCACTACACTTCATCAAGAGAAATAAGCAATCCTAGAAGAATAGTGCAATCCTATCAACCTAGGCACGAAAGAGCTACCACACATCACTTTCTATGCCAAATCACTTTTCAGAGAAGAACAAGAACTCTTAGCAGAATTCCTAAGAGAAATAAAGGTGAACTTCATGTGGACTTATGCTAACATGCCAGGTTGTTGATGGTGAAAATGACAAAAACAATGTTAAACAAAATATTTCTACTCTATTTCTCCTGAAAAAGAAAGACAACATATAGTAGCCTAACTCCCAAGGTCCTGGTAGTTGGTTCTCAAATATCTGGTGTCACTCAATCGGTCCATGCAACTATAATATTCAAGGGGCCTTTGCTGGTAATAAGGAATGCAACCAATGACTTATTCATCCAACTGTCTTTAATGAAAAAAAGGGGTTTTTAAATAAAAGAAAAAGATAGATCAAGGCGTACATCAGTAAACATGAATAAAACTCATCTAATAGCCGAACATATATCTTCAACAACGAATGTTCTTCCAACAGATCAAGAAAACCATAGCATGATATGATTTACAAAATAATCCATACAATTACATGCATCTAAGGTGCTTAATTTAACATCACAATCACACATCATAAATATTTCAAAGATTCCAAAAGAACAAACTATCATTCATCGCCAAGATCATAGATCAACATAATTCAATAAATTCAATTCACAAATAATCTAATGAAATAATCCTTAAATCTGGTTTCTTCTAAGGATTTTCATCACAAAAGAAACTCTTATGCTTCAAAACAATCACTGGCATACAGATAGATTATATTCATCAAAATTATCAAGTAAAACTCAATTCTAACACCATATTGCGTAAAAAAAAAAAAAAACCTGTAATTATATTCAACTATAAATAAAGTAACAAAGTATCTTTGTAAAACAACTATGAAAATTCTATCTCCTACTATCAGGTGGCTAATCTTATTCTCATCAGTTGACCCTTACAATATGATACCCCAAGGGTATTTATAGATATACGAAAATCTGAAGTCCTCTCTATTTTAGGTCGATCCACATTTTTAGGGATTAAAGTCTTCTTGGAAACTAAATTAAACTAGAAGAAAAGAATGGAGAGGAGAAAAGAAAGCCATGCACCCACAAACTGTCAGTTGTGCATGCAAAGAAGGAAAAAAAAACCATGCCTACATGAGGCTACCAATTATGCATGCGAAGCCTGCTCTGTAATGTACTTGTCATAGCTGGAGAAGACTTGTTGAAGCACCTCCAAATCCAACCCATCAACCCAACTGTCTTCAAATTTGATCCTTTCTAGCTCCATAACAGCAAATCCTCTCATGTCCTTTAGCTTGGTCAACTCCCTCTTAGCTGCCCTTATCTCTTCTTTAATATCCATTAATCGATCTAACATTAGATCTTCACCATCATCTCCTTTTTGCATGACCTCTTTAAACCTATCATCTCATTTTTCCTTTATTTGGTTCAAAGGTAGGCCCTCCTTTACTGGTATATTAACATTCACTATGACAACAATAACTGGTTCAAACTCCTCAAATTGATCATTTAGATCCTTAACAAAATTTTGAAGTTCACTTTTATGCTTGTATAGAAAATCAGACCTAAATTGAAGTATGCTAGAAGTCTTTGACAAGAAATATTTGTTGTCCTCTTCGAGTATTGACTGTTCTAGAAGAGTGAAATTTGACAATTTGCTAACCTCCTTCAACTTCTGATTGTATTCTTTGTATTCCTCCTCCTGTTCTCCCAATACTTTGAAATACTGGTTCATTTCCTCTATTAGCTCCTCAATCATTTTATGGACCTCAAAACTGTTGTCCAGTACTTCACTTATTTCCTGATTTATCTTATCAGTCCACCTATCCAACATCTCTGCCTTACTCCTTACCTGTACCAAATCATCCACCTCTTTCTTACTAAGCAAAACTGGTGTTTCAATGGTGGCAATTTATTGTGACCTTGGAGTAGAAACACTTTTCAAGAGAGAATGCAATTTATCCAACTGAGCCTTAAGCTCATCCTTTTTCTGCTTATCTTTCATCATTCTAGATTTAGTGGATGAAGCTACCACATCTATTAAATTCATCTACTGATCTCTGGTGGGTCTCCCCAAGTTAACGGTACCCAACTGGTAATCAGTCAATTGCATGTCTCCTACATCCTTGTCCATCATTAGTATGGCACATTCAACAACAATTTATCCCCTGTCGGTGAGCCTAATGGAATGTAGGATTTTGGCCTTCTTCATGGGCCTTTCCTTTTCAATTTCCTTCATCATATCCTCCCACTTAAGAGGCTATGAAGGTGTCACTGATCTCTTTTGAAGATCCAATTTTAACCAAGTGGGAGCACCTGGAGTAGTGGTCATTATAGTTGAAGAAGAAGCAACAATAGTAGTAGAGGGTGGTTGCACATTTACCCGAGGTTGAGAATCAACCCCTTGCTTCTCTTGTTGTTCTTGCTCCACATTTGTCTAAGCAATCTTTTTAGCTTCCTCTCTATCCTTCTGTTCTTGTATCCTTTTCTCTTCTTCTTCCTTTTTCAACTTTTCTTCTTCTAATCTCTTCTTCTCCAGTTCCCGACTTCTCTCTTCCTCTAATGCCTTAAGTATTTTTGCATCTTCCTTTTCCTTTTGTTGTTGCTTGATCAGTTCCTCGACATCTTTCTCTTTTTGCACTTGTTCTGCTTCCTCTTTATCTTTATAAGCCCCTTCAACAAGCTTCAACTTAGCCACAAGAACTTCTCTCTCTCTTCGCTGCTTTTCCTTTTCTTCCTCCAAATCATGAATTTTCTGTATTAACTCCAGCTTATCATTTTCCTCTTTGATCCTGAGGTCCTGCTCCTTTTTCCTTTGCTACTTTTCTATTTCATCAGCTCTTTGTTTGGATTCTACTTGTTGTTGCTGGAGTAAGGCATCAGCTTGTGCCTTAGCATCAATTGCCTTTTGCTTCTCTATGGCCTCTGCATGTGCTTGAGCATCCGAGGCCTTCTTTGCCTCCTCAAACAAGGCCCATTGATCTTCCTCAGCCAATACATGTTCAGTGTCCTCCTCTAGAGGCATATTTTCTTATGCATCCTTCTTTGACAAATTCTCATTAGAGTCCGTTCGAACATCGTGGATCTCCACCTCTTCTCCTTTTCCCTTCAAGGTTTCAGCTATATCATAAAGAGTGCCTCTTCACACTTCTTTACTTTGCTGCTTTGTAAGTGGGACTTGAGTAGAGAACTCACCTAATGTAGGTGTTGAAGCAACAGGTCCTTTTTGGGCCTCCTCCTCCTGTGCCTCTAGTTCATCTTGAGTAGAGGCTTCAAGCTCAATCTCTTCAATGTCAGGAGGGAAAAATTCCAAGGGCTCCTTAGAAGGAAATTTACTCTTGATTTTTTTGTATCCCTTCCCCTTCTTAGGAGCCGGTTCCTAAGGAGTTTTGGTTCTTAGGACAACCCAGTGAATATTTCTATTCAAAACTGGCCTCCCTATTTGCTTTATGTCAATGGTCTCCTCACCATCCCAGTCCACTAGATCCAAAATTTTGGTGCCAATATTTAGTGCCTCATATGATGGATCTAACACCACTCCATCATCTACTAATGTGTCAGGGATATCATCTTTGATCCCGAATTCTACCATGAGTGCAACGGGTAACCTCTCATAATTTTTCTTCCTAAGGTCATACTCATCTTGAAGGTCACTCAAGAAATCTTCCAACAAGTTGAAATGTTTATCAAAAATAGAAGGCAGCAAGGCATTCATTTTCTTCCTTGGGTCAAAGTACTTCTCAGCTGTGTACAAACCTAGTTTCAGATGTATCAACTCACTGCACACTACCTTAGCTCCCACCAGATGTTGACAACTGTATTCACCCAATTGCATGGGGAACTTATGAAATCCCGTTTTTTGGTTCAATCCAAACAGGGAATTAACCCCTAGAGCTTGATATACAAATTCCATTAGAACTATCCTATTGCTACAACATCTTGGGAGTAAGTGGGGATGACCTTCAAATCCAGCATACTAAAATAAGTGAACTTGGGGTATTGGATATACCAACATCCCCATTCCGTGATACATGCCATAGCTTCTTGGCTTAGTCTATATCCTGCATCTCCGTTAAGCTGGTTAATGATTAGATATAGAAATGCATCATTAACCCTTCTAAATTGTGTTTTAGATACTTGTAGACATAACTGATCATAATGGTCCCACACTTTCCTTTGTCCATTTGCCTCTCCCAATATCCCCACTCTCTTTAAACATGGAAATATACCTCCTCTAGCTGCTGCATAAACAAGATAAGAAGTCATAAAGAAGCATTTGGTTTCCCTTATCCTTGTTAACTGGTCATGAATAGCATCAGAGACAACCATTGGCCAATCAAACTATTGTTTTCCATTAAAGATGGTCTGAATGAAGGGAAACATCCACTCCTTAAAGTGAAATGCATCCCCCTTCCCAAAGACTCTAGACAACATCATGATCAGGTCTGATACTTCTTTGTAGAATTCTATCCTCTTTGGTTGATCATGAAGCTTGGTCAGAGACTTCTTCTCTATTCTCAACCATTTCTTGGTCAAGTGAGCTTTGTTGGCCTCCTTGTATTTTCTATATTTCTCTAAAGCTTTTGCCTCTTTTAACTGTACCAGGTTCTTTGGATCCAGAACACTAAACATGTGTTGAAACATTTGAGGAGTTAAATCAATAATAACATTATCCTGTGAATCCATACACTGCCTAGTGGTTGGATTGTAAGCTCCTGCTGCTATCATAATCAACTCCGGGCACTGGATAGATAGAGGAAATAAGGTGATGTGAGCCAAATCAGACTCAACTATTCTTTGAGTTCTCCCTATTATATCTTCAACGAATGTTTCTGAATATAGCTCCCCAAAATTGTATGAGCCCAGATTGGTGTCAATTATACTAGACCAATCCGATTCCACTTTGCTTGCAGTGACAACATGACCCCTATGATTATACCTCAAAGTATAAGGTAGATGCTCTGACTTTATCTTCTTGGGCTTAGTTGCTTCCTTTGATGTGTTTGCAGGCCGATTCCTTTGGGAGGCTTCTCCTGACATCCTTTAGCTTTCCTGCAACAAAAAACCCAATTAGATCCTTGAATAAATATCACAAAATATGCTTTAAAACCTTACCCTTCCAAACATAAAACATTCTAAATAGTCTCCTTTAAAACACTGCCGGGCTCAGGGCCAAAACTGTTATTGAGATTTCAGTAATAACAAGTGGGATCAGAGTCGGAACTGTCATGGTGATCGGAACCAGAACCGGAATGGAAACTGATTTGGTTTCTTTCAGATTTTCTAATTTCATATTCGGTTTCGCTTCCGATTTCTCTTCCGCTTTCGCTTCCGCTTCCGCTTTCGCTTCCGCCTAGGTTATCGTTATTTTGAAAGAAGGCTTCTCACTATAAGTGGAGTTGGAGATGAGATGGAAATAGAATTGATACCTATCGGAAAACATGGTTCAAAGTCTAGATTGATTCAGATCCCACTTCAACCTAAAATAACCATGATGTCATAAGTGTTTTTTAACAGTTTGATAGATAACTTCATGATTTAAGGACTAGGTCATATCAAAATGAAAAGGGGCTTAAATATAACCTAATAATACCATCCCCATATGACTGAGAGGTGACTGTAGTTTCTAGGGCATCATATTTAAAAAACACAAATACAGAAATGTGTAAAAACCCTTAACTAAAAACCTCGATATAAAAACTAGGGCACAAATTTAACCCTATTTATTTAACCGGATTGAATGCAAAACAAGATTCCTAAGTAAAAACAAGATTTAACAAACCCTACTCACTGTGGAATCGTAATTTAACCTACACATTAAAAACTAGGGCAGCACGATGCGATCATGACTAAAAACGTGAAAACAATTGTGCTGAAAAACAAAGAAACCAGATACAAAAGCAAAAATGAAGACAAGAAATCCAAAAAAACAAAGAAAGAAAAACAAAACATGTAAACTTACTGAGAATCACAAACTTTCCCAAAGCAAAACAATCCAAAACGAACATAAATGGAAAATGTGATTGTAAAAAGAAGAACGAGAATAGAAAACCCTACCTTGAACGTAAATAAATAGGCTAACCTCCTAAAGCAATCTACACGCAATTGTCGCTCTATCAATCGATTCAGTCACCCAAAAGCTTCATTGCGACTCTGGTTCACTCTTCAATCTCTTAACAATAGTGGTAATAACTATGCATTAATCCCTAATTAAGGTAAAACTCAGAGTTTCACGCATGCATGGCACCTGTCATTAATGTAATAAATGCAGTAGAGAAGAGTCAGAACTATAGAAAGAACTAGCCCATTACTGCCGTGTGACTTCAGTAAAGTCAACGACCAAGAAATGGCAGGAGTGGAATCAAAATGAGAACTGTTTCAGAAACTTTGTTTAACTTTCCAACTTGGTTCCGCCAACAAAGAATAAAACAAAACCAAACATAAAAATAAATCAAAAAGATCGAAATAAGAAAACTTAACATATAAAACCTAGTTTAAAACAAAAGACCAAAAAGCGGAGGCGGAGGCGGGATGAAAATGGATTTTGAAACTTTGAATAAATTATGACTTAACTTCCACTCCGGCTCTGGCTCCAACAAAGACAAAACAAAAAGTTCAAAAGAAAGACTGTCGGGATAGGGATTGGAATGAGTTTTGAAAGAAGTTTCAAAACCTGATTCAGTTTTGGTTCTGGTTTTGACAGAATAAACCAAAGAAAAACAAAGTGTTGGAAAAGAAACACTCCAAACTTTGTTTGAAAAACAACCAAGGATAAAAACATAAAGGGGGACCCATCTTGACCAAGGAAAAAGATGGGGTGGTTATGCAAGGCATAACAAATGGCGACTCGACTGGGAAAATGGTTTACGCATTTTCAAGATACCCAAAGAAGATTTCATTCACCCTAAAACTACTTGGTTTATGAAGCATGCTAACTTGAATAAGATCAGATATATCTAGAATAAGGTTGAGCTGGAATCTCAGATGTATGTGCTCATGAGTTATTTTTGAATCTGAGTGTGTGCATATATTGTGCATTATTCTTTATAGATACTTTCTCTATTCCTGAACAACTATACCTAAGATTCAAGCTACATAGGTTGAGTCCTTTAACTATCGTGCAATAAAATCTTAGGTATTGCTCCACTGCTAGACAGGTGTCCATAGCCCCGATGGAGATACCTCTAGTTCTCTCAAAGCATTGCTCTACTCCCAGCTAGACGTCCATAGCCTTGATAGAGATACTTGATTACCCATTTGATATTGAGTTTGTCTTTTTTTTTTTTTCATTATCATTTTTTTTTAGTCAAGCTTTACTTGTGGAAATTTTTTATGCACCTTCCTCAATACTTAGACACAATGAATCTGAAATGTGGGTTGAGAACTACAGTGGATTTCATGATAGTATTGGAATCGGATTTTTAACTTGAATTAAAAGTAGAACCACCCTAAACAGATAGGAATTTACTTAGGCAGATGTTTTTCTAATTTGGTGACAAATTTTTGATCATAAATCATGAGATATTCACAATGTATCTTCTATCCTTAATAACTTTTCAAACCAAATTAGAATGATCATAAAACATAAGTTTTAGAACGAAATCCTTTTCAATGATGATGATAAAAATACGTAAACCAATTTCTCTCCTAGTACTAGTAGCATACCTTGAATAACAACCCCCTTGTCTTGAGATGAACAAAATGAGGGTGTCTTGAGATGAACAAAATGAGGATCCCCAACGAAACAAGACAAAACAAAACAAACAAAAACAAAGAAAGAGAACAAACAAAACACAAAAACTAAAAATAAAACTAAAAATAAAAACTTAATTACATATGATACATTATAGTACATTTTCTTTAAAACCATCAGACCTTCTATGCACCAAAATAGTGCTTGAGAAACTGACCATTAACTGGTAATGGAATAGGCTCTCTTGTTAAGGTACTTAATCGAAAAACATTCTTGCCTAGTATCTCAGCCACTTGATACAGACCTAACCAAAGTCTATCAAACTTTTGGTGATCTCCTTTCTTTTCTCTGGATTTATCCCATAATAACACAAGATCTAATATCCTAAAAGCTTTTATCTTGGCTCTTTTGTCAAACCAATGTTTGACGACAACCTGATGCTTAGAGAATTGCTGCAAAGCAGCATCTCTTTTCTCTTCTATGTTAAGCAAATTAAGTAATCTAATCTCAATCCTATCATCCTTAGTATAAAATTCCTGCATGAACTTAAGAACAAGTATCTATAAATGGATCGGGAAGATTAGGTCTTGGCCATAGACTAACTTAAAAGGTGAGTTTCCTAGGGATGCTTTGATTCGGGTTCGATCTGCCCATAAGGCAAATCTCAACTGGCTATGCCAGTCTCTAGGATTGTTTTCTAGCAATTTTCTTATCACTTCCAACAAGTTTTTATTAGTGGACTCAGCCACTCCATTTCCCTGAGGGTAGTAATTAGATGAATACTTCAAAATAATTTTATGTTCATATGACCATTGAATGAATTCAACAGAAGAAAAAGCAAGGCCATTATCACATATCAGAGCAAATGGAACCCCAAACCTGGTTGTGATGTTCTCAGTCAAAAACTTGATGACCACCTCTATGGTGCTATTTTTGCAAGGCTGGGCCTTAGTCCAGCATGTACAGTAGTCAGTTGTAGTCAAGATGAATTTATTTCTTGTAGAAGAATTGGGTTTAATAACACCTACAAAATCTAGGGCCCATTGAGCAAACAACCTTACCTCATACATTGGTTGCAAAGGCATTGCAGGATTCCTTTCCCTGGGTGCAGAAGTTTGGCATACATGACAGGTTCTAACATGTTGGTGTGCATCCCAAAATACATAAGGCCAATAATAGCCTGATCTAAGAATCTGATGGGCCAAAGCATCCAGAGATCCATGCCCTGTTCCATGCCTTCCCTGAAACTTAGAAATAGCATGCTTGGCCTCTTGCTGATCTAAACAGTGCAAGTAGATCCCTTGAAAATTATTTATGTAGATGGATCCCCCTTTAAACATGTAGTGAGCACTCTTCATCCTTAATGCTCTCCTCTGAGTAGCATTCATTCCCTCTGGAAATCTATTATTAAGGAGGAAGAAAATCAAATCTGTGTACCAGGGATCCTTAGTAAATGATTGGACAATGTACTATTGACAAGTGATATTTTTGTCCACCTCAGCCATTGCTTTTGATAAACCTTTCCCTCGAAAAAGCTTCATTGGATGAATCTCTAAGTCAAATTCTTGTAGGATTGCCATCCACTTCCCTCTTCATTCTCCTAATTCACTTTGCATTAGAAGAGACTTCACAACTGGATCTGGAACTATAGCCATTACTTGACTTCGAAGAATGTAATGTCTGAACTTCTTTACTGCTTGTACTAATGCAAAGGCTTGTTTTTCTAGTGGTGAGTACCTTACTTCTGCATTCTGAAATGGAGAGCTCATAAAGGCAATAGGTATTTCTTCTCTCTCTCCTCTTTGTTGTGTTAACACCACTGCACATGAATGGTCAGATGCAAAAGAATATATATAAAAAGGATTTAAATAATCTAGGCTTGTCAAAATAGGTGCCTCAGATATTGATTGTTTGATCTGCAAGAAAGCAAATGTAGCCTCTTCACTCCATTCAATCTTTGTGTCTTTCTTCATCATTTGATTTAGAGGTTTGACAATCTCCGCAAACCCTATTATAAATTTTCTAACAAAATTGATCCTACCGAAGAAGGATCTCATTTCTTTCTTGCTGCCTGGCCTTGTCAATTTCAAGATGGCCTCCACTCGATCAGGGTCAATGGATATCCCTTCTTCTGATATGATGTGACCCAGGAGTTTCCTTTCAGATACTCCAAACACACACTTCTTTGGATTAAGAGAGACACCATAACTTATACATTTATTAAGAACTTTTTCTAGATCAGCAGAATGGTCTTCTCTATTCCTAGAGAAGATGGTTAAATCATCTACATTAATAATAATACACTTCCCTATCAAATCTTTGAAAGGTTTCTCCAACATTGATAAGACCGAATGGCATCCTCCGATAGGAAAATGTGCCCCATTTGGTGGTGAAAGTTGTTTTCATTCTATCCTCATGACTGACAAGAACCTGATTGTAGCCAGAATAACCATCCAAGAAGGACATCATCTGAGATCCATTTACCTTTTGTAGTGCTTTATCCAGAGAGGGCAACAAATAATTATCTTTCTCAGAGGCTTTGTTTAGATTCCTAAAATCAACACATAATCTAATCTCACCATTCTTTTTGCGTACATGAACTAGATTTTCCACCCAGGTAGAATTTCTAATAGGAAATATTATCCTTGTAGACAGAAACTTTTGTACTTGTTTCTGGATCAAGGGCTCAATTAAAGTATTTGCCGGGCATTGTTTCTGATTGAAGGGCTTGGCTTCTGGCTTGAGAGGTATGGTATGTGTGATCACCGAAGTGTCAAAGGTTTTTAGGTCATCATAACTCTAAGCAATGGCTTCAATGTTCTGCTCCAAAACCTTGACTATCTTGTCTTTAATTTCTTGAGGACAAGTATTTCCTATGAGGACATTCCTTTCAGGGCCTGAGTGAGTCAAATTGACAGATTCATATTTTCCTCCTTCACTCTCTGTAGGGACCCTTTGATGAGCTTATGGGTCAGAGTCAAATATTCCCTCCAAAGCTACCATCCCTTTTGGAATGCTATTACTTTTCAAATCCAATATCCCTTTTGGACTCTCTTTCTCAAGATCCCAATCCCCCTGATCTCTTTCAGATTCATCTATTATCTGCCCTTCAAAAACATCAAAACTTGCCAAAAAGGCCAATATATGCTGATCATCATCAGATACCTAAAAATTTCATACATTATCAAGGACTGTTGGGATCGAGATTAGTTCAACTGAAAATCTCTTTAGATCATAATCTTGCATGGGTTCCAATGTGCTAGCAGCAACAACAAGTGCATCTACAATTTGATTAGCTTCTCTAGGGATTAGACTAATCCCAAAAGCATCAAAGTCTTCAATTAAATTCCAAACTCTGTTTCTGTACACAACCAATCTTTTGTTATGACATGTATATTGGCTATGTACCTATTTTACAATCACTTCAGAATCCCCCATAACTATGAGAGTAGTAACCTTCTTT
Source organism: Sequoiadendron giganteum (assembly GCA_007115665.2). Lineage (NCBI taxonomy): Eukaryota > Viridiplantae > Streptophyta > Pinopsida > Cupressales > Cupressaceae > Sequoiadendron > Sequoiadendron giganteum. Next base: position 546,293,952 of record CM021108.1, read on the forward strand.
TTATGAGCAAACATAAGGCCTCAAGCAAGTGCTTCATACTCAGCCACATTGTTTGTGCAACCAAACTGCAATTTGTAAGATGCAAAGTAAGTTTTCCCTTTCGGGTTGGTTAGTTCAATCCTTGCTCCACTTCCTGCTTTATATTTAGAACCATCAAATTTAAGAGTCCACAATTGGTCTTTGGATGGGAGTTCTTTCTTCTTAGGGACAACAGGGGATGACTTACTTAAGATATGTGGTGGCTTAGACTTTTACTGGTCATTAGAAATTGACTTGGGACAAAGCTCACTTGAAGATTTTTCTATATTTTCAACTTGCTCATAAATCAATTCCTGAACAACTTCTTGGGTTAAATTGCAATCCAACCCATCTTTCATCAATGCCTTGGGTATTTTCAAAGTATTCGAGGTAGGTGTATTGAATGGGAATTGAGACACCTCAACCTCTTCTTGAATTTTAGAGCTCAAAATTTGAGTCTGCTCTACTAGTAAGAAACTTTCCTCTTGAGAAAGGCTAGTCCTAGTAAGAATGGTAGCATCCTTGACCTGAAAAGAAAACTCATTGATAGGGGTCTGGGATTTCTCTTGACATATTTGCTGAGGCTGATCTACATGACTTAAGATATCTAGGCATGATTGGCATGTTAACTCCAAATGATTATGATAATGAATCCTACACCAATTAGGAAGTAATAAACTACTCAAATAAATTTCTTCTCCTAAAACTAGCTTATCTTGTTGTAATTTCCTTATTAGAACCTGCTAGTTAATGCAGATCATTGGGTCATTGTGTTCTAGGGGCAATGTATCCCCAGGATTAAGTATAGAGAAAGTAAGGACTTCCTCTTGTTTGTAAAATCCTATCTCAGTCTCAAAATATGCTACTTCATTTGAAGCATCATATTCTGTGATCATATGCTCGAGTCTTGGTTCACTTTCAATCCTTATCTGCATTGCAACCCCTTTCCAGGGTAGCCACATGTGGGAGAAATCCAAGGACAAATATCTCCCTATACTCCATTAGCTCTCGACTTAGGAGTATGCCATATGTTTTTGGTATGTCAGCCACTTAGATATCTATGTAGGTCTGGGTCCTTGGATTTGATCCAACCTGTACATGCATGTTCTTTAGTTCTCCTACAACATTAACCTCAATTTTGTCTAACTGAATCACTTTCTTATTGGTTGGGACAGGACTTAATCCTAACTTCTTACATATTGAAAAGGGCATAACATTTCCCGATGCTCTAGAGTCCAATAAATAGTTATTCAAATTCTTTTGAAAAATCCTTAAACTTAAAAGAAGAGGGGTACTAGTCTTACCTTTATAGATAGTTGCATTTGTCTCCTTCACAGGAGTCACTTTACCTTTTCCTTTTAATCGGTCTGCCTCCTCTAGGGCCTTCAATACCACTTCACATTGAGCTGGGCACCACTTCATGATTTCAAAGAATGACAATGATGTCTTCTGCCTCTGTAGTTCTACAATAAAATCAAATTTTGAATCATTCCTCACTTGATATTTAGGAAAAGGAGGTGGATTACCTTTGTTCTGAGAATCAGAAGGTCCCTTTGGTGGTGGTGGATTATTATCTGCATTTTGGTTAGGTGGGACCATATTGTTTGGAGGTGCAAATATAGTAAATGGGCCCTTATTCTGATTTCTCAGAAAATGACCACCTTTAGACTGAAAGGCTTGGGCATCATACACATCCTCCTCTGGCCCATTTTCTCCCTACATGGGAAATTGGTTTTTCTCTTCAATAGTATCATAAGTCATAGCAGTACTTACTGGCCCATTATCCTGATTGGAATTTCCTGCTGGAGGATGGGCATCAACTTGTGCAATCTTTAAAATTTTCTCCATTTCTAGGCAATTAACCTCAGAATGTGTTGCAGTATCGTGTAGCCTGCACCAATTAGTCATGAAATTAAGGTCAACTACATTAGCAGTACGTGATCTCTCCTCACCTGACTGATAATTATGGGGAACCCCCCATTGTTAGGTCCAGTATTCCATTGCCTATTGTTGTTGTTAAACCTCTGGTTATATCTTTTATTCTGATTTTGGTAATTTTGGTTAGAGAAATTTTGATTTTGAAAGTTCTGGTTGGTGTTTTGATTCTCATTCTGATTGGAGTAATTTCCCTGATTGTTGTAACCTCTCTGGTTCTGATAATTCTGATTTTGGTTGTGGGGAGGGTTTTTCCTAAGCTGTGCCATGTCATTAGAAATTTGAGATAGAGTCTTCTTGAGAGTTTCTAGCTCACTAGTCAGTTGAACAGTTTGTTCATTTTACACATTTTTCACTATGGTTGGGGAATGAACATGGGTTGATCCTCCCGCTTGTTGTTGATGATTTTGAGGTTGTTGGGAAGAATATTGCATGCCATTGCTGAAAAAGGGCATGGTAGGTGGAGCTTGTAACTTAGACACAGGTCCATATTGGGAGTAAGACATCCCTAGGACAGTGTTGTACAATGGTGGGTTAGGCATCTGATAATTCATGGGAGGAAGAGCTGCTCCCAAACCTCCTGAGACTTATCTGCTGTTGCAATTTGATAGCTAAATGATAAACCTTAGATAAGGAGTCAATCTCATTGGCCTGATAAGTTCTCTGTAAGAATAAGCCAATCAAAGGATCAACAACTCTTAAATATGCCTGAATGGCAATATTCTCGGCTACTAAGTAAGGGTCTTGCAACCTATGAAACATCCTTTGGAATCTAGTATTGAATAGAGGTAGAGGCTCATGATGTTCCTTTCTTATGGTGGAAAAATGGTGATACAAGATGGTAGGGTCCACATAAACCCAAAATTGATTAATGAATGCATTTTCTAAATTTGTCCAACTCAGAATGGATCCCCAAGGTAGATTTAAGTACCAGTTATTTGCCATATCCCCCAAACAATAAGGAAACAATCTACATACCATGTCTTGATGAGAAAATTGAGCACGTGTACAAGCATCTTTGAATGCTTGTATGTGCTCCTCAACACTTCTTGATTCACCATGTATGTACTTGCGACAAATTTTTTTTGGGTTCTTTGGTAAATCATGGATTCCTCCCGGAATAGTCCCTAACGGACAGGGGTTATTCAAAAAATAAGCCATGGGTAGAATTGGTGGAGTAGGTGGTGATACAGGCTGAATTGGAGGTGATACCAACCTAACCAGTGGGGGTGTTGTAGGTTGTACTGGTGGTGGTGTAGGTGGATTTGGTTGAAATCCAGGTGGAGTAAGCGATGGTGGCAATGTAGGTATCAATATTCTATGAGCATGGGGTCTAGGTCTGACCGGGGTTTGAAGTTCTTCTAATGGCTTTGGATTAGTAGAGGATTTGAGAATCCTCCCATATTTCTCCGATGAGAAAGACACAATGCGAGCCATCTTGTTCCTTCAGGCCCTCCTTCTAGCGCCAAATCTGTTGATGGTGAAAATGACACAAACAACGTTAAACATAATATTTCTACTCTATTTCTCCTGAAAAGGAAAGACACATATAGTACCCTAACTCCCAAGGTCCTGGTAGCTGGTTCTCAATTGTCTAGTGTCACTCAATTGGTCCATGCAATTGTAATATTCAAGTGGCCTTTGCTGGTAATAAGGAATGCAAGCAATGACATTCATCGAACTGTCTTTAATGAAAAAAAAGGGGTTTTTAAATAAAAGAAAAAGATAGATCAGGGAATACATCAATAAACATGAATAACACTCATCTAATATCTAGACATATATCTTCAACAACGAATGTTCTTCCAATAGATCAAGAAAACCATAGCATGATACAATTTACAGAATAATCCATACTATTTCATGCATCTAAGGTGCTTAATTTAACGTCACAATCACACATCATAAATATTTCAAAGATTCCAAAAGAACACACTCTCATTCATCGCCAAGATCATAGATCAACATACTTCAATAAATTCAATTCACAGATAATCTAATGAAATAATCCTTAAATTTGGTTTCTTCTAAGGATTTTCATCACAAAAGAAACTCTTATGCTTCAGCACAATCACTGGCATATAGATAGATTATAATTCATCAACCTTATCAAGTAAAACTCAATTCTAACACCATATTGCATAAAAAAAAAACCTGTAATTATATTCAACTGTAAATAAAGTAATAAAGTATCTCTACAAAACACCTACGAAAATTCTATCTCCTACTATCAGGTGGCTAATCTTATTCTCATCAGTAGACCCTTACAATACGATACCCCAAGGGTATTTATAAATATACCAAACATTGAAGTCCTCTCTATTTTAGGTCGATCCACCTTGTTAGGGATTAAACTCTTCTTGGAAACTCAGTTAAACTGGTAGAAAAGAATGGAGAGGAGAAAAGAAAGCCATGCGCCCACAAACTGCCAGTTGTGCATGCAAAGAAGAAAAAAGAAAACCATTCCTGCATGAGGCTACCAATTATGCATGCGAAGCCTGCTCTACAACGTACTTGTCATAACTGGGGAAGACTTGTTGAAGCACCTCCAAATCCGGCCCATCAACCCAACTGTCTTCAAATTTGATCCTTTCTAGCTCCGCAGCAGTAAATCCTCTCATGTCCTTTAGCTTGGTCAACTCCCTCTTAGCTGCCCTTATCTATTCTTTAATATCCATTAATCAATCTAACATTAGATCTTCACCATCATCTCCTTTTTGCATGACCTCTTTATACCTATCATCCCATTTTTCCTTTATTTGGTTCAAAGGCAGGCCCTCCTTTACTGGTATATTAACATTCACTATGACAACAATAACTGCTTCCAACTCCTCAAATTATTCATTTAGATCCTTAACAAAATTTTGAAGTTCACTTTTATGCTTGTATAGAAAATTAGACCTAAATCGAAGTATACTAGAAGTCTTTGACAATAAATATTTATTGTCCTCTTTGAGTATTGACTATTCTAGAAGAGTGGACTTTGACAATTTGCTAACCTCCTTCAATTTGCATGTGCTTGAGCATCCGAGGCCTTCTTTGCCTCCTCAAACAAGGCCCATTGATCTTCCTCAGTCAGTACATGTTCAGTGTCCTCCTCTAGAGGCATAGTTTCTTATGCATCCTTCTCTGACAAAGTCTCATCAGAGTCCATTCCAACATCATGAATCTCCACCTCTTCTCCTTTTCCCTTCAAGGTCTCAGCTATATCAGAAAGAGTGCCTCTTTGCACTTCTTCACTTTTCTGCTTTGTAAGTGGGACTTGAGTAGAGGACTCACCTAATGCAGGTGTTGAAGCAAGAGGTCCTTTTTGGGCCTCCTCCTCTTGTGCCTCTGGTTCATCTTGAGTAGAAGCTTCAAGCTCAATCTCTTCAATGTCAGGAGGGAAAAATTCCAAGGGCTCCTTAGAAGGCAATTTCCTCTTGATTCTTTTGTATCCCTTCCCCTTCTTAGGAGCCAGTTCCTGAGGAGTTTTGGTTCTTAGGACAACCCAATGAATACTTCTATCCAAAACTGGCCTCCCTATTTGCTTTATGTCAATGGTCTCCTCACCATCCTAGTCCACTGGATCCAAACTTTTGGTGCCAATATTTAATGCCTCATATGATGGATCTAACACCACTCCATCATCTACTAATGTGTTAGGGATATCATCTTTGATCCTGAATTCTACCATGAGTGCAACGGGTAACCTCTCATAAGTTTTCTTCCTGATGTCATACTCATCTTGAAGGTCACTCAAGAAATCTTCCAACAAGTTGAAATGTTTATAAAAATACAAGGAAACAAGGCATTCATTTCCTTCCTTGGGTCAAATTACTTTCGAGCTGTGTACAAACCTAGTTTCAGATGTATCAACTCACTACACACTACCTTAGCTCCCACTAGATGTTGACAACTGTATTCATCCAATTGCATGGGGAATTTATGACATCCTATTTTGTGCTTGAATCCAAACCAGGCATTAACCCCTAGAGCTTGATATACAAATTACATTAGAACTATCCTATTGCTACAACATCTTGGGAGCAAGTGGGGATGACCTTCAAATCTAGCCAGTCTAAAATAAGTGAACTTGGGGTATCGGATATACCAACATCCCGATTTTGTGATAAACGCTATAGCTTCTTGGCTTAGTTTATATCCTGCATCTCCCTTAAGATGGTTAATGATTAGATATAGAAATGAATCATTAACCCTTCTAAATTGTGTTTCAGATACTTGTAGAGATAATTGATCATAATGGTCCCACACTTTCCTTTGTCCATCTGCCTCTCCCAATATCCCCACTCTCTTTAAACCTAGAAATATACCTCCTCTAACTGCTGCATAAACAACATAAGAAGTCATAAAGAAGCATTTGGTTTCCCTTATCCTTGTTAAGTGCTCATGAATAGCATCAGAGACAACCATTGGCCAATCAAACTATTGTTTGCCATTAAAGATGGTCTGAATGAAGGGAAACATCCACTCCTTGAAGTGAAATGCATCCCTCTTTCCGAAGAATCTAGACAAAATCATGATCAAGTTTGATACTTATTTGTAGAATTCTGTCCTCTTTGGTTGATCATGAAGCTTGGTCAGAGACTTCTTCTTTGTTCTCAACCATTTCTTGTTCAAGTGAGCTTTGTTGGCCTCCTTGTAGTTGCTATATTTCTCTAAAGCTTCTGCCTCCTTTAACTGTACCAGGTTCTTTGGATTTGGGACACTAAACATGTGTTGAAACATTTGAGGAGTTAAATCAATAATAACATTATCTTGTGAATCCATACACTGCCTAGTGGCTGGATTGTAAGCTCTGGCTACTATCATAATCAACTCTGGGCACTGGATAGATAGAGGAAATAAGGTGATGTGAGCCAAACCAGACTCAACTATTCTTTGAGTTCTCCCTGTTATATCTTCAATGAATGTTTCCAAATATAGTTCCCCAAAATTGTATGAGCCCAGATTGGTGTCACTTATATCAGAACAATCCGATTCCACTTTGCTTGCATTGACAACAGGACCCCTATGATTATACCTCAAAGTATAAGGTAGATGCTTCGACTTTATCTTCTTGGGCTTAGTTGCTGCCTTTGATGTTTTTGCAGGCTGATTCCTTTGGGAGGCTTCTCCTGATACTCCTGACATCCTTTAGCTTTCCTACAATAGAAACCCCAATTAGATCCTTGAAATAATATCACAAAATATGCTTTAAAAACTTACCCTTCCAAACATAAAACATTCTAAATAGTTTCTTTTAAAACACTGCCGGGCTCGAGGCCAAAACCGGTATTGAGATTTTAATAATAAGTGAGATTGGAGTCAGAATTGTCATGGTGATCAGAATCAGAACCGGAGTGGAAACTGATTTGGTTTCTTTCAGATTTTCTAATTTTAGATTCAGTTTCAGTTTCGCTTTCGCTTCTGCCTAGGTTATCGTTATTTTGAAAGAAGGCTTCTCACTATAAGCAAAGCCAGAGATGGGATGGAAATGGAATCGATATCTATTGGGAAACATGGTTCAAAGTCTAGATTGATTCCGATCTCGCTTTCGCCTAAAATAACCATGACATTATAAGTGTTTTTTAACAGTTTGATAGATAACTTCATGATTTAAGGACTAGGTCATATCAAAATGAAAAGGGGCTTAAATATAACCTAATAAAACCATCCCCATATAACTGAGAGGTGATTGTACTTTTTAGGGCATCACATTTAAAAAATACAAACATAGAAATGCGTAAAAACCCTAAACTAAAAACCTCGATATAAAAACTAGGGCACAAATTTAACCCTATTTATTTAACCAGATTGAATGCAAAACAAGGTTCCTAAGTAAAAACAAGATTTAACAAACCCTACTCACTATAGAACCGTAATTTAACCTATGCATTAAAAACTAGGGCAGCATGATGCGATCACGACTAAAAACGTGAAAACGACCGTGCTGAAAAATAAAGAAACCAGATACAAAAGCAAAAACGAAGACAAGAAATCCAAACAAACAAACAAAGAAAAAAAAATGAAAACTTACTGAGAATCACGTACTTGCCCAAACCAAAACAATCCAAAAAGAACAGAAATGGAAAATGCGAAAGTAAAAAGAACAACGAGAATAGAAAACCCTACCTCGAACACAAATAAATAGGCTAACCTCTTGAAGCAATCTACGCGCAACTGTCTCTCTATCAATTGATTCACTCGCCCAAAAGCTTCAATGCGACTCTGGTTCACACTTCAATCTCTTAAGAATAGTGGTAATAACTATGCATTAATCCCGAATAAATGCAGTAGAGCGGAGTTGAAACTGCAAAAAGAACTGGCCCATTATTGCCATGTGACTTCAATAAAGTCAACGACCAAGAAACGATGGGAGCAGAATCAGAATAAAAAATGTTTCAGAAAATTTGTTTAACTTTCCAACTTGGTTCCCGTTTTGGTTCCCGTACCACCAACAAAGAATAAAACAAAACCAAACATAAAAATAAAACAAAGAGATCGAAATAAGAAAACTTAACATACAAAATCTAGTTTAAAACGAAAGACCAAAAAGCGGAGGTAGAGGCGGGATGAAAATGGATTTTGAAACTTTGAATAAATTATGACTTAACTTCCACTCCGGCTTTGGCTCCGGCAAAAACAAAACAAAATGTTCAAAATAAATATTGTCAGGATGGGGATCGGAATGAGTTTGTAAAGAAGTTTCAAAACCCAATTTAGTTCTGGTTCCGCTTCCGACAGAATAAACCAAAGAAAAAAAAAGTGTTGAAAAGAAAGACTCCAAACTTTGTTTGAAAAACAACCAAGGATAAAAAGATAAAGGGGGACCTATTGATGGTGTTTTCTGCACACCAAAAACTCATACATAATATGATATCCTATCTCTCTTGAAAGGTAAATCTCTATGGGAAAAGAGATAAACCCAAGGTCTCTAATGTCAGGTCTTCACAATCCAACAAAAAAACTCAGTGATAAATGTGAAAATATTGGTAATCACAAAGGGACCTTACTACAAGCAAATACTGGGTTTCAAATTTACCAGATTTAAACAATGCATTGATACTTGGAATCTTAATTTGAACCCTGATAATAAAGAAACAAGAAAAGATAAAGGTTTTAGAGATGATTCTAAGACTACTTTTAACCCTAAGATTGAAAATGCTCAAAATGGACCAATCTCTCATAAACTACTCTCTATTTAGCTCAGATGAATCTGCAATTTCACAAAAATAGTGCAATCTTCTAAGGTATTTAAATATTTTCAAATCACAAACATTCATTTAGCCAATCCTATTACAATTGAGATGAAAAAATCCTTATAATTGAAACAAGCACAATTTTATGTCGAGGCTAACTTTGCAAAGCAACTAACAATCAACTAACTACAAAAAGTATGGACTAGAGATCGCTGCAAACATTCCAAACATGAAACCCTAAGCATCACCAAATCATTTAACTATAAGCTTATAAGCAATTTTAAAGATAGAACAACAAGAACCATGCCAGATGAAACTCCACAAGATAGATACCAAATCAAAATATCTCCCTTATATTAAGTCATCCAAAATAGAACAACTCCAATTTTCTATTACAACACTTGCTTGAACATAAAACCTAATTCGCTTTAATATTAGGTCTCTATTCTATCACTTATCTATTTTCTCCCTATCTCTATATCCTCAAATGAGGCAACATGCCTATTTTATAGAGAATCCCTAAGATAGGTAGGCCCAAAAAAAGAATTTACAATAAAACATGACCTACAAGAAGTCAGCCTCAAAGATATCCGAACATAATCATGAAATGTGCAATTAGCACCAATTTCATCCAAGTCATCCTAGGCACCAAAAGGGTCAACCCCACTGCATGTGAATAATGGGAAGCAGAAATATCAAGGTAGCCCCATATAACTACTTCCCATCCTTGTCTTTAGCTTGATCTTCTTCACCATGCACGACCAACAAGACCCTATCTAGCTCAGCAACAGGTGGTACAAGAAAAACCCTAATTCTTCTCTCAAGAGACTTGATGTCATCTCTTTCCTGCTTAACTGCACCATCCCAATCAACTCTATTAGTCAGGAATTTGTCAATAACTACAATATAGGTTGCAACATCATCTAGTTGATGCTCAGTAACTGGTCCTTCATTGATTGGAGAATAAACATTTCTCCACCATTTCCTAAGTTGCTCTATATTAAGATGTTTCAGAGAAAATTTCTTCCTTCCTATCATGACCTCAAAAAATGAGATACACTTATCATGGATACCAGTAAAAATGTCCTTAATCTGCTTTGCTTGCTTATGAATTTTTTTTTTAAGGCCTTCTGCCTCATTTGCAGGATTTCAAACCATTCCCAAGGTTCAGAACCCTTGGGAAAGGAAGAATCCCACTCTTTACCAGCTTATCTTCGGTGAAATCCATAATGTTGTGGCTTTCTACAGTAGGAGATCAATATCCTCCTTGTCTTGAGCCAATATAGTCTTCAACTAGTCCACCGATCTCATAGCATCTCCTCTAGTTGACAAGATATCCTTAATGGCAGCATCTCCCTTGGTTTGGACACCTTGCAACCAAGCAACTGTAGCATGTGTGGTACCTTTCATCTTTCCCAGCTCGAAGATTGTCTCTTGAGGCAAGAAACCTGCAGCAGAGGAGGAGGAGCTAATAACTTGCAAGGGTTTCATCAACTCATGCAAATACTTCTTCAATTTCTTGTTCTCTCTCTCCAACTCAAGCCTAGTTTGCATAGCCTTCTTCAACCTACCCACAATTACAATACCGGAGCCTTCATACTCCTCAATATCTTGCTCCATAGAAGTATGCCCTAGGTCAATAGTTTGCACATGATAATCCTTGGTAGTTACATTATCTCTATCCTTATTCAGAGTAGGGGTAGCAATATGGGCCACTCTATTTCTTGACCCATCTCTCTCAATCTAGGACACAACCCTAGCCTTCTTATTAGCCTTCCCTTGTTCAGCATTAGCCATCAAGACATCCCAATTAGGAGGAGCATCCTCTACTATTACCATTTTACTTTTCAATTCCTTATCCAACCAATCTAGAATAGTAGACTCAGTTGGCATGGTGTCCTGCTTGTCCCGCTGTTCATTAGTTGTATCCTTTTCTTCACTTGGAACATTAGGGATATCCATGATTGGATTCTCATTATCCTGCAACTGTTCTTCCACAACAACTTGCACCAGTGAAGGGACCTTAGTTGGGATCTCCTCCTTTTGAGGAGACTTGTTCAATTGCTCTCTCACAGGAGAATTTGCATGTGCCACCAAGGGAGAATGAATCACTTTATCCATTTGTGCCTCTGCATTATAGAGGTCTCCTTCCTAAAATTATTCCTTGCCGAAATCTTTAGGATCTTCATCCCTCTTTGGTTCCTCTTGTGTGCTACCAATATCTTGAGGAATGGAGACACTTACTTGTTCAACAATGGGAACATTCACTGGAACATCTTCCTTTACTACAATATCCCTTGGAGAAGGAGTCCTTGACCTCCTCATGTACACTTGTGTTCTTTCCCCTGAGCTCTCCACCTCTACCATTGGTGGCTCAACCTCCTTATCAGTTTTAGGAGCCTCCTCCAGTTTCTGTGATAACTTTGCAAGTCTTCTTCTCTTTGGCAATGGAGGAGTAATCTCTACCTCCTCTTCCTTTTCTTTTTCCTTTTCAGCCTCTTTCCTCGAGGCATGTCTCCTCTTCTTAGCGATAGGATTCCTCTATTTACTCACCTCTGTCACTTTCTCAGCTTGAACATCCCTAACCTAGATTCTAAAAGGGGAATCCACCTTTTCCTTTCCTTTAGGATCTTGCTCGTGTGATTCCTCAGAAGTAGAATGAGACTCCAAGTCTCCCATCAGATCATAAGAACACTAGACACCTTCACTCTCCAATTCCCACACTTTATGCTTCAACCAAATTTTGGTGTACCTGATCAATGGAGTCATGATCTGATCCAACTCTATTTTCTTTTCTTCTAACCAGTCAACTTCTCCAACTGGCTTATCTTTCACTGCCTCATAGACATGACCCTGGATTAAATTTCCATCCTCTTCCACCTGGTCAGGGATGGCCTTTACATTGTATAACCTTACCAAATCCACTAGAAACTTGGAGAATTTCTTCTTCCTTACCTCAAATTCATCAGAAAGGTTAACCCAGTAATCTTCAATATGAGCCTTATGGCTGTATTCCCTACTGGCCTTCTTTTGTGCTTCCCTAGTGATGTCAAACCTTGCTCTCTTGGATGGAAAGAAAGACCAAAAGTAATCATCTCCTCCTCAGAAGCATGAGTAGACTGGATAGAAGGAAAAACCTCACCCATTCCTATTTTTAATGGAAAATCATTCCCAAAACCTATTTTGTGCATATCTCCCTTCACAACTATGTCAAAGTCACAAATCTGCCTAGTGACTTCCAGCAATACAATATGATCAGTAGGGTACCTCGGGAGTCTATAGGGAGCCCTTTGACAACCATCAATTCTAATGTATGAGAAAGTAGGGATTTGGATAAACCATGCCCCATATCTCCTTATCAATTCTTTAGCTTTGTCAGAAATCCTCATATGCTCTACACCTTGGAGCAATCTGGTGATGTACATTGTGAGAGCATCATTGGATCTTCTATAGCTTCCTCCAGTCAGGTGTAGCTGTGGATATACCTCATATATAGCATCCTATCCAAAGATACCACTAGTGCTCAACCCCTTGTATGGGTGAAGTCTTGCCAATGCATACACTAGGTAAGAGGTCATAATGAAAGTCTTGGTTTGCAAGATATTGCACAATTGCTTGTGGATGAATGCACTTATGACACCTGCCCAGTAATAATCTATTCCCTGCTCCTTCTGAGCAATGAAAGTGAACATCCAAGTCTCGAACACCCCTGCACTCTTCAATCCTACTAGTCTACTAAGAAGAGTAATGACATTGTAGTATTCCCTTTTGAATTTGAGCTTGAATAGTTGCTTTGACAACTTGGAGAAATGGGACTTAGGCTTCTCCAACCAAGAGTTAATCACTTGCTGGGACTTAACTACATTTTCCTCATAGTACTTCTTGGCACCATCCATATCAAAGGCCACCACATGGGACCTGTCAGGCATATCAAAAGTTGAAGCAATGGATATAGGGCTAAAGCCCACCAGAATCCTTCCCTGGGGACCAATTATCCTTTGTGTCCCTCTATCATAATTCCTAGCACACTCAAGCACCCGTTCATAACATTGTACAGTGGAAGGGAAACCTGCTACATGAGCTAATCTGGAGTCCACAATTCTTCTAGCCAACAAAGGAGGACTCGGTTCTGACATCTTAGCCTTAAACTCTTCATAGTCCCACATACCCACATTGGTAATGGTTATTCCTAACCAAATAGAAGTCAGCTTGCTTTTAGGAATCCTGCTCTTTATGTCCAATTTTACCTTCTCTGCATCAGAGATGGCAGAAGTCTCCACACTTGGATCCATTGCTTTCCCTTTGCCTCCACCAACAACATCTTAACCTCATCCTGCCTGCAAACAAAAAATGACCATAATAAGATCCAAAAGAAATAACAGGTGCAGAAAATCAACATCTCAAAGTTTGGGGATTAGCCCCCTTCGCAGATTCCACACTGGACTAACCTTAGAAATACTTAGCATAAGTTCATTTAATCAATTAAATACATCATCAATAAACCAATTCCTCATAACCATCATATTCAAAATTTTCCTAGAAAACCCAAAAGAATTCGACCAGGGCGGATTTTAGCGAAAACAACAACAGTTATAACTAACCCGGGAAAATGAAGAAGGCACAGAACATCCTGGAAAATCTAGAGGAAACAGATTTTAGCGGGAACTAGATAAATCATCACTAAAGCATGAATCTAGTAGAACGACCCGACTACGGAGACCAGGAAAATCCGGAGGAAGCGAATTTTAGCGAGATAGACAAAATCCGGTCCTCAAAAGTGACAAAAGAGAAAGAACGGGAAAGCTGGGGAAATCTGGAGGAAGCGGAATTTCGCGAGGACCGCAAAAACCCGAACCTTTCCACATCTCATCTTTACCAAAATGATTCCAACGACTCTAGATCCAAGGCCTGCACCTTGATAACGACTTAACCTAGATCTCCAATGGATCAAAAATGAATTTAAAACCTTCCTCACAGAAATTTGGAAGGGATTGGCCATGCCTTAGGTCAAGAACCCTAAAATATCCACCATGAAAGCATGGAAAACCAGGCATAAGTTGCTTACACACTAATATGGGAAGTTTAAGACCAATGCAAGCAATCACCCAAAAGCATAGAAATACCATACCAAAATAAACATTCAATGGTCAACCTGGTGGATTGGTAAATTAACGAAAACCCCAAAAATGCCTAGACATGACGCACAGACCCAAGGAAATAATGAAGCCATGAAAGACTAGAAAGAAAATGAAGCAAAGTAACCAGCAGAGAAAGAGGGCATATCTACATACTATGAGAACGAAACGATTGAAACTAGTGATGCCTACAAACAACCCTCAAATGCAAGCAGGATACAAGCCATGCACATGAAATTCAAATGCAGTAGTTGAAATAGTTTCAAAATCCATGATCCAGCAATACACCAAAAGCTCTAAGACTCAACTCAAATGATAAGCATATAAACTAACTCAAATGACCAATTACTTCCCAAAATTCAATATATCATTGCCCCAAAAATCTGCACAATTGCCATTAATGGGGTCGACAAGACAACCAAGACCACAAAAGGCCAAAGATTCGACAGAGCAATGGACTTCGGAGAAATCCGGACATGATGGATTTCCCTGGATCCGGGTCAAAAGGCAATCACTTCCAGACTCTGAAAGAAACAAAGGAAAATCCGATTAGGGCAGATTTTCCTGAAAACAGTGAAAACTCCGGAATGCATTCAGAACTCAAGATTTTCAATAAAATTCACAAGTGTGCCACTTCAAATGGCAAGATGAACATCAAAGCATGAGCCCAAGAAAGCAAAAACCCCCCAAAAGAAGGGCCAAGACACCAAAAAGCAAAAAAAGAGGGTCCCCACTTTCAGTGGGGTGTGTGTGCAATAATTGCACAACAAATGGCGACTCTGCTAGGGAAATGCTTTAGAGCATTTCAAGAATAAAATAGAATCAAGAACCTAGAATCTGTCGTTGCGATCCTCTCATCAAGACTCCTATGAACAAAGTTTTAGAAACCAGGGGCTAGAAGACCTTTTCCTATACCAGGGTCCAAGTGTGTGTATTATGCATTCATTTCCTATCTTGTAAGTGCAATGGGAAGTATAGGAAATTTGACCAAGCTACATAAGAGTTCAAACTTCAAAAGCAACTAGGATAGAGCCTCGCTACCAGTCAAACATCTATAGCCCCGACGAGGTTATTGCTGTGACCCTCCCAAGCATAGCTCTACTGCTAGTCAAGAGTCTATAGCCCCGGTAGAGATACTAGGATACTCCTGATAAGGTGAAGCTTATTCAGATTTTCAAACTTTTCCTTTTCTCTTTTTCTTTTTATTATAGAACCTTTCTTCTTCACCTTTGTAAGTAATGGAACTCACGCTCAGGGATGAGGAACACAATGGCACTGAAGTAGAATATAAGATTTTTCACCAAGCTAGATTACTCAAGAAACCTATGCAACTCCAGAATCTTTAATTGTAGTGTAAAAATGTGAGACCCAAATATATTCCAAAGTGTATCCAAAAGAAGTGACTCTAATTCCAAGTACAAGAGACATCAGATAAAAGAATTCTACCACTTGACTCTGAAAAACTGATTAAAGTTTATAAAATAAATTCTCAGAACAATCCCAAGAAAAATAGCCCGTTATACAGATGCAACAACCCCGAGAAAATGAGGAACCCAAAAGAAAAAAAAAACAAAAAGCGAAACAAACCAAAGCAAACCTAAACTACCAAAGCAAAACCAAAAAACAAAGCAGAAAACAAACCTACTCTAACTATGTACAGGATGAATTGTAGAACAGTTCAAGGTTGAAAATAATGCTTCAGATACTGCCCATTGACAGGCAACGAGATATCCTCACCAGTGAGGGTTTTCAAATGAAAAACATTATCTCCCAGAATTTCTAAAATCTGGTAAGGACCAAGCCAAAGTTTATCAAATTTACCATGCTCTCCCTTACGGTCATGGGATTTATCCTAGTAGAGAACTAAGTCAAAAATTCTAAAGGCCTTCACCTTAGCTCTCCTGTCAAACCATCTTTTTACCACACCTTGATGTTTAGCAAAGTTTTCTAGGGCTTCATCTCTTTTCTCTTCAAAGTGCAACAATTCAGCCAAACGGGTTTCACGTTTATCTTCTTCATTATAGTACTCATTGATAAACTGTAGGGTAGGGATTTTCAATTGGATAGGAAGCACAGGTTCCAAACCATACACCAGGTGATAAGGAGAGGTTCCTATGGATTCCTTCTATCTAGTTCGGTCAACCCACAGAGGAAATTGAAGTTGGGTGTGCCAGTCCTTAGGATTTTGCTCTAACAACTTACGAATAACTGTCAGTAGGTTCTTATTGGAAGATTCAGCTAAACCATTACCTTGAGGGTCATAATTGGATGAAAATTTAATAACAATCCCATGATCAAATGCCCAATTAGAAAATTTCAGTGATGCAAATGCATGAACATTATCACAGACCAAAGACAGTGGACAACCAAAACGATTGATAATTCCTGATTCAAGAAAATTAATTACCACATCCGAAGTACATTGTTTATAAGCCAGAGCCTCTATCCATCTAGTAAAATAATCAGTTATGATAAGAATATACCTATGGCCCACAAAACATGGAGGATTAATGGGACCTATGAAGTCCATACCCCACTGAGCAAACGATTTTACCTCTATGACAGGCTGGAGTGGAAGAGTTGCATGTTTTTCCTTACTTGCTGTAGTTTGACATATGTGACAAGTCCTCACATGTTGGTGTACATCCTTGAACAAAGTAGGCCAATAGTAGCCTACCCTCAAGATCTAGTGTGCAGTGGATGATGTAGAACCATGGCCTGTGCCATATTTCTCATGAAATTCAATCATCACTCTGGCCACTTCTTCTTTTCCCAAACATCTTAAGTATAAACCCTCATGATTTCTTTTATACAAGATAGCTACTTTCATCATAAAACTTCCACTCCTCAGGTGCAAGGCCCACCTCTAAACTATATTAAAGTGATCAGGACATTGCCGATTCAACAAATAGAAAATGATTTCATCATACCAATTCCTCGAAGACACCTCTTGAAGGTAATAGTGTTGAGCGGTGAGATTATGACTTGTCTCAGCCATTGTCTTTGTAAGTCCTTGTCCTCTTACTAATTTAATGGGCTGGATTTCCATATCATATTCCTACAACATCATCACCCATTTGGCCCTTCATTCGCCTAACTCATTCTGCATCAACAACAACTTTACTGCAGGATCATGCACTATGGCAAAAACTTTATTCCTCAGAATATAGTGCCTGAACTTCTTCACTGCCCTGAACAAAGCATAGGCCTGCTTTTCTACATTGTGATATTTTAATTCTACATCTTTTAAGGGAGTACTCATGAAGGCTATAGGGTGTTCATCACCTTGATTAGACTTTTGAGTTAACATTGCAGCACAGTGATCAGAAGCAAATGAATATATGTAAAAATATTTAGTATAATCTGGACTCACCAATACAGGGGTGTCAACAATAGCTTTCTTGATTTCTGCAAATGCTTCCTTAGCTTCTATATTCCATTCTATTTTTGCTTCTTGTTTCAACATAGCATTCAATGGCTTGACTATCTCTGCAAATCCGGTGATAAATTTCCTAACAAAGTTAATCTTACCAAAAAATGACTTCATCTCTTTCTTACTTCTAGGAGGTTGAATATTCAAGATAGCCTGTATTTGCTCAGGATCAATAGCAATACCCTGTTATGAGATAATATGTCCCAATAATTTTCCTTTTGTGACTCCAAAAATGCACTTTCTCGGATTAAGTAAAATACCGAACTCTTTGCATCTTTGAAATACTTTGAATAAATCCGTTATGTGATCGCCTCATTTCTTGGAGAAGACTGTCAAATCATCCATATAGATAATGATGCACTTACCAATTATGTCCTTAAAAGCAATGCCATAGCTCTCTGGAATGTAGCTCTAGTATTGATCAACCCGAATGGCATCCTTCTATCCTCAAAAGTTCCCCATTTTGTAGTAAAGGCAGTCTTGTGCCTATGCTCATACTGGACCATAACTTGGTTGTATCAAGAATATCCGTCCAAAAAGGACATCATTTGAGATCCATTTAGGATATGAAGCACCTCATCCAGTGAGGGAACTGGATAATTATCTTTTTCTGATGCTCTATTCAGATTCCTAAAATCCACACATAGTCTGATTTCTCCATTCTTTTTCCTTACTGGAACCAAATTCGCCACCCAAGTAGAGTGTCTTATTGGAAATATAATGCGTGCTGAAAGCAGTTTCTGCACCTCCTTCTGAATAATGGATTCTAACAAAGCATTGATTGGCCTCTGTCTCTGCCTAAATGGTTTGACATCTGACTTTAAAGAGATGGTATGTGTAATGATCAAAGTATCATATGTTTTCAAATCTTCATAACTCCAAGCTATTGCATCACGATATGTATGTAAGATATCAATAATTCCCTTTCTTTCTTCTTAAGTACATACCTTGCCAATAAAACCATTCTTCAAGTCATATGATGTCCCCATATTATATGTTTCACACTGGCTATTGAGAGACCCCCTTTTAGTCTATTGCTCTTGATCTCTTATCTTATCTAAATCAAAAATTCGTTCAAGCTGCACCATACCTCTTGGAATGGTATTAGTCTTCAGATTGATGATTCCTCCAAAGTCAATTTCTGCTTCTTGAGGCTCTATCTCATCAATAACTTGGGAAGCAAACACATCACAACTTGTAATAAAGTCCAGAATATGCTTATCATATTCAAATACTTGAAAATTAGTAACATTGTCAGGAACTAAAGGCATTGGAGTGAGCTCAACTGTAAATTTCTTCAATCTTGAGAGTGACAAAGGCTGCAAGGTGTTAGCATCTTGAGCTAGAGAATCAACAACTTGATTTTTATTTCGAGGGATTAACTAGATATTGAAAGCATAGAACCCCTCAATGAGATCCCACACTCTATGCATGTAATTGGTCATTTTTCTATCACGACATGAATACTGTTTTCTTACTTGTTTGATTACTAACTCTGAATCTTCAAACACTTGTAATATCTTAACTTTCTTCCTTGATTCCATTAACAAGCCATGGATCAAAGCTTCATATTCAACAACATTATTAGTGCATTGGAACTAGAGTCTATGGGTAGAAAAATAATTCTGACCTTTAGGACTGATCAACTTGAATCCTGCTCTAGCACCTTACTTAGATTTAGATCCATCAAATCTTAATGTCCAACAACCATCAGGTTCTCTTGGTTTTAATTTATCTTGCTCTTTATTGAAAATGGGGGGATTTTTAGGAAACATTGGGCTCTCACCCCTATTGCTATTTAACTGTTCCTGCATATTAGGTTTGACGGTTGGAACTAGATTAATGCATTTTTGTATCTGTCAGACAACAGTCTGACACAAGTCACATTCCAGCTCGGAATGAGGGGCATCATGGAATCTGCACCAATTTGGAAGTAGTAGTTCTTCAAATGTCATGCTTCCTTTGAGTTGTATCTGATCTTCCATACACTTTTAGATAAACTCTTGAAAATTATCCAACAAACTAAGCTGCCTATCCTCTTGATCACTTGTTTCATCCTCTTGTTCAATCAATGTCCCAAGACTACTGCTCTCTAGAATGTGCTCATCTAAAGAACCCTATAGCATGAAAACCTCTTCATCTACTATAATTGATGCGGCCAATACATAGTTTCCCATACTAACCTCAGACACCAAAACCTCATTCGAAACATTCTGATATTCAGTGATTACGTACTTCATTCGGGGTTCTCTTTCAATTTTGATCTGATTTGGGACTCCTTTCCATGGTAACCACACATGAGAATGGTCTGTAGATGTATATCCATTCAATGAATTAGTGAAATATCTGCCTAGGATCAAACCATAAGTATCAAGAATGTCAGCAACCTGGATATTGATCACTTGTTGCACCCTAGGGTCTAATGCAAGCTGCGTAGGGATCATGTTCAATTCTCTAGCTACACTTACTTCTGTTTTGTCCAATTGAGTAACCTTCTTTTGAGAGGCTATAGGGGTAATACCTAATGCTTTGCAAACAACAAAGGGCATAACATTTGTAGAAGCTCCTGAGTCTAGAAGACAATTATGCAAATTCTTTTCGAAGATACGAACATATATTAGGAAAGGAGGGGTTTCCATCTTGCCTTGAAATAAATTCAGATGAGTATCAGCTTTTGCAACTTGACCCTTATCCTTATCTCCCCTTTTTTCTACAGGTGGGACCTGACTTCTAGGTGTTTGAGAATTAGAAGACCTAGTAGCAGTCTCATTGGAAACTACCCCTTGTGATGTTATATTTGAGCTAAATGATCCAAAAAATGTATTCCTAATAGCAGAAACTCTTAATAACTCAAAGGCAGAAAGACTTACCTTTACTTTATTGAATTCCTCAGTCACATATTCGCCGAATTGCTCCACATTCAAGTCAACATGGGATTCCTTGTAGCCACTAGCTTGCTTATCTTTGGATACTTTAGCATTGTTTCCCTTTGACAAGTATTGGGTTGGTACATGAGGATAAGGTGGATTATTACTAGCTTGTGGGTCTGGTGGAGTATTGAAATTGTTAGGAGGGATAGAAGTAGTGAAAGGACCTCCAGCCTATGGACCCCTATTAGGTCTATTTCTTAAATCATATTTCTTAGCTGGTTACTGAAACATCTGAACTTCTTCAACACTAACTTCATTCTCGTCCAAAGGACCATTATCATTTTCATTTTCCTCACTAAACAATTGGGAAATCTCATCTTCATTTAGTACCTGCTCCACCTCATCTGCTATAATAGATACTTCTTATGGTTCATTTTCTTCACCTTTGGGAAATGGGGCATGATTAAGTACCAACATTGGAGAATCATACATATTTGAGGGTACAATTTCTTGTTTAGTGAAATTATTTTCCACTTCATATTGAAAGATAGAAGCTGTAATCTAAAATTTAGTACAATCTAGCTCAGAGTGTTGACTTGTCTTATGGAGCCTGCACCAACCAGACAAAGCTGCTTCTGCTAAGTATACACCATTCAGAGGCTTCTCTTGAGTAGTGGGTTGATCCAAGGGAGTAGGAATCCCTCCATTATTAGGTCTAGTATTCCACGACCTAATCTGCCTAGGCTATTGCCCTTTGTCAAATCCTTGTCCACCTTGTTGATTTATATCAAAATATTGACCAAAACCTTGTCTTCTATCGAAATTTTGACCAGAACCTTTCCCTCTATCATAATTTTGATTTTTGTCAAAATATTGACCTCTTTCAAAGTTCCTGTTTTCCCTACCATAGTTAGATTGTATATTCTTCTGAGCAGCTTGAAGCTGGCTATTCTGATTTCTCAAATAAGTTACCTCTGTATTCAACCTTTCACTTGCTTAGATAATTCATCCAACCTCTCTTTATCTAGACTATTAGGTGGTGTTGGATTAACACCAGCAGAAGGATATCTAGGTATTCTTCCAGAACCAACAGCCTGATTCAGGACTTTTGAATTCTGAAAATATGTAGGGAAACCAACTTGTTGCTAATGAAGGGGTTGATTATCTCTTTGCTAAGGATAAGAGGCCATAGGTTGAGCTTGATTTATAGGTGGACCTGGATGAGGAACCAAAGGTAATGAAGGTACAGGATTCATGATTGGAGAAAGATTGGTCAAAGCTTGGTTAAGGGCTTAGATTTGTCTCGAGTGAGCAATAGGTCCTAAAGATGGCAAAGGTCCTGATAAATATTGCCTCAAGTCCAAGCTAACCTTTACTGCCTCTGCATATGTAGTGAGCAAAGTATTCAGAGGATTAGTTCTTTGTTTAAGGAAGGTGGTTGTGAGGCTGTCCAGGGCTTCAAGGTACACTTCTAAAGCAGTATTTTCATTTCCAACATAAGGTGCCTGGAGTCTGGTATATGCTCAATGGAACCTATCATTGAAAGATCCTATGGGCTCATTAATCTCTCTTTTCACTACAGTGAACTATAAGTACAACTCATTAACACTAATGAGAATCTTGAACTTTTGTAGAAATGCAGTTTCTAATTCAGTCCAATTATGGATGGAAGCAGCAGGTAAGTGATTGTACCAATAAAAGGCCTCTTCTCCTAGAGAATAAGGGAAAATATTGCACGCAACATCCTCATGGTTAATTCTTCTATCCCTCAAGCAGGTCTGGAAAATCCTAATATGCTCTTCTATTATTCTGTTGGGCTCATGAGTATGAAACTTAGAGAAAAAATGCTCAGGATTCTTGGGCATGACATTGTAATTATTAAAGATCAATGGGGATGGATTATTAGTAAGAAAATCCATTGGTGGAGGTGGGGGTGGTAATGGCTAATTTATGACTGGTTGTGGCTGTGGAATAGGAATTCCCTCAGAGTCAGATGAAGATGAAGATGATGGAGATGATGGAAGTGGGTGAGCGGATGATGATTCCTCCCCTCCTTTGGTCCTTCTTGACCTAGTAGGGGCTTGTAATTCTTGAAATTCTTCTCCTCCTGGAGTAGATCTAGTTCTTCTTCTAAGCCTCTCAAGAGAGATGGCATTTAAGAAATGCTCCAGTTTTCTTATTCAAAGGCCCTCCTTTTAGTGCCAATCTGTTGATGGTGTTTTCTGCACAACAACAACTCAGACACAATATGATATCCTATCTCTCTTGAAAGGTAAATCTCTTTGGGAAAAGAGATAACCCCAAGGTCTCTAATGTCAGGTCTTCACAATGCAACAAAACAACTTAGTGATAAATGTGAAAATGTTGGTAATCACAAAGGGACCTTACTACAAGCAAATACTGGGTTTCGAATTTATCAGATTTAAACAATGCATTGATACTTGGAATCTTAATTTGAACCCTGATAATAAAGAAACAACAAAAGATAAAAGTTTCGGAGATGATTCTAAGACTACTTTTAACCCTAAGATTGAAAATACAAAAGATAAAATGCTCAAAATGGACCGATCTCTCATAAACTACTTTCTGTTTAACTCAAATGAATCTGAAATTTCACAGAAATAGTGCAATCTTCTAAGGTATTTAAATATTTTCAAACCACAAACATTCATTCAGCCAATCCTATTGCAATTGAGATGAACAAATTCTTATAACTGAAATAAGCACAATTTTAAGTCGAGGCTAACTTTGCAAAGCAACTAACAATCAACTAACTACAAAAAGTATGGACTAGAGATCACTGCAAACATTTCAAACATGAAACCCTAAGCATCACCAAATTATTTAACTATAAAATTATAAGCAATTTTAAAGATAGAACAATAAGAACCATGCCAGATGAAACTCCACAAGATAGATACCAAATCAAAATATCTCTCTTATATTAAGTCATCCAAAATAGCAACAACTCCAATTTTCTATTACAACACTTGCTTGAACATAAACCCTAATTCCCTAATTCACTCTAATATTAAGTCTCTATTTTATAACTTATCTATTTTCTCCCTATCTCTATATTCTCAAATGAGGCAACATGCCTATTTTATAGAGAATCCCTAAGATAGGTCGGCCCAAAAAAATAATTTACAATAAAACATGACCTACAAGAGGTCAGCCTCAAAGATATCCGAAAATAATCATGAAATGTGCAATTAGCACTAATTTCATCCAAGTCATCCTAGGCACCAAAAGGGTCGGCCCCAATGCATGTGAATAATGGGAAGCACAAATCTTGAGGTAGCCCCATATAACTACTTCCCATCCTTGTCTTTAGCTCGATCTTCTTCACCATGCATGGCCAACAAGACCCTATCCAGCTCAGAAACAGGTGGCACAGGCAAAACCCTAATTCTTCTCTCAAGAGACTTGATGTCATCTCTTGCCTGCTTAACTGCACCATCCCAATCAGCTCTATTATTCAAGAATCTGTCAATAATTGCAATATAGGTTGCAACATAATCTAGCTTATGCTCAGTAACTCGTCCTTCACTGATTGGAGAATAAACATCTCTCCACCATTTCCTAAGTTGCTCCATATTAAGATGTTTCAGAGAAAACTTCTTCCTTCCTGTCATGACCTCAAAAAATGAGATACACTTATCATGGATACCAGTAAAAATGTCCTCAATCTGCTTTGCTTGCTTATGAATTTTCTTTAAGGCCTTCTACCTCATTTGCAGGATTTCAAACCATTCCCAAGGTTCAGAAACCCTTGGAAAAGGAAGAATCCCACTCTTTACCAACTTATCTTCGGTGAACTCCATAATTGTTGTGACTTTCTACAGTAGGAGATCAATATCCTCCTTGTCTTGAGCCAATACAGTCTTCAACCAGTCCACCGATCTCATAGCATCTCCTCTAGTTGACAAGATATCCTTAATGGCATCATCTTCCTTGGTTTGGACACCCTACAACCAAGAAACTGTAGCATGTGTGGTGCCTTTCATCTTTCCCAGCTCAGAGATTATCTCTTGAGGCAAGAAACTTGCAGCAGAGGAGGAGGAGCTAATAACCTGCAAGGGTTTCATCAACTCCTACAAATACTTCTTCACTTTCTCGTTGTCTCTCTCCAACTCATGCCTAGTTTGCACAGCCTTCTTCAACTTACCCACAATTACAGCACTGGAGCCTTCATACTCCTCAATATCCCGCTCCACAGAATCATGCCCTAGGTCAATAGTTTGCACATGATAATCCTTGGTAGTTACATTATCTCTATCCTAATTCAAAGTAGGGATAGCAATATGGGCCACTCTGTTGCTTGACCAATCTCTCTCAATTCGGGACACAACCCTAGCCTTCTTCTTAGCCTTCCCTTGTTCAACATTAGCCATCAAGACATCTGAATTAGGAGGAGAATCCTCTACTATTACCATTTTACTTTTCAATTCCATATCTAGCCAATCTAGAATAGTAGACTCAGTTGGCATGGTGTCCTGCTTGTCCTGCTGTTCATTAGTTGTATCCTTTTCTTTACTTGGCACATTAGTGATATCAATGATTGGATTCTCCTTATCCTGCACCGGTGAAGGGACCTTAGCTGGGATCTCCTCATTTTGAGGAGACTTGTTCAATTGCTCTCTCAAAGGAAAATCTGCATGTGCCACCAAGGGAGACTGAATCACTTTATCAATTTCTGCCTCCGCATTATAGAGGTCTCCATTTTGAAATTCTTCCTCACCCAAATATTTAGGATCTTCATCCCTCTTTGGTTCCTCTTGTGTGCTACCAGTATCCTGAGGAATGGAGACACTTACTTGTTCAACAACGGGAACATTCACTAGAACATCTTCCTTTACTATAGTATCCCTTGGAGAAGGAGTCCTTGACCTCCTCATGTACACTTGTGTTCTTTCCCCTGAGCTCTCCACCTCTACCACTGGTGGCTCAACCTCCTTATCAGTTTTAGGATCCTCCTCCAATTTTTGTGATAAATTTGCAAGTCTTCTTCTCTTTTTCAATGGAGTAGTAATCTCTACCTCCTCTTCCTCTTCTTTTTCCTTTTCAGCCTCTTTCCTCGAGGCATGTCTCCTCTTCTTAGTGATAGGCTTCCTCTATTTACTCACCTCTATCACTTTCTAAGCTTGAACATCCCTAACTTGGATTTTGAAAGGGGAATCCACCTTTTCCTTTCCTTTAGGATCTTGCTCACGTGATTCCTCAGAATCAGAATGAGACTCAAAGTCTCCCATTAGATCATAAGAACACTGGACACCTTCACTCTCCAATTCCAACATTTTATGCTTCAACCAAATTTTGGTGTACCTGATCACTGGAGTCATGATTTGATCCAACTCTATTTTCTCTTCTTCTAACCAGTCAACTTCTCCAACTATCTTATCTTTCACCACCTCATAGACATGACCCTAGATTAAATTTCCATCCTCTTCCACCTGGTCAGGGATGGCCTTTACATTGTATAACCTTACCAAATCCACTAGCAACCTAGAGAATTTCTTCTTCCTTACCTCAAATTCATCTGCAAGGTTAACCCAGTAATCTTCAATACGAGCCTTATGGCTGTATTCCCTACTGGCCTTCTTTTGTGCTTCCCTAGTGATGTCAAACCTTGCTCTCTTGGAATGTAAAGAGAGACCAAAATTACTCATATCCTCCTCAGAAGCATAACCAGACTGGATAGAAGGACAAACCTCACCCATTCCTATTTTTAAGGGAAAATCATTCCCAAAACTTGTTTTGTGCATATCTACCTTCACAACTATGTCGAAGTCACAAATCTGCCTAGTGACTTCCGGCAATACAATATGATCAGTAGGGTACCTCGGGAGTCTATAGGGAGCCCTTTGACAACCATCAATTCTAATGTATGAGAAAATAGGGATTTGGATAAACCATGCCCCATATCTCCTTATCAATTCTTTAGCTTTGTCAGAAATCCTCATATGCTCTACACCTTGGAGCAATCTGGTGATGTACATTGTGAGAGCATCGTTGGATCTTCTATAGCTTCCTCTAGTCAGGTGCAGCTATGGATATACATCATATATAGCATCATATCCAAAGATACCGCTAGTGCTCAACCCCTTGTATGGGTGAAGTCTTGCCAATGCATACACTAGGTAAGAGGTCATAATGAAAGTCTTGGTTTGCAAGAGATTGCACAATTGCTTGTGGATGAATGCACTTATGACACCTGCCCAGTGATAATCTATTCCCTGCTCCTTCCGAGCAATGACATTGAACATCCAAGTGTTGAACACCCTTGCACTCTTTAATCCTACCAGTCTACTGAGAAGATTAATGACATTGTAGTATTCCCTTTTGAATTTGAGCTTGAATAGTTGCTTTGACAACTTGGAGAAATGGGACTTAGGCTTCTCCAACCAAGAGTTAATCACTTGCTGGGACTTAACTACATTTTCCTCATAGTACTTCTTGGCACCATCCATATCAAAGGCCACCACATGGGACCTGTCAGGCATATCAAAAGTTGAAGCAATGGATATAGGGCTAAAGCCCACCAGAATCCTTCCTTGGGGACCAATTATCCTTTGTGTCCCTCTATCATAATTCTTGGCACACTCAAGCACCCGTTCATAACACTGCACAGTGGAGGGGAAACCTGCTAAATGAGCTAATCCGGAGTCCACAATTCTTCTAGCCAACAAAGGAGGACTCAGTGCTGACATCTTAGCCTTAAACTCTTCATAGTCCCACATACCCACATTGGTAATGATTATTCCTAACCAAATAGAAGTCATCTTGCTTTCAGGAATCCTGCTCTTTATGTCCAATTTTACCTTCTCTGCATTAGAGATGGCAGAAGTCTCCACACCTGGATTCGTTGCCTTCCCTTTGCCTCGACCAACAACATCTTAACCTCATCCTGCCTGCAAACAAAAAATGACCATAATAAGATCCAAAAAAAATAACAGGTGCAGAAAATCAATATCTCAAAGTTCGGGGTTTAGCCCCCTTCGCAGATTCCACACTGGAGAGGATTTTTGAGAAAATCCGGACTAGGCGGATTCCAGCGAACCAAACATACAAACTCCCATAATATTACTTTAATCCATAAATTCAACAAAGGAGTAACCTTAGAAATACTTAGCATAAGTTCATTTAATCAATTAAATACATCATCAATAAACCAATTCCTCATAACCATCATATTCAACATTTTCCCAAAAAACCCGAAAGAATCCGACCAGGGTGGATTTTAGCAAAAACAACAATAGTTATAACTAACCTAGGAAAATGAAGAAGGCACAGAACATCCAGGAAAATATGGAGGAAATGAATTTTAGCGGGAACTAGATAAATCATCACTAAAGCACAAATCTGGCAGAACGACCCAACTACGGACACTAGGAAAATCCGGAGGAAGCGGATTTTAGTGAGATAGACAAAATACGGTCCTCAAAGTGAAAAAAGAGAAAGAATGGGAAAGCCGGGGAAATTCAGGGGAAGCGGAATTCCGCGAGGACCCCAAAAACCCGAACCCGTCCACATCTCACCTTTACGGAAATGATTCCAACGACTCTGGATCCAAGGCCTACACCTTGACAACGACTTAACCTAGATTTCCAATGGATCAAAAATGAATTTAAAACCTTCCTCACAAAAATTCAAAAGGGATTGGCCATGCCCTAGGTCAGGAACCCTAAAATATCCGCCATGAAAGCACAAAGAACCAGGCACGAATTGCTTACACACTACGATGGGAAGTTTAAGACCAATGCAAGCAATCGCCCAAAAGCATAGAAATACCATACCAAAATAAACATTCAATGGTCAACCTGGTGGATTGGTAAATAACAGAAACCCCAAAAATGCCTAGACATAATGCACACACCCAAGGAAATAACGAAGCCACGAAAGACCAAAAAGCAAATGAAGCAAAGTAACCAGTGGAGAAAGAGAGCATATCTACATACCATGAGAGTGAAAGGACTGGAACTGGTGATGCCAACAAAATCCCCTCAAATGCAAGTAGGATACAAGCCATGCGCATGAAATTCAAATGCAGCAGTTGAAACAACTTCAAAATCCACGATCCAACAATACACCAGAAGCTCCAAGACTCAACTCAAATGATAAGAAAATAAACAAACTCAAATGACCAATTACTTTCCAAAATTTAATATATCATTGCCCCAAAAATCCGCATAATCTCCATTAATGCGATCGACAAGACAACCAAGACCACAAAAAGCCAAAGATTTGACAGAGCAATGAACTTCAGAGAAATCCGAACACGACGGATTTCCCCGAATCCGAGTCAAAAGACAATCACTTTCGGACTCTAAAAGAAACCCGAGAAAATCCGGTCAGGGCAGATTTTCCTGAAAATAGTGAAAAATCCGGAATGCATTCAGAACTCAAGATTTTCAATAAAATTCACAACTATGCCACTTAACCGAGAAAGATGAACATCAAAGCACAAGCCCAAGCAAGCAAAAACCCCCAAAAAGAAGGCCCAAGACACCAAAAAGCAAAAAAAGAGGGTCCCCACTTTCAGTGGGGCATGTGTGCAAAAACTGCACAACAAGACCCATCTTGACCAAGGCAAAAGATAGGGTGGTCATGCAAGGCATAACATGGGTCTTGATCCAGAAGTCTTGGTTTATCATTTAGCTGTCTACCCAGGGGCAAAGCCAGTAAGACAAAAGTTGAGAAAGATGCACCCTCAGATAGCCTTTCTAGTCAAGGTGGAATTACAGAAACTCTGGATGCCAGTTTTATATGCCCAATTGATTATCCAGAATGGGTGTCAAATCTTGTGCCATTTTCAAAACCAAATGGATGCATTTCTATCTGCACCAATTTTAGAGACCTAAACAAAGCGTGTCCTAAGGATGACTTTCCACTACCCAAAATCGATATGATAGTGGACATGACAGCCAAACACGAGATGCTATCACTGATGGATGGCTTCTCAGGGTACAACCAGATTATGATAGAAAAGGAAGACCAACATAAGATAATGTTTACATGTCCATGTGGCACCTACTACTGGAATATGATGCCATTTGGGCTAAAAAATGTGGGAGCAACATATCAAAGGGCCATAACACTAATTTTTCATGACATGATTAAAAAAACTATGGAATATTATGTAGATGATATATTGGCCAAATCAAGGAAAAGACAGGATCACATAGTAGCTCTAAGTGCCATCTTTGATAGATTGGAGAAATACAAGGTTAGACTTAACCCCAAGAAATGTGTCTTTGGGGTGCAATCAGGCAAACTCCTGGGATATATAGTATCAATGAGAGGAATAAAAGTGGATCCTGCCAAAGTCAAGGTGATCCTCAATATGGAAGCACTTAGGACACTAAAACAACTCAGAGGTTTACAAGGTAGGCTCCAATCCATCCACAGATTCATAACACAACTGGCAGATAAAAAGATCCCATACTCTCATCTACTCGACAAGGGAGTAACATACAAGTGGGATGACAAGTGTGATTAGGTGTTTAGTAAAATCAAAGAATATGTATTTACACCACTAGTGTTAATGCCACCTACTCCAAGAAAACCACTGATTCTATACATTTCAGCAACCATGGTAGCTCTCGGTGCTCTATTAGCTCAAAAAGATGAAAAGTAAGAGAGAAAGAAATATACTATATCAAAAAAAATATGGTGGGAAACGAGCTAAACTATACTCCTATTGAGAAAGCTTGTCTAGTAGTTGTATTTGCAGCACATAAATTCAGATGCTACATGTTGGCTCACCGAATCAAGCTGATTGTGAAGATAGATCCTCTTAAGTACCTACTCTCTAAAGCCACTCTCATAGGATGGACAACCAAGTGGGTCATGATATTGATGAAACACAACATTGAATATGTGAAGCGCAAGGCCATCAAGGGACATGCAATTGCAGATCAACTAGTAAAGGCTCCTATTTATGCAGAGAACCCACTTGTTTCAGAATTCCCAGATGAATCAATATTCAGCCTAAGTGTTGTAGACCATCGAAAGATGTATTTTAATGGATCTTACATGCAACACGGATCAGGGGTAGGAATTTTATTTATAGCTCCCCAAGGAGATTGCATACCCAAATCTTACAAATTGTCATTTCCATGCACGAATAACATAGCAGAGTATGAGGCTCTCGTCATAGGCCTAAGGATTGTAGTACAATGGAAGATCATGGATTTAAAGGTATATAGGGACTCTTAGCTCATAATCAATCAGGTAAATGATGAATATCGAACAAAGGATGACAAGCTAATTCCATACAAGAAGTTAGTTGAGAGCCTCAAAGAGTCATTCATTGATATCACATTTGAACAATTACCTAGAGCAAACAACAGAGCAGTGGAAATAATGGAAACAATTGGATCACTCTTGGAAATCTCACACAACATCCCAAAGCAAGAATTCTTGGTAGAGTAGCTTCTCCTACCAGCATTCGAGGTACCATAGTCTGAATTTGTGTGTGAATTCATTGGTTCCGGTGATCCCTGGTATCATGACATTTACAACTACTTAAGAATAGGAGTCTTGCCCACTGATATAACACCAAACCTTAAATGAGCCTTCATCAAGAAGTCAACCCGCTTTATCATCCTAGGAGAAACCTTTATTGTAGGAGCATTGAAGGAACCTTGTTGTATTGCCTGAACACTGAGGAAGCCCTGACTACTCTAACTGAGGTACACAATGACATTTGTGGATTGCAATCAAGTGGTATGACCTTGGATAAGAAGTTGCTGAGAACCGGATACTACTAGCCAACAATGGAGTAGGACACGCATGATTTCGTCAAAAAATGTTTACAATGTCAGCAACATGGGGACCTTATCCATGCACCAGCTCAAGAGCTTCATCCTATTGTTACAACTTAACCCTTTTCACAGTGGGGGCTCAATCTCATTAGAAAAATCACCCCCACCTCATCTAATGGCCACAAATTTATCATCATCGCCACTGAGTACTTTACAAAGTGGGTCGAAGCCATTCCCATGACCTACATAATGGGAAAATAGATATCCAAGTCCATCTTTAACTACCTCATTTTTTGGTACGATGTCCCCCAAGCTATTATCTCAGATAATGGGACACCTTTCAAAAACTAGGATGTTCATGATTTATGTGAAAAATTCAATATCCAACATCTCTTTTCCACTCCGTACTATCCCCAAGGCAATGGCCAAGCATAAGCCACTAATAAAACTATCTTGAAAATCATTAAGAAGACAATCAATGATGTTGGTCATGACTGGCATCTGTAGCTAAATCCTGCCTTATGGACCTATCGCACCAGCATCCACATGCCAACAGGTGCAACCCCATTCTCCCTAGTCTACAGATCAAAAGCCATCCTCCCAATTGAGATAAAGCTCCCATCATTAAGGATATCACTACAAAACCTCATTACAGATGAGGAATATTGGGTTTCAAGGTTAAATGAACTGGATTTATTAGATGAATAGTGCATGGATTCCCTCAACCATCTACAATTCTATCAGAACCACCTAAAGCATAGCTACAACAAGAAGATCAGGAGACACACCTTCCAAGTTGGTGAACTTGTGCTAAAGGAGAACCAGAAGAATGTGCCAAATCCAGAAAGCAAAGGAAAATTTGAGCCCAACTGGTTGGGACCATTTGTTATCATAACAAGCTATAAATCAGGAGCCTACCAATTATCAACACCAGAAGGCGAACCCCTACAAGAGCCCATGAACAACTCCCATCTCAAAAAGTTTTATGCCTAAAATCTTGCAAGGTATAGAACCAAAAATCCAAAAATTAGAAAACGTCCTGAAAAAATGGTCATCCTGAAGAAAACCTGGTAAACAGGCGTCATGGTGACAGTAAAAAATCAAAAAATACAAAAAATCAATCAAAAAAATCAGAAAAAGGATTGAAAACAGTAAAGAGAAAAAAATCGTCCTCTAGTGAAAAACACTTCGGTGGTGCTTTGGACAAGTACCTTGGTGAAAATCTGGAAAATAGGCACCAAGCATAAATAAAGCACTCTCCATCCACCAAGATCTTCATGACTCACTTATCCATTACATTCCATTTATCCTTCCATCATCCATTCGCATCCGTACCATAACTTGATCTTGTGCTCGTATTATGTTCCACCATAGTACTACTTGGCATATTCCTAAGTTCAGTTTGTCCTGCCTGTATCAAAGTAGTCTATCACATTACGCTGGGGGCATGTTCCTATACCTACATTAGATTGGGTTCGTGTATATTCTCGCGATCTTCCTTAAAATCCATCAAAAATGAAAAAACATTCAAAATCTAAAACATGTCAAAAATCTGAAAAATCAAAAATAGAATCATCCATCCGAACTACGTCGTCTTTGAGCTTGAATGTAGGCAAGGTTTATCTTTGATGATCCCTTGAGACATTTTAGGTCAGTCCTTAGGTGTCTGTCACAATGGAAATCCATTTGCCCATCTGTATCATCATCGAATTGAGTCTGTTGTTAGTCCGAACTACGTCATCTCTGAGCTTGAACGTAGGCAAGGTTGATCTTTGATCATCCCCCAAGACATTTTAGGTCAGTCCTTAGGCGTCCATCGCATTGGCAATCTGTTTGCCCATTTCTCATCATTGAATCGAGTCTGTTGTCAATCGAACTACGTCGTCTCTGAGCTCGAACATAGGCAAGGCTGATCTTTGATCATCCTCTGAGACATTTTAGGTTAGTCCTTTAGGTGTTCGTCGCATTGGCAATCCGTTTGCCCATTTCTCATCATTGAATTGAGTCTATTTTCAGTCAAACTACGTGGTCTCTATGTGTATAATATAGGAAAGGCTAATCTATGGATCAACTCCCGAGACCCCTAGGATAGGTTTTTAAGTTAGTCTCTTGGTCAAAATCTTGAAAATACCAAAAACATTGAAAAATCTCAAAATCTCGAAAACAACCTCAAAATATTTCAAAAAAAACCTCAAAACATCCAAATATATGAAAAACCCAAAATGGTGCACCCATCTCATCTTGCCGTCACCCGAAATAATCATCACTCATGATAAATCATCATCACCTTCATCTTTTGGTGAGTTAGTCGGAAACAAGTCTAGTAGGTTCAAACGTGAACACTTAATCATCAAAATCTCAAGTCTAAATGAGTAAGCAAGCAAGTTGATCAACTCAGAGTATCAATAGCTTATCATCTAATCAATCTCATCAAAACCATGATCACAACATGTCCTAGGATGTATCCTTCCCATGATGGACATCAACATCAGGTATCCCACTATAGTTTAGTCTTGGCTAGCGGTATGAAGAACATTAGCTTATTTGTTTAATTTATCCTTTCTTTGGATTTATCTTATTGCACTCATTCCAAGGACCTCTCGATGATGCCTAATCAAAACACGTTTAGAGAGAAAGGAATGGGATAACGATCATTATCTTTTTTTTCTGTTGTGCTTGTTAAATAGTCTTGTAAAATAAATTATTCATGTGTACTTTGTTTTGTTTGTAGGGAGGTTGTTTTAGGTGTCTTGTTGACCACATAGGAAGGATTGCTTTTATATTTTTTGGTCCGAGATGTTTAGAAGATCTGAACTACATCCTAAATAAGGTTTCGTATGCTAAGTGTGAATAGGAATACTCCTATCTGATTGTCGAGTCAAAATCCATCACACTAGGTACAGCGCCATCCTGGTTCTTTATATCTTGATGCATCGTACCTATGTGTGTTATCAAACATAAAGTAATTGGCCCTTTGAAAATCCCAACTCCTGGTAAGCAATTCATTGACATCAACTTTAATGATAATGACTTGTTGGATCTTTTTTCTTCTATCTTCTTTCCATACTAACATGGTACCATGCCAGTTAATCAAAACATCGCTAATGCATCCTCCCTGCATCCACAAAATCATCAGCATAAATACATATCATATCATATAGATCATACCACATCATATCACATTATCATCATCTTACGTTATGAGGAATAATATCCACTCCTTTGTCAAAAGATGCAAAGGAGTGGACTTTGTTGTTCTTAAAAAGGGAAGATTATCCATGCATAAAGCTCTAGGAAACCCTCATGGTGGTGCTCCCATAGCTCTCAAAAAGCTCGATGCAAAATGATGCTCATGTTTTTCATTTTTCCTATCTTTTGTTCTTTAGGGTTTGAAACCCTAAATATGCCGATAAGGAGAATGGCATTTTTGCCATTGATTTAATAAAAATCAAATGCAGCTTAAAATATGCCATGGCCCATGGATTGAATTTCATGCCTTAAGTATTTTAAATGCCTTGAATTTTTTTATAAAACTTTGCAAAATATAATGCTTTATGCATGTATGCACTTATGGCTTGTATAGCCTTGTGACATGTGGATGCCACCCAAGCCTTTGGAGTTTTCCTTTGAAACATTTGACCCCATTTTTATGTGTTGATTTCCATAATGGTCGAAACATGGAGTATTTGCATAAATAATATTGTAAAACAAATGCTTGGAGGTGTGATTATAAGCCTTAAGTCATTTTGTTATTATTAAATGCAAATAAGGGTGAGATGGATCGATTCAAGGAGGGTATTTGAGAGGATGTTTATTGCTTTTGAGAGCATCTAGGGAGGTTATTTACAATTTGCAAACATGTGGAGGGTATATAGGCATTTTAGTTGTTTTTGAGAGCTTTTTATGGGTAGTTTGAGGTGTCATTATGTTGGAAAAAGTCAAGCTTGACTTTTTCATCTATTTGGAGCACATTTGGAGTATATCTAGAGGCTAGATTTTAGGATTTATTGAAGCATCTGACCCAAGAAGTTTCTAAATGCCATTTTCTCAGGGTTTGGTTTGGAGGTTTTTACTTATACACATTTGTAACTCTTTTTTGAGTGAGTTCTAGATATGCTTTTATGGAGTTAGTGACTTTTTCAGTCCTTTTGATAGAAAGAAGCATTTTGATGTAATTCAGTTTTGGATATGAAATTCAGTGGAAGCCTTGGATGCTCTTGATACAATTTTTTTGCCTTCTTATTCAATGCATTATTGTGTGTCCCACATGATTGATCAAATTATCTATGAGAAATTATTCATCTCCTTTTAATTTTGTCTCATGATCTTGATACCTTTATGCATAGGTGTGTTAATGTAGGTTATAGATTGTGCCATAAAATGTAAAATGACTACTAGCTATGAGATTACTCTCCTTCTTGAAGTCTGAGCTTTGAGGCCCTTTTGTAAAATACTTATGCAAAGAGCATACAGTAAAAAGTAGTGCAAGTTCATTTTCTATCATTGCAAATAAGTGTTATGCAAGTCTGGGTTTCATAGTCCTTATCAGTTCAGTGTATCACCATAGGATAGTGTTTTCCAGTTTTCGTTTTAAGCATTCCTTCTCCCTTTTCCTTTCAAAAATCAATAGTTTAGGTGATATATCTAGCTAGGAAGCCGACCTATCCAGAGGTTCATTCTCATTTTGGGTGACCTAGAACCTGAGAATGCTCCCATGTTTATCTAGCTAACTGAGTTTCACAATTCAATTCAGGTGCAAGTTTAGGAGATAGCAATAATTTCTTACATTAAGTTCAATTGGTCAAATTGAGTACATTGTTTGAAATTAAAATTGACATTAAAAGACATCATTTTCAATTTTTTGGATAGAATAATTAGTAAATTATGTTGTTTCAAATCTGAAAATTGCTCTCTTTTTACATACTTGCATAACACTTTATATTATTGGGTGTTCATTGCATTTGTCTAGTGCCTATTCTCCATTTTGGGCG
Source organism: Sequoiadendron giganteum (assembly GCA_007115665.2). Lineage (NCBI taxonomy): Eukaryota > Viridiplantae > Streptophyta > Pinopsida > Cupressales > Cupressaceae > Sequoiadendron > Sequoiadendron giganteum. Next base: position 546,330,281 of record CM021108.1, read on the forward strand.
CACTTAGGTTTGGTGAAACTTGTATGAGCTTCACATCCTAGTGTCCTATTACCAATACTTTAGTGAGACATAGTTTGAGACTCATTCCATCCCGTGCTACTACATCCACCATGGATCTTGAGTTTTCCAACTCTTTCACTCATAGTATTGATGCTAGTAAACCCATTGTGGACCTTAGCTTTCATACCATATTTCCCATGACCACTCTACCTACAACCAATGTGATTGATTTTGAAAAAATGGTTGCTAATGTCCCTCAAGAGAAGCAAAAACAAATGGATGAAGCCTTAGAAAAATTAAAAAACTTTGTGAGTGCTAAATAAATTGTTGGTACTATGGTTCTTGCATAGATAACATGAGGAAAATGCTTGATAATGATCAAGAAATAGAAATTGTGCGTAGCCTAGCTCATATAATTGACAATCATGTTCCTACTATGGCTATTTGTGCTCAAACTTTGGGATACACTCAAATTGAAGGTGGTAGTCAAATTCCTTCTTCTACAACCGTGGCCTCTATTACTACATACACCCATCCAACTATTAAAACAAGGAAACCCACTATCAATGTCAATACAACCTTAGGTATTTCCACTGGGAATCCCTTTAGCTTTGTGCATTCAAATATCATATCTCCTAATCCATATCCCCTCACAAACTTACAATTCACTTGTCCTCCAAATACACATACACCTCCACCTTATTCACCTCCATATCTCAACACAACAAATGATTCCATTCTTAACCAACTCTTGCAAAAATTTTCATCCCTCCAAGAACAAATTTCTACACTAAACCAAAATGAAAATGGCCAACCCTCACAATATGTAAAGATACAACCTGGGAATGGTTTTTCTCTTTATCGAGTAACTCAATTAGTTCATTTAATGAGATTCTTGATCCATTTCTCAACCACTCCCAAGTGCACATTGGTCCCAAGATGACCTTAGTTGATTTAATGAAGTGTAAACAAAAGGATGATGAAAAGATCATTGATTTTATAGCATGATACCAATTAATTTACTCACAAATCAATATTAAGATTCTCGATGCTGATCTTCAAAGAATGTTAATTGAAAAATTGCAAAACAAAATTCAAGAAAAGCTTGGGATGATGAAATTTCCCTCCTTTACACATTTGTGCACAGTTCTTCATGACTACTAGAAATTCAACTAGTAATCGTGAAGCAAAAAATCCTTCTAACTGTCTCGAGAAATCCGAATCCATACCCCATAAAAATTTCCAACCATTAAATTAATAAAATAAGAGATTTTTACAAATAAATCCACCCCAAACAAGTCAACATGTCGACTCTCAAGTGGCTGCAATAAAAACAACAAATCCATATCAATTCAGGGAAAGGAGTAGACAGTTTACCCTATTACCTAATACCCTCCATTCCATCATGTTGAAACTTATGAATAATAACTTATTTACCTTACCTTTGGTTAGATCCATTGATACCACTAAGCCCTTACCTCCAAACTTCAACTCAAATGGCTTCTACCATTATCACCGATAAAATAGACACAATACAAAAAATTGTAAGCATCTTAAACATATTATGCAAGACCTCATTGATTCTAATCACATCCAGATTGGTGTTTTTAATGATCAAGGAAACAAGTCTGTTGCCCCAGCCAACCAAAATTTGCAAATTTTTACTAATCCCATGCCAAATCATAAGATCTCTTTTGTAAAAGCTAATGATGCCAAGAATGATGTGATGAATGTTGACATGATTGAGGATGACATGAATGATTATAGAATGAGTGATGTTAATAATGGACATGATATTCTAGTCAACTTCATTGATGTTCAACCTCGTAAGGGCCAAACCAAAATATCTCTTGACACTGCTTTCTCACAAAATTACATAATAAAAAATGCACCTGATGGTCCTCTTTACATCGCCGAAAGAATCAATGACAAGCTTGATAATGGGATAATAATTGATCCTATGTGTGTAGAGAATGTGATCATTGAGGAATTATTATTTGTGCATGAAATTTATCAAGATTCTTATGAACAACCAAAAGTATGGTCAAAACACATAACGGTTTTGCTTTCCCTATGATAGGTTTGATCACTCTTCCTTTAAAAGTTGGACTGAAACAATTGAATGTCTCATGCTCCATCATCTCATCGTCAAACTAATTTTGTGTGAAGCTTGGTTATCCATGGCTATGCTCCATGGATTTTGTCTCGTCAGTAGTGTATAAATGCTTAAAGTTTCCATTTGGTAATGACATCTTTACTGTGCATCATATTGGCTTTAATCTTGTGTCTTCCCATGGGAATTTCTCATTGGGTTTCTTTTGGCTCAAACCCATGGAACCTCTTAAGCCTATTAAGGAATTCATTTACAAATATTATCAAAATTTTAAGGCAAAGTGCATAGCAGAATTATCCCTTAGCAACATGCCTCAACCCATGATTGAGTCTCCTATCATTGATGAAAGCATGATTGAACCAAAAGTCCTTCTAAGTAACCAAGACCAACCCATGACAAATCCTCTGCCTATTTCCTATAAAAGACCAAGAGATAACCATATAAGTCCTATTGTTCCTCCTAAGATCAAACAAGTTCATAAAGCTAAAGAGAAAGTGGTTGAACAACCTTTCATGGTTCCTTTTGTTCCCCCCTTGCGAGAAGGAAATAAACTTATGGTTAACAAACTCGCTTCTACACAATCACAAATTTAAAATTGTACAAGAAGAAACAAAAATGTTAAAGAGAGTAGGCATAGATGTCGTGCTATTGCTCGTAAATTAAAAGAAGAGAATAAAATAGAAAATCAAGATCAAATACCAATTGATACAAATCATGATGATTCACCACCTTTGCCACAACAACAACGGGTGATCCCACAATAGTGGATTACACTTTTTGGCCAAAATTGACATTGAACTGAACTTTTTTAACTAAATCTTCACTTTAAGACACCTATAACTACTATACCATGAGGAATTTGAAGATGATGCAAACTAGTGATTTGTGAAATTTTTACTATAGATTCTAAATATATATGTTTTTAAACTTTGGAATCAAATTTCATTTATTTTTCCATCTCCTTAGAAAACTAGTTTCTAATAGTAAACACCATTTTTAAAGAGTCATGTTCACCATATAACACAACTTTTTTCTATGAAAGATAAAATTCTATTTTTTTCGAATTTAGAATTCTAACTATGATATCTAACACCATCATTTGGTTATAGTATTTTATTGAATATTTTTTCTTAATTAAGTTTTGAAGTCAAATCAATTACAATTTAGACATAGGTGGACCATATAACATTCAACTTTTTTTGTATGTATCGAAATCCATTTTTTGTTGTTGGATCAAGGACATCAGTACCGAGAACCTAGATATTTTTCAGATTTTTTTTGATAATCCACTATTTTTTCACATGTTCAGATCAAAGAGCTTGATTTTTGATGAAAAACCTATGTTTAATTAAACTAAAAAAATACATAATAAAACAAAAATATATAAAATTTATACTTGATGGAGAGCTCATTTCGAGGACTATAATACTCTAGATGGGTTTGTAAGTTGATTCCATTTTCATCCTCAACCCAAGCTTTGAAACCCAAAATTTTGCATAAAATTGTAGATGGAGGGGGGCAAGGGCAAAAAGGGGGTTCTAGCGAATCCACTAAAAACAATATTAAAAAAAGAAAAAGGGGTTCGAGCGAACCCCCAATATTTTTTGAGCGCCCAAACAATTTTTGTTCGTCAATGCAATTGTAATCGACTTATGTTGGATCATCCCAACATGAAACTTTAATGGACATCATTATTAGGCCTCATGTTATGAATAACTTGGATGATGATCATGAGATTTCTAAGATTGATGAGGAAGTGCATAATGAGCTAAATTTATTATTTTCCTCTTCCATGAGCTTAGATGATAATGACCATGATGATCCTCCTATAAAGAGTGACTCACCACATGTTGAACTTGGTGATGCTCCTAGTATGACACTTGGCATTATCCCTTTGGGTAGTTATCCACCTTTTTCATATGATGAACAAGATTGGGATGTAGATGACCTGCTATAGGTTGAATCACATGTGTCATACTAGTCTTTTCTTTATTTTCTTTTCATGTTCTTTGTGATTGAATATGCGTAATGTGATCCACCATACAATGCTACTTCGCGTGTCTTTATATGTTTGTGAGGCTACTTTGGACGACCCTTGTCACTCTGATGGTGCAATGGTACAAAGGAAGTGAACCTATTGTGATATTATTCTATTTGTATCTACATTCTTCTGTATGTTGTAAACCTTTACATTTATCTTTTGTCTTATGTTTTCCTTTTGGGGATGACACAAGGTGTTGAGACATTTAGGTCTCTTCCATGTTGACCCAAAATTTTTCCTTCTCTTTCACTCTCTATGTGTCATTCTTCCTTTGCGCTCATTGTTCCATGAGTTATTTAGGGAATGATAATGATTCTCAGCTCGATTATAACACTGTAGCAAAGACATAATATTGACCCCAAATCCATGTAGCTCTATTTTGGAAACATATGTAGGGATTTTTTTTGATGAATAAACAACTATCTATGTTAATAATAAAGATAAAGATACATATTTATAAAAAAGGGCAGATGGTAAGAAGGCACACCCCAAGAGTCACATGGGCTGAGCCCAAAAAACCAAAAAAAAACAATCAATTGTGCCTAGCCCATAAATCCATAAATATTAAAAACATCAACAAGGACTTTAAGAGGCCAGAGCAGTGCCAACAGAGCCAAGAGGGTCTCTATCATCCATTTTTTTACCCCATACATTAGCGAGGTCTAGAGTGATGTCAAGAGGATGCTGGCTGTTGTAATCTTACTTTTATTTATCTTCTTCTTTTTCCTCGTGTTGAGATGAGATTACCAGCGCCAAATGCGGGAAAAAATTACTAGTGTCCAACCAACCAGAGCTGCTACCAGGAGAAAAATAAAAGGGCCACCTAAAGGTGCCACTGGTGCTCCCCACCACTGCTCTAGAGGGCCACCCAAGGTCAACTTGTGGAGGAGGAGAACACAATTGTTGAGGAGGGTTGGAGCCATGACGACAAGGAGCTTGAGAGTAGGGGCGAGCAGAGCCACTCCGCTGCCGGCCACAGGAGGAGGTGGGCGAAGAGGGCACCTGAGCCACAGTAAACGGGGCATTGCCCCAATGGTCTAGAAGCACCTGGAGGTGAGACACCTCAAGTGCAACTCTATTAGCTTGAACTTGAATTTGCAAAAGCACATTAGAGAAAATAATAGCTTTAGAATACAAAAAATATTTTTATACATTTGGTTGTGAGAAAATATGTAGGAATTTCTATTTTTCCAAATATTGAAGAGGATTTCCACCTTGAAAGTGTGTCAAAGTGGGGTATACTTAGCGCGAAGCTTGGGCGAGTCACCCAACATAACCATGTGCCAAGAGAACGACTTTGATCAGAAATGTCGAAAGAAAATGTGGATCCAATTCCAAAACTGCTAGGCTCTAGTACAAAACTAGAAAAATATGCTTAAAAGACTCAGTTTGCCAACAAAATGGGCATTGAGGGTCCTAGACCCCCAAGTGAACAAGCCGAGACCCCACTGGTAAGCCTCATAAAAGAATACACCAAGAAAAGTGGGAAAGCTTAGGCTCAACACTTGTAGACCAAGTGGCAGAGAATCATTTTCACCAAACACACACAAAATACTAAAGATGCTACCACTGGTTCAGACTTTCAATCATAGGAAAGTGTTGCAAAATCCACAAACAACCAAGCCTAGGCTTGTAATTTTTGAAAGGGGTGTCTGAGTACCACTTCCCGTCCTTCCACCAAGGCTTGATACCTTAAATTCCCAGCTTATGAAGTATATCTTTTGGAATAACATTCTCTAGACCATCATAAGTATCACGGTCCTAGTTTTGAAGTCTATAATGAGCAAAAAAATCTTCCTACGACATAATACGCATTGTGGGTCTGTGAAAAACATGTTGCAAGGTTTGGATACCTTTCTTGTGAAATCTTAAAGACTTAAGCCTATGAACCCCAATCCTAGACCTGCACAAACATAAGAAACAAACACAATATTAGATTCAATGCAAGTTAGAACTAAGATTCCCCATGAAATTCATCTACAATGCTCAAAATAGGAAGAAATGAAGAAAAAAACATGAAAACTAATTGAAATCCTATTTAAACATGAAAACACTCAATCCCATGGGGGAATTGGTGCCAATTATGTGTAGAAATTGGCCCTTTCCCAACTTCTATCATGCAATGTTGATGAATGATGCCATTTGATGAAGATTCAATGGAGCTCCATGATGAAAAATATGCATAACCTAGCTAAGATCTTGATAAAATGGATGAAAATAGATATGTTTGAAGATGAAATTGAGTATAGTGAGTTTACTCAAATTGTGGATGATCAAATGAGGAGAAAAGCCTCTTATTTATAGAAAGAAAAGATGGAGGAATGAGCCAAATGGAGCAATGTGGGATCATTCAACATCCAATGGCCAAGTTCCACTTGTCAAGATGTGAATGGAGGAAGGTTGTGCACATTTTGATGAATGAAACAATAAATGATATTAGGTGGATTTTCAAATTCATGAAATGACTTGTTGAAGAGGGAAATAAAATGACTTAAATGCCACTTGGCTCAATGCACAAGGGCATGTAAGAGGAATTAATGTTTTGTTGGAAGGACAAATCCACTTGGAGGGATTTTCAAATTTGGAGGAATATTCTCAAAAGATGCCAAGTTGAAAGAAAATAGGGATTTAATAAATCAATTAAATGTATTTTCATGTGCAAGTGGCAAAATCTAGAGAAATTTGGAGATTAGGATTAAATTAATCAAGGGTTAATTAATTTAATGAGGGATTAGGTGATGTGACTATTTGATTTAGATTTATGGGTTGATTTAAATCAAAAGATGAGAATTAGATTTAGATTTAATTAAATAAAGGATTTGATTTATTTAATTAAAGAGGGATGATGATGTTAGATCAAATTAAATAAGGTTTAATTTATTTAATTTAATGAGATGACTTTGGATATTTAATTAAACAAAATGAATTATTTAATTAAGTAGAGATATAGGATTAATTAAATAACTTTGATTTATTTAATTAACAAGAGAGAATGACTTAATCAGATAAATGATTATTTATTTAATTAAGGGATGAAGAGTGATGACAAGATGAGAAGATGATTCAGGATGAAATTATGTTAGTAATCAGGATCAAGTGTGTTGGTACATTTTGCCCCTCTTTGAAGCAATGCGCTTGTTGCGTTGGTTCAAAGAATAAACTGCTGTGATCAAAGCTTAATTTTTTTTTAGATGCCTCACTGCTGCCCTAGTGAGAAGAATTATGCTGGTTTATTGCCCCCTCAAGAGATCAGATGAAAATTTAAATTTTTGGGTGATCTTGCGAAAAAAGAGGACAAGGTGCTCGATAGGTCTAGAAAGGCTCCGAAAGGTCAAAAAATGAAGTAAAACACAAAAAACGATGCAAAACGGTCCTCAAATGGACAAAAATAGGCTTGGGGGGCCAAACTATGACAAGACAACTAAATGGGGTAAAAAAACCCTAACTTTCAGGCTCAAATAGGCCTCAAGAGGCCATTTCCAATTCATTTGCATATTCAACCTTTAAATATTTTTGCATTTTGAGCTCTGAGTCTTGATCAAGATGGCGTAAAGATTGCTTCCCCGACATGTGTCAGAGCGAGTACGAGTACGAGTGTACAATGAGAAACCGATGTAGGACCCATGGTATGTACCCCTTTCCTGAATTTTAGTTTCATTTGTTTACATGCATTAAATAGGGTCAAAGTCAAATTTAGGTCAAGCGGCGCTATATTTTGCCACTGAAGAAGCAAAATTAGCACCATGCGGCCTTAAAGTGCATCACATATGCGAAGAGCACTGCCACACCACAGTTTAGAAATTAGGGTTTCAAGTTTAAGTCAGATGCATATGAGAAGTGCATCGCCGTGTGCCTTTTTGGAATTTAGGACTTAGGAGTGCAGTCAAACTACACTGCTGCGACACAATTTAGAATTTGCAAACTGTGCTGCAATTGCAAACAGGACCGCAATTGCTATTTGATCTACAAAAACTTAGTTCAAGGGCTTGATTTTTCTTGAAAGTTGACGCTGTGGCATTCCTTGCGTAGGAGGACCCATGGATACTACATTCACGGGAGTATTGGTCCCAGGTACTGAGTAGATTAGTCGGTATGCATGATTTTCTCTAGGAGTAGCTTGGGGTGGTAAGACCCTGGTATGTTGCTTATGCACATCCTGTTCGGACAACCTTGGCGGAGTGATGGCATAGTGAGACATCCTCCTTTCACTTGCCGATAGGAGAGGCTACCATCACACTGGAGGATGTATGGCGTATCCTTCGATTTCCCATCCATGGAGAGAGGGTCATATACAATGTGGATGCCAAGAGGGATGCCTATTATGAGATATGGAGCTTGAGGCGATCATTTCCTCTAAGGGATAGATAGATCTTAAGAGATACAGGGGCATAGTGCCCACTTTTAGACTTATTGTCGCTACCATCATATCAGGTCTCGTGGGACTAGATCGACGGGGTTTATATTTCAGTTTGGGCTAGGGGTTGGCATGGGAGTAGATGCTCTCTAGGAGAGAGTGCTTTGCCTGGGGGCCAGTGATGCTGGCCTCACTTTATAGAGATCTGCATGAGTTTGCATACTTAGAAAATAGGGCCATCAAGGCCGACGTTACATTGTTGCATGTCTGGGCATGGGAGTGGATCACAGTGCTCTACCCTCAGGTTACACCAATTGCCTTAGAGCTAGATGATCTGATCATCTGGTGATATGGCGATGCACAGATAAATTTCACACATACAGGGGTCGATGGTATTGCGCATTGGAGGAGAGTCATCGATGAGATGATAATTTTTACTTGGAGGCCCTAGCTTGGGATGGGTCCATGGTTTGATGATGTTCAGTAGTTGTTATTTGCTTGTCAGGATAGGATGATGTAGGGCAGAGAGCACACCATAATTGAGATATATCTACTAGATCAGGTGGCCAGGTAGTTCAAAGATGTATAGGATAGGCCCGATGACTAGTACATGGTGATCTTTTCTTGTACTACGAGGGAGACCGCATGGGGCCAACCCATCCCAATAGATGAGGTAGTGAAATCATTCAGACAGTTGGTAGCTAGGTTGTGGCCATACAATCAGGGATAGGGTGATGCAAGAGTGACACAAGTGTATAAAGATTGGTTCAAACCCCGCTTAAGGCTAAAAGATCTAGGTACAGTTCCTACACGACAGAGACCCAGGGGCTGATAAATAGGCCGAGGTCAAGGACAGGGAGGCAGAGGGGATGGAGATGGAGATGGGCCGCTAGGAGGAGGAGGACCACCTCCACATCAGACACCACCCTGAGTGCATCCACAACAGACACCTCCCTGAGATCAGGTGCAACAGAAACCTCCTCGGGATCAACCCAAAGATGGGGACAAAGAGGTCCCACAAAAATAGCCACTAGTGCAGCCAGATCACCTAGATGCTTTGATTCAACAGCTGTAGGCACAAGTGTAGGTTTTGACAAGTGAGAGGGATCAGGCTAGGCAACAAGTTTTGGCAGTTACTGCTGAGAGAGACCAGGTCCGTTCAAAGCGGGATCAGGAGATAGGCTAGAGGTGACAACTTGAGAGCATGGCCTCCTCATCCTAGGGTAGGACAATATCCTTACGAGAATACCAGGAAGTGGTTAGAGAGGCAGAGAACTACCAACAACATTATAGGCGGGTAGTGCCACTAGTAGGTTGGGTGCCAAATTTTTCACAACAAATAGGCATGAGGCTACCTGAGGATCATGCCGAGAGGCAGGAGGGTGAGGGGTTAATCCAACAGGAATAGCTCCATATCTTGATCACAGTTAGTAATCATTTTTGATTCATGGGATCCGATTTGTTATTTCCCCTATTGTACATATATTTTGATTCATACACACTTGATTCGATCTTTGTACCATGACAGTTACCCATGTTTATACATATATGAGATGATTTGATTTATGGGATGTCCTATTTTATTTGTGATGGATGGATACATTTAATTTCCTATGTATTATGATGTGATGCAATGATTATGGATGCATTTCTTTTTGTAAATTTTCTATGCATTTTATGGTGACGATGTATGGATGCAATTATGATATGCAAAATGGTTTTCTATGTGATGTATTTATGACATGTATGCAGTGATATGCAGATGACATATATTTTTGTTTCCTTTTCTTATGTATGGTTTGATAGATGGATGTTATGATGATGCTTTTATGATTATGCAATATGAATATGGGATGATATATGCAATGCACTGATTCTTATAACAAATGCAATGTTATGAAATAATGTTGTATGAATTTTAATGATAATGATGATGCAATACCCTTGGTTTATGAGATGGTATGCAATATTTCCCCATGATATGTGATACTACATGATTTATGTGATGGATGTTTTGAATACAAATGATAATGCAAGATAATTTATGATGCAGTGTTTTATGATGATGATTATGTGATGTAATGTTTATGTGAGATAATTTATGAGATGATGTTTTATGAAATGCAATGTATGTAAATGATAATGGTTATGTGTAACGAGGTTATTATGATATGATGTGCATATGGATATGATAATGATGAAATATATGATAATTTATGCCATGCATAACTTAATAATTCCTATGTGATAATACAATGTAAATGATTCTATATTAACGATGAAATGTGATGCATCTATATTTCCTACATGATATGCATTATGTTAATGATTGGTGGATGCATTTTAGTAATGTTAATGAGTAACTATCATGGCACCATATTAGTATGGAAAGAAGACAAAAGAAAGAAGATCCAACAAGTTTATTTTATGATGATGGTGATAATGATATCAGGAGTTAGGATTTTAAAAGGGCCAATTACTTTATGTTTGGTAACACACATAAGTAAGATGCATCAAGGTATTAAGAACCAGGATGGTGTTCTACCTAGTGTGATGGACTTTGACTCGACAATCAGATAGGAATATTCTTATTCAAACTTGACATGCAAAACCTCATTCAGAATGCAGTTCAGATGTTCTAGATATCTCAGACCAAAACATAAAAAGGAAAGCCTTCCTATGTGGTCAACAAGATACCTAAAACACCCTCCCTACAAACCAAACAAAGCACGCATGACCAAGTTATTTTACAAGAATATCCAAAAAGCATAGTAGATAAAAAGATAATGATCGTTGCCCCATTCCTTTCTCTCTAAACTATTATGATTAGGCATCATCGAGAGGTCCTTGGAATGAACACAAAATAAGATAAGCCAAAAAGATCAAGATAAAGTAAACAAACAAGCTAATGTTCTTCATACCACTAGTCAAGACTAAACAACGGTGATACTTGATGTTGATGTCCATTGTAGTAAGGATGCATCCTAGGGCATGTTGTGATCAGGTGATGATGAGATTGACTGGATGATAAGCTATTGATACTCCGATTTGATTAACTTGCTGACTTACTGACCTAGACTTGAGACTTTGACGATTAGGTGTTCACTTTAAAACCTGCTAGACTTGCTTTTGATTGATTTATTATGAATGATGATTATTGCGGGTGAAAGCGAGATGAGACTAATGCACCATTTTGGGGTTTTTCAAATATTTGGATGTTTTTGATGTTTTGAAGTGTTTTGAGGCTTTTTTGATTTTTCAGGTTTTTTTTCATTTTTTTTGGTATTTTCGAGATTTTGACCAAGAGCCTAACCTAAAGACCTATCCTAGGGGTCTTAGGAGCTGATCAACAGATTAGCCTTTCCTATGTTATACACATAGAGACCATGTAGTTTGACTGATGTAGACTTGATTACCGATGAGATAGACAGACAAACAAATTACCATTTCATTACGATGGATGCCTAAAGGACTGACCTAGGGTGTTGCGGGGATGATCAAAGATCAGCCTTGCCTATGTTGAAGCCCAGAGACGATGTACTTCGGTTGGCTGACTCTATTTTTTGAATTTTCAGATTTTTAACATGTTTTGGATTTTGATATGATTTGGATATTTTTGGATTTTTGATGTTTTCTGAATGTTTTTGAAGGATTTTTTGATGAATATTTGAATGTTTTTTGATTTTTTTATTTTAAGGAAGATCGTGAGAATATACATGAATTTGATTTGATGTAGGTACAAGAACATGCCCCCAACATGGTGCAATAGACTACTTTGATAAAGGCAGGACAAATTGACCTTAGGAATGTGCCAAGTAGTACTAGGGTGGAACATGATACAAACACTGGATCAAGCTATGGTACGGATGCAGATGGATGGAAGATTAATGATGGATGAATGGTAAGATCTAATAGATAAGAGTATAGGCCACAAAGATCCTAGTGGATGGAGAGTGTTTTATTTACGCTTGGCACCTGTTTGCCAGGTTTTCACCAAGGTACTTGTCCAAAGCGCCATCGAAGTGGTTTTCACTAGAGGACAATTTTTTTCTTTACTATTTCAATCCTTTTTCTAATTTTTTTGGATTTTTATATTTTTTGATATTTTTTGTATTTTTGGTTTTACCCTTTAAAAGATTAGGCATAAATTTTTTTGAGATGGGAGCTATTCATGGGTTCTTATAAAGGTTCCCCTTCGGGCATTGATAGCTGGTAGGGTCCTAATTTATAGCTCGCCGTGATGATGAATGGTCCCAACCAGTTGGGCTCAAACTTACCTTTGCTTTCTGGATTTGGTAGGTTCTTCTGGTTCTCCTTTAGTACTAGCTCATCAACTTGGAAGGTCCACCTCCTGATTTTCTTGTTGTAGCCGCATATCAAGTGGTTTTGATAGAATTGCAAGTGATTTAGGGCATTCATGCACCACTCATCTAATAGCTCCAATTCATTCAGTTGTGAGACTCAATATTCTTCATATGTAATGAGATTTTGTAGTTATATCCTTAGGGACATGAGCTTGATCTCAATGGGGAGGATGGCTTCTGATCCATAGACCTGGGAGAAGGGGGTGGCACCTATTGGTGTGGAAATGCTTGTGCGATAGGCCCATAAGGCGAGATTTAGTTGTTGATGCCAGTCATGATCGATGTCATTGACTATTTTCTTAAGGATTTTCAAGATGGTTTTATTGGTGGATTTTGCTTGGTCATTGCCTTGGGGGTAATATAGAGTGGAAAAGCGATGTTGGATGTTGAATTTTTGGCAAAGGTCATGAACATCCTGATTTTTGAAAGGTGTTCCATTATCTGAGATAATGGCTTGGGGGACACCATATTGGCAAATGAGGTAGTTCAAGATGAACTTAGATGTTTTCTTTCCAGTTATGTAGGTCATGGGAATGAATTCAACCCAGTTTGTAAAGTACTCCGTGGCGGTAATGATGAATTTATGGCCATTGGATGAGGTGGGGGTGATTTTATCGATGAGATCAAGCCCCCACTGTGAAAAGGGCCAAGGTGTAACAATGGGATGAAGCTCCTGAGCTGGTGCATGGATGAGGTCCCCATGCTGTTGACACTGCAAACATCTTCTGACAAAATCATGTGCATCCCTTTCCATTGTGGGCCAATAGTATCCGGTCCTTAGCAATTTCTTAGCCAAAGTCATACTGCTCGAGTGCGAACCACAAATGCCATTGTGTACCTCGGTTAAAGCACTTAGGGCTTCCTCAGTATTTAGGCAACGTAATAGGGTTCCTTCGATACTCCTGTGGTAGAGGGTTTTTCCTAGGATGAAAAAGAAAATGACTTCTTGACAAAGGCTCGTTTAAGATTCAGGATTATGTCGGTAGGGAGGACTCCTATTCTCAAGTAGGTGTAAATGTCATGGTACCAGGGATCACCAAGACCAATGATTTTGCACATGAATTCAGAATTTGGTACCTCAAATGCTGGTACGAGAAGCTTCTCTACAAGGAATTCCTATTTTGGGAAGTTGTACGGGATTTCTAAGAGTGATCCAATTATGGCCATTACATCTGCTGATCTATTGTTTGCTCTGGGTAGCTGCTCAAATGTAATATAAATGAATGAATCCTTGAGGCTCTCCACCAATTTCTTGTATGAAGTCAATTTATAATCCTTTTTCTAATATTCATTGTTTGCTTGATCGATTATGACTTGAGAGTCTCCATATACCTTAAGGGCCATAATTTGCCACTATATCACAATCCTTAGCCCTATGACGAGAGCCTCATAATTTTCTATATTATTCATGCATGGGAATGATAGCTTGTAGGATTTGGATATGCAATCTCCTTGGGGAGTGATGAATAAAATTCCTGCTCCTGACCCATGTTGTGTGTAGGATCCGTTGAAATACATCTTCCAGTGGTCTACTATTCTTAGGTTGAAAATTGATTCATCGAGAAACTCTGAGATAAGTGGATTTTTTGCATATATAGGCGCCCCCACCAATTGATCCACAATTACTTGTCCTTTGATGGCCTTGCACTCTACATATTCAATGTCATGTTCTATTAAGATCATAACCCACTTAGTTGTCCTTCCTATGAGAGTTGCTTTGGAGAGTAGGTATTTGAGTGGATCTATTTTTTCTTTTAGCTTGATCTGATGAGCCAACATGTAGTGTCTACTTTTGAGCCACAAATACAACTGCTAGACAAGATTTTTCAATAGGTGTGTAATTTAGCTCATGTCCTACCATGGTTGTGCTGATATAGTAGATAGCCCCCTCCCATCCATTTTCATCATACTGGGCTAATAGAGCACCAAGGGCTGTCGTTGTTGCTGATATGTATAGGATCAATGGTTTTCCTGGAATTGGCGGCATCAAAACTGACAGTGTGAGTAGGTATTCCTTGATTTGGCTAAACAGTTGGCCACATTTTTTGTCCCACTTGTATGCTACCCCTCTTGTGGAGTAGATGAGAATATGGGATTTGTTTTTCTGCTAGCTGTTCTATGAATCTGCAGATAGACTGAAGCCTTCCTTGTAAACCTCTTAGCTGCTTTAGTGTCCTGGGTGCTTCCATTTCAAGAATCACCTTGAATTTGGTAGGATCTACCTCGATCTATCTCATTGACAAGATATACCCTAGTAGCTTGCCAGATTGCACTCCGAAGACACACTTCTTTGGGTTGAGTTCAACCTTATACTTTGTTGGAACTCTCAAATTTTGCAAATTTGAGATGCCTATTTCAAATTTTTCCTCTGCACTTTCAGAAGACACCTGATGAATTGGTCCTGACTGACCCATTTGGGAGGCATGTATTTTGAAGCCTATTGATTTTCGTGCAAAACCCAGTTGCAAAAATATTTAGTTGACCTATGTGAGCAGGAACATCAAATTTTAGCTTCCCACGATAAGTTCTGATAGCGTTTGAAAAAGTGAAGCTGGAGGGTTTTTGCACTGTTTTGCTGTTTGCAAAACGGCTTCCTGTTTGAGCTTGGTTTTTGCAACCAGTTCACTGTCATGTTAGAACGAATGAGGTTCCATATTCCCCATATCAACATGATCTCACATGTCAGTTTGCAGAACTGCATGATTTGATTTGCTATTTTTAGTAGATCGAAACCAAATGCAGATTGTTCTATTTTGCAGCTGCATTCTTGACAACTTTTCTGAGAGGCCAACTTCGACCATAAATAAATTTTGATCGGTGATGTTTCAAAGTAATTCCTTTTGCACACGTGCTCATGGTATCTAAATGTTCCACCATGTTTGATGGAAGCTCGTCAGGAGTTGATTTGTTATTTTTACAAATGAGCAGTTGGATCAGTTTTAACTGGTGCAGAACGGTTGCTGTTTCAGAAAAGTGTAATCGGGCAACTTCGCCGATTAATATCCGGTTCCTCGGGATCTGTTTCTTTGAGCCATCTTTTGCACTATACTTTTGGCTCAAATGACTATGTGCTTGCAAGTTTTTATGGTTTCAGGAGGTCAATTGACTAGTTTCTGAGGGCAATTCCTGAGTCAACTGGGTCAGTTTTGCCCATTTTCCAAATGTGTCAGAAAACAGTTTCTGAGGCGGACCTAGATCATTTTTCAACTTCATGAGTATTCAAAAGGCAGTATCAGACCATTTGAGCATAAAACTTGTTTGAAAACAAATTTTTTTTAGCTGGACCCACATGGGGACCCGACATGCTTTCCACAAGTGAAGGTGAAAATGTTGAATCTTGCATAGAACTACTCATCTTTGTTGTCCCTCAAATCACACTTGTATGGTGTTGCAAATAACCAATTAATAGTGATATTCTCTGATTGGGTTACAAAAGTATGATGGTGTGGAAAGTCATGCATTCAAGGATTACTCACATTGGTTATGGGTGGAAATGGATAATATGGTGGTCTACAACAGCCAAAGAATCAAGAAAATTACCAAAGGATGACAGTCATATCATACAAGACAAAACCATGAGCACAATACAATGCAACTATGCATATGATTGCAAAATTCAGTTCATGAAGCGACCACTCTGAGATAAAGTCATAACACTATTTAATCTTGCCAAGTTGTTTGCGTAGCCACATGATAATGAAACATCAAA
The DNA here is from genome assembly GCA_007115665.2 of Sequoiadendron giganteum. Lineage (NCBI taxonomy): Eukaryota > Viridiplantae > Streptophyta > Pinopsida > Cupressales > Cupressaceae > Sequoiadendron > Sequoiadendron giganteum. The sequence goes on from CM021108.1 coordinate 546,346,862, forward strand.
TTTCCTAATAGCAAATTCTACATGTTTTACATTGGCCTGACTGGGTGTATTTAGGAGTGGACAAAATTTGTGAAAGGCTTTGTATGTGCTAGCAAGTGGGATGTAAAACATGTTTGAGTTCCAGGGGAATGAAATAAGTGAAAGCCCCATGAATGGAACCGATTTGGCATGCCTTGCTCAACAAGGAGATGGTTCTGAGGGTTGATATTGCATTTTGAAATGGTGTGGAGAAATCTGGTCTCTCAACTTGCTGTAGGAGATTCAGTATCTATGTCTTAATGGATGAGGCAGTTATGGCACCCAACTAGACATATATGCAAAAATGGAGTAGCATATACGTGGCATATTATTGTACAGGTGCTTCAAATGAATGTGATCTCATGGATGCCATCACAAATAGGTATACACATCCATTGATACAAGGAGGCCCGTGCCAAGTGACTCATGCTTGGGAAGCAGCAAATGGGGGCTGCGAGTATTGCAGAGAAGAACCTACGCCAGCTACAGGGTAAGAGTGAGTGCGACCTGGTGCATAGGAGAAGGCTCGTAGGGAGAGACTCAAAGCACAGTGGTGGAGGAGACCTGCAAGCAAAGAGAAGGCCCGCAGATCACACTACTGGTAGGTGAGTGGGGCGCGACCAACATAGGAGGTGAACACAGAGACCAGTGAAGAATGAAGCGACCAATATGAAGAACAGAGAAAACAAGCATTTGGGAGGCGTGAGCAACCAGCAAGGGAGCCCTCGCATAACAAAGAGGAGTAGGTGAAAAGGCCATGCATCCACCAATGAACAAGGTGCAGCCAGAAAAAGAGGTGGCGATCAAGCAAAAGGGAAGACCAGTAGGAGCCTGCGCCACTGAAAATGGAGGCTCGCGCCACGCCAGAAGAGGTGCAAACACTGAAAGGCCTGCGGCCAGAGCAGGGAACCCATGGGAGGAACAAAACATGGAGATCAGACCAAGGAGCCATGGGAGGAAATGGAGGAGAACACTAGTGGAAAACACCCTCGGCCATTGGTAAGATGGAGCCTACACAGGAAATGAAGGAGGTGCGGCCATAAAAATTACACGGGAACATAGGAAATTAGGATTAGCGCATTCTCGTGGACCTCGAGAGAATGTTGGTGAGGTCGGCCACAACTCCGCGAGGTGTGCTAGAATGCACAACGGGGAGGATTTTAATTAAAATTTAAATGAGTTACATAGTTTTAAAAATATGGTGGGCCCCCAAGAATTTTAAAAGTGGCTCGGGTGAAATTAATTAGCCCGAAATATTAAAAGGGGGAGAGGCATACAAACATTTAAAAATTAAATGTCTTCCAAGGGTCTTGTCAAAATAATTTTAAAATGAGGCGGGGCTTTTCTCGGGTGAAGTTTTTAAAAAGTATTCCAAGTGAAATTTTTAGTGAAGTGGTAAAAGCCCAGGGGGAAATAATTTACGAAGTTTTCATTTATTTAAGGAGTGAAGAAATCATTTGAACGCACAGGGACGGGTGAATAGAATTAAATAGTCTATATTCTATTGTGTTGGGGTAAAATGTAAACTGGTGAATACTTTGCTACTGGGTAAAGTATTAAAAATACTTTGCATGGAAATTAATGTAAAATGTGGATATTTTATTTGCTGATTGTGAGTAAAGTAAAACAATAGTGAGTAAATACACAGAGGTAAAATGCAGCAAAAGGGGAAAAGAGCAAAAAGGCAGAAACAGGTTTTCACGGGAAAGGAGGTTTTTTGAGTAGCTGGATGAAACAAGAAGAATCTCCACATGGGCAGATTTTCTGTTGCTGAGCAATCATGAGGAAATGCTGTTTTGAGAGGTAAAGTTTGTTGGAGGAGGAAGAGGAGAAGATATTTTGCAGAATTGATGATCAACGGTGAATGAAGATTCCAGATGGCATTTTCGGATCAGTTTTAGGGCTGCCTTCATTCTTCTATTTCTTCTCTTCTCTTCTCATTGTATAGGGTACTGAGTTTTTGTATTGGGCTGGGGTAGAGAGAGGTTTGTTAACTTTGAGTTATTTTGAGTCTAGAAACTATAATTTCTGATTTTATAAGCAAATGTAGGTAGTTTGTGCAAATAAATCATGAAATGTGTTTACATTTTCATGAATATCTTCAATTTGTCTCCATATTTGTACAGTTAAATCATATGAATTCAATAATACAAAGTATTTTGAGTTTATTGTCTCAAATTTCATGAGATTGTGTTATTTGTTTATGGGTCTCTTTCAAAGAAATAGTTAAATACTGTGAGCAGATAATAGTGATTTTAAGTGTGCAGGTTGGATTTGATAAGGAGAAGTTGATTGATAATAGGAGTGGGATTATTGGTGTAAGACACTAACAGTTGATGCAAAGCATCAACAATTTTAAATCCACTGGTTGAATGCCATTTGCTGATAAAGTTGTCTTATGTATTTGAATCCATGGTCCAGAATTGGCACGGATTTATCTTGTAGCTTAATGCTTCTCAGAAACAATTTTAATTGTAAAATCATTCTTGTTCTTAGTGTTTGGACAGTTGTGTCTGTCATGTTCTCCTTGCTGATTAGTGAGATTCATTCAATAGTTTTCCAATATTGAGTGATACTTTAAGTTTCTCAGCAATTCTGTGAGAGCATAATCTGTTAAGCAATATCCTGTTACTTGTGTGTTTAGATTGTTTGATGTTGCCAAAGGGTTATCCCCCTAGGTCTTATAGAGCCTAAAGTGTAGGGGAAATGTGTATCCATTCTATTTCCTGTCAGTTGGCCACTAGGCTTTTTGGTTCTTTATAATGGAGGTTGGCTACCTCTTAGGGAATTGCAAATCCTAGCTGGGTTGCATTTTTAAACACCAACAGAATGGTGACTTAGCTGGGGAAGGTTTTGAATCTCTAGTTGCAGATGGTTATAGAGTCATACTATTATTTGTCATTCTGAATTTGTTCAAGTTTGAAGGATTTCAACCCTGGAGAAGAAAGTGTTGCAGTGAACTTGAACTGTTTTGTAATCTGTGGTGCTCTGCTGGTGGAAAGGAACTTAGAGAAAGAAATTTAACTATAAAAGAACTTCATACTGCTTGAAGTTTAGTCCTCTATGAAAAGAGGTGGCGACTCTATTGATTGAACCTGTTAAAATTAAAAGATAGTTCCAGATCTACAAACATTACCAGTCAGGAAGATAATTTGCAGCAGCTGCAAAGTCTCCAGGTATTCTTCACTTTTGGTTTTCACAAAATTTCTATATGAAAACCATACTTGAACATCTTAGACAAAACTTTGGTTCCCTATTGAGTGATTAGCACTAAAACAGGGAAAGAACAGTAACATTTAAGTTTTCATACTTCTGAGTTACAATTTGCAGTCTATGTATCTTGTTGGAGAAGTATGTTTGTTTTAAATTTTCCCACTAAATAGATCTCATGTGTAAATGCATTTGAATCATGCATTATGGTATTCTAAGATTGTTATGAAAGATAGAAATAGGGAAAATAAATGATCAACTGTAGAGTTGATATGTAAGATTTGAAAAGGGCAATTCAAGATGCCTCAATACATGCACCCTGGCATGGTTCTAGATGGAACTATGGTTTGTGATCAGTCTCAGCCAGATTGTCAAAAAGGTTTCAGCATTGGAAGGTACAGAGCTATCAATTTTAGTAACCTTAGTGGTTATCCAAGTGAAATTCCAGCTAAAGTCAGAAATAGGTTACCAAGATTCATTGGTGATAAGTTAGAATCAGCAAATAAACATCTCCAAGAGTTTATAAATTTGATGGATGATTATGAGATTGATTACGAGGATGTGATCATGAGACTATTTGTTTAGTCCTTGAGAGGAGATGCAAGAGAGTGGTTCTCTTATTTACCAGCCTCTTCTGTTCATTCATGGGAAGAGCTCAAGGCAGTGTTCATGGAACAGTTTGGAGAAAGGATAAACCCTGTGCTAATAAGGAAAAAGATCATGAACATGGAGAAGGGAAAAGATAAATTAGTTCCATCTTTTAATCTCAGATTTTCAATGATCATTAGAGAGATTCCAGAGAAAATAAGGCCAAACGATGCTGAATGTTTGGTCGTGTACTTGGGAGCATTTGAAAAAAATATGAGTTATCTATTGAGGGACAAAGAGCCTACAACTCTACTCCAAGCATATCAGATGGCTATAGACATTGAAAACAATTTGAGGTTTTCAATGATGAAAGGACATAGGGCTATAAGTGTTGATCATCCTAACACACCTCAAGAGAATAGAACTCATGGAGTAGCTAGTAAAAATTCTTGTCAAGAGGGTAATGATGTTGCTGCTCCAATTCCTCTATCATCATAATTTGCACAAAATATAGTGTCTCCAAATGAAGATATCTGTTGTATGAATGAGGATATTGACTGCAATCAGTTTACAATCAACACATGTGCAAATCCTTGCAGCAGAAATAAGGAGGAAGATACATGGTATGATGAACAAATGAATATGTATGAAATTTTTTCTTGTAATACCTTGAATGATGAAGGAATAGAAGAGATGAAATACATCATCCCATGTCATGTTTCAGTCAGTGAAGATGATACAATTTCTGACCACATTCTTTCTCAAGTTAGTGAACAAGACATTGAAGATGGAAGTTCAAGAACCTACTCTGAGGAATCTGAGCATAGTATGTACAGTGATAAGTCATCTTGTGATGAGGATGTTGATGACAGTTAGACTGATTGTTCTCCTGATGATTATGAAAGTTCTTATGAGAATGATTTAGAGGTATGTTCTTCACACAAAGGATATAGTGATATGGACATTGATGAAGTCACTTTTTCACAAGTGGATGATCCACTTATACTTGAGACAGACTTGGAATGTAGTTCAAGTTTGACATCAATGGAGCCGGTTGATTCTGTTAATGATGAAGAATTTGAGGATGAACATATATGTGTTCAATTTGATGATCATGAGCATAGTACTGCTGGAAGTGATGAAGATGTTGAAGAACCTATTTATATATTTGTTGTCCATGATTGCTTGTATGAAACAAAAATTGAAATGTCAATGGTACATAAGAAAGATGAAAGTGCACATGAAAGTTTCTTTGCTGACCCTATTACTCCTAAAAATGATAGCATTGAGCATGTTGTGAAGACCTTGATTTAGAGTCAAATTTTGAATGGTCTAAATCTGTGTCTGAAGCATCCTTTATGGAATTGCATGATGGTTTGAAGAATGAGACTGATAACATGTGTGAACCTGAGATAGAGAACACTGCTCATTCATTGGAGATTGATGTTTTTGATGACTATCATGAGTTGAATGAAGATGAAAGTAGTTTTAGTATTGACAAATCTGATTTTCAGAATCTTGAAACACATGATAATGTGTTTGGGCTGTGGTGTTTGGGTGATGACAATCCAACCTATGATGCATTCTAGTTGGAGGAGATACAAATGTATGAGAAATTTTTTCTCAATACACAAGATGATTGCACGTTGATTTGCAACGATGATGTCTCCTCCAAACTTGATCATGATGAAGGGATTAGTGAATGTGATAAGACCATATTTTCATGTGATCTTGATCACCAGTTTCAAGTGTTGCTGCCTAATATAAAATTAGAAAATGAAATGATGAACAGTGATGTGGCTTATCTAATTTTGTTGCCCTGTGATGACAGAGTTGAACAAGGAACAAGCTTTTACTTGTATAAGGGCAGTTTGATATTGTTGTTTGCAGAGATACAATCACCAGTGTTGTTTTGGTTTGACAGATGCAAGCATGACTTGAGGGATATCAACTCTTTTTACAGAGTTGTATTTGACAGAGGTAAATGTTGATCCCCATTTTTCATTTGATGGCCTGGGGTCATCAGATGAAGTCAAAAAATAAAAGTTGAAAAGGGGAGCAGTTTGAGGACACCCGTTGGATTCAGCTTTTGGTCTACTCTCCAGAGATCTGGGATCTTGCTATGCCCACAGGAGGCATACATCCCTAGTTGGAGCCACTGTTGGCACTCTCAAATTTTGCAAATTTGAGATGCCTATTTCAAATTTTGCCTCTGCACTTTCAGAAGACACCTGATGAATCAGTCCTAATTGACCCATTTGGGAGGCTTGTATTTTGAAGCCTATTGATTGTTGTGCAAAACCCAGTTGTAGACGTATTTAGTTGACCTATGTGAGCAGGAATATCAAATTTTAGCTTCCCACGATAAGTTCTGATAGCGTTTCGAAAAGTGAAGCTGGAGGGTTTTTGCACTGTTTTGCTATTTGCAGATTGTCAGTTTGCAAAACAACTTCCTGTTTGAGCTTGGTTTTTGTGACTAGTTCACTGTCATGTTAGAATGAATGCTATTCCATATTCCCCATATCAACATGATCTCACATGTCAGTTTGCAGAACTTCATGATCTGATTTGCTATTTTTAGCAGATCGAAACCAAATGCAGATTGTTCTGTTTTGTAGCTGCATTCCTGACAACTTTTTTGAGAGGCCAACTTCGACCATAAATAAATTTTTGATCAGTGATTTTTCAAAGTAATTCCTTTTGCACACATGCTCATGGTATCTAAATGTTCCACCATGTCTAATGGCAGCTCGTCAGGAGTTGATTTGTTATTTTTACAAATGAGCAGTTGGATCAGTTTTAACTGGTGCAGAACGGTTGCTGTTTCAGAAAAGTGTAATTGGGAAACTTCGTCGATTAATATCTGGTTCCTCGGGATCCGTTTCTCTGAGCCGTCTTTTTCACTATACTTTTGGGTCAAATGACTATGTGCTTGCAAGTTTTTATGGTTTTAGGAGGTCATTTGACTAGTTTCTGAGGGCGATTCCTGAGCCAACTAGGTCAGTTTTTCCCATTTTCCAAATGTGTCAGAAAACAGTTTCTGAGGCAGATCCAGATCATTTTTCAACTTCATGAGTATTCAAAAGGCAGTATCAGACTATTTGAGCATAAAACTTGTTTGAAAATGAAATTTTTTTAGCCGGACCCACATGGGGACCCGATATGCTTTGCACAAGTGAAGGTGAAAATGTTGCATCTTGCATAGAACTACTCATCTTTGCTGTCCCTCAAATCACACTTGTATGGTGTTGAAAATAACCAATTAATAGTGTTATGACTATTCTCTGATTGGGTTACAAAAGTATGATGGTGTGGAAAGTCATGCATTCAAGGATTGCTCACATTGGTTGTGGGTGGAAATGGATAATATGGTGGTCTACAACAGCCAAAGAATCAAGAAAATTACCAAAGGATGACAGTCATGTCATACAAGACAAAACCATGAGCACAATACAATGCAACTATGCATATGATTGCAAAATTCAGTTCATGAAGCGACCACTCTGAGATAAAGTCATAACACTATTTAATCTTGCCAAGTTGTTTGCGTAGCCACATGATAATGACACATCAAATTTTTGTAGAGGCTGTCTCGTTCAAATTTCCTAATAGCAAATTCTACATGTTTTACATTGGCCCGACTGAGTGTATTTAGGAGTGGACAAAATTTGTGAAAGGCTTTGTATGTGCTAGCAAGTGGGATTTAAAACATGTTTGAGTTCCAGGTGAATGAAATAAGTGAAAGCCCCATGAATGGAACCGATTTGGCATGCCTTGCTCAACAAGGAGATGGTACTGAGGGGTGATATTGCATTTTGAAATGGTGTGGAGAAATCTGTTCTCTCAACTTGCTGTAGGAGATTCAGTATCTATGTCTTAATGGATGAGGCAATTATGGCGCCCAACTAGACATATATGCAGAAATGGAGTAGCATATACGCGGCATATGATTGTATAAGTGCTTCAAATGAATGTGATCTCATGGATGCCATCACAAATAGGTATACACATCCATTGATACAAGGAGGCCTGTGCCAAGTGACTCATGCCTGGCAAGTAGCAAATGGGGGCTACGAGTATTGCAAAGAACCTATGCCAGCTACAGGGTAAGAGTGAGTGCGACCTGGTGCATAGGAGAAGGCTCATAGGTAGAGACTCAAAGCACAGTGGTGGAGGAGGCCTGTAAGCAAAGAGAAGGCTCGCGGATCACACTACTGGTAGGTGAGTGGGGCGTGGCCAACATAGGAGGTGAACACACAGACCATTGAAGAATGAAGCGGCCAATATGAAGAATAGAGAAAACAAGCATTTGGGAGGCATGAGAAACCAGCAAGGGAGCCCTCACATAATAGAGAGGAGCAGGTGAAAAGGCCACACATCCACCAATGAACAAGGTGC
>CM021108.1:546355175-546473004 GCA_007115665.2 Sequoiadendron giganteum
AAGGGCATCTAGTTTAGTGGATGCAATGATAAACTCCTTGTAATAGATCTTACAACCCTTAGAACAAGGGCATTACATATCACAAAGATACTGGGGGAGAGTTATCATGCACCGCTTCCCATTGTTTATGATTTTCATCATAACCAAAAATTTCTATAACCGTTTGGAAGAGCCTGGCTCATGCTCGTTACCGCTTGGGTTGTTCCCTTGGGGTGAATAATTTTTCCCACCAAGGTAGGCCCTCTAAAGGTACACAAAAATAAGCAAGTACATTCGTAGTTTGATCTATCTTTGTTGAGAAACAAAGAGAGAACACTCGCAATGTACTCCACTCACACTCACAAGATTGGTTCGATTTTTAAAACCCAATTTGAAATGTGAAGGCAACCACTTACTCAACTTAAGATCACCAAAATGATTTTTGATTCTCAAGGTTGCTATAAAGCGTGAGAGAAGTGCATACGTCGTTTTTGATGATATTATTTTGGGTAAGTGATTACAAAACAAAGATGCACATGTTCATTTTAAATCCTTAAAGAAATGATTTGATTCTTTTTAAAGCACCAAAAGGAAAGATGAAAGTTTTTTTGTTCAATTGTTAACCTCAAACCAAATCTAGTAAGTTGTTCTAACGTTATTTTTAACCCTTTTTTGTAAATTTGAAAGCTTTTATAGTGTTCTTTTTAGAGCCCAAAATAAATTTAGTGTCTCCTAAAAGCATGAAAGTAATCAAATCCTTAGAAAGGGATTATAAATTCTCCCAAATTGTTTAAAAACACTTAATACAATAAAGACAATGATGTCATAGTGAAAGACTCTTCTTTGCTCCCTCCTTGAAATGTCATAGTGATAGACTCCTCTTTGTTCCCTCCTTGTTTCAACCTAAAAACTGATTAAAACCAAGAAATACAGAGACAAAAAATAGTTTAGAAGTCCAAAAAATCCAAAATAAAAAAGCACATGTAAGAATAAATTGAATTTGAGCTTTTTACTCCAACCAACGGTGCAGTTTGCGGGTGTAGTGGAGTTTGAGGTTATCAATGACACAATATAGTGCCACTATTTTTTGAGAGTGACGCTTTGGAGTAAAACAAAGACCACGATTGTGGCTCTGTTTGACCAACGATGCAGTTTGTAATTTAGAAAGTCTGCGGGTCAGTTTGAAATTTGAATTTTTCTAGCAGGAAGATACCGCTTGACTATCACCGGTTGAGTTTTCTGGAAGCTACAAAAAAAAACACAAGAAACACAAAATTTTCAAAAAATGTGATGAAATCCTTCAATCCAACCCTCCTTCTAGCACTAAAATGTGAACCCCAATCCTAGACCTGCACAAACATAAGAAACAAACACAATATTAGATTCAATGCAAGTTAGAACTAAGATTCCCCATGAAATTCATCTATAATACTCAAAATAGAAAGAAATGAAGAACAAAACATGAAAACTAATTGAAATCATATTTAAACATGCAAACACTCAATCCCATGGGGGAATTGGTGCCAATTATGTGTAGAAATTGGCCCTTTCCCAACTCCTATGATGCAATGTTGATGAATAATTCCCTTTGATGAAGATTCAATGGAGCTCCATGATGAAAAATATGCATAACCTAGCTAAGATCTTGATAAAATGGATGAAAATAGATATGTTTGAAGTTGAAATTGAGTATAGTGAGTTTACTCAAATTATGGATGATCAAATGAGGAGAAAAGCCTCTTATTTATAGAAAGAAAAGATGGAGGAATGAGCCAAATGGAGCAATGTGGGATCATTCAACATACAATGGTCAAGTGCCACTTGTCAAGATGTGAATGAAGGAAGGTTGTGCACATTTTGATGAATGAAACAATAAATGATATTAGGTGGATTTTCAAATTCATGAAATGACTTGTTGAAGAGGGAAATAAAATGAATTAAATGCCACTTGGCTCAATGCACAAGGGCATGTAAGAGGAATGAATGTCTTGTTGGAAGGACAAATCCACTTGGAGGGATTTTCAAATTTGGAGGAATATTCTCAAAAGATGCCAAGTTGAAAGAAAATAAGGATTTAATAAATCAGTTAAATGTATTTTCATGTGCAAGTGGCAAAATCTAGAGAAATTTGGAGATTAGGATTAAATTAATCAAGGGTTAATTAATTTAATGAGGGATTAGGTGATGTAACTATTTGATTTAGATTTATGGGTTGATTTAAATCAAAAGATGAGAATTAGATTTAGATTTAATTAAATAAAGGATTTGATTTATTTAATTAAAGAGGGATGATGATGTTAGATCAAATTAAATAAGGTTTAATTTATTTAATTTAATGAGATGACTTTGGAGATTTAATTAAACAAAATGAATTATTTAATTAACTAGAGATATAGGATTAATTAAATAACTTTGATTTATTTAATTAACAAGAGAGAATGACTTAATCAGATAAATGATTATTTATTTAATTAAGGGATGAAGAGTGATGACAAGCTGAGAAGATGATTCGAGATGAAATGATAATAGTAATCAAGATCAAGTGTGTTGGTACATTTTCCATGTCTACAAAGTGAAGGTGATTTGGCCAACGACTGACCATTACTGGCAAAGAGAGTTGACCACCACACATTCTATTGATTGAGCAAAAGCTCATCACAAAAACTAGAGCCAGACTAGTGGAGCTAGAGTTTAACCACTTCTCAGGATTTCCAAATGATTTTAGCCATGAACATTCCCACAATATGGATTAGTTCCTTCATAATCGGAAGAGTTTGAAAGCCAAGCCCCTTCCAGGTAGGTCGGTGAATAGGAAAGCCAGACTGAATGCAGTGGTTGAGGAGAATTTTCTAGGCTTCATCACTAGTAAGATCTTTTATTATCCATTTCAAACACAATGCAGTCCCTTGTCATTGAGTGGAGAGTAGGTCGATCCTTGCGAAATCTCTAGGTAGGCAGTGAAATTCCTTGGCTACATGGTGAAACCCTTGATGGGTCTCTGAAGAGGCCCAAAGAAAGTCGTGCAACAGTTTTTCAAGCTTTGTGTAAGATTCTTTCAAAGGAGCTCAATAAGAAGAGTAATAGATGTGCATTGCAACCAAGATTTTAGAACAAACCTGAAATTTTCTAGCACTAGAAAGAGAGGCTTGGTAATCTAGGAGGCCAACTTTTTCTCAATCCTGGAGAGAACAAATTGCCACAACTTTGATGGGGAAGCCTAAAAGGCAAAGGGAATGCTCATAAATTGAAAGATTTCCCTTGGCCCAATCCACTTCTAGTCATATTATTGAAACCATTAGGGAGTGGGAATAATAGACTGCTTTTAGCATAAGGTTTTATGCCATTGAATGGTGGAGCCAGAAGAAATGAAAAAAATCTCAAGGCACTCCAAAGCTACCTTAATGTTGTGTTCGTCCTCCAACAGAGTGAGGAAAGAGTCATCAACAAAAAGGCCATTAACAAGTTGAGCCTGCGAGTTGGGAAAAGAAATACCTCTAACTCACTACTAGGAAACCTCATTAGCAAGCAAATAACCAAACCCTTTAGCAACAAGCACATAGAGAGAGGGGGCACACGGGCAAGCCTGCCTGATGGAGCGGAACAAGCCGAAGGCAAGGGACTAGCAGCCATTAATGGTGATGCAAGTAGAGGTGTCTAAAAAAGGCATTTGGACAACTTGAATGAAATTAGGCCCAAAACCCAAGACATTCAACATGGTGAGAATAAAAGGCCATTCGATGCAATCATAGGCTTTAGAAATATCTGTTTTGAGGAAAATGGATTTTTGGTTAGATTGCTTGACCCCTTCCATTCCTTCCCACATGGAAATGATATTATCCAGAATAAATATGGATTTAATGAAATCAATTTGCTCTGGATGCACAATCTAAGGCAGAAGATGGCAAATATTTAGATCAAGTGATTTTACAATGAAACATTGAGGAGAGTGATAGGACGCCAGTTGCAGATATCCTCAGGATCACCAACTTTAGGTATGAATTTAATATTACCTTTATTAATTATGTTGCCAAGGGGTTTAGAATGAAAGTCTTCAAGATAGACTTTATGTAAATCATTCCCAACATAGTCCCAAAGGGATTTGTAAAATTCACACAAGAAGCCATCAACGCCTAGGGATTTGTCATCCGCCATGGTGTGAGCAGCCTCCTTTAGGTCTTCAATTGTGAGTAATTTCTCACAAAAGGATTTCTGGGCTGAAGATAACCTATTTGGCACAACAACAAGATAATCCTGAAGGGCTTGCTATTGCTCCGACATATACTCCTAAGCAGTGAAAACTTGTTCATAGTGCCTAACAAAGACCTGTATAATGCCAGGTAGCTCATAAAGCACCTAGGTGCCTTCTTTATTTTTTTAATACTAGGAGAAGAGTGCCTAGAATGAAGGGCTAGAAAAAGCTCCTTGGAGGCATGATCACCAATTTTTAACCAATGTAATTTGGCCTTGATTTGCGCACCTCTGGTAGTATAATTATCTACAACTTTTTTTTTGTGCCTTAATTCTACCACCCTGACTTGTAATTATGGGGAGAAAGGGCTAGCTACTAGAGCCTCAATGGCTAATCGGAGGTTAGTCATGGTTGCCTCATAAGATATACGACGAAAGATGGCCAACTGGAAACCATAAATGCAAAGAAATCTTGCCGTGTGAGTGATGGAATCATTCCACCAAACAATCCAACTTGTATTGTGAGGTGGTCTGCACTCCAAATTCCAAACTATATGAATGTAGTGTGGGTTGATGATGTAGCAAAGACGTTCTCAAGAAGAACTGGGTCTTGTAGGCACAAGGTTGTCTTAACTCCCATTCAATGCAAAAAGAGATAGGGAAGTGATAAAAAAACATAACATCCACTAACAGCTTAACCAGAAGTGAAGAGATATCAAAGAAGAAAAATATTGAGCTGAGATCATGGCATGATCGAGGAACTTAAATGTCCTATCAGCACCAGCTTGGTAATTACACCAGGTGTGCCAAAAAGAATGAGAATGGCGACGACCAATATTGGGATAAAAAGCCCCCAATTTATTGCGCATGTAAAACCACGCCTCATTCACCAGCTACCCATCTAAATGGTAGAGTACCATCTTCTTTGTACATTGTCTCAACCATATTGAAATCTCCACACAAGAACCAGGTAGCAACTAGCAGTGAATCAACAATCTAGCACCAGAGTAGAGACCTTTCAACATCATTTGAGGCATAGAAATTAATAATCCCAAAAGAGTGATTATCAATGTTAAGAAGAATCCAAACAAGCCGATGTGTGGGATCAAATCCATGATCAACCACACAAGCATACCACAGTGGGGAAAAAAGGGTGACTGCTCTACCATATCTAGCCTCATGATTAGTACAAAACATTTTACTGGCTAGTCAAATAGACCGGCAAGCCAACATGAGCAAAAGACCAGTAATTTTCACTTCTTAGAGACAAAGCACTTCAATATCATAATACTTTTATAGAGTATCCCTAGTAGAATACTTCCTAGAGAGGTCTGTCAGACCTCGAACATTCCATAAGAGGAAATTCATGAGTGAAACTCCTCCATGTCATCAGATTCCTACTCCTCAACCAAAGTAGAGAAGTGATTCTACAAAAATTCTGGTGGAACTGAACCAATTTGAATGTTTTGAGAAGAAAATCTTCATTTCTCCTACACATATTCTCCTTCATCTAGAGGTGGAGAAGGGTTGTTAGACCACCTTTGAGCTCCAAAAATGAGAGGAGATTCAGTTGGCTATGCTATCATGATGACAACAGGCTGAGGTGTAGCCTTCGGCCTTGGCCGCGCTGATGTATTGACAAACCCAATCCAGGCCTCTTTCCCCTTCACCAAGGGTTTGAAACTTCTTTAGCTGGCTTAGGAACTTTGGAAACTGTCCCAAAGCCATTAGACTTATTTGTACAGTTCGTAACCATTATCCATTTCTCCTTTGATTTGGTAGTAAAAGAATCTACTTGATGAGGCTTTTCAAAATCCTACAGTGGCGAAGGAGTACGAGGAACTACCAAAGGCCAGTCCTTAATCTCGTGGTCTACGAACTGACACCTATAACATGTGTTTGACATATTGAAATAAGTAACTTTATGGGTATGCCAGAGAGTTCAAATTTGAATATCAATGGACTCCTTCAAATCATGTGAAAGGTCCACTTTGACACAAACCCGTTTCTAGGGTCGAGCCTGAAAGAACCTGTCTAGTTCAATACAAATGACCTTCCCCAGAGATGACACAATATTGTTCAAAAAAGGCACACAAGGCAAAGGAAAACTCAAAAAATCAATCCAGACTGAGATCCACAACTTGGTGTCATCTAAGACAAGAAAGTCCTAGGTCCATGGCTGGAAAACTAACAAAGATGACTGAACATACTAAGGACAATGATTCAGAATTTTTTGAACATGATTGACCTTCGCAAAGTGAAAAAGGAAAAAATCCTTGGTTAAATTTTGGACCATATCAAGGCGGACCCCACGAGGGACCTAGGCCTTGTGGACCCATTCTTTAAGCACACTTTTATGGGGAGTCCTCCCAACAAAATAGCTAACAAGAGTATGCTGCTCAAGCCACTGACATGCAAAATCAAAATGTGGCAAGGGTAAAACCACATCAGCTGGGGAGTCAAAAGACTTACCTTGTGAAACACTTTTAGAAAAAATTTCTGTGGTCGCTTGATCAGAGGGGGAGCCATTGAGAAGAGCCATCAAACAACCAACACCAACAAGAACTACTGGGTTAGAATCAATTGAGGGCATAATAAAACCAACAAGTCCACAATAAATATAGACATACACATAGTAAATGGGAGAATCCCACACCTAAGGCATGATATGATGCAAGAGGGGCCAAGGATGATTGCAGACACAAGAAACCCTCGTAGAGCTCATTCACCCCTAGATCCAAGGAAACTTTAAATGGATATAATGAAGCCAACATATATTTTGGCTTTGTTTTTGAATTTTTTATAAATACGGATTTTGAATAAAGCTTTCATGTATTGACATTTATCATGTTCTACTTTAAAGTAATTGCTCACAACCTGGTGTTTAGCAATTTCTTTAAAGTAGGAGCATGCACGTCCCTACTCATTGTTTGCTTCAAAGTGTGGTATTCTTACTTCACATGATGTGTCTTCTTGGTGGTGACATTTGGTTTGATGTCCTTCAAGAGCATGAACTTTCTTGGCATATGACATTCCTCTTAGTGGTGATGCTATGGCTTGCATTCCCTAAGTTGTGAATCTTTTATCCCTGACTAGTCCTCTCTTTGTGACATTAAGCATGATGTTCCCTAAGGAGAAACCTTTCATGAACTAAGAAAAACCCCTTTGACTATCCTATCCTATTTCATTTACAACCTTTTTCACAACCACCAAGCATAACACAAATTGCTTGCCAATGCAGCCTTTATGTTTTTCATGTCTAGCATAATGTAGCTTGCTAGCCTTGTGACCTTTTTGTGTGGTGTCTTATCAAAGTTATCAGGGAATATTTATTTTGGTATCATTGATGTATGGGATCTTGTAGACTTGGCATGAATTTCCAATCAACCAAAATTTTGGGGCTCACCTAGTGGACAATAGATTTCACTAGCTCATGTGAGTATATTTTGTTTACATAGTGGACAACTGGTTTCCTCTTGTGAACATTTTTTGGAAAAATAGCTAAGTCTTGATCCACACGCATTGGAAAAATATTAGAGGATTGATCCACCTTTTCTCTTTTCTCTTTTACATCAATTTTGGAATTGTACGCTTGTGTATCATGTCTTGCTGATGTATATCATTTGTATATGTATGTTCCTTTGTACTTATGTTGGTTTGTCATGGGATCTTGATCCTGGGGGCTTGCACAACCTCCTTGATCCTTGTCATCCTATCTCACTAATATTTGTACACTTGGACACCACTTGACGCTTATTTATCTACTTTAGTGTGAGTTTGAGTGTAGGGCTCATCCTCTCACTAAAGTGGGGGCTAAATGTAGCATAGAAAAATGTAAACCTTTAAATTTTTACACTATGTTTGGGTCACCTAATTAAATTAGACTCAATTAAGCCTCTAATTGACCCAATTATGCAAATTTAAAATCCTTATTAATCTTGTTTTCTGAAAGGGAAACTTGTATTAAATAATTGAAAACATTAATTATATTGCCTTGAAAATTGAGTGTCCTGGATTTAGGTCCTAGGACCCATTCTCCCAAGGGGGAATGGATACTTCTTAGGTTTTGGATCTCAATTTTTAATATGTTTTTGCTGGCATTTTATGATTCAAATTCAAATTGCAATTGTCGACCTTTGATGTTTAATTGTTGGGAAATTAGAAATTTACCTATAAATAGAAGGTCTTTTTATCAATTCAATATATAGAATCAAACAAGAAATAAGAAGGAAACTTTCACAAGAGCAAAAAGTATTGTCAAAGAGCATTCAAGAGTAGATTTTTCAAATTTCTACAGCAGAATTTAAGATCTCAAATATCATGCCAAATTTATTTGCATCTATGCATGTTTTTGGAGCTAACATTATGATGTAGGTTTCAAGCATTCAAGTCAAAATTCAAGCATCAAATATCAACATCCAATTAAGCCATTTCTTACAAGATCAAGACCTTAGAGAGATGTGTTAGACTTCAATCCTCTAAGGATCTCCATTCAAGGATTTGGTGAGTTGTAACATAGCATTGTTCATTCATCATTCCTTCCATTCATGTTTCATTTCATTTCAAGGTTTAATTACCAAAACAGGGTTTGACCAAGGCAAACCCCCATTCACCAAAAATAAACAAATTTTCCCTCTCTTTGTATGTGTAGATTTACAGGTGAAGAAGGATTGAAGATTGATGAAAAGTGCGATTTTGTAAAGTTGTCAAAGTTGTCAAGAAAAATCTTGCAAAATTTAATTTTGACTTTTCAAAAGTGAGATCTGGAAAATAAAGAGTGTAGATCTAGGAGCAGAGGATTGTGAAATCAGATTTTGGATACCTATAGTAGGACCCACTCGCTCTAGGGTGAATTTTTCCTAGGAGGACACTCAACAAAAACTTTTGGTGATAGGTGCATGATGTATTATCCTTCTCATATCTATTGGAAGTCTATTGTTTCTAATTGTTTTATGCTTTAAAATTGATGATTCAAGTTTCACATTGCATAATTGAATTCATTTACTATTTTTAGTTTTTCTCCCCAAAGTGTTGTTCAGGTAAATTTTATCCCATCTTTTCATAAGGAAAACAACAAGATCTCCATTAAGGTTGACTCACCTAAGGGTTGAAAGTCAATCTTACCTTTGGGGATCTAATTTTCCTAATGAAAGTAGAAAGATAGGTGTATCACATATTCAATCACCCCATTTTACCCTAACCTATTTTTTAATGTCTCAACTATTTGTATATATAATCAAATTAAGGTTTTAAAGGTTTAGGGTGTCTTGTTTTGTTCCAAATGCCACATAACAAATTTATGCTGGGATGGGTTGCACTCTTATTAGTATCCACTTTATAAAATTTTCAATCTAAATCAGATGGTCATATCTATAATTGAATCTAAGATAATTTTCCACAATGGTGTCCTATTACCAATACTTTAGTGAGATGTAGTTTGAGACTCATGCTATCTAGCACTACTACATCTATTGTAGATCTTGAGTTTTCCAACTCTTTCACTCATTGTGTTGATACTAGTCAACCCATTATGGACCATAGCTTTGATACCACATTTCCCATGCCCACTCTACCTACAACCAATGTGACTAATGTTGACACAATGGTTGCTAATGTCCCTCAAGAGAAGCTAAAATAAATTGATAAAGCCTTAGAAAAATTGCAAAACTTTGTGAGTGTTGAATACATTGTTTAATTGTAGTTCCTATCATAGATAACATGAGGAGAATGATTGATAATGTACAAGGAATATAAATTGTGCGTATCCTAGCTCATATAATTGACAATCGTGTTCCTACTATGGCCAGTTGTGCTCAAAATTTTGGATACACTCAAAGTCAAGGTGGTATTAAAATTCATTCTTCTACAACTATGGCCTCTATTCCTACATACACCCATCCAACTATTATAACAACAAGACAACCCTCTAGCAATGTCAATACAACCTTAGGTACTTCCACTAGGAATCCCTTTAACTTTATGCATTCAAATCTCACATCTCCTAATCCATATCACCTCACAAACTTACAATTCACTTGTCCTCTAAATACATATACACCTCCATCTCACAACACAACCAATGATTCTATCCTTAACCAACTCTTGAAAAATGTTTCATCCCTCCAACAATAAATTTCTACATTAAACCAAAATCAAAATGGCCAACCCTCGCAATATGTAAAAAGAAACTCATTAACCTTGGAGATATTGAGAGAACAAATAACACAAGGCATGGAGATTCCTAGATTTGAGAAATAGGGTGGTAAAGGAGATCCTAGCAACCATGTCTCAGCATACACAACCTTATGTAGTGACTTTATTTTTGAAGATAAGCTCTTGGCTTAGATTTTCCCTAGGTCTTTGAAAGATACAACCTTGGAATGGTTTTTCTCTTTACCAGATAACTCAATTAGTTCATTCAATGAGCTTCTTAATGAATTTCTCAACCACTTCCAAGTGCACATTGGTCCCAAGATGAACTTAGCTAATTTAATGAAGTGTAAACAAAAGGATGATGAAAAGATCACTGATTTTATAGCATGATAAGAATTAGTTTATTCATAAATCAATATTAAGAATCTTGATGCCGATCTTTAAAGAATTGTCATTTAAAATTTGCAAAACAAAATTCAAGACAAGCTTGGGATGATGAAATTTCCCTCCTTTACAAATTTGTGCACGACTCTTCGTGACTATCATAATTCGGCTAGTCATCGTGAACCAAAAACTCTTTCTAACCATCCTGAGAAATATGTATCCATGCCCCATAATAATTTCCAACCATTAAAGAAACAAAATAAGAGCTTTTTATAGATAAATCCACCCAAACAACAAGTCAACATGTTGACTCTCAAGTGGTTGTATAAAAACAACAAATCCATATCAATTCAGGGAAATGAGTCGATAGTTTACCCCATTACCTAATACCCTCCATTCCATCATGTTGCAACATATGAATAAGAACTTAGTTACTGTACCTCCCATTAGATCCATTGATACCACTAAGACCTTACCTCCAAACTTTAACTCAAATTCCTTCTGCCATTATCACCAACAAAATGTACATGATACAAAACATTGTAAGCATCTTAAACATATTGTGCAAGACCTCATTGATTCTAATCACATCTAGATTGGTGGTGTTAATGATCAAGGAAATAATTTTGTTGCCCCACCCAACCAAAATTTGAATATTTTTACTAATCCCATGCCAAATCATATTTGTTTTGTTAAAAGATAATGATTCCAAGAATGATGTGATGAATGTTGACATGATTGATGATAATGCAAATGATGACACCGTGAGTGATGTTAATAATGGATATGATACTCTAGTAAAATTCATTGATGTTCAACCTCATAAGGTCCAAACCAAAATATCTCTTGACATTGCTTTCTCACAGAATTATATAATCAAACATGCACCCGATGGTCCTCATTACATTGATGGAAGAATCAATGATAAGCCTACTAATGGGATATTAATTGATCCCGTGTGTGTAGAGAATGTGATCACCAATGAATTATTATTTATGCATGAAGTTTATCAAGATTCTTATGAACAACCAAAAGCATGGATCAAAACACATAATGGTTTTTCTTTCCCTACAATAGGCTCGATCACTCTTCCTTTAAAATTTGGACTGAAACAATTGAATGTCTCATTCTCCATCATCCCGTCATCAAACCAATTTCGTAAAACCTCTTAATCCTCGCGAGGACTTATTTTTCAAATCTTATCAAAAGTTTAAGGTAAAGAACATAGTAGAATTATCCCTTAGAAACATGCCTCAACCCATGATTGAGCCTCCTATTATTGATGAAACCATGATTGAACCAAAAGCCCTTTCAAGTAACCAAGACCAACCCATGATAAATCCTCTGCCTATTTCCTATAAAAGACCAAGAGATAACCATATAAGTCCTATTGTTCCTCCTAAGATAAAACAAGTTTATAAAGCTAAAGAGAAAGTGGTTGAATAATATTTCATGGTTCCTTCCGTTCCTCCCTTGTGGGAAGAAAATAAATCTATGGTTGACAAAGTTACTCCTACATAATCACAACTTGAAAATTGTACAAGAAAAAGAAAAAATGCTAAAGAGTGTAGGTGTAGATGTCATAATATTGCTCGCAAGTTAAAAGAAGAGAATAAAACAAAAAATAAAGATCAAATACCAATTGAGACAAAGCATGACACCTTTTCCACAACAACAACAACATGAAACTTCAATGGACATCATCATTAGGCCTCCTGTTATGATTAACTTGGATGCTGATCATGAGATTGCTAAGATTGATGAAGAAGTGCATAATGAGCTAAATTTATTGTTTTCCTCTTCCATGAGCTTAGATGATAACAACCATGATGATCCTCCTATAAAGAGTGACACAACACATGTTGAAATTGGTGATGCTCCTAGTACGACAATTTTCGTTGTCCATTTAGCTAGTTGTTTGCCTTTCGCATATGATGAACAAGATTGGGATACAAATGACTTGATATAGGTTGAATCAAATGTGCCATACTAGCCTTTTCTTTATTTTATTTTCATGTTCTTTGTGATTGCATGTGTGTAATGCGATACCCCGTACAATATTGCTTGGCATGTCTTTATGTGTTTGTGAGCTTACTTTGGATGAACCTTGTCACTCCAATGGTGCAAGGATACAAAGGCATCAATTCTGTTGTGATATTATTCTATTTGTATCTACATTCATCTATATGTCATAAAAATTTACCTTTATCTTTTGTTTTGTGTTTTCCTTTTGGGGATGATGCAAGCTGTTGAGACATTTAGGTCTCTTCCATGTTGACCCAAATGTTTTCGTTTGTTTTTGATCTCTATGTTTCAATATTCCTTTGTGTTCATTGTTCCATGAGTTATTTAGGGAATGATAATGATTTCGAGCTTGATTATAACACTGTAGAAAAGACATAATGCTAACCCCAAATCCATGGATCCCTTATGTGTTATCTTAGTATTGCATATGGGGGGCACCCTCCTTTTCATGACAGAGCTCTATTTTGGAAACATATGTTTTACATAGGGATTTTTGAATAAAGCTCTCATATATTGGAATTTATCATGTTCTACTTTAAAGTAATTTCTCACAACATGGTGTTTAACAATTTATTTAAAGTGGGGGCATACACATCCCCACTCATTGTTTGCTTAAAAGTGTGGTCTTCTTAGTTCACATGATGTGTCTTCTTCGAGGTGACGTTGGGTTTGATGTCCTTCAAGAGCATCATCTTTCTTGGCATATGACATTCCTCTTAGTAGTAATGCTACAACTTGCATTCCCTAAGTTGCGAATATTTTATCCTCGACTACTCCTCTCTTGGTGACATTAAGCATGATGTTACCTAAGGTGAGACATTTCATGAACTAAGAAAAATCCCTTTGAATATCATATCTTATTGCATTTACAACTTTTTTCATGACCACCAAGCATAACACATCTTGCTTACCAATGGAGCCTTTATGTTTTTCATGAGTGTCTAGCATAATGTAGCTTGCTAGACTTGCGACCTTTTTGTGTGGTTCCTTATCAAAGTTATTAGGGAGTATAAATTTTGTTATCATTGACTTATGGGAGCCTATATACCTAGCATGACTTTCCCATCAACCACCTTTTTGTTGGGAAATTATGCCTCAACGTTTCTGTCTTTTCCCTTGAAGACTTGGCATTTTCCTCCATGTTCTGGCCTTTACCGCGGTGGTCTGGCTTGGTCTTGGTGGTTTTTGTCTGGCGGTTACTGCCTTACTGTGCATGGTGAGTTCACTCACTGCAGTGGCGTGGTAAGGCCGCTTGCAACCTGCACTATTGGTTACCGCCTTACTGTGCTTGGTAAGACCACCAACGGCCTAGCTCGACAGTTACCACCATACCACTGGCAGTGGTCCCTCTCACCATAGTGGCCATGGTGAGACCACTAGCGGTGGTCTTGGTGGTTACCGCCATACCACGGGTGGTGGGTCATCTCACCGTGGTGGCTGCGGTGAGACTACCAACAGTTGGCCTGGCGGTTACCGCCACACTGCAGGGAGGCTCAGGAAGGTCTACGGTATCGTGGTGGAGATGGTAGTCAGCATAGCCCATTACCTCCATACCACGTGGTGGCCAGTTGATCTCAGTGGTAGTGCAGTGTAGTCAGAGTTTGGGCTCAGTGATGACTTGGGTGAGCTCGATCGAGCTCATCGCGATACCGCGAGGCGAGACAGACAGGGCAGCGGTAGTGAGGTAGATGGCTAGGCGAGCTCGGGTGAGCTCACCGCCATACCACGAGGCAACTCAGATAGGGATGTGGTAGTGCGGTGGAGTCAGGGTGCGAGCACGAATGGCTTACCACCATACCGCAAGGCGAGTCCGATGGGGCAGTGGTAGCGAGGTAAGAGGTTGGCTATACCACGGCTGGGTCGAATGGACTTGATAGTTGCATGGTAAGAGCTTGAATGAGCTCAAAATTCGGTTTAATGAGTTGGACTGGTTTGACCAACTGCCAAAAGCTGTGAACGAATTGTTTGGCAACATGTGGCAAGTTCTTTGAGATCTCATTGGCTAGAAGTTTTATTTCCTGATTATGATGGAGCTGCATTATTGAATGGAGGTTGATGGACATGTCTCAGACTAGATTTAATGTTGCATGGCTCAATGCTTGTGGGTTAAGCGGTGCACGTTATAAGAAATGGAAGCTTGTAGGTGGATAATTTATAATCCTGATGACCATTGCTGGTAGGGATGGACTGAACAGGTTGGCACATAGTATATGTATTCTAGTGTGTAGATCAATATAGATGATGAGCTAACAGAGAGAGGCTGAGTGTGTTCGAGCGGTTCAACCGTGAACACTTAGAGTCTCAAATTTGTTAAGAGGTGAACCTATTATTCCATGAGGCTGGGCTGGCCATGAGGCTGGCTATGATAGTCTTTTGTGAGGAGATGAAGGGAATATACACAATATGTAATGAGGACATTGTAACTATGTGATGATTCTGATTTGTGTTGCTCGTATCTTTCTCCAGATGAACAAGATGTAATCTCCTGAAGAGCATAGCTCTAGTTTTGTATTGTAACCATTTTAGTTACTGAATAATACATGTGAGCTGAATGTTTTGGAGGTGGGGTTTTTTACCTGAAAAGGTTTTCCCCACGTATATCTGTGTGTTCATTGTTTTGTCTTTCATGGTTGTCTGATTCAGTTTCTTGAATCTGTGCTTGTGTTGAATTTTTTTTATGTTAAGCATTTACTTCTCTTAGAGGATCAATGGGGGATCAACTGTGTCTACTTCCGCTTTATGGCATAGTTGTTTATGTCTTTGTTGTGATTTAAATGAAAATCACTAAGGCACTATTATCTTAGATGCTGATCTATGATGACAGAACTGACTCTGTATCCCCAACAAGTGGTATCAGAGCTGGTTGAAGGAGGTCGAGGCTTGATGATACCAACAAGTGGTGTCAAAGCCTTCTCTTGGTTACTGAAGTTTTGGGTATTTCTCCTGTGATGATTTCTTAGCCTGGCAAGCTTGAGGAAATCAAGAGAAATCGGTTGGTGATTGATCCTTCAATGAGTGGAAGTTACTTCTTTTGATTCAACACGGTTTTGAAAGACACTGAAGATGACTGGAGTTGATCATATTGTTGCAATATGGTCCGAGGCTCCTGGCTCATAGCAAATGTTTCTGATGCAAAGGGCATGAGATGTGCTTGTGGTTGTGTTGTAGCGAAGCGTGGTTTCATACTAGGTGTTTGTGTGAGAGGCTCCCTGGTAGTATGGAGTTTCTTGTGTTGCTATTCAGCCATGGAGTATTTAGCTTGTGCTGGGTGTTCTGACTTAGCATTGAAGGCTATTTCTCTGCTGCTCTGATTGCATGGAGGCTATGAAGTTGATCCTGGTCGTCTGAAACTTCTAAATAGTTTGGATCTCTTGTATGCTTGTGCATGACTGTGGTTTTTGGAACTGGTCTGAAATGGACCTGCTGTTCCATTCTTACCTGTGTCTTGCCCTCGCATGGTTCAGTGTCTTTGGCTCTGGAGGTTTTATGTAGATTTTCCTAAAAAGTCTATCATGCTTTTTCATGTTTATTTTCATTATTTTTGTTAATCATGATGGTTGTGTGCAGAGTCTTGAGTCATCCATATGAGTAGTGAATATGGAGATGCATGGGTGTTTTATAAAAACTGTGGTTTTGTAGGTTTTACATGGTCAAGGAAAACTTGTGGGGTGTGGAGCTACTGTTCAGCTATTTTCTAAACCCTGGCTTCTGGGGTGTGACTAGATAATATAGTTGCAGTTCAACATGTCTTTGAGGAGGTGTGATGTCTTCTCTGCATGGGAGTGTTGGTATTATTTACTCATTCAACATTCTTGTGGTGTGCTTGTTGGTTTCCTAGACTATGGTGATTGAGTTGTGGATGTGACTGGAAAATCAGATCTGGTCTTTGATCTGGTGTTTGAGTCATGCTTGTCTTCTTTGGCTATTCTTTTTGATGATCTCAGTTTTGTAGTTTCCAGTGCGATGATAGATTTGTAGGGTTTCATTTGGTTGCATCCACGAGTTGTGCATTGTTGTGGGCTATCCTTACCTACATGTTTGCTGTGAGACAACTCAGAAGTGGACTGTCTATATCCACAAGGTTGTAATTGTGTGGTGCAGATCTGTTAGCTGACCTTGTTTGTGGTCACTTGTGCATTAGCGTGGCTATTTTGAGATGAGAGGAGGAATGGCGTTTGAGTACCTGAATAGTCAGGGATGGGGACTTGAAGCATGTGAATCACAATGTCATGGAGAGCTAGATACACTGGCTAGTGTAAGATTTTGACAGTGATGGTGTTGTCTGCGTGATCTGGTGATCTTGGTGCAGTTTGATGTTGTTGTTTTGTACTTGGGAGGTTTTTGGATCAGCAGATGCTTGGTCATGATGCTTGGAGAGCTCAGTGTCATGTTTCAGTGGGAGCTTTAGTAGTGATTGTGGATTCATCACTTGGTGGTGAATGATCTTCTTTGGTGTTGTAGATGTTTTGGAAGGGATCTTTGATCCTGTTGCTGCAGAAGAGTTCCTTTCGCATCTACATGGTCACTATTTCAAGATGTGCAGCATCTTGGAGCCATGGAGGAATTTGGTAGGCTTTGGATGAGGTGCTGGTAGTGCTGAGGTAATGGTAGTGCTTGACAGGTGATGTTGGTTTAGAGTTTGTTTGCTCTATGTCATGGCATACTCTTGCTTGTGCATTAGAGTTTTGGCATGTTGCTTTGCTCTTGAGACCATGGACAGTTCACCTGAAGCACAATATCTCCTAAGGGGGATGTGTAAGATCATGGTGTCATGATAAGTTCTTGTTCCATGGTTTGGAGCTTTAACAGTGGTCTGGGGTTTCTCTTTGTTTTGAGTACATTGGTAATATGCTGGAGGACTTCATGTTTATTGCAGTGATGTAGTTTGGAGTTAGCATGAGATGACAGGTTGTTGGTGCTCATGGATGCATGGAGAATAAGGTGAGGCTAGAATTATTTTAAGAATGTTTCTATTACAACTGAAATTCTGAGTTGCCTACACCTTGGTTGAATGTGAGTTCAACAGAGACCATGAAGGAGAATGCTCTTGGGTAAGTCACGGTGGCTTGCATATCTTGGAGGAGCATCCTTTCTCCTCTTCTTGGTCTACTCGGTAGTGAAGTTTATTTGAAAGGTATTCACCCATTATATCTTTTAGATGTGTGTTATGCTTGATTTCATGATATGAATCTTGAGTTATTTTGAGATTCTGGAGGATTCATAATGAAAGGTGGACAACATTGTGTATCTCCTTGTGCTTTTGAGGACTGATAAGAGATGGTTATATGGGTAAGTTTGATCTTCTTTGAGGTGCTTACATCCATGGTTTTGTTGGATGTTATTAAGGCTTTTCCCTTGGGATGTGAAGAAGATCATTCTTGGCACAACTCACATTTAGAAATGTATGTAGGAGGATACTACTTGTTTTTATTTGTTGTTTCTCTCTAATCTGGTCTTTTCTTCCTATATGTTTGTTTTCATATGACTTTGGATGTGAGATGCTTTTGTGGAGCCGAGTTGGTCACAGTTTGTGGTCATGTGTTGTCACTTGGGTGATGACACAAAGGTTCCTATGCTTCTTTCTTCAGTTAGATATGGAGGTTCTTGGAAGAATGTGGAAGACTGTTGAGAGAAATGTCTCTTACAGCAGGTGGTTGCAGGTTGTGCAGATCAGTGTGGATGTTCCTTGGAACTACATTGCTACATTCCTTTGTGAAGGATTTGGTGGACTTAGTATGCTTGGATCATGTGTGATGGTGCTTTGTTTGCATTCATCTGGACAATACCTTTGTAGTGGGAGTACCTGGACGTGTTTAGTCTTTTGACTGGTTGGCACATGGTGCTTATTTTTCTATTTGATGGGTTGGCTGTGTGATGGCATGAGTTCACTGATGGTCATACCTTTGAGGTATGGGTGGTTGTATGATTCAGCACGAGCTGTGGGTGCTGGTTTTCAATTGCGTGGGTTTGATTAGTTGGATGAGGGTAGCTAGTTTATGGTTGCTATTCTAGCTAGTTGGTTTCTTGTTCTGGAAAATAGTTTTTTATGTTCACATTATGCTTCGTTTGTTGCTACTATTTTGGTTCCTATACCACCTGAAGGATCAGATGTTTGCATTCTAGAGACTAGTGCTTTTTCACCTTGGCATGTTCCTATGTTTGGAGCTATTGCCTGAGATGGTGGAAATTTTTGATGTCATTGTAGGGGTCTTGGTTGGAGCGTGGAAGCATGGTTTTGGTCCTTGTTCGGGTGTTTGAAGGAAGCTTGAAAGTATTTGGCAAGTGGGAGATTGTTGGGAAATTATGCCTCAACATTTCTAGCTTTTCCCTTGAAAACTTGGCATTTTCATCCATGTTCTGGCCTTTACCGCGGTGGTCTAGCTTGGTCTTGGTGGTTTCTATTTGGCGGTTACCACCTTACCATGCGTGGTAAGGCTGCTTGCAGCCTGTGTTGGTGGTTATTGCCTTACCATGCATGGTGAGTTCTCTCACCATGGTGGTGTGGTAAGGCTGCGAGAAACTTGGCTCGACGGTTACTACCATACAGCTAGCAGTGGTCCTTCTCACTGCAGTGGGCACGGTGAGACCGCCAATGGTGGTCTCAACGGTTACCACCATACCGCAGGTGGTGGTTCCTCTCACCGCGGTGGCCACAGTAAGACTGCTAATAGTTGGCCTAGCGGTTACCGCCACACTGTAGGGAGGCTCAAGAAGGTCTACAGTAGCACGGTGGAGATGGTGGTCAGTGCAGGCCATTACCACCATACTGCAGGGTGGCCAGTTGAGCTTGGCAGTAGTGCGGTGTAATCAGAGTTTGGGCTTGATGATGACTTGGGTGAGCTCGATCGAGCTCACTGCCATACCACGAGGCGAGATGGATAGGGCAGTGGTAGCAAGGTAGATGGATGTGTGAGCTCGGGTGGGCTCACTACGATATCACGAGGTGACTCAGACAGGGATGCGGTAGTGTGGTGGAGTCAGGGTGTGAGCCCAGATGGCTTACTGCCATACCACGAGGTGAGTTCGATGGGGCAGTGGTAGCGAGGTAAGAGGCTGGGTGAGCTCGGGTGAGCTCATCGCTATACTGCGGCTGGGTCGAATGGACTTGATGCTTGTGTGGTAAGAGCTCGGATGAGCTCAGAACTCGGTTGATCAAGTTGGACCGGTTTGATCGACTATCAGAAGCTGCAAATAAATTGTTTGGCAACACCAAGCAAGTTCTTTGAGATCTCATTGGCCAGAATTTTTATTTCCTGATTACAATGGAGCTGCATTATTGAATGGAGGTTGATGGATATGTTTGAGACCGGATTTAATACTATGTGGCTAGATGCTTGCGGGTTAAGCGATGCAAATTATCACAAATGGAAAGCTTGTAGGTGGATAATTTATTATCCTGATGACTGTTGTTGGTAGGGATGGGCTGAACAGGTTGGCACACATTATATGTATTCTAGTGTACAAATTGATATAGATGATGAGCTAACAGAGAGAGGCTGAGCGTGTTCAAGTAGCTCAACCGTGAAAACTTAGACTCTCGGATCTGTTAAGAGGTGAACCTGTTATTCCATGAGGCTGGGCTAGCTATGAGGCTATCTGTGACAATATTTTGTGAGGAGCTGAAGGGAATCTACACAATATTTCATGAAGACATTCTAACTTTGTGATGATTTTGATTTGTGTTGCCTGTATCTTTCTCCAGATGAACAAGATGTAATCTCCTGAAGAGCATAGCTCTGGTTTTGTATTGTAACCATTTTAGTTACTGAAATAATACATGTGAGCTGAATGTTTTGGAGGTGGGGTTTTTTACCTGAAAAGGTTTTCCCCACGTATATTTGTGTGTTCATTGTTTTGTCTTTCATAGTTGTCTAATTCAGTTTCTTGAATCTGTGCTTGTGTTGAATTTGTTTTGTGTTAAGCATTTACTTCTCTTAGAGGATCAATGGGGGATCAACTGTGCTTGCTTCCACTTTATGGAATATTTTTTGTGTCTTTGGTTTGATTTAAATGAAAATCACTAAGGCAGTGCTGTCTTATATGCTGATCTATGATGACATAACCGACTCTATATCCCCAACACTTTTTGGGGCTCACCTAGTGGACATCGGATTTCACTAGCCCATGTGCGTATATATTTTTGCATAGTGGACAACTGATTTACACTTGTGAACACTTTTTGGAAAAACAACTAAGTCTTGATCCATACCTATTGGAAAAATAGTCAAGGCTTGATCCACCCTTTCTCTTTTCTCTTTTGCATTGTATGCTTGTGTATCTTCTCTTGCTGATGTACATCATTCATATATGCACATTCCTTTGTACTTATGTTGGTTTACCATGGGATCTTGATCCTAGGGGATTGCAAAATATTTTTGATCCTTGTCATCCTATCTCACTAACATTTTTACCCTTGGACCCCTCTTGATACTTATTTGTCTACTTTAGTGTGAGTTTGAGCATAGGGCTCATCCTCTCACTAAAGTGGGGGCTAAATATTGTGTAGAAAAATATACACCTTTACATTTTCACTCTATGTTTGGGTCCCTTAATTAAATTAGAATTAATTAAGCCTCTAATTAATCAAATTATGCATTTAAAAGCCTAATTAATCCCGTTTTCTAAAAGGGAAACTTGTATTAAACAATTGCAAACATTAATTAAATTGCCTTGGAAATTGAGTGTCCTATATTTAGGTCCTCCTTAAGTTTTGGATCTCAAATTTTAATATGTTTTTGGTGGCATTTTTATGATTCAAATTCAAATTGCAATTGTCGGCCTTTGATGTTTAATTTTCGGGAAATTAGAAAACTACCTATAAATAGAAGGTCTTTTTATCAATTCAATATCTAGAAGCAAACTAGAAGAAAGAAGGAAAACTTCACAAGAGAAAAAATTATTGTTAAAGAGCATTTCAAGAGTAGATTTTTTAGTCTTCTACAGTAGCATTCAATATCTCAAGCATCATGTCAAAGTTATTTGCATCTATGCATGTTTTTGGAGCTAACATTGTGATGTAGGTTTCAAGAATTCAAGTTAAAATTCAAGCATCAAAGAACAACATCCAATCAAGACATTTCATGCAAGATCAAGACCTTAGAGATATGTGTTAGACTTCATTCCTCTAAGAATATCCATTCAAGGGTTTGGTGAGTTGAAACATATCATTGTTCATTCATCATTCCTTTCATTCGTGTTTCATTTGATTTCAAGGTTTAATTACCAAAACAGGGTTTGACCAAGGTAAACCCCCATTCACCAAAAATAAATAATTTTTCCCTCTCTTTGTATGTGCATATTTGTAGGTGAAGAAGTATTGAAGATTGATCAAAAGTGCAATTTTGTAAAGTTGTCAAAGTTGTCGAGACATAAAATCTTATTTACAAAATTTAATTTTGACTTTCTGATAGTGAGATATGGAGAAATCAAGAGTCCAGATCTAGGAGCAAAGGACTATTAAATCATATTTTGGATCCCTATAACAGGACCCATTCACCCTAGGGTGAATCTGTCCCAGGAGGACACTTGGCATCAACTTTTGGTGATAGCTGCATGGTGTCTTATCCTTATCAGATCTGTCAAAATTATGTTGTTTATGATTATTTTATGCTTTAAATTGATGATTCAAGTTTCACATTTCATAATTGAGTTCATTCACTATTTTTAGGTTTTCTCCCTAAAGTGTTGTGTAGGTAGATTTTACACTGTCTTGTCATAAGGAAAATAACAAGATCTCCCTTAAGGTTGACTCACCTAAGGGTTGAAATTAAATATTACCTTTGGGGATCACTTTTTCCTAATGAAAGTAGAAAGATAGGTGTATCACATATTCAATCACCCCATTTTACCCTAACCTATTTTTCTATGTTTCAATTAAATGTATATATAATCAAATTAAGGTATTGAAGGTTTAGGGTGTCTTATGTTTTGGTTCCAAATTCCACATAAAAAAATTATTTTGGGATGGGTTTCACTCTTATTAGTATCCACTTTATAAAAAATTTATTCTAAATTAGATGGTTGTATCTATAATTTGATCCAAGATAAACCATTTTTTTAATTATTCAAATGAACAATAATGAATGGTAGGTTGTGGATGTGGATGGAGCTTCAAGTTAGCTAGTCATCATGTGGAAAAATTCTATTTTTTGAAGGTATGATGTGATAAGCTAGGAAAAGTGAAACCCTAGGGATTTAGCCTAGGATTTCAAAGGAGATTTTCTACAATGGTTAGGGCCACTTATCATTAAATTCAAGATTATCTAGGATATGAGATTGACTTGCAACCTGAAAGGTGAGCCAATCAATCCTAGGATCTAAATTTGGGGACTTGGAAATGGATTTGGTATGAAATGAAATGATGCAACTAACTAATGATGAAAATGAATTAATCTGATGCAAAACAGTAAATCTGGAAATTGACAAACAAGTTTGATATTTAGAAATAGACTGAGTAGATTTCTGTGCCACCTGGCATATAAATCTGGAGCTGAATTTGGAGGACCAAGTCAACTAGGGTGACTATGTCCTAATAGATGAATCTAGAATATGATTTCATAGTTCTTTGGAGCCTGCTTAAAGCCTTCTTTTTTTCGGGTCTTATTGTTAGATCTTCGTCGAGGATGCTAAAATAATTTTCTATATCTTGTTAAGCTGTAGGGTTTGAATGTAATTATGAATAAATGATCTTCAACCTTCCTCTAAACTTCTTTAGATTTGAAACCTACACATTCAAAGAGAGAGGAAGGGTTGTTGCATATAGGTGCTTGCCTTAGTCAAACCTCGTGTTGGTGTTTCCACCTCCACAATGGTAAGATTGATAAAGAAAGCTTATCATTTTGAGGGATAGAGGATAAATGAAAAATGAATGATGAATCAATAATGGACTGCAACTCACTACCCAAATATAATTTTCTTTGAAGGACTGAAGTCATGCAGATCACCTCAAGGCTTGATTGCAAATTTTCTTGATTGCTTGGAAGACTTGCAAGGGTTAGTCCTCACAAGAAAAATGATAACATAAACATGAAAAAACTTACATAAAAATTGACATGATGATTCAATGTTGAAATGTTGCAATAAATTTTCTCTTGATTACTTTGGACTTGAAAATAATTGCTTCAAAAAGTGCTTGATCATAGATTATCCAATTTAGTTTTAAAATGGTAAAATGACTAGGTATTTATAGGCATTAAATCTAATTTCCCAAAAAAATAAATCTCAATAGCTGAAATTTGACATTTTAAATTCAAATAATAAAATTCCAACTCCAACTAACTAAAATTTGGAGGCAAAATAGGAGGACCAATTCGCCTAATGTGACTTTTTCCTAGCACTATTTTGTGTGGTGTAAAGTGTTGGGAGAAAAATATTAAATGTATGCTTTGGTTTTGTAAATGGGTTTTTTTTATAAATGTCCAAATGGGCCATGGAATGTATTATTTAGGAAATTAGATGTACAATTAGGTCCATGCACTTAGGAGGGAGCAAAACATACTAGGAAAATTTTATGTGTGACAATTTACAATGCTACATTTAGCCCCCAATTTAGTGAGAGTATGAACTTACGCTTAGACTTAGACTAAAGTAGAAAATATGTCAAGAGGGGCCCAATTATCTCAATGTTGAAGAGATATGATGAAAATGAATCTAGGGGGAGTGCACAAGCCCCCAAGATTCAAGATATTATGGAAAGAAAATATAAAGACAAGGGAACACACATGCATGTAATACAATGAGCCAACACAAAACATAAAAAAGAGGGTATTACAATCACAAACTAGCAAGTTGTGTTACGCTAGGATCCATACCCAAGGCTTTCATGACTCACAGGCTAACACAGTTTGATATTTTCTAGGTGAATCATGAACCAAAGGCATGATAGGCTAGTGAAGTCTGATATTTGCTAGGTGAGCCTTTCAACAATAGTAGAAAAATGAGAAGCACACAAGGACTGATTTTCACTAGGTGTGTACCCATGCCAACCATACAAGTTATAGTCCCAATAACTCTGATAATGTGCTACACAAAAAAAATGCTATGCCAATACATCATTAAGTCCAACATGTATGAATAAAGTGAAGCACATAATGGAATGTATGCCCGCACCTTAAAGTAATTGTAAAACACCATGTTGTGAGAAATTGCTTTAAGATAGAAAAATGATAAATATCATGCGATAAGGTCATGTGAGATTATTTTGAAAGCCCTATGCCAATGATATGTTTCCAAATGAATCTAACTCATGATAAGGTGTTGCCCCAATTCAATGCAAAAAACAACACAAAGATGATCACATAAGGGACCCACGGATCCGAGGTCAATTTATATATTTGCTACAACATAAGTGAGCTCAAAATTGACATTATTCCCCCAAATACTCATGGAACTATGAACACAATGGAAGAATGACACATAGAGAAAACAAACAATCTTTTGGGTCAACATTGAAGAGACCTAAATAACTTGATGCCTTGCATCATCCCAAAAAGAATTATTTTTACGACATAAAGAAGAATGGAGATACAAATAAATGAATGTTACAACATATTTATTTCCTTTGTATCCTTGCACCAACAGAGTAACAAGGGTCCTCCAAAGAAAACTCACAAACATAAAGACACAAAAAGAAACACATCATAGGGGATCACATCATGTACAAGCAACACAAAAGGGTACCACACATGCGAGTCGATCTAAAACAAATTTCCCACATCCTAATCTTGTTCATCATATATAAAAGGTGGAAAACTAGCCAAAGCGAATACAATAATCATTGTATTATGAGAATCACTAGGTTCAACACATGGTGAATCACTCTCATTAGGAGGATGATCACAGTTGTCCCTACCTAAATCCATAGACTTTGAAAAAATCAAAGATAGCTCATTATGCACTTGTTCATTAATCTTAGCATTTTCATCCTTATCATCTAAATTTATCACCATGGGTTGTTTAATGAAAATGTTGGTCGTATGTTCTTGTTTCACTATTTATTTTGGTTGGGACACGTAAGGTTCAATTTCATGTTTTAGTGAAAGTTTAATTCATCTTCATTTGTTTGTATATGTGTTTGATTATCAAATAATGTTTTATTGTTTTCACCCAATTGACAAGAAATAACACAACATGTATGCCTACACTCTTTAGCATTTCTATTTCTTCTTGTGTGGTTTTCAATTTGTGAAGGGGTAAGAGTGGGTTTCTCAACCATTGGTATCTTTTCTTTCCTTAAAGGAGGAACTAAAGGGACCACCAAGGGTTGGGAAGCCACTTTATCCTTAGGTCTATAAATTTGTTTCTCTTTTGGTGGCATAAAGGTAATCTTATTATTGTCTCTTAGTCTTCTGTATGATATTGGTGGAGGAACTACAACATAAATGGCTTGTGTATTTGGAATGGTATTTGCTTCAAGCGTGGGTTCATCCAAAAATTGTGGTGTGGGAGAAACAACCATATTGTTAAGGGATATCTTTGTTATATTCTTTGCCTTAAATTTTTTATATGACCTAAAAAAAAAAATCCTCAAGAGGCTTAATAGGTTCCATGGGTTGAGGCCAAAAAATAGTCCAATGAAAAGTTTCCATGGGAAGCCAAAGGATTAAACCCACTATGATGAGCTATATAGATTTGGTTTTCAAATTGGGACGACGTTCATGGAGCGTATGCATGGATAACCTAGCTTCACATGAAATTGGTTTGATGTTGGGATGATGGAGAATGATACATCTATTTGTTTTGGTCCAACTTTAAGTGGAAGAGTGATTGAACCTATCATAGGGTGAGCGAAACCATCATGAGTTTTTAACCATGATTTTGGTTGTTCATAAGAATCTTGATAAAGATCATGCACAAATAATAATTCTTTAGTGATCACATTCTCTAAACACATGGGATAAATGAGTATCTCTGTTGTAGGTTTTTCATTGATACACCCAGTGATATAGAGAGGACCCTCTAGTGCATGTATATATACATAAATGTGTGTGAAAACAATGTTGAGTAATAAAGTGGTTCAACCCTTATGAGGTTGAACATCTATTGAATTGATCATATTATTTAGACCATCCTCATCATCATTCTTATCACAAGCTTGGACAAAGTTGGATGTATGAGTTGGAATTGGGTTTGTAAAAAATTGCAGATTTTGATTGGGTGGAGCAACAAACTTGTTTCCTTTGTCATTAACATCAGCCAACTGGAAGTGATTAGAATAGATGAGGTCTTGTAATTTATATTCAAGACACATAAATCATTTTTTATTATGTCCAGGTGTACGATGATATTGACAAAAATCCTTTGGGTTAAATTTTGAAGGAAAAGGTTTGGTTGGGTTGATTAGCCTAATCAGAGGTAACTGGATTAGGTTCTTGCTTAACAATTTCAACATGATTGAATGCAAAGAATTGGAAAATTGGGTAAACTATCTATCTTTCGGCCTAAATTGATAGCTTGAATTGGACTTATGGCTATGACTTGTGGCTTAATGTTGTTAGCTATTTGAGGTGTGTTTATTTTGGTAAAGTTCTTGTTTTTATTCTTGAATGGTTGATAGTTGTTTTGGGACACAAATTGATATTGCTCAGTAGGAGTCAACACAAATGTTTCTTCATACTGACTAACCAATATCTGATAATCATGAAGAGCCATACATAAGTGTGTAAAGGATGGGTATTTCATAAGTAATATCTTACCCCTTGATGCTAGGTTGCAATTTTCCAATGAACACTCTTTGAACATTAACATCAAGAAGAGTATAGTTGATTTATGAATAAATTAATTGATATCACCCTATGAAGTCTGTTACCTTTAATGTTTCCCTTGTTTTCAATGCACTAAATCAATTAATGTGATATGAGGTCCAACATTTACTTGAAATTTTTGAAGAAATGCATCAACCAATTCATTGACTGAATTTATGGAGTTGTTTGGAAATGAGAAAAACCATTCCAAAGCCCTGTATTTCAATGATCTCGGAAAGAGTTTAGCTAGGAGCTTATCTTCAAAGATGAAGTCACTACACAATGTTGTATAAGTTGATACATGACTATTAGGGTCTCCTTTACCATTGTACTTCTCAAATCTAGGAATTTATGTGTTTTGAGGCATGGGTGTTTTCAAAATTTCAATTGACAATGAGCTCCTTTTAAGATATTGTGACGGTTTTCCATGCTGATTTTGATTCAATGTGGAGATTTATTATTGGAGTGATGTCACATTTTGCAAAAGTTGGTTTATAAATAAATCATTGTTTGACATGTTTTGAGAGTTTGGTGAATATGGTGGGATTGTGTAAGTGCTTGGTGGACTACTATGTGGAAAATTTATCAGAGGTGATGAATATTGAGGTGTTACTTGTGATGTCATAAAACTATAAGGATTCCCACTAGGATGCCCTAAGCTTGGAGTTATTCCATTAGTGTGTTGTATTGTTGTAGCTGCAGTTGGAAATGTGAATGTAGGAGTAGAAGGTATAGTTGTGGGGAGAGAAATTTGTTTTCCTCCTTGGTTTTGAGTGTATACAAATGCTTGAGCGCAACTAGCTACCATAGGTATGTTGGCATCTACTATGTGAGCTAGACTACACAAAACCTTTGTTCCTTGGGCATCATTAATCAATTTCCTTAGGTTGTCCACTATAGGCACCATTTGTCTTGCTAAGGATTCAATGCTTGAGTAGTCTTGTAATCCCTCTAATACTTTATCCAATTGTTTCAATTTATCATTGGGCACATGGGAAACACCAGTCTTAATGTCTAAAAAGGTTCTTGTTTGTGAAGTTGTCATGGATATGGTAGGATTAGGGATGGACTCCAAAATGGGTTGGGCATTGACAATACCTTGCATGAAAGATTTGGAGGACTCAAGATCCACAGTAGATGTAAAAACAACATGATATGCCATAAGTCTACAACTACATCTCACTAGAGCATTGGCAATATGACACTAGGTCATAAAGCTCATACGAGTTTCAAGACACTGTGTGCCCACTATGAACAATAAAGGGTGAAATCACAATATTGTGTCTCACTTTCTGGCCAAGATGGAAATTTATATAAGAATTTTTAAAAGAATCTTCGTTTTCTGAGACCTATAGCAGATAAACCATTAAGAATTTGAAGATGATGTGAACTAGTGATTTGTGAAAATTTATGTGTAGATCCTAAATATATATATTTTAAATTTTTTCTGAAATAAATCATGAATTTGTCAACATTGTTTTAAATAGGAAACAAAATTTTCAAAAATTAATGTTTGTGTCGTCCAATATAATTTTTTTTTTATAAAGGATAAAATTATAATATTTGAAATATAGATTCTCAACATCAATATTCCTCTTACTAGATGCCTTCTAAAAAGGTTATGAAGACTTAAACAAAATCATTAGATATTTTATATGGTCGAATTGGAATGGTGAGTCTAGTTTTAAATATTCTTCTTGGTTGGATTGTATTTAACCTAAAGCTAAAGGGGGTTTGGGCCTCTTGGACCCTAGAACACAAGGATTTTGTTTGTTAGAGTGGTTAATGGTGATGAGCCGTGGAATATTTTGGTTTGGTATTGGATTGAATAGGCTAGAGGAATTGGAAGGCTATGCGTTGGTTATAAATTTTTTGATGGATCCTTATTTTAAGTTAAAGGCTTTATTTTATCTTTTGTCTATATGAAAGGCTTGGCAATAGGTTTATAAATTCCTTAATTGGAAAAGTGCTTCCCTACAACATGGTTTCAGTTTTGGTTCATCCTCCATTTGGTAGAATAAAATGGTTCAATACCAAGATCAACCCCTTGTGGTTGCTTTCCCAAGATATGCATACATTCTTCAACAAAGGGATTCATCTTTGAGATTTTAATGCTATGGATTAGATTAATTGGCAAATGATTAAGAATGATTTTTTTTCTAAATAATCAATTTTTAAAAGCTTTGGTTCATATGGACCTAGTTATAAAATTATGCACTCCCTTTCTATATAATTAATATTTGGGGGACATTGAAGAAGCATGGATGGAATAGAGGAAGTGTGTTGGTGGGATATTTCGAGAGACTTCAGAGAGGATTTTAGTGTAGACCTAGTAAGATTTAAATTGTTTTTGCATATTTTAACTAGGGAATATTTGTACATTGGATGTTATGACCTAATTATCTACAACTAATCATATCTAGAAAATACAACTTGATAGGGTTGTTGGGAATAGGATGCCATTTAATTGCATTCTAATCATATTTCATGTATCTCCTAAGTCCTCAGAATGTGCTACACAACACTAGAATTAGGAAGAGATTAATTTGGAATGAAATAAACATTTAATTTTCCATTTGTAGTTATTTCTAAATGATAGGAGCATGTGGGGACGCCTTGGGATAACTTCTACAAAATAGGAGTACATAGGCACCTATAGGGTTTGAATATGTGATTTATTATCATGTATTTATGCATATCTTGCACCCATGATATAAAAATGTTTGTATCTTGAAAGAGACCCTCTTTTATCTTAATACTCGTAAATAGTTAGGTCTTGATAAATTCCCGAGCTTGCTTTCTTCTAAATGTACATATGGATTTTTTGGTAAAGATATCACTAAAGTTGTCCAAGAGTTCTTTACTACTAGGGAGTTACTAAAGGAATACAACAACACATTTTTGGTCCTAATTCTAAAAAAAATGTGGAGCCAATATGATGTTTGAATTCAAGTTGATAAGCCTCTACAATAATTTTTATAATTTTTTATATAAAATATTTGTGAAAAGGATTCAACCTTTTATGAACAAGATGATCCATAATAACCATAATGGTTTTGTTCTAGGGTATAAAATACTACACTCTATCATTATGGTTCATGGAACCTTGCATTCGATGAAAAAATTAGAAAGGAAAGTATGACACTCAAATTGGATATTTAAAAAGTGTATGATAGGTGTTGTGTACGTTCACAATATACCCCATTTTTCTCTCAACAAAAAAGGGAACCCTTCTTGGTTTGATGTTGGCTCATCCTTGCAGTTTGAAGTAATTTCCTCAAAATCCCTTAATCTGAAAATTTGGTTTTCTAAGGGATCAAAATTTCATCATAGGTGAAAAGAGCATAAAAAAATAACCCGATTCACCTTTTTACGTTTTATGAAATTCATAAAATTGATAAAGTTATTTGCATGTGGGTGTTTATTGTCCAACTAGACTGAATTTCTAGTTCACTTGCATTCTCATGCATGTATGGTTCTGCAAGTTTCTCCCACAATTGTGGGATTCTTGTTGGCTAGTGAACTAAACCTTTCTCGAGCCTTAATTTTTTCATGACATGTGCAAATTTTTAGAATTGAGTTGATTATATAGAGAATTTAATTTTTGTAGGAATCTAGACTCCAAATGGACTAAACCATTTAAAATCCAAATCTTTTAGTTCACTAAATTTTTTCCCACATTTTCTAGTTCAATAAGAATTCCCTATATTTGTGAGATTTCCACTTGATGATGAACTTCTTCTTTTTGGACTTTAAAATTTTGGCTCAATTGCAACCCTCTAGGTCCATGTTGTTCGTAAAGTGAATTTAATCCTTTACAAAATTTTGGTGTCCATATGAAATAAAAATTTCATATTCTAATAATTTAGTTCACTTGGATTTGTCCACATAATTATTAATCCAGTTTAATTCTTATGCAAGTTCGGATCCTTACCGAACTTATTCTTTACCAATCTGACATACTTTGTAAGGACCCAAACTATTAACCCAACATTTACCACTGATTTTTTTCCTTCTTTATTATTATCTTATTATGTGTTCATTCACATGTATACTTAGGTACTCCCATCCATATGGTATAGGCATCCATCCATCCAGGACATGCATTCATCCATCAAAAAAGGTGGGAATCCAACATCTATCCATCAAACATGATGGATATATAACATTTATCCATCAAACAATATAGGCATCCATCCATGAAACAAGATGGGCATCCATCCATCAAACATGATAGGTAAAATGCTCTGGCCAAAGACTTAGACCCATCGAGACCATCTGGGCCCTAAGTCGCTCTCTAAAGACTACATTCCTTAGAGGAAATGAACTAAGGTCCATCTTTTGGAGTACATAATAACAATAAATAAAGACTTGAATCCCACCTTGGAATTTTGGCCTAAGGCCCTTAGGGAATCAAGCTTTTGAGTATACAAGGAATATATTTTATTTGATTTTATAATTATAAATTATGCCATTTTCACTTAAACGAATTGATTTTCTTGATTGAATTAATATTATATTATTAATTGAGCATGATATTATTAGACATGTTCTAAACCCCATCCTTGAATTCCAAAGGTACTGGGAGCATCCTTCATTTCCTAGACTGCCTACATACCCTACTTCCAAATGGGATCAAGGTGTAAAATATGTAATTCTATTTTCTAATATAAGTTTGATGTGAACTATTATGTGGATACATAGCCTTTCTAAGGTCCCTTTTCCCCAAACAGTTCCTTTGTGATTGCTACCCATGAAGGGAGGTAATAAATTATAAATAAGTAGTCACCATGAATATTACTTATTTCCTAAAAATAACTAATTCCTAGTCCTAAAATAATGTCACCCTTGAAACCATTGATTTAAATTTCCATTCTATGATTAAATATCAAATAAATTAAAAATAACATGAAAAAAATAATAAAATGCTATCAAATATTATAAGAAGGTTTAATAAGTTTGAGCTAGCGGATTTGGGTTCATATGATTAATCTTTTTAGATTATTGATCTGAGAGGGATTTACCCATCCCTTGGATTTTATCAACAAATGTCCCTTATTTCTCCCCAATGATTTAAAGGGGTGATGTCATAGATGCCATTGTTGCAGTTGTGTGAGGCTATAGATGCAATAGCTCAAATGTGATGACATTAACCGTAAACATGAGCCAAAGGCACCATTGATACTGAACACTTTTGGTTTTAGTTTCAATTCTTGTTAAAATTTTTCTATCTAACATAAAATAAGAATCATACTAATTGCATGAAAATAAATGTTGAAAGTAAATTTAATAAACACCAATTACTTTTGCATAGATAACTTATATAACTCTAATTACCTTTGAAAACCAATTACTTCTCGAAGTAAGTTAAACTAATACTAATATCCAAAATAAAATATATGGTAAATCTTTTGTAATAAAATATAATACTAATTGTTTCAAATTAAAAATAAATTTACCTAATA
The DNA here is from genome assembly GCA_007115665.2 of Sequoiadendron giganteum. NCBI lineage: Eukaryota > Viridiplantae > Streptophyta > Pinopsida > Cupressales > Cupressaceae > Sequoiadendron > Sequoiadendron giganteum. Next base: position 546,388,111 of record CM021108.1, read on the forward strand.
CTAATTGTGTGAAAAATAAACTATAATAATTAATTGAAAATTACCTTTGTATACTTATTCTCTTTATTAACCATACTAAATATTTTTGTAAATATAAGGTTAACTAATATTAATGTTTTTTTGAAAATAACTTAAGCTATTATAAACACTTCAAAAATTACTTTTGAAAATATAACATAAATAATTACTTATCAAATAAACTTATATTAAACAATTCAAAAATAAATTAAATAAATACTTATATCCTTTCAAATAAAACTTAAACTATTCTAAATATTTTAAAATTAATTTTGTAATTGAAGTTTAACTATTACTAATGCATATAAGTTACTCTAAACATTTGAAGATTATATTTACAAAGATTAATTCCTTTGAAAATAAATGTAATTTAAACTATTTAAATAGTTACCTTGCACATATAATTTTAACTAATATTGATTTCTTTTGAAAATAAGGTTAAACTATTCTAAACACTTGAAATTACTTGCAAATATAAATTTACTAATACTTAATTGCTTGAAAATAAATACTAATTTTAATATGCATTTTTTTGAAATAAATTAATCCAATGTCTATCATTTTGAAAGTAAATAGTAACTAATCTTGCAAGAAACATTAATTATAAAACATTTTTTATTTTTTTATTTTTATTTTTATTAGACTATAGGAATCGAGTAGCATGACCCCCTATAAATTACAATGCGCTTGGTAAACTTTTTAACATGACCGGAAATGTTGGCACGACACACCCTCTAGTACCATGGGGGTGGGGGAGACTAGAACTCGTGACCACCCTCCTACAATAGGAAAGGTTTAGCCAACCGAGTTAGGGCCCCCACCCCAATTATTAAACATTCTCAAAATAGAAAAAAATTAAATTAATTGAGACCCAAGGATTAGTTCTCATATTTTGATCATCTAGGATTTGATCAGATCGCCTTGCAATCATGCATCGAGCTGCCTAAGCATTTAATTATGTTACAAAGAATTACCTAGATTTGGATTCTATCAACCGCCAAATCAGATCTTACAGTTAATGCACATATCACTTTCATAGATTTAAACATTCGACCAATAACAATTGATTTACAATAGCAATTAAAATCAATGAATGAGACCACACCATGTTTTGTCATGCCATTCATCCATCGCTTTGACTATCAAAATGGTCAACTATGCCTTGATCTTCTCCTACCATGCTACCACAACATGGCCTACTGACCACTGCGATATGGCGATAACCGTTCGATCGCTAGACTGCCAGAGTCCACCAAGACACGCCTACACATCTTGTGCAATTTTGGGGAATAAAAAAAGCATCAACAATATTCCCACAAAGACTTCCAGAACAATGACACATGTTCGAAGTCTGCACACTTCACATGCTGCCAAGTGTCAAACACTCAGACAATTCTGCTCAGTTCACAAGAGTTCGTCGGTACTCACCTCAACTGAGCACGAAATAAAATGAGCACCGTTAGATTAGTCAAATCACAACTGTAGATCAAGATCCCCATTCACTGGTACACTATGCTGTGGTCCCCACCAAGTCGCTTCCATCTGCCATCGGTCCATCGGCGTAGCCCGATGAAAGGCTTCACCGATGACCCCAAGTCTCACCAACAGAGCATATCGTTCTATCAGATATTGACATATCGGTGAGACAACACATTGTCACTCACCGATATGCGATCCTTTTGTTGATGAAGCCAAGGTCCATCATGCTCCCACCAAAGGGAAGGAAGGACTCCATGGTATGGAGGGTAAATTCATCAAGTCCTTAAAACAGATTAAAGCTAGCAAGTTGAGGCACATTTTCCAAAAAAGATCCCACTTGACAAAGACTTACTGGCTTCCTCCAGACTTCAAATTTACTAACAATCATAGGCCCCAAGGCCCATCAAACTTGCACACCATCTGAACTTGTCCATGCTCATTGGATTTTTCAAAGAATCAATAAAATTCTTCAGAGTATCCACCTTTTCTAAGAAGACCTTTGCATCCTCCACCATATCTTGAACAAAGTGAGACTACACATCGATATGTTTCGTCCTGGCATGGAAAGTTGGATTTTTTTCCAAACAAATGGTACTCTGACTGTCATAGAAAACAGTAATCTTCCCTGCATCAAAACCAATATCAGAACACAAATGACCAAGCCAAACAACTTCTTTGCAGGCATGAGTTGCTGCCATGTATTCTTCCTCCATAGTAGACAAAGCGACTACAACCTGTCGCTCGCTCATCCAACTGATTGTACCACCATTTAACATGAAATTATATCCATTGGTAGACCTTCTGCTGTCAATGTCCCCTACCCATTTAGAATCCACATATCCACGAATACTGAGAGTCCTATGTGAACCAACCAAATTTCCATAGTAACACAGAGCATATTCTGAAGTACCCCTTAGATATCTAAACACTCTTTTCACAGCATCCCAATGTGTCCTTCCTGGATTTCCATAAATCAGTTAAGTACTCTCACTACTTGGGTAATGTCTAGCCTTATACAGACCATCGCATACATTAAAATTGCCAACAAAATTTGCATAAGACATCCTATTCATGTTCTCCATTTCAGTAGCAGAGTTTGGATAGTCTTCAATAGATAGCTTCGTTCCCTGCGAAAATGGAACAACTAATTGCTTGCAATCATTCATACCGAATCTCTCCAGAACAGTGTTAATGTACTTACTCTGGCTAACCCAAAGCTTTCTATTCATTCTGTGCTTGGTTATTTCCATCCCCAGAATATACCTTGCTACACCCAAATCTTTCATTTCAAAATTTGCAGACAACTGAGACTTAAGATCAGAAATCATAGTCTTACTATTTCCTATGAACAACATATCATCCACATACAGGGTAATAATAAGAACATGATCATTTTCAGATTTATAATACACACAATGATCAGATTTTGATCTCACAAATCCCATGGACAACAGAAAGGTGTCAAACTTTTGGTACCACATTCTAGGTGATTGTTTCAAACCATACAAATATTTCTTTAACTTGCAGACCAGGTTTTCTGTACCTTTTTAAATGAAGTGCTCAGGCTGGGACATATAAATTTCCTCTTCTAGCTCTCCATGGAGAAACACTATTTTCACATTCATCTGCTCGATTTCTAAGTCATACATGGCTGCAAGTGACAACAAAAATCTAATAGATGTCAGCTTGGCTATAGGGGAAAAAATTTCTCCATAATCAATTCCCTCTACCTGGGAATACCCCTTTGCAACCAACCTCAATTTATACTTTTCGGCACTGCCATCTAGACTAGTCTTCTTCTTAAATACAAATTTACAACCAACAGGCTTTCACCCTTCAGGCAAAGGCACCAAATCCCAGGTTTCATTCTTCTTCAATGATTCCATTTCTTCATTCATGGCTTCCAACTATGAATTTGAATCAGACATATTAATTGCCTCCTAGGCTCATCAGTGCTAGTAATCAAAGCATAGGCACAGTTCAAATCCAACATAGAGAAACCATACCTATCAGGTTGATGTCTTTCACATGTAGACCTTCTCACTAGTTGAGGTTGTGGTTCTTCTTCTTCAAAACTCTCAGAGCTACTCGAACTCTCCTTAGTTTCAGGTACACCATGTAGTTCCTCTTTTTCTGGGGTTTAAGGAATTTTAACTACATCATTCTTCTTTTCTCCTTGATCTATCTCTAACCGTGGATCAGCTGTTGAAGGTTTTAGCTCATGAAATATTACACTTCTTCTATACAAAACCTTCTTAATATCAAGATTCCAAATCTTGTATCCCTTCACACCAACACCATAGCCAATGAAGATACATTTAACAACCTTGTTCTCCAATTTAGATCTTTTCTCATTTGGCACATATGCATATGCCTCACATCCAAAATCATGAATATGCCTCAGAGAGGGCTTCTTACTAGACCAAACTTCCAAAGGTGTTTTTTCAACAAGAGTAGAGCAAGGAGAACGATTTACCAAGTAACATGCTATAGCCATAGCTCGAGCCTAGAACTTCTACTCCAGACCAACATTGCTCAAAATACTCCTTGCGTTTTCCATCATCGTCCTGTTCAACCTTTCAGAAACTCCATTCTATTGTGGAGTATAAGGTTTAGTTTTATGCCTTTTAATCCCATGGTCTCTACAGTATCTTTCAAAATCTATAGAAAAAACTCACTGCCATTATCCGTCCTCAAACATTTGATTTTCCTTCTATTCTAATTTTCTACCAAAGTTTTAAATTATTTAAATCGATTGAACACTTTTGATTTAATATAAGAAAGTATATAAATGTCCTTCTCGAATAATAATCAATAAAAGAAACATAATATCTAGACTTTGATAATGAAGGAACATTCATTGGACCAAACACATCATAATGAACATAATCTAGTACACCGAAATATTTATGAGGACTCAAATAAAATAAAACACGATGTTTCTTTCCATAAATGTAGTGTTCACAAAAATCAAACTCGATATTACAATCAACAAGCCCTTCAACACAATTTTTATTTTTCAAGGTTTTTAAACCTTTCTCACCTATGTGACTGAGTCTATGATGCCGCAACATGGTCTTCTCTGCTGGGAGTTTCACCTCCAAGGAGTTTGCACCCAAAGAAGTGCCATTCTCCTTCTCTGCATGAGCAACATTGCTTGAATTTATAGAGACGTTATTGCATTGAACATGACGTGCATCCAACTTGTACAGAGTGCTAGTTCGTACACCCTTAGCCAACACCATTTCCCCTCTAGTCATATTACAACCTCCACTCAAGAAAGAAACTTGTATTCCCACATCATTCAGCTTACTAACAGAAAGTAAGTTACGAGACAAACTTGGTATGTGTAGTACATCACCAATCCCTTTGGTTCTTCCATCAGGGAATTATATTTTGACTCTTCCACGACCAACAATCTCCAGTGTTGAATCACTTGCTAGGTACACCTTTCCATCATCATACTTTTCATATTTAGTGAACCATTCTCTATGAGACGTCATGTGGAAAGATGCACCCGAGTCAATCAACCAAACATCATGTTATGCCTGAGTCACAAAGGCTGCAATGAAGGCATCTGCATCACTCTGAGAAGAATCATTTTCTGAAGAGTTACTCTTCTTCTTCTTCTTCTCCTTACAATCCTTTTGGATATGACCAGGCTGCCCACAGTTCCAACATTTCACCTTGGAATTTTTACTAGGAGACTTTGATCTCCCTTCAGATTTGGATTTAGACTTCTTTTCTTTTTTCTTGCCTTTCTCCTTCAATCAACCTTGAACAACAAGGGCCTCTTTGGCCATCTCCGAAGACTTCCTCCGTAAGTTTTTTGATAGCAGCAAGGAAACCACGTCATCTTGAAATTAGTTGTTGTACTTCCAATAGACATTACTAGATGATCCCAAGTGTCAGGTAATGAACATAACAAAAGCATGTAGCGATCCTCCTCCTCTATCTTCACACCCACAGACGCCAACTAAGCAACACTCATATTAAACGAGTTCAGATGGTCTGCAACAGATGCACATTCTTCCATCTTCAAGGAGTACAACTTCTTCCTCGGGAATAACTTATTCACCAGAGACTTTCCCTGATAAATATCACCAAGCTTCTTCCATAATGAAGTTGCAGTCTTCTCCTCATGGACATTTAGGAGTACAAAATCATCTAGACAAAGTCTTAGCAAGCCTCTAGCTTTTCTATCTACAAGATCTCAATCTTCTTATTTCATGCATTGTGGCATAGTTCCAGACATAGAAATCCAGAGGTCTCTATCAACCAACAAGTCTTCCATTTTGAGTTTCTACAACTCAAAGTTTCTGCCATTGAATTTTTCAATATCTACTCTTCCTGAAGTACTTGCCATCTCAGACAATAAACTTAGTGACTAGTTCTCCTTCACAAGACTCCCACTAGAACATGATTAGCACAAAAAACTAGCCCTACTAACAAGGATAACACAATTGGCCAGGCTTTGATACCACTTGAAAGGAAAAGAAGAGGTGCGAAATATGCTTTCCTAACACTAAAACCACAGAGGAGAACTGCAAAGACTATTTTTAAAACATTTAAGCGTTTGAGATGAACAAACACAATATAACAAGAAAGAAAAAAAACATAATCACAGAGATAACACTAGATATACATGGGAAAACCATTATGGGAGAAAAATTCACCCCACCAAGCAAAAGTCACTTTGTATTACTGTAAAAATATTACATACAAAGTTACAGACCTCACTCTCTGATCGATATCTCATAGCAGCAGACTTCAGTTCAAATACACTCACTATTAAAATGCTCTTGTAACATACAATGAATTCTAGTTCTCACTGTCACCTTAGTCTTTATGCCTATATATTTTTTTAACAACCAAAAGGGGGAGCCAATTTAATTCCATACTTCACCGAAAAGCAACTAGATCTTTGATCAAATCACCCTGCAATCACGCATCAGGCTGCCCAAACATTTAATTTTTTTATAGAGAATTACCTAGATTTGGATTATGTCAACCGTCGAATTGGATCTTCTAGTTAATGCACATATCGCTTTCACAGATTTAAACATTCAACCAATAACAATTGATTTATAACAACGATGCAAAATCAATGAATGAGATCATGCCATGTGTTGTCATGCCATTCGTCCATCACTTTGACTATCAAAATGGTCAACTGTGCCCCAAGCTTCTCCTACCATGCTACCGTGACATGGCCTAATGGCCACCGTGGTATGGTGATAACCGGCCAATCGCCAAACCTCCAGAGTCCTCCAAGACACGCGTACACATCTTGTGCAATTTCGGGGAATAAAAAAAGCACCAATAATATTCCCACAATTAATTATGGAATAACGACACATGTTCGAAGCTTGCACACTTTGCATGCCACCAAGTGTCAAACACTCAGAAAATTCTGCTCGATTCACAAGAGTTCGTCAGTACTCACCTCAACTGAGCGCAAAATAAAATGAGCACCATTAGATTAGTCAAATGGAAACCATAGCTCAAGATCCTTGTTCACCGGTACACTATGATATGGTTCCCACCAAGTCGCTTCCATTTGCCATTGGTCCATCAGCGTAGCCCTGTGAAAGGTTCCACCGATGACCCCAAGTCTCACCGACAGAGCATATCGTTCTATCGCATTTCGGCATATCGGTGAGACAACACATTGTCACTCACCGATATGCGATTGTTCTACCGATGAAGCCAAGGTCCATCATGCTGCTACCAAAGGGAAGGAAGGAATCAGTGGTATGGAGGGTAAATTCGTCAAGTCCTTAACAGAGATTCAAGCCAGCGATTTGAGGCACAGTTTCCAACAAAGAAAGCCTATGAACTATTAAAAATTTCAAATGTGTGTGGTTTCATGTAATCCCACTAGCAGCATAACTTGCACAACCATGTACCATTGAAAAGACTTTAGATACTTTCAAGAAAATGGGAAGGGCATGTTGAAGTAGGGAACACACAATATTTAGACATGGCGCCAACATAAGATATGGAACACCATTGCAATAGAATAAACCAAAGTTGATTTGTTGAAAATGTTTCAATAAATTTCAAGCAAATGCTAATGGCAGTTGTATTGTCATTCTTTCTCGCGCTGAATAATGGAATGCCTTGATTGCGGTATATGCACAAAATGGATTTGTTGAAAATGCCTCAAAAAATTTCTAGCACATGCAATTAGCACAGGCACATTTTGATGCAAGGATATGCACATCTATCAAATCATCAAGGATAGAGAAATTATGTTGGAAGTTTTCACGTAGTAGGAAAGGAATGATTTTAAGAACAAGGCAAGACATCTTGAGAGCATTAGAGAGTTGTTTAGCAAAACGGTATGAGGAAATGTTTGGTCGCAAGAATCAATTTGCACCAACAATGGAAAATGTATCAAATCTGACTTAGAAATGTTAGTGTTTCTGATTGGGCACCATCACACAAAATACACTTTGACTCAAGAATCCAGAGTACGATGCAAAAGTTCTTGAGGTGGATTGTGAAATGATTAATGAATGTTGGTAGGTCTTGGGAAATACCACATCATTATATTGAACCACATGTTTTGAAAAACTATTCATTTAGGTCACATACCAAGAACTGCACCATTTCTCTTGATTGTTGAATCTAGAACTGGGTGGGGGAATGGTGGGTTAATAGGAGAACCGCGTTGTAGAGCTTTGGCACCCTTCAACTTCTTGTTCTGTTGTGATCTTGGGGTGTGATGCAAGGCCAACCATTGAATGTGGTGTTCCCACATGTCCAAAGTTGTCATAATGAAGATGAGGTCATAGGTTGACTACTGTAAACCTTGCTTGGGCTGCCATGATTCACTGAAGAAGCAAAGTGAAAAATTCAAAGAGATGAGGAGTTGCAGAACACATGAAGAAGAGTTAGAGCAACAAACTAAAATCAACGACCAAGAGGAAGATGGCTTTGTAGCCAAATCTCAGCCCTTGATCGTGAGTCTTGCACAAATATTGGTGGCGTTTGCAAAGAAATGGTGAGGTGTGCAGGCTTGAGCTGCATGGTATGTGGGTTTCAAGAAATTTTTGATGGAAAAACATAAAGGTAATGTTTCCCAATTAAGTACTTGCTTTAAAATAAAATTTTCCAAACAAAATTTAATAAAGGTGGGCCTCGAGAAAATCCCCCAAAAAGAAAAGTATTTCAAAATTAAAATATTGTCCGATGGGAAAAGAAGGTAATGTGGGATGTTAAAGCCAAGTTCTTTAAAATTTAAAAGCGAAATGAATTTCACGGGAAAATATTTTGTAATGTCATATACTTGAAATATTCTTGGTGATATTTTAATCACCTTAGTAACAATTTTAAAAGAAGAAAGCTTTTGATATAGGGGGTAAATGTTAAAGGCCAAAATTTCAACTGAAGTGAAATGTATTATGTACTGGGCAATAAAAGATGAAGTCAAAGCATAAATATTAAAGCTAGAAAACTTTAATATCTATAGGTGAAATATAGTGCAGCTCCAACATAACAAAGAGCATAAATAAAACTTTCATGGGAAAACAAAGGCATTTTTATACAGCAAGGTAAAATGGGGATTCTCCACATGGGAAATTTTTATGTTGCTCAACAATTTGGAGTAAAGGCAGAATTGGAGGCAAAGTTTGTTGCAATAAAGAGAGAGGAGAGAACTTTGCATTTTTTTAATCAACGGGAATGGAGCTGCCAGATGGAATTTTTTGATCTTCTTCTGGAGTCTTCTATTCTTCTATATCTTCTCTTCTATTTTCATTGTAAAGGGTTCCAAAATTTTTGAAAGCTCTGCAAGTCAGGAAAAAGCTTCGAGTAGAATTGTAAAGCTAGGATGAATTGTAATTGAGTTACTAATTTGAAAGTGTGTGTTCTGAATTATGATTTTATGTTTATATTTTACCTGATAATTGTTTCCATGGCTGAAATGTAATGTTTTTTTGAATTCAATAATCAAAGATTACTTGAGTTTTTTCATGCCCATTTTCTGTATTTGAGTTACATCTGTTGTTGCCTTCTATTCTGTGAATGATGTAATTTATTTAATGAATGAAAAGTTGCATTTATTATTGCCTATTATTCAGGGGATAGTGTAATCACTTCAACAAATGTGACAGGAGTGTTGTGTTTTAGGTGGATTTGTAAGAATGGTTTCCAGATAAAGCTTTAGTGGTCTTGTTGTCATACTATGATAACAATTGCAAAAGATCTTCAAAACATGTTTAACATTGTAGGATGAGATGCTGGTTATGTGACTCCATAGCCCTCTTATTGGCACTGGTCAATCTTCATGCTTCTATTGTTTTCAGTTTGGTCCCAAACTCTTAAAATTAAAAAACTATTTCAATTATGTATGTTGAGTTTTGTGTTTTCTTTGTTCTCCATGCTAGTTTCTGAAATTCACTCAATGTCTTGCCAATGTTGAGTGATATTTTAGGTTTCTCAACATAATTCTATGAGAACATTATCTGTTAAGAAATATCTTGGTAATTATGTGTCTAGATTTTTATATGTTGCTAAAGGGTTACCCCCCTAGGTTTTACAGAGCCTGAAGTGCAGGGAAAATGTGTGTCAATTCCATTTCCCATCAGTAGGCAAATCCATATGTGAATCTGAACATAAGAATTTTTCTAGTCTTTAGGATTCATTTGATCTGTTGATTTGGATCACCAATAGAAGGTTTGATTTGGTTGGTTTCTTGTTGTTCATTGGCTGAGGCCTTTGTGAGGAGCACTTGGATTCGGTGCTGGTGGGGGTTTCTTTGGCCCTTGTTTGTTGTTGTTCTTTCCTTGTAGCTAGTGAGTGTGTTCTTTAGGTTCTCTGTGGAAGTTTGGCTGGAGGATGAGCTTATCTCTGGTCCTATTTTGTGTAATGGGATGGCTTGGGTGCTCTCTGTGTTGGCATGCTCTCTTTTTGGTTTCTTCCTGGTTTATCTTAGCCCCTTTCTACTGTCTGTTTGGTGGTGCCATTTTAGTGGCTCTTGCCATGGGTGTTTTGTGGTTGCTCCTAGTATCCCTCTTGTGGAATAGTGGTGCTTCCCATTGATTGGTTCTATGGATTTTTTGCCTATCTTTGGCTTTGAACAACGTGTTGGGGTTGCTTGGGTGTTTTATGGTTTGTCCTTCTCTTAGTTCCCTTCCTGTATGGGCTCCCCTTTTCCTCTTGGGTCTTGTTTTCTTTCACTCTCTTTGGGCTTGAGTCTCTGCTCTTTGTGGTCTTTAGGTCTATTTTTTTGTGTTAAATTGTGTGTTGTTTCCTCATGGAGTTGTGAGGAGTTGGTTTATGGATTTCTCTTCATGCCACTTTTGTTTACCCAATTGTGTTTTATGCTAAAGGTTATTTTGGTGGCTCTTTTCCTGGTGTTCGAGACTTGCCTTTGGTCTTTGATGTTATTATGGTTAAAGGGTGTTATTATGTTGGTTTAGCTAAAGGCCTACCAGTACTTGAGGCCTGGGTTGCTTTGGGATGTGGTGTCAGAAGTTGTTGTGGCCTCCTTTATGTTTATGAAGCTTATGAGGAATAAAGGGGGAAATATTGTTTATTGAGAGAAGGCTTGTTGTATTTTTTAGTTAATGGTCTATGTTCATATTGGTACTGGCTTACTAATGGTTGGGATATGCTTATTGTCTTTTCTTTGGACCCCATTTTGTGAGTTGGTTGCTGTGTTTTTAGCTTCTTCCTACTAGTACCTGAAGCTTGTGATGCTATGGGATGTTGGGTTATCCCTTTCTTTTGAAGTTTCTTTCTGTTAGGATTCTCAGCTGGTGTCTCCTATTGAGTGGGAGATTATTCCTCTTGAGGTGAAACCAACTTCTATTGAGGTGGAGATGGAAGCTGTTGGGTTGGTGGGAAGATCTCCTCTCTTATTTTGGTTCTTATTGAGGTGGAGCTTGTATGGGTTGGAGAGATGTGTCTTTGGTGGTAAAGGGTTTCTCTTCATCCTCTCCTATAGAGGGGAGTCCTCTCCTTTAGAGGTGGAGGTTGGGTTGGTTGATTAGATGGAATGGTGCTACAGGGAAGCTAGTGCTTTGCGAGTGGATTGGTGTTGCACAAAAGCTGATGATTTGTAGATTTTTTCCATGTGGGGTTTGATGGTGCTCTACACCATTAAGATGCTTGTCTCTCTTGGCTTAGTTGTGCCTTCCCTGAGCAGTTGGTTTATTGATGCCTAATTGATGTAGGTAGTTTCTTGGCTTTCCTAAGGGTTTCAGGTCCCATTTAAAACTTGGTTGTTAAGGGATCTCAATCCCTTGTTTTCTTTTCTGTTGTAGCTTGGTAGTCTTGTTATTTTAGTTGTTACTATTGTTGGGTTGTTGTTGGTATGCATATTATCTTGTATTCAACATGCTTTACTTTGATAGGGTTACATATCCCTTCAAAACCATTCCGTAATGGGTTTTGGGTTTCATCAAAATCTGCTTTACCCCTAATCAAAAATAGATTTAAAAAATACTAAGTTTGAAATGAACACTAATACATTTATTTGAAATTAAATGTTAATTTAATTAATCATTTTAAATAACTACATGTAACAATTAAACTACTATATAGGATTAAATTTCTTTTGCATGCATCAATTTTAATTTTTATATTAAAGATACTTTGCTTTTTGCATGACTAAAAGGTCAAGATGGACAACTTATAAAACTATTGATTCTAAAAGGAATACTTGATTTATTACTTTTTAAGATCTTGAGTAATTTGTAATTATTTGAGGAGAAGTAAAAATCAAAATGTCTACCAATATCTATTCAATTTATTTTTGAAATAATTCACAAACTTATATATATATATATATATATATATATATATATATATATATATATATATATATGTCAAATTAATTTGATAAAGATAAAGTTAAAATAAAGAAATAACTCTATTATTTCAATCAATTTACAAATTAAAATATTATTTCATTCTTATATTTTTCCATTTATATTTAATTTCCTAATTATCTGTTTATATCTAAAATTATTTAATTCAACCACATTTTAATACTATCCATTATTGTAAAATGAAAAGATACTTAATAAATATTTTAAGTAAATTATATAAGTATATTATTCTTATAAAATAAATATAAATAAAATTTTATTTATTATTATAATCTATTAATAACTATTTATTAAAAACTAATTATAACAAGAGCTTTGAAGGAGCTAGAGTCCTTTCCAAGGGGAAACAGTTTGCTTTTTGGTATTTGCAATAGAGTGTGAAAAATAAAGGCAGTAACAAAAATTCATGTTATAAAGTTTATAATCTTTAGTGAAGTGCTATAAAATGTGTATATTTGTTTGTATGTATATATATATGTAATTTGTATGTGTGTAAACACATAAATATATGTATATAGTATGGATGTGTAATGGCATACACATGTGTATAAATCTATAAATCTATATAGATATATATAGATATATACATACATATGTATGTACATACATACATACATACATACATACATACATACATACATATATCCACATATACATACATACATACATACATGTTTACATATTATGAAGAGAAGACATAGGTGGATTTCAGACAAATAGGTTACAATAGAAAAATCACATGAGAGATAGTTGGGCATATTAGTGGCAATACAAAATATTGTCAATATTTGAATCAAAATTTGAATATGAAAGCAAGGAGCAGAAAAACACACATAACCTAATGTACTATGGTGGTAGGAATAAGATGCTCATCATCATTTTATCCATAACATAAGGTAATGATGAGATATCATCTTTGTTGGTGTAGATCTAGGCTATGCATCTTTTGTGCTATAGAGCTTGATTGATCATTTCTAATCTGTCTTTGCAATATGAATGTTAAGTGGAAGAATACTAGGATTAGGTGTATGATTTATCTTGTATTTTTTTATGTCTTGATTACTCATATTTAAGCATGTAGATGATAAATAATTTATGATCTTCAAACATTGTGAGATGTGGACATTTTCTATTCTTTGAAATACTTGGAGTAGCTGTAGAACATCTTTCTAATTAAATACTCCCATTGAATGCATGGATTGGAGAAACTATTCATTTTGATTGCTATGACACAATCTATTATATGTAAAGACGTGTAAGAGGAGTTACTTTCTAATCTAGGATGTTGATCATGAGCATTTCTATATATATATATATGTATGCATATGTATATATACTTATACATATATATTATGGATGTATAGATATATATAGATACATATATACACATATATATACATACATATATACGTACACACATATAGAAACATACATATACATTTATAGTGTATTCATAGACAATAATAATGTAATGCCCACAATTTAAATTAGAGAAAAACATGACTACCCATTTTTTTTAAAACAATAATGAAAATTCCCTCTAAACTAACCAATAGGATTTCCATGGCATAATTCTACACACATAGGTTAGCATTTCTCATGCAAAATTTTTTCCGACACAATGCATACATATGCTCCTATGAATTCATAATTACTTAAGAGAACTAGGCTCGTACCACCCTTGCAATTGATATCATACTTCTAAAATTTAAACGTTAGTCTTAACCTAAATCTCATTCTCATTGATTGATGCTTCAATTTATTTACGAGGAATTATACTTTTAGAGGTAATAAATCCAATACTAAACCAATGAGACATCAAATTCCAATTTAGCTTCTAAGAACAAGCCAGTGGATCATGAATAGACAAATTTTTTTAATATAGGTATCCACATTATTCATTTATGTTAGTATTAATTTTATTCTGACACTACTATTATGTATAAATATAACTATTTACCATGCTCATGGTAATGCCAATGTTACTTATTAATATGAGTATTAAGATGAAGCTTACTTCTTCCACTTCTAGAGCTAACATTAATTATTCTCTTATGATTAATACTTCCAGTTTATGTTTCATTATGGTTAATAGAAATCCTATTATTATTCCATTAAACTATATATCATTTACAACACCCATCCTTATTAACATTAGCATTGAGCTTATTCTTGACATTAATGTAATTATATTTACTACTATTAATGGTCATAAAAGAAAAATGTTAATGTTGCTCGTTAATACTAATGTTGATTTTATAAATACTCACCCATACTTATCAATAAAATTAAAACCAAGGTTTTCATTTAGTTTGTTTTATTTTTATCTAATAGAAGTATGAAACCCATTAAAATCACAATTATTTTATTTATTTATTTTACTTCTTACAAAAACAACATTTTTACCTCATTAGTATTGATGATAACTTTATTATATACTCAATGAATTGACATTACTAGCAATACTAATCTATTACATTCGATGAATAAGAATAATATTAATAATAATTAATCTTCAATGTATATTTAGTGGCAAGAATAGTACAAATATATAACTACTAGACATTGAATTCATCATTCCTTACAAGTTTAATTCCTACAATTTTAGCAGCTATATTACTATCCTCAACCGTGATATTAACTAGTGTAGAGACATAAAAATAACCTAGGCCAACAAGCTTTATTTTTCCATGACTCACCTTATTTCTACTCAACATAATTAAAATATTTAATTATGTCCTATGGTCCAAATTTAACTATTAATTAAATAATTCTTAATTATTTAATTAATTCCCATCTTTTATTTCTCCTGATTATTTAAATAAATAAATTACATTTATTTATTTAAATGCGTCACTAATTTCCTATGTTACTCTATAATTAAATAAATTCCTAAATTTATTTTATTATTATTTGCTTTATCTTTTTCCTCTACAATTATATAATTTTCATTAATTATTTAATTGTCCCTTTGTCTTTTCCTCCAAAATTTAAATAAAAATATTTATTTAAATTCCCATTCCCATTTTCCCACTCCCATTTTCCCACCAAGTAAATAATTAAAAATCATTATTTACTGCCTTGGTCCCACCTCTTTTGAATTAAATTAATTTTTAATTCAAAAGGTCAACACTGCCTCCTAAATCAAATAATTTTAAATTCTTATTTGATTCTCCAACAACCTCTTTTTCCATGCCCAATATCTTCTTACATGCATTCCTGTCCATTGATTTAATTTTCTTAAAATTAAATCATAGCCCTCCATTTCAAATTTTACCCTAATTATGCCCTAACCCTTATTGCTAGTTGTCATATTCAATCTCAGCCTTCCATCTTAGGGCATTTTTCAAGTGTCAATCTTGGCCATTCATCCAAAAAAAAAATGACTTTTATAAAAAGGCAGTGTCAACCTCATTTGGACACTTCATGCTTGCAATTTTTGAGTACACTTGCAGTTTCTAAGTCAAATCTTTCAATATTTTTGCTAAGTCTTTGTCATAGGTCAAAGTTGCCCATTAAAATCTGAGGGCAAATGCTATTTACAACAAAAATGGAGAAGGGAAATGGAGATGAATCATGGAGTGCATGAATTTTTTTGTGAGATTGTTCCTTTGTTTATGATTTTTTCTCCATTGTACTTCATTGTTAGCTAGGTTTTAGTTTATTTATGCTGTTTATTGCTAACCTAAATTTTTCCCTTAGTTACATTGGTGAACTTGATGTGAAGGACAAAATGTTGTAGATTCCGTATGTTTTTTTTTTGTTTTTGTAGGTTAAAGGGTACAGATCGACACAATCACACAATCCAAAATGATGCAATCACCAGGCCAAGCGATGCAATTGCTTTGCATAAGGGAATAGTTAGATTTCGTTTAATTTTGAGTGATTTTTGTTAGATCTGGGTCATTTAACCTTTTGGTTTGTTAGTCTAGCCCTAGTGTCATATCGTAGGCATCATTAGATCATTTATTTTTGGTAGATTTTCTGCCATTTTACAAGTTTAGGTTCTTGTGCCACAATTGACTATCATTTTCCACATCCATGTTTCTAGTTCGCTGCAATAGTCATAAACATGAGCCGCATATGTTCTAATGAACCACAATCGACATCTCATGAGCTGTAGTCATAGTTTCTGAGACACATTTGATCACTTTCGTGAGGTACAACTATTAGTCTAGGGTTTTTTTTTAATTTCTACCAAGTATTTTCTTTTCATTTTTTTTTGACTTTTTATTTCAATAGGCTAGGGTTTTCTGTTACTGACATTCTATTGGCAGCATGTGGCAAGTTGGAGGAAGATACTAACTTTGTTTTGTTTTTTATTTTTATAATATCCTTAATTTTTAAGCAACAAACAAACAACAAATACAACTTGCATTTCACATTCATGGGTTAAAATGAACTGAATTTACATTCATTGGGTTTGAAAAGAACACAACTTGCATTTACACTCATCAAGGTTAAAATGTACTTGTATTTTTCATAGCATTGGGCTAAAAAGAATCCTCCATTTTTAAGAAACAAACAAACAAAAAATACAACTTGCATTTCACATTCATGGGTTAAAATAAACTACATTTACATTCATTGGACTTAAAAAAGAACACAACTTGCATCTACACTCATCAAGATTAAAATGTACTTGCATTTTCATAGCATTGGGCTAAAAATAACCTTGTTTGTTTCATAATAAGTTAGGTTAAAATTTACAAGTGTTTGGAATATTTTGTGGTATGGTAGTAATTTTTTAGTGTGTATGCACTTCTCTCGTGCCTCACAACAATCTTGAGAATCAAAATCACTCAAGGATTATGGATTTTCCACCCACACATTTTGGATTTGGGCATTAAAATGAACAACCTTGCAAGTGTGAAGTGAAAGCTTTGTGTATGCACTCTCACGCCTTTGTGCGATCTTGGAGATCAAAAATAAAGTTTTCGATTTACTTTTGTTTACCCATCATTAGAGGGCCTACCACCTCACTTTGAAAGGTGGGAATGACCCAAGTGGTAATGGGATAAAGCCAAGCTCTTCCAAACCATTATATAAATTTGTGGTTGCAAGGAAAGTTTGCAACCAACAGGAAGTGGTACGTGATAGATCTTCCCCAGTATCTTTATGATGCAAAAAGCCCTTGTTCTAAGGGTTGGAAGACCTCTTGAGAGATTTTATCATAGTATCCCTCGAACTAGATGCCCTTACTAAAAAAATTATGTAGAAAGCCAAAATCCTTCTATTTGTTGGCGCAGGAGGGTGAACCTATGAAGCCATCCCACACTTTTGCGGTTCATTGTAGAGATGGAAAGTTTCTTGAGATCCTCATGGTCTTATGGAATTCAAAACTTGGATACCAAAGAAGTGAGTGCCATGGAGGGGAGCTAGTGCTACCAAGTTCCCAAGCTATCCGCTATGAATAGGTGCGGCTGGAGAAATCCAAGTGGGAATCCAACAAATATTATCCTTGCAACCACAAGATTGTGCAATTATTTTCAAAGTTCTTGTATCAAACAACCCAAGACAAAAAAAAGTGTTTTCCAAAGTTTTTTATGAATTAATAAACAAATAAACACCTCTGTAATCTAGAAAATCATAATCAAACTGGAACAAATTTACAACCTTGTAAAATTGTAGAAAACTAGACTCTGTTCACTATGGAATGCAACCGACCATATTGCAACACAACTGATATTAAGCAATGCATCTATTAAACCTACAATGCAATTACTGTCTTAAACAACACATCTATTCTTTGCAACACAATTGTGACCTTAAACACCGTTGATGCCTGCCACTCAGAAAAACAACTGTCACTGTCACAGTCCAAAATCAAACATTTAAGATCTGTCTCTGACCACCTTTTCAGAGTGATATCTATACAAAAACCAGAAGGATTTTCTCAAAATATCCACCATAGCACCTTTTTTTGTCATTTAGTCCCAACAATAGGCATAACCATTGCAAACTTTAGTTTCATTTTACGATTCCTAATCACCTTAAGCCTGGTCAAACTCTTGGGTCATTATCTTTGCAGATTTCAAAATAGGCCAACTTTCCATACTTTGTACAAACCATTACTTCAAGAAAATATTTTCATTAGACCAAACCACTTGTCACACTTATAGTCTTTGTCATTTTGGTTGAGTTCTTTCCAGCTCATAAGTCTAGTTTGGGAAACTCGCTTTGTCTCTTTGTCATTTCACTTGGTCTCACAAAAGGTCCTTTGACAATTCAAAATTGAAGCATTTGATAAACTTTGGATGGTTAGTAAACCTCTTCTCAAGTATCCCAAAGTTAATTACCTTTAGAGCTTGCTTACACCTTGCATTTAGAACACTCCCATAACATATTTAGACATTTCCATAGCATATCAAACCTTTCTCATTTTAGGACATCATCATTTGTCACCTTGCATTAGATATTCCTCTTAGACATCATTGTCAACTTGAATTATACATTCTTCTTAGGAATTATTATCACTTTTCATCCCTCATAAACATTATTGTCACCTCATATTAGACATCTAACATCCTCTTTAGAAATTATTGTCACATTGCATTAGGACACTCATCATTTCTTATTCCAAAAAAATCCAAAAACATAGACTTAGTTCATATAATTTCCATCCATATACCTAGTTCCATATCATTTACATTTCCCTTTTTTGTTTGATCAAATCTTACATGGTTGAGACTAGATTACAAAAAAGGATAAGAGACATGGACCTTTTTGGAAAAGATCTTTATAACCATACTAGTGACATGAACCTAAATGCCACTTCACATACAACTCATCACAATACCAACATGGGATCTACCTCCAACAACCCTTTCAATGACACAAATATTGGAAATCCATGATACAACAATGCTTTTGAGGGATTCATTCATAGAGATGAAAATGGAAATGTGTTTATAGAAGACGTCGAGGCTGCTGCCAAAAATCTAGAAGTAGCTTCTTTCGTAGATGAATTACTCATGCTAGATCCACAATGATATTTAGCCAAGCTCTTACATTAAGGAGTTATATTACCACATGGATTTGATGTCAACACCTTGATAGCAACATCACCTAGTCACAACACACAAACTAGTCAAGCTCCCTCAACATCACAACATAATGCTACCACTACTTCTATTAGCATGATCAATGCAACATGTGCTTTTAGGGAACCGACTATATCACAAACCATGTCACAATCAATGGAAAAAGTGTCCCAAACTATGTCACAAAATTTTGGATCGACATTTTCTATATTTGGATCATCATCCAACGCTATGGGGACATCCTCATTTAATCCTTTTGCAAGAAAAAAATCAATAAGAGTTTCCATTCAAGGACCCCAACCTAACACCAATACCATGTCACAAGGTCCTCAAATCAACACAAACACTAGTGGCCCTCATAGACAAAGCATGAACTTCCCACATGGTCATATCAATCAGTTTGGACAAAGAAATAAAGCATCACAACACATGAACATGTCACAAACATGTCACACCCTGCTCGATCATCAAAACACACATGGACAACACATTCCCTAATGCAATTCAACACTACATGATCACACATCCCAACATACACTTCCCATGTTGATACACATGCTCAACATCAACACATTCCAACTCAAAACATGTCATCACAACAAATGGGAATGCATGGGATACCTATTGAAAACATGAGCGATGCCACCAACAATCCAATAGTAGATGCGTTGACTGCTCAAGTAGCTGCCTTATAAAAGCAAGTAGAGAACATGCAACTATCAAATAAGAAGACTTATACATCCTTTGACTTGCATCCATATCCATTTGACACAAGCTTATACATGCCGCCATTTCCTCCAAGATATGTGGTCCCAAATTTCTCTAAGTACAAAGGAAAGACAAACCCTATTGAGCACATAAGAGAATTCACAACCACTTGTGTAGACATGGCATATGAACAGAACTACTTGATGACACTTTTTTCCTAGGAGTCTCACAGGTCCCGCACTCGATTGGTTTGCACTTTTTCCTAAAGGGATAAGATCATGGGATGAACTTTCCAACAAATTTGTAGAGAACTATGCCTATAAAATTAACACTAAAATTACAATTGCCACACTATGTAAGACAACATAAGAAGAATATGGTGAAACATTCATTCCTTTCTTTCAAAAATGGCGAGGCTTGGCAAGCCGATGTCCGGTTGAAAACCTCAAAAAATTGAAGGTACACATGTTTGTTCAAAACCGCATTGGAACTTTGAAATATAATTTGCAAGTCCATTTTTGTACAACCTTCACAAACCTTGTTGAAAAGGGTGTCCAACTTGAAAAGGCCCTCATCACACAAGGTGAACTTAAGTACCCTAGTAAAAACAAAAACACGAACATGAACGATGATAAGAACAAGTATTGGGCCAAAAACAAACATGTTACTATAAGAGAGGGGCACCAACCATTGCAAGGCCCCAAGTCACGAAAGGCCAAGAGTGGAAAGGTTGCCCTAACTTACCTCAGTTTAAAGGAAGGTTAGGATGGACATGATGAGAATGATGAGGATTATGAAGTCCTTCGATCAATCTGCAATCCCGAGAACTGAAGGAAAACTAGGTGAGTCACTTTTTAAGGTCAACTCTGCATCTTAGGTAGTTCTCTATCAGAGGATAGAAGCACAGTTTTAGGATAATAGCATGGCATGCTAGCGTCTCACAGGTGCACTGGCATCCGTATGACCAAAAAACTAGAGAGATGACGTTAAATCCTCAAGAAAGGATTACTAGCCTAGTTTAGAGGTTTTTTGAACAACATAATGAGATTAAGAAGAACAAAACATAAATACGAATGTGATAAAAGAAATGTATTGCCACAAGGGTGATGAAGATAATTTCGTAGAATAATCCTCTTGCCAGCTTGCTTCAAGATATCTCCACCTGCACACAGAAAAAAGGGGGAAATGTTGGGGTTGTTTAGGGGCTTGTCTCAGTCAGACCCCCATTTTGGTGTTTCCACCTCCATAGACAACCAAGTTTGCAATGATATGAATAAAGATAAAGAAAGGAATACAAGCTATGTAAAGAAAATACACTACAAAACAATATGTGCTTACTCAACCAAGATGATAGAGGAGATGAGAGGAGCTTACCACGTTTGTCCAAAGTGCTCAAGGCTTGTGGAGGAGAAAATGAGAGGAACTAAAGCCTCTGTTGCAATGGTGTTTGTCCTACACTTGCACTATCAGAGTGATGGAGTGGAATATTTCTGCAATGGAGTGTAGAATGTTGCTACAAAAATTGAAGTGAATGAATGGAATGTAAAGAGTGCTCAAATGATCTTCCCAAACTTCTACTAAAGATAAAAATAGATGAATGGATGAAGAATATGAAGGAAAGGATGAAAAATGGTCATATTCAGGTTGGCTAGCTGAAGGGAGGCGTTACTCTTTGACTTCCAATCGAAAGTGTAATGTATATGTAGTTTCCAGTTGTAGAAATCTGCCAGGGATGTAAGCACGCCATGCGGACATCTACGTGCCGCATAGGCATCCCAGATAGAAATGCCCCCATCGACACACAAAAAAAGTACCAAGTGTGATGTGGGCAGTGGGCTTAAGTGGAATTAAGCCTCTGCCTTAGGTTTTGCGTTAGGGGTGCAAATTTGCTCCTATAAATTTTCCCCCCACTTTAGCGAGCACAAGTATTGATGAGTGCTTTGGTAAGGTAGAGTAGTAAGGAAGTAACAAAGTAAGAGAAGTATACCTGAACCGACGAGGAAGTAGAGAATGGTTTGGTGAACTTGGAAGTGCAAGAAAGGACTCGATAGTTTCACGAAACTATAGAGCTAAAAAATAAAAGTGCCTCACAGGCTCACGGTCTTGCAAGGGAGGTATCCTTCAAGAAATCTCACATGAAGGAAACCAAGAAGAGTCACTTAAAGACCCACATACCTACAAGGAAGGTATCCCCTAAGAACTCTCACATGAGGGAGACCAAGAAAAGCACCTTATAGACCCACAGACTTGCAAGGGAGGTATCCCCCAAGAACTCTCACATGAGGGAGACTAAGCAAAGCACCTTATAGACCCACAAAACTGCAAGGAAGGTATTCCCCAAGAACTCTCACATGAGGGAGACTAAGAAAAGGGGACTCCACAAAGTCAAAGAAGGTGACATGTTTACCTACAGATAGAACATATCAGGAAGTGACTGCACATGCCAGTGAACGGAAAGTCACGCAGACCATTGCTAAGTTGCAAGACTTTCAAAGGGTTCCTTTAGGAACCCTTCAAAATGAAGGAGGGTCCACACAAGGGACACACTATTTGAAAATTGAAGTCTAGGTAGGTTACCCCCAAGCTAGATGTAAGGATACAAAGCAGGTCTAGTCAGGCTACCCCAGAATAGACACAAAGAAGTAAAACCGGTGTAGTCAGGCTGCCCCTGGGCTAGACATGAAGATTTGAAACCAGTCTAGTCGGGTTTCTCCTGCGCTAAATGTAATAGAACTCAATGAAGGATTTCGAAGCGGTCCATTGGGAACCCAATGTGAAGAGGAGGGGTCCACTCAAGGGACACACTTGTTCAAAAGCTAATGTCTTATTTCTCGAATCGATTCATCATCAAGGAATCCTTTCAAAAGATGTTCACTTCATCAAGAAATTTGAAAGGAAGGAGATGTTCCCATGTGAGGGGAAGACTAAGACCATTCCCGCTTTGGAGGAGGGTTTCCAAGTTCTTTCGTTACAAGCCCCTGATGAAGGAAACATGTTCCATTAGGGTTTTGAGTCAATAATGAAATTCTAATAAAGGAATGTGTGAAGGGTCTTGAGAAAGGATTTGTTGGCAACAAATGTGTTTCCCAAAGACCGAATGATGTAGAAGTGGAATTTTCACACATGAGAGGGACAACTCAAGCAAAGAAGAGCAAAAGATAAAGGGAAAGGTAAAAGAAAAGAGATCGCACACAAAGGGCACAGGGGGATCTGGTTTAGTGGGGTAAGACCTACCTTTATTTATATGTATATGAGGTAGCCATAGTAAGAGGCGAAAGATCATCAATACCCAACCAGATCAAGAAGAATGCATGAAAGAAAAAGGAAAATAAAAAATTTGGGTGAACATGGAAGGAGGCCCAAATTCTCCGTACACTTTGCATCATCCCCAATTTACCGAAAGCCAATCACAAACATGGAAGAATGAAGATACACATAGAGGAAGGTTTACAAAGAAAACACCACACCTGTATCCAAGCACCAACATGGGTGATGAGGGTAATCCAAGCACATATAGCACGATCATGAGGGAACACATCACAACATACACACCTAATATAAAGATCAAGAAGAAGGTATACCCCTAACAATGGTCGACCAAGAGGTCATCATCTTCCCACTCTAGATCATCGTATGGGGAAGGGTGATGAGCCTACAATGGTGTAATGTTAATGGGAGGAGCTTCCGATCCTCCCACAACAAGGGCTAAGGCAGAGGGACCAATGAGGTCTCCATCGCTCAACTCTTGTGGGTCTAAGGTCAATGCCTTTGTGAAGATCACTGACAAGGTCAAAACTTCATCCACTGAGTTAAAAAAACACTTGATGGGAGTGCCATGTTTCACCTCGGTGAATAGAGGGGTTTGCACCCAAGGTTCACCGCTAGGCTCATTGAGAGACTCGGGAGTGGTCAAAAAATTGGGGGAGGCCGGGACTAGTTTCGTCACTAGGACATAACAAGTAAGTGTGGTGCCACCTTTCAGAGAAGTGGGATCTTCTTACATCCTCCATTGCTGGAGGGACCATGATCTACCTTCTTCTTCATCAGAGGAGGTGAACTCCCCATAGATGAAGCAAGGTGGATAGAAGAGGATAGAACTGTAGTGGATACAATTGAAGTATTAACCATATTCATAGGTTTTGGGAAAGGTGAGATATCTAGAACAAAAGTCAATAGGGGCAACTCCGTGGAAGGAGCGATAAACACCAGCACTCTTCAGGGCACATGTGTTCTCATAGTGGGATCTGAAAGAGATTCAAAACTAGTTAGATCAGAGGCAGAAGAGGGGAAAGAAGACACAATAGGAGGTGTCGTATTCTCCTCCTCCTTCTGTGAGGAGGCTTTCTTAGCTAGGAGAGCATTTTTTCAGCGCCTACGCTCATGCTCAAGGCAGTTCCTATGACTCTTTGAACTAGAATTTGGAGTTTGCAAAGGGACAAAAGGATTCTATTCAGCCATGGGAGTGTCTTCCACAACTATTTCCAATGGAAAGACAAACTCTTGAATGGGAGTAGAAGGGGAAGGTCCAGAAATAGCAGGAGGAATTGACTCTACCACCTTAGAGGTGGATCCTCTTTTGTTTGGAGAACAAGAAGAGGTCGAGGGAAAAATTCTCTCTGTGAGCCTTTCTTTCTACCATAAAAATAATACCAGGGACCTGGGGACCCATTAGGGAGATCCGATATCCTAAGCTTGGGATTTCACCAAGGAGGCATCATCAGACTCAATGAATAGAACTTGAGCTTGTTCAACCAATACTCTTCCCAAGAGAGGGGAGTAGATGAGTCAACCTGAGAGGGAGCGTGCTTCTCCTTTCCCTTTCGGGAGGAGGAGGTAGCTGGCTGCTCAACTACAAGAAGGGTCAACTTTAGCCGTCCCTTGCCTCTAGCATTATACTTCACTTAGTTCTTGTAAATTAGGTCCATCCTTTGTGGGAGAAGACTGATGAGAGTGGGAAAAAAGTGATCTAATGAGTATCCCCCACGAGATGCCACAAGTTGATATCTGCTGTCATGCACCACGTGCATGACACGCTCATGGGAAAACTTAAGGCATTTATGGATTACAGAGGTGATCCCATTCATGAAAGCCAACCAAGGTATGCTTAGATTCACTCTAAATAGGTTCAATTTGGGAATAATGTCGAAGACTGCATCTGTGTTCCTGGGTCCAACTAGGACAAACATCATTATCGGTCCATAAGGTTTAAGAGAAAGTCCATCATGCGTGCAGATGATGGATTTTGTTTTTTCATATTCCTCCCTTTGTAGGGAATTTAAGAGTAATGTCTCCTCTATGATGACATTCATTCTACTCGTGGGGTCAACTAAGGCCCCTATTACAATGTTACCATTGAGGCGAGTGGGAATATAAAGTGGGGAAGTCTTACCATTTGCTAGCACATGCTGTGAAGTAGAGGTTACATCCGGTGAACTGGTCACAAGACGAGGAGAGGGAGTAACGAAAACCATGTTAACATATACTTCAGGATAAGAAATAGAATCAGAGGGATTGATAATTATGTTAGTAGAATGTGCCAGAAATGGGTCCATGTATATCTGCAAGTCACTGTTAGCTTTCACCACTGATATGTTCATGTTTTTCTTCCTTCCATCAAGACAGATAGTACCGTCTTCGATGCAATCCTATATCTCATGATGCAAGTGCATGCAACATTTGGTATCATGTCCATTAACTTGATGGTACTGACAATATGTGTTTTCTTCATACCAGTTAGGGTATAATTCTCTAACTAGTTTAGGAGGTGGCAGGGTAAGGATCTTATCTTTCACCAACTTATGCAAGATGGACGAATAATATTCTAATAGCTTCATAAATTTTTGGTTGCGTCTGTGGCCATTGTTATCCACAATGGATACTACATTCACAAAAGTTTTACCTCTTCCAAAGATCAATATGATAGATCTTCCTTCATAACGGGAGCAAGAGGGAGGACCCTCGAACTGAACCACCATCTACTGGTATTCCCATAAAGCTGCACATAAGTGTGCGAGAGAAGGATACTTCATGAGGGCGAACTTATCTTGCCAAGGCCTTTGTAAGTTCCCTATGAAGACCTTATGTACATCAAAGTCGGGTAACAGATACAAGATCTGCGAGAAGAGTGCTTGGTACCATGCTATAAATTCCGTAATCTTCTCATTGTCCCCTTGTTTGTACTGAACAAGGTCTGAGAAGGTCATCTTTGGTCTAATGTTGGCTTGGAACTGTCATAGGAATTGGTTCACAAGCTGATCAAATGTGAAGATGGAATTTTCGGGCAAAGAAAAGTACCAATCCAATGTTGTATCTTTGAGGGACCGGGGAAATAGTTTTTCCATCAATGCATCGTGATGGAAAAATTCTATGCACAAGTCATTAAAGGCAGACACATGTGTCTATGGGTCCCCTTTACCACTGTATTTCTCAAATTTGGGAATCTCCATCCCTTGTGAGAAAGGAGTGTTTAAAATTGTAACTAGCAACAGACTATGTCGGAAGAAGGGCTAGAAAATAGGCTGGGCTGAGGCTTGGGAAAGGTTCACCAACTGGTTCTGCATCTTCCCTATATTTTGAAGAAGGGTATTCAGAATAGGGTCATTAGAAGGTATAGGTCCACCAAAACCACCATCAGAGTCACCGCCTAGACCACCACCATGACCACCACTACAACCACCACTGATGCCACCACCATCGGTGTGACTTCCGCTAGAGCCACTACCATTTCCAAGGCCACCACCATGAACTCTGTCAGAACCGCCTCTGCCAATACCACCCCCACTTTTGAAGTTTCCACCACCAAATCCTCCACCACCGGAGGCGGCGGAAGAGGTGAAGTGGAAACCCAAAGGGTTCCTGTTTACTTTGATATTTTCAAAATTCTCAGAAGTAGTGGGTACACTGACCGAAGGGACTGCATCAGCCATATATACAGATGTAGGAGGCATTGACATATCTAGATATATTTCATGTTCCTTGAAGAGGCCAACTCATTTCATGCGACTATGGCTTGAGGGGGCACATGCTTCAGCCAGGCCAACAAGACTAGCTAAGAGCTCTATGCCTGTCCAGTCTTTCTCCACAATGTATCTTATTTCACTAATCACTTTAGTAGCCCTAGCCATCTTCAGGTTTCCTTCTAGGTGATTTTCCAATACACCTAACCCTTTACCAAGGCTAATGACATATTTAGAAGGGATACAAACAACCTCATGATTGTCTAAAAATGAGGTCGGTGACGTAGGAGGGATAGGGATGTGATCAATTTCATCAAGAAACCTATATTTTCCTCATGATACGTGCTCCTATGTAGATAGGCCAACCACAAAACCAGAGAAAAGGCCGATGGTGAAACTAGAGGAGACCTTCATCATTTCCATTGGAAGGTGTCACTAAATTCTGCTAATAATATGCCCAGAGGTCATAGATGGGGTTGTAAAGCTCATAAATTTTCACAATACACAAGGGTGCAATGACCAAGAGGTATAAGAGAGAAGGTTCAAACAATGACAAATGGGTAGATGTTGGTTCACGTCAAGTTCACCAAAAATATAAGAGAGGGGGACCAACCACTACAAGGCCCCAGGTCATGAAAGGCCAAGAGTGGAAAGGCTACCCTAACTTACCTTAGTTTAAAGTAAGGTTAGGATGGATGGGATGAGAATGATGAGGATTATGAAGTCCTTCGATCACTCTACAATCCCAAGAATTGAGGAAAAATAGGTGAGTTGCTTTTTAAGGTCAACTCTGCATCTCAAGTAGTTTTTTGTCAGAGGACATAAGCACAATTTTGGGATGATAGCGTGGTGCGCTGGCATTTGTATGGCCAAAAAACTAAAGAGATCAAGTTAAATCCTCAAAAAAGGATTACTAGCCTAGTTTAGAGGTTTTCTGAACAACATAATGAGATTAAGAAGAACGAAACATAGATATGAATGTGATAAAAGAAATGTATTACCACAAGGGTGACAAAGATAATTTCATAGAACAATCCTCTCGCCAGCTTGCTTCAAGATCTCTCCACTTGCACACAGAAAAAGGGGGAAATTTTGGGGCTATTTAGGGGCCTGCCTCAATCAGACCCCCATTTTGGTGTTTCCACCTCCACGGACAACCAAGTTTGTAATGATAGGAATAAATATAAAGAGAGGAATACAAGCTATGTTAACAAAAGACACTACAAAATAGTACGTACTTACTTAACTAAGATGATAGAGGAGATGAGAGGAGCTTACCACCTCTGTCCAAAGTGCTCAAGGCTTGTGGAGGAGAAAATGAGAGGAACTCAAGCCTCTGCTACAATGGTGTTTGTCCTACGCTTGCACTATCAGAGTGATGGAGTGGTAGATTGCTGCAATGGAGTGTAGAATGCTGCTACAAAGCTTGAAGTGAATGAATAGAATAGAGAGAGTGCTCAAATGATCTTCCCAAACTTCTACTAAAGTGAACAATGGATGAATGGATGAAGAATATAAAGGAAAGGATGCAAAATGACCATATTTAGGTTAGCTAGCCAAAGGGAGGCATTACTCTTCGACTTCCAATTGAAAGTGTAACATCTCCGCAGTCTCCAGCCCTAGGGACATAAGCATGCCACATAGACATTTGTGCACCGCACGAGCATCCTTGATAGAAACACTCCCACTGACACATAGAACATGCACCAAGTGTGATGTGAGCAGTGGACTTAAGTGGAATTAAGCCTCTACCTTAGGTTTTCAAAAGTGTAAGGGGTTAAAGGGGAATTTGCATTAGGGGTGCAAATTCACTCCTATACAGTTACCAATGATGGTGTCATTGATGCTAAAGCAGTGAATAAAACTGGTCTTGTAATCAAACTTAGGGGATCTCAACCACAAAGCACTCCCCCATCTATCCCAACCCCTACAATAAATACCATTCAAAGTAACCAAGACCAAGGTCAACAAAGGAAAACTAGACATCTCCCAAAATGACACACATACACCCCCTTGGTAGAACCTATTGAAGTTTTCCTCAAGAAGATCATCCAATATAACACTATAACATTACAAGAACCTAAAGTATATGACCTAGGATAGTTTAAACCATCATGGTAGGATGAAAATTCCTTATGTGAGTACCATATAGAAAAAAGGACATAAAACATCATCCTATAAACAATTGAGGAATATCATACAAGATCTAATTGAGAACAGTGTCATTAAATTTAATGGTCAACAATACTCTTCCAATACTGACCATACCATTCATAAGAATCCACTACAAGATCATGGTTCAGGAAATCCCTCCTCATCAGATCAAAAGACTAATAACCAGGCTAACTACACTCATGTTTACTTTGATTACTTGAGTGGGCCTATTATCAATCACCTTCGAGCTGCTAATGAATATGTCAATACCATCACCATAAAAAATACTCCTAAATGCAATGCCACCACTCGCCGAGCCAAAATCACAATACTTGGCCCTTCTGCTAAGCCGCCGTAGCTTAAAGGACAATTTAACCTTGTTGATCA
Source organism: Sequoiadendron giganteum (assembly GCA_007115665.2). Lineage (NCBI taxonomy): Eukaryota > Viridiplantae > Streptophyta > Pinopsida > Cupressales > Cupressaceae > Sequoiadendron > Sequoiadendron giganteum. The sequence goes on from CM021108.1 coordinate 546,417,697, forward strand.
ATTGGGTAAAACCCTTGCATAGATTTCCATACTCAAAATTTTGCGCACCTCTCCCACACATAAAGCTATCCTTGACAAGGCTTTAAAAGAGACTTCAGTCCTCTCCAAAATTGATGGTAACTGCTCTGAAGCTATGGTCAGATATTTGGCCAATTCCCACCAGGTCACCTTCTCAGACCAAGATCAATCCATGCCTAAGCCATACCACAATGATGCATTACACATTGAAGTTTTCATTCACAAACACAAGGCCAGATGAGTCCTAGTAGATGGTAGAGCCAGATTAAACATATGCTCCTTAAAATTGGTCAAGGCATTAGGCTTCTCTAATGCATGTGTAGATACCACTAAGAGCATTATAATAAAAGATTATGATGATGAGGAGCATTCTTCTAAGGGCATTATCACACTCCCTGTTCGTGTTGGGCCAACAATCATAGAAACCACATGCCAAGTCTGGGATCTTGAGTTTCCCTAAAAAATCCTCCTTGGTCGACCTTGGATTCACACATTGAAGGCCATACCATCCACATATCACCAATGTCTAAAGTTCCCCTATAATGACATTGAGATTACCATAATTGGTCATCCTGACACCTTTCAATATTGCACCAACTTAAGGGGCATTTTTGAACATTAAGTGCCTATTAATCATGAAGCTTCAACATACACCTCATCCCAATACATCGATCCATCTACACTTACCAATTCATGCACTTCCACTTCTTCGACCCCCACCACACCATTCACTTCCACCATTCCAACTGCCAGTCCAAACGTCAAGATCTAGGACAAAGGTTGTGGCAAGTATAAATTGAATACAACCTATTGCATCACAAAGATACCTAAGTCTCCCCAGTCTTATGGTAGGACTTGCTTCATGATAGTGTTGGGAAAATTATGTCTCAACTTCCAGTCTTGTGCCTTTTTCAAAAAATGCATCATTTCTGCCCTTACCGCTCCTTGGAAATACCATGGTGAGAAGGACTGGTGGTCATTGCCTTACCATGCATGGTGTTTTACCTCACCATGGTGGCCATGGTAGGTGGCTCGCTGTCTGTCACACCGACTATCGCTGCACCATGGGTGGTGATCTGGGTCACCGCGGTGGCCGTGGTGTGACTGCTAGCGGTCACCGCCCTACCATGGAGTGGCCTGGTGGCCTCCATGGTAGAATGGTTGACCACTGGTGGTTTTACAGGGTGGTCACCACCCTACTACGGGGTGGCTTGTTGGCCTCTGTGGTAGCACGATTGACCGTTAACAGTCTAGGCTGGCAGTCACCGCGTTGCCGTAGAAGTCTAGTGGTCAGGGTCTGGTAGCATGATATGACCACCTACAATCTACCTAGCCATCATCGCCACACCATGAGGAGACTTGGAGAGCTTGGTGGTAGCATGGGAAAGGCCGAGAGTGAATCGAGTGGGCTCACCACCATACCACAACAGGGTAGAATGAGCTCGGAGCTCAGCCAACCGAGCTTGATTGAGATGTACTGGAAAGTTAGAGTGGTAGGCAAATAAAAGGCCAACATGTGGCTTAGTGTCAGCAATCCAATTGGCTAAAATCCAAAATTGTAAAATGTAGTTATTGAAGGCCAATTTCTAGCTGGAAACAAAACCCAATTAAGGCATGAATTTATTGCTTGGGTGGCTCGATGCAATCTGTGCAGATCAGTTACTTGTTTGGATGGACATTTCCACATGGAGAAAGTCATGGGATTGGTTGGAATGTGTAAATGTGATGTAAGAATTGTACAGTCGATTATATTATTTATGAAAATCAATCATAGGTTGATGGATGAGATAGTGGTTGTAAGCTAAGTAAAGGTTTGGTTATAATTCATTGTATGCAATGAGAATTGTAACAGTGAGTGAACTTGAGTGTTGCTATGAGCTGATTATCAGACAGTGAAGACTAAACTTTGTATGTAATTTTTTTATTACTGTAATAGAAAATTGTCTTTGCTTGGTGTGGTGGATTTTTTACCTGAAAAGGTTTTCCCACGTAAAGACTTGTGTCAATCTGTGAATGCTTATTTTTCTGTTATCTCTTTTATGTTGTATGTATTCATCTTAGAAGTGTTTGAGAAGCTTTAGAACCTATTTTTTCTCCTCTCCTCTGTTGTATTAGTGTTAGGGAGATATTCTGCACTGTCCCCTTTTCTCCCTTCAAGTGGTATCAGAGCCTGGCTAGTTGTGTTATCCTTGTTTGAAAGGTCAATTTTTTGTGCTAATACTGTTCCAGTGGGAGTCTTGCATTATTAAAACTTGTTTTTATTTGAGATGGTGAGTACATCAGGTAGATTAGAGATTGAAAAATTCAATGGCAACAACTTTGAGTTATGGAAACTCAAAATGGAAGAATTGCTTTTGGATAGAGACCTCTGGGTAGCAGTGTCTAGAACTATGCCACAAAGTATGAAGCAAGAGGATTGGGACCTTGCTGATAGAAAGAAAGAGGTTTGATTAGATTGATTTTGGCTAATCTGTACTCCTGAACGTCCTTGAGGAGAAGTTTACAGCTTCATTATGGAAGAAGCTTGGTGATATTTATCAGGGAAAGTCTCTGGTCAATAAGCTTTTCTTAAGGAATAAGTTGTACTCCTTGAAGATGGAAGAAGGTGGATCTGTTGTAGACCATCTGAACTCATTTAACATGATTTTTACTCAACTGGCGTCTATAGGTGCAAAGAATGAGGAGGAGGATCATTGCATGCTCCTATTGTGTTCGTTACCTGACATTTGGGATCATCTGGTGATGGCTATTGGAAGCACGACAATTGCATTCAAGATGGATGACATGGTTGCTTCACTTCTATCTGAAGAAATGTGAAGGAATTCTTTTGAGATGGCCAAAGAGGCTCTTGCTGTTTGAGGTAGACCAAAGGAGAAAGGAAAGAAGAAAGACAAGAAGTCGAAATCCAAATCTGCATGGAGATCAAAGTCTCCTTGTAAAAATTCCAAGGTGAAATGCTGGAATTGTGGGCAACCTAGTCATATCCGAAAGGATTGTAAGGAGAAGAAAAAGAAGAATGTTTTAGACAATGAATCTTCTCAGAGTGATGAAGACACCTTCAATGCATCCTTTGAAACTCAAGCATCAAATGATGTCTGGCTAGTTGAATCAGGTGCGTCTTTTCACATGATGTCTCATAGAGAATGGTTCTCCAAGTATGAGAAGTATGATGGTGGAAAGGTGTATCTAGAAAGTGATTCAATGCTAGAGATCGTTGGCAAAGGTAGGGTCAGAATTCAGTTTCTTGACGGGAGAGTCAAAGGTATTGGTGGCGTACTACATATACTAGGTCTGACTCATAATATTCTTTCTGTCAGTAAGTTAAATGATGTTGGTGTAGAAGTTTATTTCTCAAGTAAAGGATGTAAAATGGATAGAGGTGCAATGGTGTTGGCTAAGGGTGTTCATACTGGAACTCTATATAAGCTGGATGCACATCCTATTCAATGTAATAGTGCCTTTGTAGAGTAATGTAAATCGGTCCTTGTAGAGAAAGGTGAAGAAACTTCTTTGGCTGCAAATGCTTTAGAGGTAAAACTCCCAGTAGAGAAGACTATGCTGTGGCATCACAAACTTGGTCACGTAGGTGAGAAAGGTTTAAAAACCTTGAAGAATAAAAATACTATAGAAGGGCTTGATGATTGTAACCTTGAGTTTGATTTTTGTGAACATTGTATTTATGGAAAACAACATCATGTTTTATTTTACTGGAGTCCTCATAAATCTTTTGGCATACTAGATTATGTTCATTCTGATGTGTTTGGTCCAGTTAATGTTCCTTCATTATTGAAGTCTAGATATTATGTTTCTTTTATTGATGACTGTTCGAGAAGGGAATTTGTATACTTTCTTAAAAGTAAATCAGAAGTGTTTAGTCAGTTTAAAGAATTTAAAACTTTGGTAGAGAATCAGACTGGAAGGAAAATTAAATGTTTGAGGACAGACAATGGCGATGATTTTTGTTCTATAGATTTCGAAACGTATTGTACAGATCATGGAATTAAAAGGCATAAAACAACACCTTATAATCCACAACAAAATGGAGTTGCTGAAAGGTTGAACATGTCACTGATGGAAAAGGCAAGGAGTATGCTGAATGGTGCAGGTCTGGAGCAGAAGTTCTGGGCTGAGGTTGTGGATACAACATGTTATCTAGTAAATCATTCTCCTTACTCTGCTCTTATTGATAGGACACCTTTGGAAGCATGGTCTGGTAAGAAGCCCTCTCTAAGACATGTTCATGTTTTTGGCTGTGAGGCATATGCATATGTGCCAAATGAGAAAAGATCAAAGCTGGATAAAAGGCTGTTAAATGTATCCTCATCAGCTATGGCGTTGGTGTGAAGGGATACAAGCTTTGGAACCCTGTTACTGAGAAGGTTGTGTACAACAAAAGCATGATTTTTCATGAGCTGACCTTCAGTAAGTGATCAACAGCTCGAGATAAATCAGAAAGAAAAGAAGAATGATGCAATTGAGATTCCTCAAACTCTAGAAAAGGAAGAGTTGCATGGTGTACCTAAAACTAAGGAGAGCTCAAGCAACTCTGAGAGTTTTGATGATAATAAACCACATACTCAGCCAGTAAGAAGATCTACACGAGAAAAGTGGCAACCTGAAAGGTATGGTTTCTCAATGTTAGATTTGAACTGTGCCTATGCCTTGATTACTAGCACTGATGAGCCTAGGACTGTAAAATAAGCAATCAACATGTCTGATTCAAATTCTTGGCTGGAAGCCATGAATGAAGAAATGGATTCATTGAAGAAGAATTAAACTTTGGTTTTGGTACCTTTGCCTAAAGGGCGAAAGCTTGTTGGCTGTAAGTGGGTTTTAAAAAAGAATACTGGTCTTGATGGCAATGTTGAGAAGTATAAGTCAAGATTGGTTGCAAAGGGATTTTCCTAGATTGAGGGAATTGATTATGGAGATATTTTTTGCCCTGTAGCAAAGCTAACATCTATTAGATTTCTGTTGTCATTGGCAGCTATGCATGATTTAGAAAATGAGCAGATGGATTTGAAGACAACATTTCTCCATGGTGAGCTAGAAGAAGAAATTTATATGTCCCATCCCGAGAATTTTTTTGAAAAAGGTAAACAAAATCTAGTCTGTAAGTTAAAGAAATCTCCGTATGGTTTGAAGCAGTCCCCTAGAATGTGGTACCGAAAATTTGACATGTTTGTGTTGTCTATGGGATTTGTTAGATCAAAATCTGATCATTGTGTTTATTATAAATCTGAAAATGATCATGTGCTTGTTATTACACTGTACGTGGATGATATGTTGTTCATAGAAAATAGCAAGTTTATGATTTCTGATCTTAAATCTTAGTTGTCTGCAAAGTTCAAAATGAAAGATCTAGGGGCAACAAGGTATATTATGGGAATGGAGATAATTAGGGACAAAATGAGCAGAAAGCTCTTGGTAAGTTAGAGTAAGTATGTCAATTCGGTTCTGGAGAGGTTTGGTATGGATGACTACAAGCAACTAGTTGTTCTAGTTATGCAGAGAACAAAACTATCTGTTGAAGACTGTCCAAAGTCTGCTACTGAGATGGAGGACATGTCTAGGGTGCCGTATGTAGGTGTTGTTGTTAGTTTAATGTATGTGATGGTCTATACAAGACCATACATTGCCCAAGCAGTGGGAGTTCTTAGCCGATTTATGGAAAATCTGGGAAGATCACATTGGGATGCTGTGAAGAGAGTGTTCAAATATTTGAAGGGGAATTCAGAGTATGCTTTGTGTTACCATGGCAGTTTGGTTGCATCACAAAGAACACTCAACATTCATGGATATGCTGATTCTGATTGGGCAGGGGACATTGATAGCAGGAGATCCACCAATGGATACACGTTCATGTTAAATGGTGGAGCAATCAGTTGGATGAACAAGCAACAAGATGTAGTTGCTTTATCCACTATTGAGGCAGAGTACATGGCAGCCACTCATGCCTGCAAGGAAGCAGTTTGGCTGAGTCATTTGTGTTTAGATATTAGTTTTATTGTAGGGCAGATTACTATTTATTGTGACAGTCAGAGTGCCATCTGTTTGGCACAAAGAACCCGACTTTCCATTCCAGGACAAAGCACATTGATGTGCAATATCACTTTGTGAGGGACATGGTTGAAGATGGAAAGGTCTATCTTGAAAAGGTCGACACCTTGAAGAATGTTGTAGATGCATTAATGAAGCCAATAAGCACATACAACTTCAGATGGTGCACATAATCAATGGGCCTTGGGGTCTATGACCGTTGGTAATTTTTGAAGTCTAGAGGAAGTTGGAAGTATTCACCAAGTGGGAGCTTGTTGGGAAAATTATGTCTCAATTTCCAGTCTTGTGCCTTTGTCAAAAAAGACTTGGCAAAAAATGCATCATTTATGCCCTTACCGCTTTACTGCGGCGGTCTGTTCATGCCTTGGCAGTACCACAGTGAGAAGGACTAGTGGTCACTACCTTACCACGCACGAGTTTTTCCCTCACCGCGGTGGCCGTGGTAGGTGGCTCAGTTTCTGTCATGTCGGCTATAGCTACACCATGGGTGGTGATATGGGTCACCGCGGTGGCCGTGGTGTGACCACTGGCGGTCTTCCAGGGTGGTCACCACCCTACCACAAAGTGGCCTAGTGGCCTCCACGGTAGCATGGTGACCATTGGTGATTTACCAAGGTGGTCACCGCCCTACCATGGGGTGTCCTACTGACCTCCATGGTAGCATGGTTGACCGTTAGTGGTCTGGGCTGGCAGTCACCGCCTTGCCGCAGAAGTCTAGTGGTTAGGGTCCGGTAGCGTGATATGACCACCTGCAGTCTGCTTGGCTGTCACTTCCACATCACAAGGAGACTTGGAGAGCTCGATAGTAGCACGAGAAAGGCCGAGAGTGAGTTGAGTGGGCTCACCTCCATACCATGACAGGGTAGAATGATCTTGACGATGGTGCGACATAAGTAAGAATGAGCTTGGAGCTTGGTCAATCGAGCTTGACTGAGCTAGACCAGAAAGTCAGAGCGGTAGGTGAATGGAAGGCCGACATGTGGCCCAATTTCACCAATCCGATTGGCTAAAATCCAAAATTATAAAATGCAATTATTGTAGGTCGATTTCTAGCTGGAAACAAAACCCGATTAAGGAATGAATTTATTGCCTGGGTGGCTCGATGCAATCTATGCATATCAGTTACTTGTTTCGTTGGACATTGCCACATGGAGCAAGTCATGGGATTGGTTGGAAAGTGTAAATGTGATGTAAGACTTATATAGTCGATTATATTATTTATGAAAATCAATCATAGGTTGACGAATGAGATAGTGGTTGTAAGCTAGGTAAAGGTTTGATTGTAATTCATTTTATGCCATGAGCATTGTAATAGTGAGTGAACTTGAGTGTTGTTGTGAGCTAATTATCAGAGAGTGAAGACTGAACTTTGTATGTAATTTGTTTATTATTGTAATACAAAATTGTCTTTGCTTGGTGTCGTGGGTTTTTTACCTGAAAATTTTTTCCCACGTAAATACTTGTGTCAATCTGTGAATGCTTCTTTTTTAGTTATCTCTTTTATGCTGTATGTATTCATCTCAGAAGTGTTTGAGAAGCTTTAGAACCTATTTTTTCTCCTCTCCTCTGTTGTACTGGTGTTCAGGAGGTATTCCACACTGTCCCCTTTTCTCCCTTTAGATAGAACCCAAATTTATCTTTAAAGTTCCTCCCACCACCACTTTCACAAAATGGGGAGAGGTAAACAAAGAAGACATTGATGATATTTTAGCTTGGATTTACAAAGATGAGGAAGATCTGCTGCCACTCCCAATACAACAATATGGAAAAGGCTTTGAGATAATGAAGGCAAAAGGCTATGATGGAATCAATGGTTTTGGTATTAAAAAAAATGGAATGAGAGAACCCTAAATTTTGCCTAAAATACCAAAGAATCTAGGGTTAGGGTTTAAGCCAATCAAGATTGATGCTCCATGTACCCTTGTGATTTCAAGTGATGGCATAAGTGCTTATGAAAATGTTGAGATATCTAATGAATCCTATACCAAGACTAACTCTCATGAATGGGAATATGGTTTTGCTAAGTCCCTTAGTGACTATGATCTTGAAGAAACATTTTGAGAACCAGATGAGCCTTCTTTTGAGGAAAGATTTAGACAAGAGTTTAAAATTGGCTGACCACAGGATCCTTCTAATGAAAATTCTAAAATCATGATGAAAAGAGAGGTCTGGATAAGAACCTTTTGGGCATACAACCCCCATGACAATGAGAAACCTAAATTACCACCTGACCTTTCTGACTTGCTCTTCCCCAATCCTGACCTCCCCCATGAGTCCAATTTACTTGAGATCATTAAGGATGACAATTGGATGGAATTATCCTAGGATCCTAATGATACTTCTATCTTTACCATTTCAGCCTCCAATTGCATGCTCTCAACATCATCTCTACCTTCCACTAACAATGATGATGGTATCTTCCTCATATATCCACAACTAATTGATTGGGATCAACAAGAATGGCCTACGAATGGACACTTTTGAGAATGACGAAGCCATCACCAAATTCATTGGAATATGTGAAGGAATACCAAGTGGGGGCCATAAAGCTAGGTTTACTATAGATCTCGATTCCGAAACATATTTTGGAGAGATTTTTGAATCCTCTAGTCATAATAGTAATAAAAATCATGAAAGGATGTGTCTTTAGGTGAAAATTGCAAGACACCTTCTGATGACACAAAAGTAAAAAGAAAGGATGTATCTAAGGGTGAAAATCTCTCTAAGGTGCCTAAGGATGGAGGGTTAGAATTTTTCCCTATTACTCAAGAGAAATTAGCCATCCTAATTGAAGATACCATAGAAGTCAATACATGCACACCTAAAAATCCCAAAATGATTCTCCTTGCAACCTCGTTGATAGAAAAGGAAAGGCCCAAGCTTCAAGATTTCTTCACCGAACGCCAGGTCAACTTCACTTGGTCTTATGTTGATATACCAGAACTAGATCTGGCGTTATTCTTACATAATTTTCCCTTAATTCTAGATGCAAAACCAGTCAAACAAAAACTCTAGAAGATACACCCATAGATTGCCTTGCTCATAAAAGATGAGCTCAAAAAGTTGTTAGATGTTGGATTCATAAGATCTATAGATTATGCCAGTTGGATATCAAACCTCATACCTATCACCAAACTGAATGGTGAAATTCGCATCTATAAAAACTTCTGAGATTTGAACAAAGCTTTCCCAAAGGATGATTTTCCGCTCCCGAATATAGATATCATAGTGGATCTCATAGCAGGATATGAGATGCTATCTCTTATGGATGGTTTCTCAGGATACAATTAGATGCATATCACCCTAGAAGATCAACATAAAATGACATTCATTTGTCCCCGTGGTACATATTTCTATAATGTTATGCCTTTTAGACTAAAGAATGCAAGTGCCACTTACCAATGAGCTATGACCACGATATTTCATGATCTTATGCACACATTAATGGAGGAATACGTTGATGATCTTCTGGAAAAATCTCGAACACAAGGCGATCACCTAAAGGTGCTAGACAAGATCTTCAAAAGGTTGGAAGAGTATAAGGTTTGCCTCAACCCTAAGAAGTGCGTCTTCGGTGTGAATTCAAGTAAAATCCCGGGGTACATAGTTTCTCACTGGGGCATTGAGGTTGACCTAGCTAAGGTAAAAAAAATCTTGGATATGCCTCCACCAAAAGGAATCAACAAGCTCTAAACATTACAAGGAAGATTCTATTCCATAAAATGTTTCATTATGCAGTTGGCTGATAAATGTCAAACATTCCAATACTTGTTACACAAGGGAATCCCCTTTGTTTGGATAGACAAGTGTCAAGCTGCTTTTCAACAAATCAAAGACTATCTTTTGACACTGCCTGTCTTAATGCCGCCTATCGATGGGAAACCTTTGATATTGTATATCTATGGAATCACTTCTACATTGGGGGCATTACTCGCACAAAATTACCATGGGGAAAAGGAAAGAGAAATATATTACATCAATCACACTTTAGTTGGGTATGAACTCAATTATACTTCCATTGAACATGCATGCCTCACAATAGTCTTTGTCACTTAGAAATTGAGAAATTATATGTTGAACCATAAAAAAATTTAGTTGCTAAGATAGATCCATTGAAGTACCTTCTCAGTTGAGCAACATTAACATGATGATTGGAAAAATGGGTCATGGTACTTAGCGAATATGACATACAATATATAGAGTGAAAATAAATAAAAGGATAGGTCATAGGGGATCAACTCGCTGATGTGCTCATAAAAGGTAATCACTTATTGGTAGATCATTTTCCAGATGAATCTGTCTTTCATGTAGGACCTAGATTACCTTGGAAACTTTATTTTGATGGGTCCCACATAGGTCATGGTTTTGAAGTAGGCATATTATTCATCACATCTCAAGGATATTTTATTCCTAAATAATTTTGTATCGTATTTCCATGCACTAATAATGTTGCCGAATATGAAGCATTGTTGACAGGACTTCGAATGATAGGTAAGTGGAAAATTAAAGAGCTCCTAATTTTTGGTGATTCTTAGTTAGTTATCAACCAGTCAATGATGATTACGACACCAAGGATGAGAAGTTGATGCCTTACAAACACATGGTGGATAGTTTCCTATCATACTTCCATATGATCACTTTTGAGTAGATTACCTAAGCACAAAAAAAAGTAGCAGATGCTATGGCGATAATTGGATCTCTCTTGGATATCCCTAATAATGTGTTACAATTTGATTTCTTAGTGGAACAGTTGTTGGTTCCTACCTATGACATTCCTGAGTCTGAAATGGTTTGCAAAATTGTTGGTCCTAATTCCCCTTGGTATTAGGACATATACAATTACTTGTATTCCTAGATTTTACCACCAGGGCTTTCCAATAACCAACGCAAATACTTCATTCACAAAGATGCTCGCTATACCATCATCAGTGACACCCTATATAGACATAGCTTTAATAATACCCTCCTTCGATGTCTCGATATAGATGAAGCACAAACAAACTTATGTGAGGTAATTGAGGGTATATGTGGATCCCATTCGAGTGGCCTACCCTTAGCCAAGAAAATAATGAGACTTGGGTACTACTGGCCAACCATGGAAAAAGATGCTCTTCAATTTGTGAGAAAGTATCATCAATGTGAGGTACAAAGTGACCTCATTCATGTGCCCACATAGGAATGATGACTAATAACTTCCCCTTGGCCCTTTGCACAATGGGGACTCAACCTCGTGGGTAAAATTCATCCCACTTCATCCAACAACCACAAATTCATTATTATTACAATTGAATATTTCATGAAATGGATCGAGGCCATTCCTCTCACCTACATAATTGGTATTTTTTTTCTAAATTCATCCTTAACTACATCATATTCTAGTATGGTGCTCCCCAATCCATCATCACAGACAACAACCATCCTTTTAAAAACCAGGATGTTTGTGAGCTTTGTGAGTGCTTCCATATTTAACATCATTTCTCCACGCCATATTACCCACAAGGTAATGACCAAGTTGAGGAATCCAACAAGATAATAATAAAAATTCTTAAGAAGACTGCCAATGACACTGGCTATGATTGGCACCTCCAACTTAACCCCACTCTATGGTCTTACCACACTAGCATCCACACACCTACGGATGCCACTCCATTTTCCCTGGTCTTTGGATCCGAAGCTATCCCACCCATTGAGGTCAAAGTCCCCTCCTTAAGGATCTCCATGAAGGGATTGGTTGATGATGAGGAATAATAATAGTCCTGATTGCATGTGCTGGAACTATTAGAGGAACATAGACAAAATGCCTTGACTCAGCTATAGGCATATTAGAATCATCTTTTCCAAAGTTACAACAAAAGAGTTATGGTCCAAAGATTTGACATTGGCGACTTGGTCTTGATGCAGAACCCTAAGAATCAAGCTGAGCGTGAGAAGCTTGACAAGTTCGAGCCTAATTGGTTGGGTCTCTACGTCATTATTGGATCCTTTGGTTCTGGTGCTTACCAATTATCCACTCCCGAAGGTGAACAATTATTGAAACCCATCAATAGTTTGCATCTACGCAGGTTCTACACATAATTTCAGAGAGCTTGGCCAAAACCATAAAAATACAACAAAAATCGTTACGTTAATGAAAACTTGGAAAACAAGCATCTTGGTGAAAATAAAAAAATATCAAAAATGGTAAAGAGAAATAATCTATCCAATAGTGAAAACCACTTTGGTGGCGCTTTGGATAAGTACCATGGTGAAAACCTGACAAATAGGTGCCATGCATAGGTAGTATTTTCTTCACCATCTACTATCACTCCATCTACCTTTGTCCATAATAAATACCCCTTCTTTTGACAACCTCACAACATCTATCATAAAGTCTTGCTATTTCTTTCCATGGCTGACAACAGTTGACATCATGCCTTGCACATCATCCACCTTTTATCCCGAGCAAGTCCCATTCCATCTCATTCATCTTGGTTAGTCCTAGACCTTACTGGGGGCAGCACCCTTAACACTTGGCTTCAGTGGGTCTCACACATGGTCTCATATATCATAAAAATCCAAAAAAATCAAATATTCTACCAAAAAAAATCCAAAAAATCAAATATTCGACAAAAGTCAAAAAAACAAAATATTCGACAAAAAGCCAAAAAGAATCAAATTTCCCGAAAAGACAAAAAAAATAGAACATTGTCAAACAGCCAAAAAATCCAAAACTACAAAAAACATAAAAATATCCAAATAACTCTCAAAATTCCCAAAAGTAGAGTCAAAATCAGTCAAAGTCAAGTAATATCTAGAATGGTCAAACTATGCGATCTCTGCACATTTTCTATGTAGGCAAGGTCATCATTTGATGTACCCCCGAGACCACCTAAGTCATTCTTTTAGGTATTTAATGCCAGTTGGTCATTTGAGTGTAGTAGGCGAGTTACTTGGTCCTTTCCAAGTTAGTCATGTTAGTCTCTAAAATCTGTTGTCCTTGATCATGGAATCAATTGAACTACAAGGTCTTTATGCATTTGCTACATAAGCAAGGCCATAATTGATGTTCCCTCGAGGCCCCCTAGGTTGGTGTTTTAGTGTCCGTCGGGTCAAATTAAAACATGCCAGTTAGTCTTCAATAAATGGGCATGTTAGTCCCATCTCTTTCAAACTACGTGGTCTCTGAGTGTATGAGTAGGCAAGGCCATCATCGATGAGCCCTTGAGGCCCCTAGGTCTAGTCCCTTAGGGTCTGTCGAGTTAGTCTTTGTCTCATCACAACATCCTAAATTAGACAAATCTTAAACAAAGCTAGGCACATGGTCAATTGGGTCATCTAGTCAACCTTGGTAAAACTCTAATAACAATGTCAAACTATCAATTCTTGGTCATTCTTAGGATATGTCTTTCTAGGGCATGACCCTTGCCACTTATTTTGCTTTAGAATATGTCTTTCTTGAGCATTGACACTATCAAGTGGCCTTTCAAGGGATCCTTTTAACATTGGGGATCAACACTCCCAACATCGACTCTATCTAGGATGTGTCCTTAAATTTAAATCCTTGAAATTTATCACACTTTAGCCTACCTGACACAAAACTAGGCTTCATCAACATTGACATTTCGACATTAATAATCTTGACATCCACAAACACTCTTGGTAAACACTTTGACAAACATTGTCTCTATATATGGTCACATCTGTCATTTGGTTTTTGGTCATGATACTAGCCACCTCGAGGATTTCCTATATAGGATTTAGAGGAGCAATGATGTTTCATGACCTATCTTTCTTTTTTGATGACTTTTTATGGTTGGTTGTGACAAAACGATTGGGGCACTTGGGCTCCTTGTATGAGTCATGATCCCTCCTTTTCTGTGACTGTTTGTTTTATGTGATGGCACGACCTTGCACACCATTGATTTATGTCATATCATGGTGTTTCTTGTCCATTGCACTAATCCGCCCAATGATGAATAATGCAACACCTATTTGTACTTTGGAAAAATATTGAAGGTTTTGTTCTAATACTAACATCCATGTCTTCCATGCTAACACTTCTTATTTCTTGCATTATGATGGCATCCTATGACACATAAAATAATAAACATCTCATATGCATATTCATATTAGAAGCATCATATAAGCATTATCATACATACATACATACATGTTAGATCATACATATACATTGCATTTGAAAATACCAAAAATATATATATCTATAGCATTTAGGAATCCATTGCGTTACATAGATAATACATTCATTTTCAGCCCATCTTACAACCATCATGAACCAAATGGAATATTCATAAATAATTACTACATTGCATATATTGGCATATATTTGCATTGAAATAAAATAACCTTACATCTCATAATCATAAGCATCTCATTATGATTATGAGATGTAAGGTTATTTTATTTCAATGCAAATATATGCCAATATATGCAATGTAGTAATTATTTATGAATATTCCATTTGGTTCATGATGGTTGTAAGATGGGCTGAAAATGAATGTATTATCTATGTAACACAATGGATTCCTGAATGCTATAGATATATATATTTTTGGTATTTTCAAATGCAATGTATATGTATGATCTAACATGTATGTATGTATGGATGATAATGCTTATATGATGCTTCTAATATGAATATGCATATGAGATGTTTATTATTTTATGTCTCATAGGACGCCATCATAATGCAAGAAATAAGAAGTGTTAGCGTGGAAGACATGGATGTTAATATTAGAAAGAAACCTTCAATATTTTTCCAAAGTACAAATAGGTGTTGCATTATTCATCATTGGGCGGATTAGTGCAATGGACAAGAAACGCCATGATATGACATAAATCAATGGTGTGCAAGGTTGTGCCATCACGTAAAACAAATAGTCATAGACAAGGAGGGATCATGACTCATACAAGGAGCCCAAGTGCCCCAATCGTTTTGTCACAACCAACCATAAACAGTCATCAAAAAAGAAAGATAGGTCATGAAACATCATTGCTCCTCTAAATCCTATATAGGACATCCTCGAGGTGCACCAAATTCTAACCAATATCTTTGACATGTGTCTATGTGACTTCTCCTCTGTATATATATAGTACGTTGGCCCCCAACTAGTGACCAACTAGTGGAATGAACACTGCAATGTGCTCCCAAGCCTAGACCATCAAAAGAGTGACTCTGTAGCTCATGGACTATCCTCACCGATACGCTATATCATGTAGCTAAAATTAAACAATCGCTAGCGAAAATTCCCCCCATGCATATAAAGAATCTATAGCCATCATCCCGACTAGCATCTCTCCCCATCCAACCAAAAATCCATGTCCTCGGTGGTTTGAAATGACTACCCCAACTATCAAAGTTCACAGTATACAATTAAATTGCTCGTATCACTATACCAATGTCTCCCATCTGATCTCATATCAGTCAATCCCCAAATCCCTGACATCCTCATATACATAGTAGGTGGTCAAAGCCTGATATCCCCAGCCTGGATTGTATCTGACCTACTCACCTAAGATTGATAGTCATAGGATCTTGTAGATGTCCTCTAATGTGATAGTAGCCTCTCTTGTAGGCAAATGAAATGAGCATGTCTTAGAACTCCATTTCTCAGCTAGCGTAGTTAGCATCCCCCTATTTTCCCTAATGATGGGAATGAAGGTAATATGATATAAGCCAAGATGCCATAACCTACACTTTTTAGAGTTGGTCAACTGGTCTCGCAAGCGATAAGTATCTGGTGGCCATGAATCTCATGTGTAAATCAGATCCAGATTAACCTGTGACCAACATGACAGACACTGCGTCAGTTAAACAACTTACCTCAACTAATTTTGCACATTTCATAAAAGAAAAGCAATTCTACTCTAGGGAAACTTTGTCACCAACCAATTGCATCACATAATTTTCACTTGCATTGCACAATGGTGAATACATCGCATGCTTTCATAGATGCATCATAGGATCCTAATTGTTTCGAATCCCTAAATCAATTGCGACCCGTGCCTACATTTGTGTCATTTCTTAAGTAGTTGCAACAAAGGCCTATCAACTACACATAATTATAATCAGTTGCATCACACATATGCAAATGCAGTTAAGAAACCTTTGGATGCATTGAACCCTAGCAATTGCACCACAAAACTTCAAATCCCTATCCTACCCTAGGCATGTTCTGATCACTTGTGTCGAATCACATGAAATTGTGTTGAGCTTGATACACTTGTAGCTATCCCCAAATGATGCAATTGACTGCTAAAATTTTAAACTACCTAAAAATGCATGAAATCAAAATTTGACAGTGGGTTTGTAGGCACTCATCGAATCTCCTGTTTCCTCTAGTCGTTTGAATTTCTGCACTCGATATGCTCTGTGCTCGCTATGGGGAACACACTCCATCTTCACTCAGAGCTCCTACTCTCCAAACTCCAAATGTGCAAAATGAGCCTTTGACTTGCCAATCTCCTACTTATACCTCCTAAAAATTAGGGTTTTAATATGGTTTGCGCTAGCTACACTTCGCTTAAGCCTTGCAACTACATTCTGTATACCCCAAGGGTCCTAAAAGTTATTTCATTCACCACCATAGCATTTCCTACCTATGAATTTGACTTTTCAAAACAATTTTCATTTTTCTAAATTTTTTTTGGAAAATTTACAAAATTCTTCCAAGGGGGCATAGGTCTACCTTGCTTACACTAGGGCACATTTGACTCAAATTTCTTTGACACAACGCGATAGACTACATTGTATCAAAGAGAGACAAAATGTAGAAACATAAAAATAACCTATGCCTGCAAGCTTTATTTTTCCATGACTCACCATTTTTCTTCTCAACATAATTAAAATATTTAATTATGTCCTATGGTCCAAATTCAACTATTAATTAAATATTTCTTAATTATTTAATTAATTCCTATCTTTTATTCCTCCTGATTAATTAAATAAATAAATTATATTTATTTATTTAAATGCATCACTAATTTCCTATGTCTCTATAATTAAATAAATTCCTAAATTTATTTAATTATTATTTGCTTTATCTTTTTCCTCTACAATTAAATAATTTTCATTAATTATTTAATTGTCCCTTTGTCTTTTCCTCCAAAATTTAAATAAAAATTCCCATTCCCATTTTCCCACCAAGTAAATAATTAGAAATCATTATTTATTGTGTTGGCCCCACCTCTTTTGAATTAAATTAATTTTTAACTCAAAACGTCAACACTGCCTCCTAAATCAAATAATTTTAAATTCTTATTTGATTCTTCAGAAACCTCTTTTTCCATGCCAATATCTTCTTGTCACATGCATTCCTGTCCATTGATTTAATTTTCCTAAAATTAAATCATAGCCCTCTATTTCAAATTTTACCCTGATTTTGACCTAACCCTAATTGCTAGTTGTAATATTCAATCTCAGCCTTCCATCTTAGGGAATTTGTCAACTGTTAATCAACGCCATTCATCCAAAAAAATGAATTTTATAAAAAGGAAATGTCAACTTCATTTGGACACTTCATGCTTGCAATTTCTAAGTCAAATCTTTCAATATTTTTGCTAAGTCTTTGTCATAGGTCAAAGTTTCCCATTAAAATATGAGGGAAAATGCTATTTATAGAAAAAATGGAGAAGGGGAATGGAGATGAATCATGGAGTGCATGAAGGTTTTTGTGAGATTGTTCCTTTGTTTATGCTTTTTGCTCCATTGTACTTCGTTATTAGCTAGGGTTTATTTTATTTATGATGTTTATTGCTAACCCAAATTTTTCCCTTAGTTACAACTATATCACTTATTACTAGAAAGTGACTTTAACTTCCATGATAATAATGTTGTATTTTGTAACAGTAATATTAAAATCATCATTAATTAATTTATTGATAAATGTATTATGATGCTATTGAAATTTAGCAGGGATGTTATGCCTTAGTTGATAGATTGATAAATTATTATATCTCGTTTACTGCTTCCTCCATAGATATTAATACTCGCATAATTTTAGTGATATTATTGGAATTAATAATAAATGGTTCTCTTTTGACACTGACATTTCTTTTGCTATCAACATTAACCTCTTGCCCTCAACACTGCAAAACCATAGACTAAAACTCCTGCAAGCCTCAGCCTTAAGGTGGTTTCCTTTTGCAATGGCTACCATATTACAATTTGTCTTCATGACATATCTCCTACACCACTTCAAAAGTAGGTACAAAAAAGAGGAGTTTGTTCAATGAATAGGAAACTGTATACTATTGCATGTGTCACCCTAATACTAGGGAAGATGACCAACGATATTAATAGTGATAGAGATGCTATTGGGGGGAATATGACACAATTCAAAAGGTTGCAACATACCTAGGATAGTTTAATCCCCTGTGGGTGAAGATGACATCCCAACTGCCAAGGTAACCCAATCAATTTGGCTGCTTCATTCAAAGATAAAAGGGTGATTATTCAAATATACTTGACTATGTAGATTTTTTTTTGTTTAAGATATATATCCCCCGATTCTCTCCCATATGCAGAGAAAGTGCAACATGAAAAAAACTAAGTTCAGTGTAATTGGTGGCAATATTAATTGGGGCCTTGCAATGGTGAACACTCCACTAGGCGTATGACCAAACTTAAATGGAAAGAAAGATACTTTACCATTAGTGGAACATTTATATAGGTGTGTGATCAGAAGAAAAATTATGACATTCAAGTTTCTCCATCAGAAGTAATCTGATTTCTAATGCAAGCCATAGTCATAGGGAGAATGTTGACACCTCAGCTAAAATTGGGTGCCTTCCAGGGGCGTGATAGGAGGAACAAATTTTGAATGTAAATATAGCCTGTAACCAAATGATACATTGGGAAATGAATGCCCATCTTCATGTTGGAAATGTGTCTCAGCTTACTGGCATAATAATAGTAGCAAATAGTGTTCAGTTGGTCTTTATCAGCAAGATAGTTCTTTATCGGCGTGACCTCATATGGAGTCTTCAATGTTGGACCGAAAGCTTGGTCTATTGATGGGTTGTTAGCAAGAGATCCCTCTATTAACATAAGTTTATTCAGTGTCTCCTCGACATGCCAATGCTAAGACAGAAGTTTCATGTCGTAGAGACTGTGGGTGTTCGGTGAGACATTGTGAAATGTCTCATCGACATCCAGAAGAAGTCTTGACCAGTCTTGTTGATGTGACTTAGATTAATCAGTGTGAATTTGATATAAGTCTCTTAGAAATTCTTGAAGAAGTCTTGTCCATTCTCGTCGGTGAGACTTGGGGTGTTCGGTGAGACTTTAGGGAAACTCTCTTTGACAAAGGTTGTCACGTTGATGATCTATGGTGGGACTTGAGCTATCAGGTGGATAGCGATAGGTGATTAAAGGCAAGCTGACTTGGCCATAGGGACCACATCGACATGTGTGACCTTCATTGATATGACATCCTCATATCGGTGAGAGACAACTTGTTGTCTCACCAATATGCTGATACACAGGTGGTAAAGCGAACGTCGACAAGACCTTTAGAGATCGGTAGGAGATGCTGAGATCTCTCATTGACATGTTGAATCTACTCAGTGGTGTATTGTGAATAGCTCGCATCAATGAGACTTGAGATACTCGATGAGAGAATGGATATTGTCTCATCAATGGCCAGTTATGGTAACTATTGTGTGACGGTTGGTCTACGAGATGGCCTAGGATGTAGAATGATTGGTGTTCTCTCAGGAAATTATTGAAATGAAATTATGCAATTATAACCATGATTAGATTGAGAGTGTTTTGATGAGAGAATGAGGTTGATTAGGGAAATGTTATGTTGCTTGAATTGACATTGTAATTTGACATCTGAGAAGCACAAACTGTAACTTTGTATGTGGACTTTGTTCACTGTAATACAAAGTGTTTTTTCTTGGTGTGGTGGGTTTTTTTTCTCTCGAAAGGGTTTTCCCACGTAAATATTGGTGTCCACTTTGTGTTTATTAAATTATGTTCTTATCTGATATTCCTTTAATGTGCATCTCTAATGTACTATAATTCAAAATTGAACCATTTGTCTACATTCTCCTCTTAGAATTGTCATTAGGAAAGTGATTCGACACCTTTTCTTTCCTTACAAGTGGTATTAGGGCTTGGCCAGTTGTATTATCCTTGTGGGTTAGAGGAGTTTTTTGTACCAATTCTAAAGTGGGATTCCTGTAGAGGAATTTGGTAATCTTAATTGCAAATTAAAATGGTGAGCACATCAGGGAAGATAGAAATTGAAAATTCATTGGTGGAAATTTTGAGTTGTGGAAACTCAAAATGGAAGACCTATTGGTGGATAGAGATCTCTGGATTGCTGTGTCTGGGACTAAACCTTAAGGCATGAAGCAAGAAGATTGGGACCTCACAGACATAAAATACAAAGGGTTAATAAGACTATGTCTAGCATACTATGTTCTCTTGAATGTTCATGAGGAGAAGTCCGCATCTTGTTTGTGGAAGAAACTTGGTGAAATTTATCAGGGAAATTACTTGGTGAATAAGTTATTCTTGAGGATGAAGCTGTACTCTTTGAAAATGGAGGAAGGGGAGTCTGTGGCTGATCTTCTAAATAAATTCAATATGCTCATTGTTCAGTTAACATCTGTAAGTGTGAAGATAGATGATGAGGATTTTTGTATGCTTTTGTTATGTTCTTTTCTCGACTTGTGGAATCATTTAGTGATGGCTATAGGGAGCACAACAACCACTTTAAAGATGGAAGATGTGGTTGCTTTATTGCTATCAGAAGAAATGTGAATGAAATCTTCTAAGATGGAAAAGGAGGCTCTTGTTGTTCGAGGAAAATCGAAGGAGAAAGGCAAGAAGAAGGACAAGAAGTCAAGATCAAAATATCAAGGGAGATCAAAGTCTCCTAGCAAGAAGTCCAAGGTGAAAGGATGGAATTGCGTGCAGCCTAGTCATGTCCATAAGGATTGCAAAGAGGAGAAAAAAAGAAGAAGAAAAAAAATTCTTTGGATAATGATTCTTCTCATAGCGATGCAGATGCCTTCATTGCAGCCTTGGAAACTCAGGCATCCGATGATTTCTAGTTGATTGAATCAGGTGCATACTTTCAAATGACATCTCATAGAGATTGGTTTACGAAATATGAAAAGTATGCTGGTGGAAAGGTGTATCTGGTAAGTGACTCATCTCTAGAAATCGTTGGCCATGGAAGAGTCAAAATTCAATTTCCTAATGGAAGGATCAAAGGGATTGATGGCATAATGCATATACCAGGTTTGGCTCAAAATTTACTTTCTGTTAGAAAGCTGAATGATGCTGGCGTGCAAGTTTCATTCTCGAATTGTGGCTATAAGACGACTAGAGGATCGATGGTGCTAGCTAAGGGTGCTCGAATTGGTAATTTGTACAAGCTAGACACACATGTTGTTCAATGTAACAGTGTCTTTGAAAAGTCAAGCAAGACTGCTTGAGTAGAGAAGGAGATTGAAGTTCCTCTAGGGGAAAATTCTTTGGAGGTGAAACTTCCTATAGAAAAGATCATACTTTAGCATCAAAGGCTCAACCACATTGGTGAGAAAGGCTTAAAAGCTTTGAAAAATAAAAACTTGGTTGAAGGGCTTGATGACTGTAACCTTGAGTTCAATTTTTGTGAACATTGTATATATGGAAAACAACATCGTGTTTCATTTTATTCTAGTCATAAATCTTTTGGTGTTCTTGATTATATTCACTCTAATGTTTTTGGTGTAGTAAATGTTCCTTCTTTATCAAAATCAAGATATTATGTTTTTTTATTGATGATTATTTGAGAAGGGAATTTGTGTACTTTTTAAAAAGTAAATAAGAAGTGTTCAGTTTGTTTACAGAGTTTAAAAACTTGGTAGAAAATTGGACTGGTAGAAAGATTAAATGCCCGAGGATAGATAACAATGGTGAGTTTTGTTTTGAAAATTTTGAAAGGTACTAAAAAGACCATGAAATAAAAAGGAATAATATGAAACCTTACACTCTACATCAAAATGGAGTTGTTGAAAGGTTGAACAGGACGTTGATGGAAAAGGAGAGAAGCATGTTAAGCAATGCTAGTTTGGAGCCAAAGTTATGGGTTGAGGCTGTGGCTACAACATGTTATTTAATAAATAGATCTCTCTCTTTGACACTTGTTGGAAAAATCCAATGGAAGGTTGGTTTGATAAGAATCCCTCTTTAAGACATGTGATAGTCTTTAGCTGTGAGACATATGCTTATGTGCTGAATGAGAAAATATCTAAGTTAGAAAATAAATTTGTAAAATTTAGCTTCATTGGCTTTGACATTGGTGTGAAAGGATACAAGATTTGGAATCCTGTGATTGAAAAGGTTGTATATAGAAGAAGTGTAATCTTTCATGAGCTGAAATCGTCTTCAGTGGATCCACAGTCAGAGATGAAAGAAGAAAAGAAAAGTGATGTAGTTGAAATTCCTCAAACTCCAGATAAAGAGGAACTGCAAAGTGTACCTGAAATTGAGGAGAGCTCAAGAAGCTCTGAGAGTTTTGAAGAAGAAGAACCACAATCTCAGCCTCAGCCTATGAGGATTTCTACACATGAAGAGTGACAACCTAAAAGGTATGGTTTTTCCATGTTGGATGAAAATTGTGCCTATGCTTTGATCAAAAAAACTGATGAGCCTAGGACTGTGAAAGAGGCTATAGAAATTTCTAATTCAAATTCTTGGTTGGAAGCCATGAGTGAGGAAATGAAATCATTAGGGAAGAATGCAACTTGGGATTTGGTACCCTTGCCCAAAAGACGAAAGCCTGTTGGCTGTAAGTGGGTATTCAAAAAGAAAATTGGTCTAGATGGTAGTGTTGAAAAGTATAAAGCTAGGTTGGTTGGGAAAGGTTATTCCCAGGTAGAGGGAATTGATCATGGCAAAAAAATTTCCCCTATAGCTAAGCTAACATCTATCAGATTTCTTTTGTCACTTGCAACAGTGTATGACTTAGAGATTGAATAGATGGATGTGAAGACAAAATTTCTTCATGGAGATCTTGAAGAAGAAATTTATATCTCCTAGCTAGAGCACTTTGTGGAAAAAGGTAAAGAAAATTTGGTTTGCAAGTTAACGAAATATCTATATGGTTTAAAACAATCACCTAGAATGTGGTACCAAAATTTTGACACGTCTGTGTTGTCATTGGGACTTGTAAGATCTAAATTTGATCATTGTGTGTACTTCAAAACTGAAAATGATCGAGGGCTTATTATTTCCCTAGATGTTGATGACATGCTATTCGTAGGAAATAGTAAGACTATGATTTCTTATCTAAAATCTCAATTGTCTGAAAAGTTTGAAATGAAAGATCTTGGTGCAACAAGGTATATTCTGGGGATGGAAATAAAAAGGGATAGAGGATTAGAAAGCTTTGGCTCAACTAGAGTAAGTATATCAATACTATCCTAGAGATATTTATCATGATTGATTGCAAGCAACAAGTTGTTCTAGTGTTGCAGGGAACATAGTTGTTTGTTGAAGATTGTCCAAAATATTCTACCGAGATGGAGGACATGACCAGAGTGCCTTATGCAAGTGTATTTGGTAGTTTAATGTACACAATGATCTGTACAAGGCAAGACATTTCCCAAGCAGTGGGAGTTCTTAGCCATTTTATGGAAAATCCAGGTAGACCACACTAGGATGCTGTGAAAAGAGTTTTTAGATATTTAAAAGGTACTTCTTAGCACACTTTATGTTATCATGGTAACTCGATTGGATCATAGAGATCCATCAACATTCGAGGTTATGTGGTTTTTGATTGGGCAGGGGACATTAACAGTAGAAAATCCACTAATGGGTACATCTTCACATTAAATGGTGGAGCAATTAGTTGGATGAGAAAGTGACAGGTTGTAGTTGCTTTATCTATTGCAAAAGTAGAATATATGCAGAAAAATACACCTGCAAAGAATCCGTTTGTCTTAGATGTTTGTGTTATGATATTGGGTTCAATGCAAGGAAAATTTCCGTTTCCTGTGACAGTCAGATTGCTATTTGTTTGGCAAAAAATCCAACTTTCCATGCCGGGATGAAACATATTGATGTGCAGTATCATTTTGTATGGGATATGGTGGAGGATGGAAAGGTTAGTCTTGAGAAGGTGGATACTTTGGAAAATGTTGCAGATGCATTAATGAAACCAGTAAGCAAATACAACTTTAGGTGGTGTGAAAATTCGATTAGCCTTGGGGCCTATGAAATTTAGTAATCTCGGATTTGGATTAAGCCAGTAAGCCTTTGTCAAGTGAGAGCATGTTGGAAATGTGTCTCAACTTACTGGTGTAATAATGGAAGAAAATAGTGTTCAATTGGTCTTTATTGACAAGATAGTTTGTTGTCGGTATGACATCATATGGAGTCTTCAACGTTGGACTGAAAGCTTGGTCTATTGATGCTAAGCCATTGCGGGTGTTTGATGAGACATTGTGAAATGTCTCATTGACATCCGAAAGAAGTCCTAACTAGTCTTATCGATGCGACTTCGACTGATTGGTGTGAATTTGACAAAAATATCTTAGATATTCCTGAAGAAGTATTGTCCATTCTCATTGGTGAGACTTGGGGTGTTTGATGAGACTTCACGGAAAATCTCTTCGACAAAGGTTGTCATGCCGATGATCTGTGGTGGGACCCGAGATGTCAGGTGGATAGAGGTAGGTGATTCAAGGAAAGCTAACTTGACCATAGGGACCACATCAACAAGTGTGACCTTCATCAGTATGACATCCTCATATCGGTGAGAGACAACTTGTTGTCTCAATGATATGCCAATACACAGGTGGTAAAGTGGACATCGACAAGACCTGTAGAGATTGGTAGGAGATGTTGAGATATCTCATTGACATGTTGAATCTGCTCGACAGTGTATTGTGAGTAGCTCACATCGATGAGACTTGAGCTACTCGGTGAGAATAGATATTGTCTCATCGATGGCCAGTTATGGTAACTGTTGTGTGATGGTTGGTCTATGAGATGGGATGGGATGTAGAATGATTGGTGTTCTCTCTAAAAAATGCTGAAATGAAATTATGCAATTGTAATTGTGATTAGATTGAGAGTGTTTTGATGAGAGAACGAGGTTGATCAAGGAAATGTTATGTTGCCTAAATTGACATTGTGATTTGACATTTGAGAAGCACAAACTATAACTCTATATGTGGACTTTGTTCACTGTAATACAAAGTGTTTTTACTTGGTGTAGTGGGTTTTTCTCCCGAAAGGGTTTTCCCACGTAAATACTGGTGTCTACTCTATGTTTGTTAAATTTTGTTCTTATCTGATATTCCTTTAATGTGCATCTCTAATGTACTATAATTCAAAATTGAACCATTTGTCTACATTCTCCTCTTAGAATTTTCATTAGGAAAGTGATTCCGCACCTTTGCTTTCCTTACACTTCAAAGATATGTAGCTCGTGACTGGCATATAGGTTTTTTTCTTGCAGATTGTTGACATAACCAATTGACACAAGAATGTTTAACTGTACATTCAGCTAAGAAAAATGAACCTAAGGTTTATCCAACCTCACAACCACTTAACCTAAGTGCATTCCAAGTATGAAATCAACTCGAGTTCCTTTTAGAAGGAATAAGTTGTATGTTGGATCCCATGAAAATGGATTGGTGATGGAAACATTTGACTCCATCCTCAGATTTGCCAAGAAAATTGAAGATATCACCAAGCCTTGTGATGGTTGGCCAAAAAAAAAGAATGGAGCATTGGCATGGAAAGTTGTCTTAGACTAGCAACCCACTCAACCACCATTACTATGATCAATTGTATGGGTAACACTTACTACTTTACATAATAGAGTATATGGTCATGATAAAAGTATGTTTGTAGCATATGGTAAAAATATATAGAAAGCTCTACTTTCCACATTCTCAGAGCACTTAACTAAAGTAACTAGGTTTCCCTAAAGGCCAATCTATGGTGAGAGTTAGCAGGAAGAAAGGAGGGCATAATACTCCACTTTCTTTGTAAGATTTTTAGCTTGAATGTTCTCATTAAGAGTATAAATTCATTTTATTACTGAAATTATCTACATTTGTCACCAAAATAAGAAATACAAAAGTTTAAATGGTTTAATGCCTCAGATATAAATATTCTTCTACACTTATCTCCTATCCTTTATTTATTCTTCTTTTATTTATATAAGATTTAGGTTTCGGTCCAAAACATTACATTTTATTGAACAATACTCCACTCATAACTCTAGTTTCCTTCCATTGCTTACTCTGAAGTGAAAAGAAGATAGGGAACTTGGGTACAAAAATAATAGAATCATTTTGACATACATTCATTTACTGGTTTACTTTATTTTGAAAATAAATATGTTATGAACTTCACTCATGATAAGAAGACACCTAGTAATATATAGGAACAAAGAAACATATGAATATATACAAGAAGACTCTCATTGCATCTTTTAACTGAAATAAAAATCATTCTTATATGCATTCATTTACTGTTTTATTCTTTTGACAACATATTAAGTTGTAATCTCTAAATTTAGAATAACCCCCTTTATCTTTCTTGCAAGGTAAATGCATTGTACTCTAAAAACAAAAAGATGTGCCATTTACAATTTAGCAACATGAAACCTACCAAGCTACTCATATATGCTTCACAAAAAAATATATCACACTCCTTTAAACCAACAAATGAATTGAAGTAATTTTTTTTTAAAATTAACATTTATTCTTTTAAAATGAAATACACATTCTCTTAAATTAAAGGATGATTAAATTGATTTAACAAGTGTTTCTTTTCATCTCTAGTTATAGAGTCACATCATCATGCAATATACACCTCATTCACACATATACACTTTTCTCTCACATCTACCAGGGTGAAGCCATAATAGTGGTTTACAATTTGAGTGAGGAAGGAAAAATTTCAAAAAATTCACCCATGCAAAAAAAAATTGTTTTGAGGGGTTTGAGCGAACTCAAGGTTTGAATGAACCCCAAAGGGGTTCGCTTGAACCAAGGTTTGAGTGAACCCCTTTACATGTGGAACCTACATTTCCACATTGTGGAAAGGGGGTTCAAGCGAACCCCCCTTAGGTTCGCTCGACCCCCCTTTTCCCACCTTCCCACCCTCCAACACAAAAAGACTCCAGATTTTTTCACTTCGAAGCTCGGTTTGAACATGAAAATGGTAGAATCTTCACAAACCTAGCTAGAATCAGGTAGTCCTCAGAATGAGCTATCCAATGAATATATTTTTGATATGTTTTGGTTTTATTATGTATATTTTTTTTTAGTTTTATTAAACATAGGTTTTTCATCGAAAAATGAAGGTCTTTGTTTTGCACATGTGGAAAAATAACAGATTATCAATTTATTGTTTTGAAAATTATGAGTGCACCAGATATTGAAGTCCTTGATCCAACAAAAAAAATGAATTTTGATATATACAAAAAAAGTTATGCGTTATACGATTGCGCTATGTCTGAATTGTAATTGGTTTGACTTTGAAACTTGATTAAAAAAAAAAATTTCAATAAAAAACTATCTAACCAGGTGGAAACACTAGATATCGGAGTTACAAATCTAAATTCGAAAGAATTAGAATTTTATCCTTCATGGAAAACAATTTATGCGTTATACGGTGTGCATCACTTTTTTAAAATGTTGTTTTCTGAAAAAACTAGTTTTCATGGGAGATGGAAAAAGAAGTGCAATCTGATTCCAAATTTTTTGAAAAAAATATCTTTAGAATCTACAAACAAAATTTGACGAGACTCTAGTTTGCATCATCTTCAAATTCCTCATGGTTTAGCCACTATAGGTGTCTGAATGTGAAGATTTAGTTAAAAATAATAATTTCAGTGTCCAATTTGGCCAAAAATTGTAAACCACTATTGTGGGATCACCCACCAATAAAGGTAGTTACATTTTTTTGAGGTTATCTTTACCTCATATAAATAATGACAAGACAAAATAGGTGACCATTTCCAAGCTTGAAATAATTCTCATAGCCTTCTCCAACCTACACAAAACACAAAAACATCCTCCATAGCCAAGGTAGTGCTCACCTCCCAACCATAGGTTTTCTCACAAACCACCCTCGAGCTAGGAGGCAACCAAGGGAACTGGGTATACACAAAGAACATTCCAACAAGCCATATAAATACACATGAAACATACAACAAATTTCACTCCCTCCTAAGGGGTTTATCACATAACTTAAGGATTCATTACAAATCCAACATGGGGAATGGAGGGTGGACAACACACTCCATATGGGGACTCAAAAGAGAACAACAAGAATACAACCATTATCATAATTTCATCTCTTCACATGCAAACCTTCCACCATAACTCCTCTTTCATGAAAGACCCATAACACCAAAACCATTGCTACCATTTCATAATTTGCATATGAGTACTCATACCCTTTTTAAGTCTCTCCTTTTAAGGAGGAACTAAACATCCCCATGGAGCTTCCTACTCCATACCATCCCCAATGAGGGATGCTCTACCCAAATTTTGGGTGAGACTATCCCTATACAACCCTTTTCCCACCACATAATACACATTCAACAACACAAGAAAACAAACACTAAAAGTATTTTAAAACAAACATACAATCTCATCTGATTAAAACATAGAGAAACAAGAATAGAATGGTAAAACTACCTCCAATCCAAGCTTAGGGAAATATGGGTTGAAGATCCACACAAATCTTCTTCTTCCAAGCTTTTTCTTCAATCCCCTCAACCCCTAAAATTCAACCAAAATCAAGAATGAAAAAAGAACCCCCATAACCCTTGTTTTGAGTTTGTTTTATAGGAACTCAAGTTTGAATTACTCTGAATAGGGAGCTGACATTTGTCAACCTCCCATTCACTCTCCTAGGCACGCTCACCCATGTGTGAGATCTTGGGTGCCTTCCAAGGAAACTTGGAGAAGTGGGAATGGAAAGAGACTAGTCCCCATCCCACTTCCCAAAACCTTATTTTCGTCAAAGCCCTTAAAGGCCTAAAAAAGAGTGTCCAATATTGAGACTGACCCAATATTTTGAGCTAAAAAGGTACCTAACCCATAGGTACCTACCCTAGGGACCTTAAACCCATAAGAAAACTTAAAAAATACCACTTTTCAATCCCCAAAAAGTGCCTAAAAGTTCAAATCCGAGTTTGTCTACTTGGATGGACAACTCACCTCCTAGATGGATTGATATGTCAATAAAAATCAATTTACAAAAATTCACAATTTACATCACGAATAAAATACATCACAAAACGAAACTATAGTCCCTCCAAATGGACTATAGTTTGGTTTCATTGGTTAAATTACTTAGGGTTCCCAAGGGTTGCCTCTAATTCCATTTGGCCATGGAAAATGTACTTGCACACTTGATGCACACGTTAATCCATCCAAGTAAATCGTATATATATATTAAATCAAAATAATTGAATCCCACGATTACATTCACAAAAATTTCATAATTCATATAGCATAAAGATCCCATAACATAATTGAAAAACCATTAGCCACCTATCTTATCCCATTTTCATTAACCTTAATTTTCATATTCATCCAATTGCAACATGATTGGTTTACACCACTTGTTTCATTCATTCATCATTAAGCTTCTAGACTCAAATTAGATAAACTCAATAACCATCATAAAATTAGATCAATCATCATAGTCAACTAACTAAGCATGTAGCATAATAAAAATCAAATCATCATATGAACTTAAATGTTTAAATATCCTATCACCAATGGTATCAATAGGCATGGTCAATAACCAAACTCAGAATAATCCAAGTACTAGATGTATCATAGGGGTGGGCCTCACAAATATGCACTATATATATCTATATTATCCATAATAGAGATGCATATAGATGTATATGTAGATAATATAATATAGATATATACATAATTAAAATTTTATTTTTGCAATTCAATATATATTTTTAAATTAATAATTTTAGTTGACCATCCAAAATTATGTGGTTAAAGACACACTTTTGAATATTAATGTTCATCAAAATTTATTATAAGAAATGATTGTCTAAATATTAGTAGGAGTCGATAACATTTGCATTAATGTTAGCTTATGTTTCTTGAATCTTGTCACATCAATAAACAAAGGTCGATGATGATCAAGGGATTTAAGCAAATTTCTTTTTGTTTGTATTAGGTGTAAAATGGTGTTTCCTAAAACTTTGGCTGATATATATTATCCATAATAGAGATTCATATATCTATATATATATCTATATATATCTATATATATATCTATATATATCTATATATATATATCTCTATATATATATGTAGATAATATATATATATATATACATAATTACAAATTTATTTTCGCAATTCAATTTTTTTTGTTAAATTAATAATTTTAGTTGACCATCCAAAATTATGTGGTTAAAGACAAGCTTTTGAATATTAATGTTCATCAAAATTTATTATAAGAAATGACTGTCTAAATATTAGTATGAGTCAATAACATTTGCATTAATGTTAGCTTATGTTTCTTGAATCTTGTCACATCAATAAACAAAGGTTGATGATGATCAAGGGAGTTGAGCAGATTTATCTTTGTTTGTATTAGGTGCGAAATGGTGTTTCCCAAAACTTTGGCTAATATATATTATCCACAATAGAGATTCATATAGATGTATATGTAGATAATATATAGATATATACATAATTACAATTTTATTTTCGCAATTCAATTTTTTATTTTTTATTCTTTTAAATTAATAATTTTAGTTGACCATCCAAAATTATGTGGTTAAAGACAGGCTTTAAAATATTAATGTTCATCAAAATTTATTATAAGAAACGATTGTCTAAATATTAGTAGGATTCAATAAAATTTGCGTTAATGTTAGCTTATGTTTCTTGAATCTTGTCATATCAATAAACAAAGGTTGATGGCGATCAAGGGAGTCGAGCTGATTTATTTTTGTTTGTATTAGGTGCAAATTGGTGTTTCCCAAAAAATTGGCTTTGATATATGTATTGTAAAGTCAACAAATGTAGATTAGTTATGTTCACTTCTCCACCATGTGATTAATCTCTATCGTTTAATTACATGTTTAATTATAGTGGTAGATTAGTGTTAGATAAAATGATAAGCATATTATATTGATGTAGTTACATATACTTGTTCATATGTTGTGAATAATTTTGTATGGTTTAATTACATGTATGAATAGATTGAAAAACTTGATTGTTAATATTTTTTTAGTGTCATTGACCATATATTCAACAAGAATGTAAGGTAGAGTGTGGAGATCGACAAGATACATGAATAGTGAACCATAAAGGCACTCAAAGATAGTGAAGAATAGACACGAACGCATAAAATTTAAAGGAAAAGAAATAATAGACAAAAACCATTAAATGCAGAGAACAACAAAGAATAGATATTAAGTGAAAAAATGCAGAGATAGAAAAAAATATAAAACAATACTGTAAAAGATATAAGAACTTAAAAATTCCTTGCTTCTTGTTTGCAATATGATAGACATTAATCTTGCTACTACACACAGATTTGGTATTTAACAACCATTCTAAATAAATGAATAAACAACACAAAAGATGAGTATGTAAAAGGTATAGGAACTTACATATTCCTCCTTTTTGGCTTCCAATATGATAGATATATACCCTCTCAATAGAAATGGATTTGATAGACATAAATCTCTACATGATAAGCCATTAATGATGCCTACAATTCAGTCCTTTCATGATAGATGAAAATTAGGGACTAGTAAATGCAAGGAAGAAGAAACAATATTAACCCATAAAATGCAGAGATGTAAAAGACTATAAAAGGAAACTATAAAAGATATAGGAAATTAAAAATGGATCTTTCTTTGCTTGCAAGATAATAGATGTAAACCCCGTCAAAAAGCAAAGATCTCACTCTCATCATACAATCCAAGCAAATTAATAAACAACAAAAAAATGATAGTGTAAAAGATATAGGAACTTACAAACCTCTCCTTTTTTGCTTTCAATATGATAGATGTAAACTACATCAATAGACCTAGATTTCACCCTCATCAAACAATCTAAGAAAATTAATAAACAAAAAAAATGAGAATTAGAGACTCTATACGCAGAATGACCTCGTTAAGACGACGCACCTAAACAAACAGATTAGGTGTGAGGACATGACTATGTCAAATAACATTAGAAAGGCATGAAATATTTTGCAATAGCTAGAAACTGTTAGGAATTGATTAAATTATAAAATGGTAGTGTAAAATATATAAGAACTTATAAATGCGTTGTTTTTCACTTCCAATATGTAAACCATAAACCTTGTTAACATGGATAGATTGTTATCCGCATCAAACAATCTCAACAAATGAATAAACAATGCAGAAAATGACACTGTAAGAGATATACGAACTTACAAATGTCTATTTTTTTACTTCGAAAGTGGTAGATATAAACCTTCTCTTGGTAGACACATATTTCAATGACATCAAATAATTCATAGGGTTTTTGAATAGACCATATTACCCATAAAATAGATATAAAATCTCTCAATAGATCAGATTATTGAACAAATGAGAATGTCAAGAATGAGTGAAGAAAAACATTTATTCTATATTTTATGGTAGAGGAAATTGGGGAATCGAATTGAGAGCACAATGATTACAGGTGGAGGAAACAATTTCTTGTGATTTCAAACAACTGGGTGGAGGAGAGAAGAGACATTAACAATTGGGTGATAACATTTGATTTTTCCCACGAAGATCAAGTTACTACATACAACAGGGTAGCTGGTGGTATGTGGCAAGGGTATCAAAACAAGATCAACTTCTTTCAAACCAGATCAACTTCTTTCTAATTATACTCCTATTTTGATCTTGAAACAAATTCATTTTTTAATTTATAACTTTGCCTCAAAGATGGTAGACATAAACGCTTTCAACAAACAAAGGTCAAAGCATTGCCAAACAATCTGAGCAAGTCAATTAACAAGACAAAAATTACAATGTAGAACATATAGGAACTTACAAATTCCTGCTTTTTTATTTCCAATATGATAGGAAAGTTGGTAGCCATAAACGATGTTAGCACACAAATATTTGAGCATCACCATTAATCACATTTGTATTCCAGTTTATTGATAATAAATGAAAATTACACACTATATATGCACAAGGTCATCATTAGAATGCTATACATGGATAGTAACAGTGTGTACGAAAGCACAACTATATCATAGAACATTAGGAATTCATGAAATATTTTCAATAGCAAGAAAACATTTGGAATTGATTTTTTTTTTAAATGTGAAAATCATTACAAAAAAGATGTAGTGTATTGATGAAATGTTTGTCATGTAGCAAATTGACCTGTAAAATATAGGCATGCAAAGAATTATAAAATGGAATTGTTAAAGATATAACAATGCACTACCATCTCAGTTTTCATACCCATCACAATAGATATAAACCCTGTTAGCAAACACAGACCAGGCATTGATCACACAATCTAAGCAAGTGAATAAACAATGCAAAAATGATAGTGCAAAAGAAATCAAAATTTTTGACTGGCTCGACTTTTGTTTCCACCATGATAGGAATTAACCCTATCAAGAGACAAAGATTTGGTCCTCATCAAACAATCTGAGAAAGTGAATAAACAATGCACAAATGGCAGTGTAAAAGATATAGGAACTTACACATGTGTCCTTTTTTGCTTCCTATAGAAGAAATTTAAACTTTCTCAATAGACGCAGATTTGAGCCTTAGCAAACAACCTCAACAAATGAATAAACAATGAAAATAATCATTTTCTCAACAAATCAAAAAATTCATACCATAAGCCATTAATGACACTTTCACTTCAGTCTATTTGCAATAAATGGAAATTGCAATGTATACATACATAATGGCCTTGTTAAAATTCCATGCATGGACAAAAAAACTGAATGAAAATCCATGACTATATCAAAGAACATTACAAAGCCATGTAAGATATTTGCAATAGAAACAAAACATTAAGAGTTGATTAAATTTTCCTCTTTCTGATGCTGAGAATAATATGTAGATAGAAAGATACGAAAGCAGGTGACAAATATAGGAAGAGTGCTCAAGTTCAAAGATCAAATGAATGAGTAATGGGTGTAACATAATACTATTTTCAATGTACATTAATTAACATCATATGCTAAGTCACAAAAAATAGTAAGCATGAATCAAAAGAAATGAATACATCAAACAACATTAGGAAGCTATGAAATATTTCCAAAAGCAACAAAATAGTAGGCATTGATTAAATTTTTCCTTTTCTCGTGCTAAAAATAATTTGCAACAGAACAAGACCCATCATAGATGCGAAGATGTGTAAAACTATAAAAAAACACTATAAAAGATATATGAACTTACAAAGGCCCCATTTTTTGCTTCCAAGATGATGAACATAAATCATGTTGACAAAGACCGATTTCACTCCCACCAAACAATCTAAACAAATAAATAAACAACACAAAAAATGACAGTGTAAAAGATATGGGTTCTTGTAAACACGTCCTTTTTCGGTTGCAATATGATAAATATAAACCCTTTGCATGGAGAAAGATTTCACCCTCATGAAACAATGCATTTATTCTCTCAATAGACCATATTACACATACAATAGATATAAATCCTCTCAATAGGCCATAATACGAAACAAATGACTTTGAGAATCCATAGGGCTTGCTAGGTCAACAATGCTAGGGAAATAGGAGTTGTGAAGATACAAAATGTATATATCGCAACTTAGATGAATTTGGATACATCATGTTGATTCAAAACCCGCTTGAGAATTCTAGTAAACTAGATCAACTTCTTTCCATTTCCCCCATTCTGAATTTGAAGGACATTGGTCTTGTTGGTGTTTTATTTTTCTAGCTAAGCTTTGAAACTCTCTAAGAGGTAGCCAATCTTTATGTTTAAGAATTCTCAAAGTTAGTGGCCAACTGACAAGATTCAGTCAAAGACTGAGATATCCTACACTTTGGGCTCTATGAAACCAAGGAGGGTGTTCCTATATGTGTTCACCAAAATGATTCATGCCTCAAGAATACTTCTATACATAGATACATTCATATCAGTGCACCTACATACCATCTACTAGGGTTTTGGCAAACCACAAAGTAAGAAAAACTATCTAGAGCTAGGAAAACTAATTTAATGTGAGATTTGCATCTCAAGAGAGATAAAATTTGATTTTAAAATGTTTTGACTTGGAACCCACACATTTACGGTGATAATTTTGTATGTTAAAAAGGGTCTTGAATGAATTAACCAGTGCCTCATTCAATTGGGTGGGAGTCACATAAAACATAACCCTGGTATCATTGAACTATCTTTATAATGCCTTACACCATAAGATTTTCCAATATTCAAAACAATAATCCTTAGCATATCCTAAGCACATTACCATAGACCTATAACTCCTTTTCAAGAATTTGATTAACTCATTAAGTTAAAGTAAGAAAATGAATCACACATTCAAATACAGCATTGAAGATGAATGAAGCAACCATTGATAACTTCATTCACAATCTGTCATACATACATAAGAGAGAAATTGCCTTAAATTTTTAGATTTCTTTCGATATCAGTAATTAAAAAAAAGCATAGTATGCTTATCTTATGTACATACCCAACCTAGAATGACTTCCTAGCTAAAACCTTCCAGATACTGCAATATATTTTATAACTATACACTGTCTAAATGTAAGGACTCAAAAAATATGACCCCAACAATTAGCCTTGAAATCTCCTTTATAGATCAGGAGAGTAACAAGCATCGGGATCAATTGTTGATTTCAACCAAATTTCATCTTTATCAAATGAAATTTTGATTACATTTCAAAATTCCCCATCATCAAAATGTAACCATACTACGAATAGAGGAATCAAAATGGTTACACCCCTGTAACCAGCCGAACAGAACAAAAGCCACCGCATCACCCACGTGCACGTCCACATCTGACCCAAACAACATAAACAACATAAGAAAAAGCACAACCCTAGAGACCATATCATCACCTTGCACCATCAACAACCACACAATCCCGATACAGGTGACCACTCATTGTTATCGCTTCAGTATGAAGCGAGACCATCATCTTACCTTTGTTTGCACCAACACTAGACCGAAAAAAAACACATGGTGCCACCACAACAATTGGAGAAGCTACGAGGACCTCCTCATCCGCTTCCACTAGCTCAATCAGGGCCACAAGGTAATCATGGTAGTTTGAATCAATTTCAGATCCTTCACCACCAGAGCCAGCATAAAGCTCAATAGGTGACTCGTGAAGTCCAGACCTCATCTCAACCCCAACCAACCTGTAGTCATCCTCAAATTCCCTCATTATTGGATAGTCCACCACTTCAGCCTGTATGAGTTGGGAAGGACCCAACACCTTCAACAACTGCCCTAGAAGCACCAGGAATTGTATTTTGTTCAATTGGTTTCTCCTCCCGCTGCAAATTCTTCACACCCATCCTAACGCTTCTTCGTAATGGGGAAACAAGAACCATCAACTTATCCATCCTATTCACGAGTTCAAAACTCAGCAAGAAAACCAATTACCTACAAAAAAACACAAACTCAAAAATACAATGATGCTAATGAGCAATTAGTAGGCATTTATCGAACAAGCTGGTGTAGAGAACATTAATTCCTCCAATTGTAGTACGAGAAAGTGAGCAATTAGTGGCTGACATTGCTACCACAAAATATCTCCAAGCTCATGGAAAACTTTGTACAACCCATCATGATTACCAGGTGAATACCGCTTGCACACATGGAAATTAGGATGAGATCCATTAAAAAACCTATGCCATTAATGAATGTAACTTGTAGAGTGAAAATAATCATCACATGGGTGGATTAAATTTTTTGAATTTAGACCGTCGATGTGATAAGGACCTATCATTTTGGATGACTCAGATCAAGTCAAAGATCATTGAAAACCCACATCACCACTTGGAAAACCCATCAGCCAATCACATACCCCAGAGCTAGGCAACGTGTCACCAGCTCACACACCTTGCGATACTTTCAAAAACATTAATCTGATCGTGCAAGGCTGGTGAGGGACAGTCATAATTAATCCATGTCATTAAACAACTGCTGTTGATTTGACACCCATTTGTCACTATTGGCGCATCGAGATAGGCCCCATTCCATTGTACGCGATGGATGGAAACTTCACGCATACCTCGCACCACTTTAGTGACATCAACAAGAAACCTTACAAGGTCTGCGAGGAACGATCTAGATTTGAACCATTTGATCCGATGGCCTGTCAATTTGCACATGGAAAAAAGGTTATTTATAACAATGGGGCCGACTAGGAAAATGGGAAAAGATCCTCGGAGGCACGAAATTTTAGGCCAAAGTCTAAACATTGGGAAAACCCACCCGTTTTAGGGAAAAATAATATTAAAACGCGAACATGAAGAAAGAACTGACAGGTCGAGTAAAGGGGCCGGTAATAGCATGACATACAAGGTTCAGCTAAACAACTTAAAAGACCAGCAACCCATAATAATAGGTCAACACAAAATTATAATGTGAGGGTTTATTTGATAAAAACAAATTTCAGCATGGGTAACAAAATCCTAAACCCTAAAAATTAGACCCCCAGTCATGAAAGATGAACAAACACACCCAAAACCAGGCAAAAGTTTGAAAAATTTTTAGAAGTCCCATTAGGCCTTTTACTTTGTAATTTTGTTTCAAAGATGCTATACATAATCCTTGTCAACAATCATAAATTTGAGTCTCTTAAACAATCCGAGCAATTGAATAAACAACAAAAAAATTGCAATGTAAAAGATATAGGAACTTACAAATGCTTGCTTTTTTATTGCAATATGATGGATACAAACTTTGTCAATAGACAAATATTTCACACTCATCAAACAATCTCAACAAATGAATAAACAATGTAAATAATCCCGTGCTCAACAAGCTCAAAACTTTACACCACAAGCCATTAATGACACTTGCACTTGAGTCTATTGACAATAGATGAAAATTAGTGACTATATATTACGCATGTGCTAAAGACATTAATTTTTTCTTTTGTCTAACCAGTGTTAATTTTATAAAGTTCATTTTCATTTTTTTTGCCTGGAACTTACAACAAAATATATGTATAAGTTTTTTTCAAAATTGAATTTATGTTTTCTCTAAAGAACTTGACATAGAAAGGGCAATAGTGAATACCTTTTTTTGGTACTGTTAGCGCTATGGTGGTGTTGTTAAAAGAAGAAACTTTGAAAAGAATTGTTGGTACAATGCACCAAATAAGGATATTAAAGAGTACTTTCTTAGGCTATAAAGCTTCTTGGTGTCTAAGCAAATACATCCATTTTGATATTCATTCTTGGTGTCATGGACATAAGTTTTCCATTCTATTCTAGTTTTATTCATGCCATGCACCTTTCATAATTCATATTCTTAATACCTTTTGTGAATGTAAGTGGGATTGCATGTTATTTATGTATTTCATTTCAGAATAAGTGAGGCACATTCATAGCAGGAACTTCATGCGAGTTTATGGTTTTAAGGGTTAGGGTTTAGGTTTTAGGGTTTAGGGTTTTAGAGTGTAGGGTCTAGGGATTAGGGTTTTTGGTTTTAGGGTTTTAAACCCTAAACCCTAAATTATAAACCTATATAAGCCTAAAACCTAAAACCTAAAATCCTAAAACCATAAAAACCCTAAATCCAAAAATCCTAATAGTGTGAATGTGCCTCACGAATTTGCCTCACCTATTCTGAAATGAAGTGCATAAGTAGCATGCAATCCTAATTACAGTCATAAAAAGTATTGACCATATAAATTATCAAAAGTGCTTGGCATGAATAAGAGTACAATAGAATGGAAAGCTTATGTCCATGACAGAAAGAATGAATGGAAAACTAGATGGATTTGTTTACACACGAACAGTGTCATATTTCATCGCCGTCAAACTATTAAATACCAAACTATTATGTTTATTCATTTGTTCATATTGTTTGATAAATGTCACAAATACAACAAGGTTGAGTGGATGTGTTGTTTATTGTTTGCTAGTATGACTTAATAGATATTTGGATTGTATTGTTTTTTGTACATATGCGTTTTGATTTTGTGGGTTGACAAATAGTGTTTGTCCTCTAGACCATACAATATGCATGTGGCCTATGTTTCAATTTTGGAAAATGTAAAGAATAAGCCTTTTGTGCACTCTACATTTGTTTTTCAAAGAATGTAATGATTTTTTTTACGTTGGATTTTGACAACAATCACATAATTGAAT
Organism: Sequoiadendron giganteum; assembly: GCA_007115665.2. Taxonomy (NCBI): domain Eukaryota; kingdom Viridiplantae; phylum Streptophyta; class Pinopsida; order Cupressales; family Cupressaceae; genus Sequoiadendron; species Sequoiadendron giganteum. Next base: position 546,457,113 of record CM021108.1, read on the forward strand.
TTTACTTTGCATATGCAAATCGTAATGTGTTTGTGCACTGCGTATTTTTTTCTTAAAGAATGTAATGCTTATTGATACATTGGATTTAGGATAGTGTTATAGGACTGAATTATTCTTGTGATATTGGTAGAGTACAGGACAAAAATAGATTTTTTACGCAAGCAACAATTGAAGTTTTTTGGCCTTCCCAGATACAATGTGTTGAAAGGCTCTTTGAAGTTATTTTGTAAAAGAGTTCTTGAGACTATAATGCTCAGTTTTGAGTTAATATTTTTGCATGAATTCCATATCTTTGATCGTCTATTTTGAGCTTGATGACCTTCTTCAAGAACGAGCAGCCCTGGGCTCTCTAAAAGCAGTTTTCCAATATGCCTAGCCTGTTCAGGAAGGCTCACATTTGTCTCACAAGTGAGTGGCATAAAAGAAAAAGTGTGCTTGTTATTGGCTACAATATTTTTGAATTTCATGAAGAGGCTAAGCATATTGGAAAACTTACTTTAGAGAGCACAGGCCTACTCATTTTTTATGAAGGTCATCAAGCTCAAAGTAGCTGATCAAAGATATGGAATTCATGCAAAAAGGTTAATTCAAAATCGTGCATTATACTCTCAGGAACTCTTTTCCAGAATAACTTCAAAGAGTTTTTCAACACATTGTATCTGGCAAGGCCAATTTTTGTCAATTGCTGCTTGGGTAAAAAATCAAAGATATCCTTGACACCTGGTAAAGTTATGGCTAATAGTAGGATCTACAGGCTAAGGAAGTTCTTCATGGATGAAATTGAGAGTAAAATTAAGAATGGAAAAGAGAGTGGAAAAGTAGAATTTGATGAAACTCTTGCAAAATTCAGGTTGATGGCAGATGCTTTTGTTCATTGTTATGATGGGAAGAGTTTGAATAATCATCCCAGAATAAAGGATTTTATTGTGATTTTGAGAGGATCTTCTATACAACAAGTTGTCCTAGATCAAATAAATAAATAAAATAATTGTGAAAGAACCAACAATTTTGAATTTAAAAAAATGGTGTCTTATGTATAGACTCCCCCTGTGATTTTATCCTAGAATAAGGTATATCAATTTTGAATTTGAAACAATGGTGTATTATGTATAGAACCCCCCTATGATTTTCTCGTAGAATAAGGTATAGACATAAATTATTGTGGTAGCCAACAAGGAGAAAATAAGTGGATGATACATGGCTTCATGATAGCCCGTCATACTTAATACTCTCTTGGAGGAAAATCTTGCACACTCACCACATTCCTGAGGAAGCTTAAGTACCATTTGCTGAGACAAGTCTGTGTCTAAACCAACTTCCTAAATTGCATTTGCATTCAAGGAAGGTTCTTTAAAAATTATTATTGCTAACTGAGCACTCATGATATCTCCTAGTTTTCTTCCAACTAACCGGTTATATGAGTGATTATTTCTCATTAAGGCATAAGCATATTTGGAAGTGGATTTTTATCAGATATTATAATTGCAAGTTCCACTTCGGATCACCAAAGCCTTTACAAAACCTTCTGCATAACCATCACAACACCACACGACTATTTTTGGGCCTTTGCGGTGATACGAGGAAAGCATGACAATCACCCAAGCTACTTGGAAAGCAAACTAGGTTCAAATTTATTCTTGGCTTCATGCAATTAGAGTATGTTTTGGCCCTGTGAAATGGAGATGCTTGCAATATGTGTATTGTTGCATCAAACATATGGGACAACCATAGTGCACAAAATTCAGACCCTTCAAGGCCACTTTCCACATATGGCATCCCAATTATGGAAACCAATGATTGTAACTACAATAGATGATTGTTTCTTTGTATGCTAGATTGACAAAAAGCATCAAAAAAATCAATTGCATATTTGTTTCAACTGTCAATGCATTGGCCAATGACCACACCATGAATAATCACAAAGCAAGTGGATCAAATTGTTCAGGAAGAAAAAAATCTATAGCAACAAACATGCTTTTGCCACATGTACTAGAAAATATAGCCACTCTACAAAGTCCAAGTGTTTCAAACGCATTTTCTGTTGTGTGCAAAATGTTGTCCAAATTACAATATGTGATTGGATATTTTTGGTGTGATTGTATGTATTTAGTCGTGAGAACATAGGCTCATAGTGGCCAATAGTAGGAGTTGTATCATGGAAAATAATTGATATTAAAGGATTACATGCATACTCGTTGAAATTTAAATACATTATTTTGTATGTTGAAGACCAAATATGTATTGGTATGTTTAGCCAATATGCTAGCCATTTTAGATAGAATGCGCCACCCCAAAACCCAGTTTCATCATTATTGTTAATTTATGTGGCTGGGAGCTTCATTCTTCATAGATACATATTTTTTCATGTACATTATGAAAATTAATTTGCATTGTTGGGTGCAAGTCAATATTATAGGAGCATAAATCTATAGGACAATGATTGTCAAAGTAGTTTAAGAAATTATCCATGAAACCATTGTGTAGCTACTTCGATGTACAATGACAATGAAGAAAAATATATACTGTGTCAAATCGGAAATCACCAACTTCGTAATTGAACGAGTCAATTCAAAAATAATGTACATAGTGCAAAGCTTCATCAATTTATGTGAGTGCATTCACACTTGGTTTGTAGGTTTCTACTACAATTGGATGTTGTTATAGTTTTTATCTTCTAATATGATTGTTTGTAACCATATTGGTAGATTTCATGTGAAAGGATAAAAGATATGAATTTTATTAACACTACTTAGTACAACAATAACTATAAAATAATGTGTGAAGCTTGAAATATTGAATACATACAAAGAAAAATTGAAGAGGCAATTACTCATTGTTATCAATAGCAATGCAAAATTCCTAACTATAGTGTTTGGTCCACTATTGTGCACTAAAAATCCTAAATGCAACTAGTTTTTTAAAAGATAAATTCATGTGGCTAAAATGAAACTTGTTTTATGACTATTGAGCAAGGTAGTAGGTATTTGAAAATAGGAAAAAGAGAAACAAGAATGATTATGTATTACTCACATTGATCAACAACAATGCAAAATGCATGGCGTAATATTACGGAATTGGGAATCCTATCTAGTCCACAATCTACAAAAAAGAAACCAAATTAATTGAGTGGTGGCAAATTAATTCAACAAAAGCAAGAAAACTAAGCTTACACAAATAAATCAATCAATTTTGGTAGTAATCTTGTTATAATTTTCAACTCCATGTATGGTTTGAGGCTAGATACATATATGCGTACACATAGACATATGCATATATATATATATATATATATATATATATAGATAGACACATACACATATATACATATATGTATTAATGCAATTGCAATCTTGGAACTTCTAAGCAAATTTTGCACTATCAATCTGTAAAAAAAATAAAAATTTCCAAATAGAAGGGTATTATGCTTTATCTATTTGGTCCAAAAAACCAATGGACAATGTGAAAGATCGAAGAACAAAAGAATATTATGCCATGTCTATGTGTTGTGGGAAGGGAAACTACGAAATGCAATATGGAAGAAAATTTTGTGCTTTCAAGTCCTAAGGAGCAACAAATTTGCACTGTCCAAGGAAATTCCACTATCTCAGCATCTAATTAGCAATCGTGTTTCAAGGTCCATGAAAACTATGCTTTACCAGTTTTTTGTATTAAAATTGTATTTATAAAACTACAGTTTTCCTTGATATGATTAAACACATAAGCACAACTTTCTAATATAGGTTTTGGTGACTGATTACTAGTAACTCGAATAGAGTAGCAGTGACCAACATCAATGCGTAAATAACCACAAAGGTTTCCAAATTTGTGAAGTTGGCCAACTTCTATAGTCTTGAATTTCTAACCGTGAACACCATCCCGCCAAAGGTTTCTTCTTTATCGCATTTGATTCCTGTAGTGAAACAGGGTCCATTACAAATGATTGGAAGCAAGTTGTCAAGTCCTTTTGTCTATAACTACAAATATAAGTGAAATATTCATTGAATTATGGAATTACCAATTGTAAAAAATATCTTTGTTGAATGAAACTATAATAATATAGAAGCAAAATGTAACAATAGAGGATAAAGCACAAAGTAGGAGAAGCCAAAAGTGAAAAAATAATATAATTGCAAAGAATAGCACAAGAAAACAAGCTTGATGCATGACTATAACTGTAATCTAGTAGACTTTCTATATTTAACCAGAATAATTTTCTTACAGGAAGAATAAGCTGTGATTATATAAAATAGGAATAGAAAACAGAGTGAACTTTCAAATTTAGACAATAAAATGTTATAAACTTGATCTCCTATGTACTCACATACACAAAAAATGGTTTGAGTAACAACCGCCACCTAAGAAGAACAAGACACCTATCAATCTTAATAATAAATACAAAATTTGTATAACAATGTATTCCAATTTCCAATGCTTAACTTTAGCACCAATTTTAGACAAGGAATGTGAAAAACTATGAACAATACCACCTATCCACATAAAAATTTGCAGTGAAGACATGTGTATAACAACAAAACATTAGTAATGCATAAGCCTATCGCAATTTACTACGCAACAATGAGGTTTTCGCTATATTTTGTGGGATTATTTTCTCTTACTAGTGCATGTACTAATTTTTTTGGGTGAATATTGCCTATTAAAATGGTGCATTGAAAATCATGTCGATAAGATATATATCGCTATGCTGATGTTTTGGGGATTAATTTATTAAAATAAAATTATTGATTTTTTTTGCAATTTCCTCATTGGCTACTGGTATTTTCATCATGGTTTTTTCATCTTGTAATTTATTTAATTATTGTCATGAAATTTGCTATTGGAAATATTTCATGAGTTCTTTTGGTGTAGTCTTGTCTTCACAACCACTATTTTTGGTGACGCGTGGCATTTTAAGTAGCACATTTGCATTTACTATTTGTGAATTTTCATTTATTGTGATTAGACTGAAGTGCAAGTGTGATTAGTGGCTTATGGTGTGAAGGTTTAAGTCTATTGAGAAAAGTATTATTTTTGTTGTTTATTCATTTTCTCATATTACATGCATGATGCACATGCATGACAAAAATATCAAAATCCAATGATGAAATCACAAAAAAAGAGATTAATCCATAAGAACATTGATTGATAAGGAATAATAGAGATTAAACCATTACAAAAATGTAAAAAATGATTGAGAAGGTGAAATCTATGTCTGCTGAGAGGGTTTAGGTCTATCATATTGGAAGCAAAAAATGAGACATTTGTAAGTTCCTATATATTTTATAGTGTCATTTTATAGTTTTTTACATCTCTACATTTTATTGGTTAACGTCTATTATTTTTCGATCTGTGCATTTTGTGGTATAATGTCCACTCTTCCCTATCTCTGAGTGATTTTATGGATTAGTCTTTGTTCTTGACTAGAAGAATTAACACCATAATTCATTAATTTCATCATCTCTGTTGATCATGATAAAGACTGGAAGTAATCTTTTCTCTGCATGCTTGCTTTCCAAGTGCACTTCAATCTATTAAATGAAAATGAAAATTAGGCCTAGCAGAGGACAAAATGTCTCCATATGAAATCATTTCGTGAATTGGAAATTTTTTATTTCTAATGCAAATATTTCATAACTTTCTAATATTCTTTGATATAGTCATGTCCTGGCACCAAATGTTTGTCTCAATCTATGGTGTTTTAACAAAGACATTTAGCATTCCCTAGTCACTAGTTTTCATTTATTGTCAATGGATTGAAGTGCAATCAACATTAATGGATTATGGTGTCAAGTTTTAAGACTGTTGAACAAAGGATTATTTGCATCATCTGATCATTTCTAAAAATTATTTAATGATAATAAAATCTATCAAAAAAGCAAGCATTTGTAATTTCCTATATCTTTTACATTGTCCTTTCTGCGCTGTCTAATCATTTGCTCAGATTGTTTAATGAGAGTGAAACTTGTTTCTCATGAGTTTGAAAGCTGCTATATCTTTTAAATTGTCATTTCATTTTTTTATTTGACTCTAATGGGTTAATCTCTCTTGATTCTTATCATTACATGCTTTTATTATTTGATGTTTGCTATTCATTTAAAGACATCACACCATAATTCATAAATGTTGAGTTCTCGATTGATGACCATTAACAATGCAACTAATTTATTTTCTACTACACATGCATGCCAACTGTAGTTTAATATATGAAATGAAAATTAGTTCTAGATAAATACAAAATTTATCACCATAAAATCTGTAATATTTCATCAATATGCAATATTTTTTCATTGGGGACATCTAGTTCTTCTTTCAGATTAATTCATAATCTTCTATATTTTCTCTTCATTTCATTCACTAGGAACAGAACTAATCATTTCTCTGCATGCATGCATATGAACTACATTTCAATTTAATAAATGAAAATGAAAATCAGGTCTACATAAAAGCAACATGTCTCAATATAAAATCATTTCATCAACTGATAATGTTTTTTCTATTGTTGCTTTTTGTTTGCATTTTATGGGTTAACGTCTATTCTTCACTATCTTTGACTGATTTTATGGATTAGTCTCTATTATTGAGTTAAAGACTTAACACCAAAATATATTAATGTTGAATTATATGATGGTCATGATTAAGAATGGAAGTAACCATTTCTTTGCACGCATGCATGCCAACTGCATTTCAATGTATTAGGTGAAAATGGAAATTGTTCCTATTGGAAATATAGTTGTGTGTTTGTATGAGTCCAAGGATTTTCTTAGAGACATTAAGCCATAAAAAAATTCAACAATAGAGAAGAGAAAAAATATTAAAAATAGAAAATTTGTCTTTATTGGAAGCTAAGAAGGAGGCATTTGTAAGTTGTTATATCTTTTACACCATTATTTTATTATTTGTCCCTATAACAATTTTTATGGCTTCATCTTTGTTGCTCAATTAAAGACTTAACACCATAATCCATTAATGTCAAATCATGTGCTAGTGATCACTAACAATGGAACTAATCTTTTCTATGTCAAACATGCATGCCATCTGCACTTAAATCTATCAAATGAGAATTAGTTCTAAATAACTGAAAAATATGTCAATGGAAAATCTATGTCTATTGAGATGATTTATAACTATCCTATTAGTATGTATATTGTAACAAATATCTTTGTATCATTTTAAAGCACTTGTGCTGTTTTAACCATGTTTTGGGTGTCACAGGTTTTTCATAATTTTCTCTTGGTGTTTCTAACAATCACTATTGTGAAGACCAATGTTTTTCGCACGTTATTGCCTATTGATGCATTTGTTGGAAATCATGGAACTAAAATTTATCCTATAGTTTCTAGCATTATTTTATTAAAAGGGAGTTTGAGCTATTTTTTTGCAAATTTTCCATTCAATCCAAATTAATTGTATGTCCATGAAACATGAAAAGTCATTGAAACATGTCTACCTGTTCAAGATATACCTAATTCTCTATCTAATTCTTGATCCATGGACATCATGCACATTCTCAGGAAATCACTATGGATATCTTTGGTGGGTAAGTCACATTGTTGTTAGTAGTTGACATGTCTCATTGGAAATTGGAATGCATGCTTACATATATTTTATTTACTATTAAGATTGATAGGTGCCTTGATAATAGAAGCAATAGCTTACAACTATAAAGCAATCAAAAAATATAGCTAGCAAACTCAAAAATCACTTCAAGAAAATAGGATTTTGATGCTTGTGATTCTAGTTACCTATTTGAGACGTAGTTTTCCAGCATTTGAAGAAGCAACACCAATGGCTAGATTCATATGAGCAGAGGAAATGTGTCCCATAGTATATATCACTGTTATAATTATGACTGCAAAAGAAGGAACAGTTGCCAACCACTTGCCAACAACAAACCAAGATTAAAATAAAAGTTGAAAGAGTCTCTACTGCACTTCACAAAGATCATATCAACTTCATTAGAGAACATATAACAAGGACATGTCCATTGCACATAATAAATATTAATTGTGTTCAAATCACACAATATGATCCCAAATAAAGCTGAATTGTAATCTAATATTGAATCTATGCATTTGAAAAAGGTGCAAAGCCTCATTAGATAGACTATAGATTTGTAATACTATATCCATAATCTTGTAAAAAGACTAAGAAGACTAAATGAGCAAAAATGGGAAAAGACATTGCATTATTCATTGTAGCTTTAATCTTAATGTCCATACTTCACATGATTCAGGGAACATTTAAAAATTAATATATAAGACAAAGTAATTAAAATGTTACTCACATGTTACTTGAGCTTTTCAATGCTTATCTCTACTTCCTCATTAGAAGACATTGCCACATTTGAAAATTCCTATGCAATTTCAGTTTCTCTATCTATGATCAGCTTCAAAACTGATTCAAAGACAAGGTCACAAACATATACTACAATGCATTAAGTAGAAGTGTTAAGCGTGTAAAAGGAAATGGAATTACAATCTACCTAGAGGATAATTTATCATGCTTATCAACCACACAGTGAAAATAATAGTTAGATATTTTATCAATATATTTAACTGTCAATACTTATTTTTTATCCTAAAATTAAGAAATTCTAAAGCCATGTGAGCTTCTAATTTATTATTGAATGAAAGTAATAACCAATCCATTTGATTGGTTGTGCATTTGGTAAAACAAGACTAGAACCAAAACAAAACATAAACCAAATATAAATAACTTAGGCTATGTAAATGCGATGTATCATATATGGGGAGAAGAAATGTGCAACACAATTCCAAAAACCTGTGAAACAAATGTCAATGTATCAAAAGCTAAGCTTTAGGAACATACAATTAATTTGAATTTTTTGAAATGAAGTACTTTACATACTTAGTGTGGATGTAATTGTTAAAGCTATTAGAACAGTTAGTGTGCAGTAAATGTTATGTTCTCTTTCTTACACATCTCATGCCATACTATTCACAAATGCATAAACTGGTTTAGAGCATACCTCTCCACATTGTTGTAGCAGTATATCAATTTTTATAATGGAGGTAAGATGCCAAATAATAGACATTTGGCATAGATTCCTGAAAAATCAACGACCACTAGAAAACACACTATGTTATGTTTTGGTGTTACCAGCTAATGGTCTAACATCTCCTAAATGGTAGCTACTCCTTATACTCAGAGATCCTAGGTCAGTGGCCAACGGATATGAGATGACTAATTTGCAAGCCTCTCCTCTGCATTTTAGGCTCCGCAGGACCAAGGTGGGTATCCCTATACATTAAGGAAAACCATCATACTACAATGGTGGGAAGCCTTCAATGGGCTAAATAATCTACACAACTCTCCCTTGCCTTCAATATCTTATGGTAGTATGGAAACAAACATAAAAGAAAATACAAGAAATTAAAAGGTTCTCTTTTGAATTGAAATTGGACCCACCTCAGACTTAGGCTTATGAACATAGACTAACCAGTGCCTTATCCACACAAAGTCTAGAAATGAAGTAACACTCCTACAATAGACCCACCTTGACTTCTTATAAACTTTCTGCCTTACAACAAGAAACCAACAAAAGAATAGTACTATCAAACATCTTTGAAATCCCTATTGCATCATCACTACCTTAACATATGAATTGAAAGAAATTACTTTGCTCCTTGAACATAAACCAACAAATCAAACATTTAGGATCAACAAATGTTATTGAGAACTAAAAAGTGAGCAAACTCAAAGGATATAATCTCTAGTTAAATTTTTTCCAATGTTTCTTAACTTTCATATTGAAATAACAACTTGTATTCAACTTCACTTTACAATCTTTCTTCTTAAACTCAGGACTAAATAAAAATTTCAAAATAGACCCTCCTTCTAGTGCCAGTTCCTATTGATGATGATTTCATTCGCAGCAACAAGGCGAATAAAAATATTCACAAACAAACCACGAAGAAGCCTATCCTTCTTGAAAGATATGGAATAAGACAATCTCAAAGGAGAAATCTTCCTAAACAAAACAAAAAGATTGGCTTAGTTCAATCCCAAGTCTTCGGTAATTAGGTCATGATCGTACTAAGTTCACTTTAGGGTATGATGTGATTTTGTTGTTAATCTCAAAGGGAATATGTTGTTAAAATATATATATTAGACACTGAGTTTTTAATTTGAATCTTAAGAACATGTATCATGAAATCAAAATATTTATAGATATTTCATGAACATCAACAATTTCATTTGCTATCACTTAAGTAGATTTAGTTTTAAGCATTCAACAATTTTCAATATAAATGAAATATTTTCAATAAATTTCATCCATTAATCTATTTTTTGGAACATTTTCAAAATTTAAGCATCTATTCTAAAAATAAAAAGCATAAAAATACTGAAAATTAAAAATTTCTCCCAGTTATTCACCACGCGTGCCCCAAAGAATTAATTAAATCAAATAAAACTGCTTTATACTTCACCAGATTGCTTCACAACTACATATAAAATGGTGCGAGCTTTTAAAGAGAGAGTTTTAGTTTGGACACTGAGTAGGTTCTGAATGCACCCTTAAATAGTGCAACATACAGTCTTGTTCGACTGAACTAAAAAAACTAGCTACAAAATATTCATGAGATAGGTAGCTATCAAATTGGCTCTGATATTAATCAATGTCTACGTGCATACATGTTTTTAGACTAGAATGATTCAAAAAATAGGAAAAAAGAACAAAACTTAGAGAATTTTTGGCTCTTCCGACATCCAAAAATTCTGAACTTTACTTAAAAAAAGACATCCTTTGGCCTTTTATAGAACACAAGGCACAACCAAGATAATACAAATACATGAGAGAGAATCCAAGGGACAAATCATATCAAGGCATTGGAAGGTAGTGATTGACCAAGAAAATACAATTGAAGTTAACGAAGATCAACTTTAATTGCTCATTGAAGCTCTTTGGGTTTTAATCTTTTATTATCAGGGTTCCTACTTGAAACCAAACCAATCTGCTCATTTGAGTGTAGGAAATTCCCATATATTCAGAATGATCTTTTGGAAATTCAATTCCTACACTCTAGGTTCATTCTTGATTTGAACATTCTAGGAATGAATAACTCCCAGAATGGGTACACTTCTTTGCCACATGCTTAAACTCCAGAGTTTTGGGTTCCCGATATCTGGCACTTCTTTGCAATAAGCTTTATTCTAGCATGAGCCTCTAAAGTGTATCATTGAACCTTGTAACACCATCGGGTCCATTTGCAAACTTGATTTACTTGACCATTCATACGCAAACTTTGCATCACAATCTGTATTTCCTGCAATCACAAATTCCACACATTAAATCCCTTTAAAAAAAACATTTATAAACATCTCATGTAAATTAAACCATTATTCAAATGTTAAAACATAAATTCCATAAATAAAATGCTTTCCAAGCACATTATAAAATTCTTGCATGATTATCTTCTTTATATACCGAATTACTGGACTATCAGACTCATTAGATACTCACAAAATCTCAAAACTTTACTTTTCATTGCAACCCAGTACCCGGTATTCAGCTTTACCCATAAAATTTCCTGGGCTTCGATTTTATTGGACTTCCATTTTCTCGGACTTCAAATATGACCAAAACACTTAGCTCATATCATTATTACCTTTTCCGCCTTTCAAACATTCCCGGTTCTTGATATTCAATACTCGAAACACTTTATTATGAAGTACTTTTTAATCAAACATTCCTTTTACCCTTTTTTTATTTTTGGTGATCTTCCAACTAGCTAGCTTATTACAATAACCTTTACCTTTACCTAGATTTTGGCATAAAAAGTAAAACTACCCCTGGAAACATTTGTGTGTGCTCTAACTAATTCCAATTTTTTTTGGAACTCAGTAAAAAGAATCAGTTCATTGACATTGAACTACATAATATGGTAATCCTCCAAAGCCAACCAGGGATAGATCCTCGCTGCCAGTCAAGTGTCCATAGCTGCGAAAAGGTTATCTCTGTAATTCCCCCAAACATAGCTCTACTGCTAGCCAGACATTTATAGCACCGATAGAGTTATTTAGATAGCCTAAAGAATTGATTTCTCCTTTTTTTTAATTTTTTAGATATAGCAATGATAGCCCATTTTCACCTTTTGATATTTCAATAATAGCTCATTTTCAACTTACAGGAAGTGAAGCCCCCTATTAGGTTGGGAATTACAGTGGTAGTGAAGGTTACCTTTTGATTTTTCAATCAATACAAATCCCTTCATCAATTCACCATTTCAAAAAAATAAAATCATTTAATAATTCCCTATTGGTGTGTTTCTGGCTAATATTTACCACCTTATGCCAAATTCTAGCTAATTGCAAACCGCTATGTATTAAAAGATATGAATAAATTAAAATTTAGCAACAAATAATTTAATCACCAAATTAAATCTAAATTTATAAACATTATCTACCACCCTTCCTATAAAATCTTATGGCAACCGCTAAATATTCGGCTAGCACTTCCGATTCAACGGTGCTGCACCTCATTAATTGATCAAGATTACCATGATTATATCAAAACATGATCACATTATCTTGCATTTAATTCACACGCCTAACTTTTCATGTATCATTTCTTTCCACTTATCCAAGTGATGATGTGTACTACCTTACCAAATTCATTTTCTTTTCCGTTCTACACATACCAACACCTTCACAATTAATACATCCAAAAAAATAATAATTTGAAAAGACCACTATTAACTTCAAAATCTTCAACTTGCTTGATTCACAATCTTTGTACTAGTCAATGTTTTATAATGTGTTATGTTATTTGAATGTTTTGAAGTGTTTCTTTCAAGTTATGAAATGCTTTTATATGCTAGGTTTTCTCATTTTGATGTTTGACTGTAATTGAGTATGCCGAAAAGAGGGTTTTCCTAGGAGTCATTTTCTGTTTTGAATTTTGTGAGTTTTTGACTCATTTTTGGTCAATTCCATGCAAGTTGTTGAGTAGTCGAGGGCCAAATCTGAAATGGGTTTTTCACGGATTTAGATTTTGAGTTGATTTGACTATTTTATGGCTGGCAGATTCATTGTTGTCAAGAAGAAATTAGTTTAGTTCTGAAGTTGTATAGGAGGATATAGCTCTATCCTTTGATCTGTATTGTGTTGTATTATTTGTGCTTGAATGTGTTACTATTTGTGTGTTGAAAATCCCTTCCCATTTGTGAAAACTTATGTTGAGGCTTCTGTACTATGTAAGGATCAATTATACCAAGGTTATGTATTGTTGGTCCTGATTATAAACTCCTAAATGAAAGTTGGCTATCATGTTATAAGATTGTGAAAATGATGTTATGTGCTTCATTGTATGTGTTGTGGTATAATGATCAGCTTTTGGGTTTCCAATTTTTTTGTGTTATGTGTTGATCATCTAGAAGTATTTGAAAGTCTTTTGTGAAAGTCCTTGTGATTTTTGGTTGATTCTTGTTTTAGGTAGTCTCCTTTGGATGTTTAGTGTCAGGCACTTGTTGTTTCTGTTGTTTTCTTGTGTGTGGGACCTAGTGTTGTATCCTAGCATGAAGGGAGTTTTCCTCAGGGTTTCACATGGTAGGGTGATATTTTCCAACCATCCATTGGGGTTTAGGTGGTGCAGTTCATGTGCAACATGGAGTCTTTCCTTCTACTTCATTCTTGAGCTGGTTTTATGGTGCAAATGATATTTCTAAGAAAATGGTGTCCAATATGTATCTTATATATATGTACCTCTCAGATGAATGAATCTTGTACATTGTAGCATTCTTGTAAAGTAAAAGTAAATGAATTGATGCAATCTTGAATATATATTTTGTTGTTTATTATGTAATGGAAAGGTTAACATAGGAATGTTGTATTTATGATGCATATGAGCTTAATTCAGCAGTAGATGAGATATATCTTTATGTATCTATTTCATGGCATTGACTAGGATTAGGTTCATATTCACATAGTGCTAGATGAGATTTAATTATAATTATGTTATCATATGCAATTTGTTTCAACATATGATATTTAATTTACATTCAAAGAATTGACTAGACATGTTCTTAGTGTATCATATGTCTTTCTATAGGTTAAGTTATTGTTGATGTGTCGTAGTAGTGGCGTTAGGGGACCATGGTGGATAGGTGCATAAGTGGGCTATGATTAATGTTACTGTTAGGTCATAATTTGATTATGATATATGATGTTAATGTAATGTTGTTATCCATGTTAAATTTTTGAGTTGCATTAGTTGTGTCACTTTAGTTTCTTAAAAAAACTAAAATTATTGGCTTGATGTTTGAGGTATTTTGTGTTAATCCACTGGGTTCCTTAGTGGGGGAATTACACTTGGTATCAGATGTAATACCCCTCCATTTTGATCTTTTGTTTGAACGATGTTGTTTCCCCTTTTATGCTTTAGTATGGTGTGTACTTTGACTATGCACTTGGTTACAGTTGATCACTATTTTATCATGATGTACCTTGATGTGATGATACTATATTTTGATGTGATTATTATGGCATGTTTGGAATTAGCATAAGTGGATATTTAAATTTATGATGTTTCATGCTTTGATTATGTTGCTATGTTAGATGCGTCAGTTAGTACTACTTTATTGGTGAAGAGGATGACATAGCATCACTCGCTTGCGAGTGCCCTGCGATTTCATGATTTCCTCTTCACAGTGTGCCTTATTTATGACATATTATTGCATGTGGATATATTCTTTGTTCATAGGTTGACAGGTACAGGACATCGACTCCACTTGGTTTCACAGGTTTGAGCGTGTCCAAGGCCCAACGACATTCGATTGGGAGATAGTAGCTAAGATTTTTGTGCCAAGTCGTCACCCTGATCATAGTGTGTCATCGGTCCTAGCGTGGTCCATTTATTTTATATTGTTTAAATTGCCTTGTTTCAATTTATTTTGGAAGTTAGAAGGATGTTAAGTATTTGCTTTATAGTTAAGTTAGTAAATTTATCTGGTTAGATGTTAGAAAAGTGATTTAATTTAATTAATAGATAATTTAATCCTGTGTTAGATTTACTTTATTGATTAATTCAAATTATTTGTGTTGAGATGGGTAAGATCATTCATTTTGGAAATGCATGTATATTTGGTTTGAAAATGGAAATAAAAGAAAATGTATTAAAATTTCAATTTAGCATTTTTTGAATTCAAAAATTTAAAAGAAAGACTTTTGCATTTTTTTTGTTTTGGAGAATTGATGAGGGTGGTTGTAAGATTTTTTGGGGAAAAATTTCATTATTATGGAATTTCTTCACAAATTATGGGGATGGAGTTTTGGGAAAATTGAAAGAGAAGAGGAAGAAATTGTTCAACTTTGTGGGTTTTTGGATTAAAGCTTGAAGAATCCAAGGAACTGAAGAGGGAATCAAGGCATCAACAGGGTCTTCATTCAACTTCAAAGAAAATAGGTTCATGTTTGTTAGGAATAGGTGTCTCAACCTTGGATAATTCCTATTCTTATTATTTGTTTTTGTAAAATGTATTTCTTGCAAATAATGTAATTAAGTGTGAGTGTACATGTCTAGTTTGCATGTTGATGTGTCACTCCACTTAATGTGTTGGCATCTTGAATTGTGTGTAAGGAGATCATGGCTGAAACGGTTATGACGGATTCCTATGACACGTAAGAGCTATGTCTGGAAGATTCAATGACAGGTGAAGACATGTGGCAATTGATAAAGTTGAGTACTGTACACTCTTCCATGATAGTGGGGTTTGGGGCATCGCCCCGAAAAAAATTTTCGAGTTCCTATTTTCTCGGAGAATGGTAAAACCCTAATACAGTTATCTTCGGAAGTTGCCCTAAAAGGGAAGCGCATGATATAAGCGTTTTTTAGGGTTGCGAAGATTTGTGATGTGAGTGTATTGTTGGAGCGTTT